>JASPKZ010007472.1:0-675000 GCA_030220185.1 Diploptera punctata | reverse complement strand
CTGAATTTACTACAGATTTTATATGTATATTAATGATATTATTTAAGCTTCTACCACTTTATTCCTTGAAACAATTTTGTATCGCATATCTAAGGTTCTTATCTTACTGATCATCGTTATTTTCCCCGTTTATTGTAGTATCACTGCAAAAAAAGATATTTTATTCTTGAAATAAAAAATCCTAAATCAAAAATATTCCTCTCGATATTCCATTGATTAACATTATTTTTGGAATGTTGGTTGATGATGATAATTCTTTCGTCAGGATCTACAGTTTCACTTTTTTTCAATCTTCTCTATCGTTCTATTTTCTTAATATGTTCCGTTCCACGATTTTAGTTCCTTCATCTATACCTTTCATATTTTACTCCATTTCTTTTAAAAAATGGAACACAGTCTTCTGTTTTCATATTATTTTACCCATATCAATAGCGTAATTGCATTTCAAACCTGTTTTTTCCAATATTGTATAGAAGTCATATTTATCTCTTTTTTTTTTGTCCTCTCCCTTAAAATGTTTCTTTTTTGTATTATTCATATAATATATTTGCAAATAATAATGATGATAATATTACTAATAATAATCTAATGGTAATTTTATAATAATTATTATTGAATTATAATTTAAAAACAATAATTTAATATTAAGGTATAAAGTTATGGAATATTTACCTGAAAGGTCCGTCTCCTCAACTTTATTAGTTATTTAACTGTAGCGCTTTCGGGACTAGTCCCATCATCGGCCGCGGTGAACTAGTGGTTATGATCCTTTCCTCTGGTCCCAAGGGTCGCGGGTTCAAACCCGGCCGTGGTCGATGGATTTTTGAGGACGGAAAAATCCAAGGAGCAAGTCCTCCGGCAGGGACTTGAAGCCGTGGGTCCCGAATCTGAAGATTTTCAGGCTCGTAAAAAAATCCTTAAGCCTGAATGAAAAGGCCTCTAAGCAAAATTTACCGAATTTTCCCGTCCTAGTACTACCTTGGTTTCCTAGATGTCAGTATGAGGCGGAACGCTGCCCACTGCCCACTTAAAATGACATCTATACGAAAACAAGTGTAACTAAATTAGTATGGTTCAAATGCTTCCCTGTAAGGGGAGAGAGACTAAATCTCTGTTAAGGGAAAACATCGGCTTACAAAAAATACCATCATTGGCAGTATTCAAAACTGATACTTCACTGAAGTTTTAAATCCTTCTGATGATGGGGCTAGTCCCGAAAGCGCTACAGTTAAATAACTAATAAAGTTGAGGAGACGGACCTTTCAGGTGAATGTTCCATAATTTTATATTTTAATTTTGAATAATACCTCAACGGAACATATCATGAATCTTATAAAAGTTGAATACTTTAATAATTATAAAAACACCGGTACATTTAAGAATATTAGGAAATACAGTGTAGGAATATTGGAAAATAACAAAAGGATAAAAGAAAAAGGGAAAATATAACGACTGCCGTGAATATTTACAAATATTATGTTTTAAATGTACACACTGATATGAGTCGATCATCGTGTATTAGTGGTTGCCATTTTTGTCTCTGGTTCCGACATTTGCAGCTTTATTCCCGGCCGGAGTCGATGGATTTTTCAAGGTGTAAAAATTCTGAGCATGTTCTTTTTTCGAAAGGGAACTAAAGTAGTGGAACCCATATCATAGATTTATTGGACGCAAATGATCATCAAGCATTAATAAAAAGTGTGAGAAAAAAAAAGAGTATTTTTCGCTTAAATTTAAAGTGCGACGCTAGTGTTAAAGAGAGTTGATAAATAAAATATCTGTAATATTTAATTTAAATGAAAACAATAAAGAAAGCTCCTGCTTTTTAATATTCTGAACAGGTCAGAGCATTATTTTGCAGCGGCTGACTAACAAATACGTTGAATATAGCAAATAATACACATTCCTTCAACCTACACATTTAATAATTGGGTGCTCAATCATTGTGTTTTAAATACTGATTTTACTAAGTTGTTTCCGAAAAAAAACTGATGATGTTGGTTATAATGTACAGTTTGATGTGTTTCTTTTTTTCTACTAGGGTGCATTCTTACAATATTGCGATCCTATTTGGCAATAAATAATATGATCAAGTTGCAGTTATGAACAAATGAAACATAACCAGACATTTCTCATTTTTCAAACATCGCCGTTTACATTAAATATATAAATATTTTAAAATAACTATATTCAAATTATGATTTGTGAGTAAACAGCTTAATTTTATTCGTTAAATAGTCCTGACAAATGCCACTCTTGATTTTCAAATCCTCTAGATAAATTGGAAATCTCGTGATATTACTTATGATAAACAATTTCTGGCAGTATGAAATATTTCCCCTTCGGAATCTAGTATCCCACTAGTCCTCTGTTGGTGGTGTACTTTATTATATTCAAAATCACAAGCGACCAGAAGAAAATGTCCATTTTCACAACAGAAAAGAACAAGGAAAGCTCACACAAAATAATACCTCGTTGTTCTATGTACCGAAAATTTTCCTTTTTTCCATCGAACTATAACTTTTCACCTTTTAGGTACATTTACATTCTCCACGCCGCTCGGCCCTTACAATGACACTATCGTCGGGAGAGGGATTTTAAACTTTGGATACAAATATATAATAGTAAAATTTGTACCTGAGATGTCAGTCGTCCTCAATAAATTAATTATTTTGACGTCCCAGTATATGTTTTATTGTAGTATTATTATTTTAACATGCCCTTGTTGAACGCAAAAATAGTTCCCATTGCAATCCATGGAATAGACGTCATTTGGGAGAAGCTGAGTCTAAGAGATCGAATAACTTTGGAAGCAGTCAAATCACGATTCTTGAAAACCTTCCTAGGTGTCTCAAAACACACACAGTCGAGGCTAGCATATGAACTCGCCAAGGAACCCTTCTTCACAGAAGAACTGCGTATGAGGCTACCATCCACAGACAGCTCAAATAAACTACTTCAGGAAAGGGAGAAGAAGAGATATGGCTGGACGTTTATACAACAGAAGCCATGACAAACAGATCATGGACCAACACCAATCAAGAAATCCGACACCTGTTGAACTCAAGAGCAGTGCATGGATACCACCATAAGATATGCAACACCAAGTGTTTCCACGATCCCGGGAACAACTGTGTGTGTGAACTGTGCGAGAAACCATGCGACCGTTACCATGTAACCACCTGCAGAAAATTAGAGTTATACCTGGTAGAATTCTGCAAATAACAAACTGTGTGAATCAAATTAATGAAAAAACTTATGTAACATATATTTTCTGCACAATGTGTGTGCATTTATTCTATTATTATTATTATTATTATTATTATTATTATTATTATTATATTATTATTATTATTATTATTATTATTATTATTATTTTAACTTTTTTGGACGGTCATTTACTAGATGGGAAGATTAATTAAATCCCACTTGTTGTGGAAACAAGTCAAAAGGCCTAATTTTGGGATGTAGAAGAAGAAAATGAGTTCAAATCGGATCCCCAAAGCTGTTTATAATTATATACCAAGAGGATGAAGATCTCTGGGCCGTCCTATGAAACGCTGGAGGGAACATTTTCTATAGGATAGTAACAGGCCTCGGCCTAATATTTGGAAGGAAGAAGAAGAACTTTTTATAGAATAACCTCAAGTCGTGTCGCTGTAAGGCCCGGGTGGCACGTGGCACGTAAAAGTCAAAAGGTTAAACTGCGTTAACGGGATGGAATAACAATAACGTGATTCGTGGTTCGGAATAAATTTTAATAGTATATTATGATGCGAGGTTGGGAAGTGGGTTTTACAGAATCGAGGAAAGTGTTTAAAAACCGATAGCGATTTTTCTAATATCCGAGATTCTGTAAAACACTTCACAAACGTGCGTTGTACATTATTTTTTATGTGATGACGTTTTCGAAATAATAAATTATAGTAAAATAATAACATATTTGTTGGAAATATTTGCGTTCATTATAAACAAATGACTAACGATAACAGTGTGGGCGTTGTTTATTAGTTGAGACTGCAGCAGTCCGTGACACCAATCAGACATAATATGGCGGCAAGTACGTATTTATTGATTTATATTGTTTCAAATAAAGTTCAGTTAATTTAAAATGCAGTGATTTGTTCCGTATAATGATTATTAACACTACCTTTTACATATATATTTCTATATACATTGTACGTAGTATAGGCCTACATTAAGAGGAGTGGTTTTACTTCCCACACGTGGTTTGTAATATGTAATGTTACAGTATAGTTATTTAGATTGGCAACCTCGAAAATATAGGAAGTTGAACTTTCAATCACGGTCGCCATTGCTGTAAGTACGACAAAACGCATTATCGCGCAAAAAGTATTGATTTAAACAGCACGTCAAACATACTTTCTGACCACACAACGACATGGAGAGCCTTCCCAAATGAGTAATCAGGTCGATCCAGGGTCTTCTCCGAAATAAGACAAATATATAAGATGAAACACACACATTCATGCTGAACATGGCGATTATGATAAATATGATTATGTTGTCAAATGATGTTCGGGTACCATTTGAGCCTTAATGTTCCCGAAATCATTTGTCTTACAGATGATGGAAAAGAAGACAAAAAAATTTTCAAGGAATCCTCCAGAACAGAGATCGAACCCGGCCGTTTTGCATACAAGGCTGCGATGCTACCCCGAGAGCACAATGATGGACAGCGGTAAGTTAGATATTCAAATTTTGAATATCTTTAATTTATTCAGGGTGTTGTAAAAAACACCGACAACGGAGGTGAGGTGGTATATTGAGATATGCTAATTATTTTTAACAAGGTACACATATCCGGAAATGACACGTTTTCACAGGTCTATGTCTCAAGATCAGTGTTAGTTCGAAGGATCTGAAGACTCATTACTTCACAACACCTCACAGTTACCCGGAACATATGATACATGGCTTTGCAAAGGAATGTGGCTGCAACACGACGGAGTTCCAGCTTACCTCGATACCAATGTGAGGAGACATTTGGATACCACATATCCAGGTCGAGGGGGACGAGTCCCATGGTCTCCTGTATCACCTGATTTTAACCCTCGGGCGACAAGTAACAGTCTGTTTATCAGACTCCAATAGAGTCGCATATGAATCTATAGCCCGAATCGACACTACTACAGAAATAATTCAAACGAGGCCAGGCGTATTTAAACGTGTGCGTCAATCACTACACCGGCGATGTACGCTCTGCATATGGAGGTAGATATTTTGAAAACTTGATGTGACTGTGACAATATTGTCAAGTATTTAATCTTGAAATCCAATTAACGGAACTCTTGAGAAGTTAGCTTCTCAGAGGGTGAAAACGCATTATTTCCGGAGATGGGTACCTTAATAAAAATTGATCAGCATATCTCAATACATCACCTCTCCTCCGTTGTCGGTGTTTTTTTGCAGCACCCTGTATGTAACAAATATGTAACTCTAACTTACAACTAATTTTTCTTTCCGCCTAATGGTTTTAATGTTATAATATCCCCGTTATCGTAATTGTTATTTGAAGGGATTCGGCCATGTTAAATTAACAGGCAAATATCTAGTCTCTACAGTACAAAAAATAAAAGTCAATACATGTTATTCTACTTAACTCATTGTCACTATCCAAACCGGAGATGCATGGCCACGCGGACATAATCTTTCCATATTTCGTATCCTGAGCTAATGTTTTCCAACTATCCCCTGTTTAATTTACTTCCCTCAAATGATGATTAATGTTATTTTTCCCACTTCTTTCTTGAGCTACCTACTGGGATGCTTTCCTTCCGGTTCTCGCACGAGTTTTCAATCCCTCTTTAATTTACTTTTCGTGCCACATGTCCTGCCCATCGCAGTGTGCTAAACTTAACTGTTCTTATTATATCATGTATCTCATATCATCCTGTACCTCACTGTTATTTTGTCGTCTTCATTCACTTGTTTTAATATCTCTTTGGTCCAAAAACTTTCCCAATAACTATTTTATTTTGGTTATAAAATTGTCGGCCGCCGTTGACTAGTGGTTATGTCCACATTAGAATTCACTGTACTTTCGCTTTACCTTATCTTATACTCTTACCTTGTCTCTAGTTCCGAGGGTCACTGGATAGATTTTTAAGACGGAAAATCCAAGGAGCAAGTCCTTCGGGAGAAAATTTAAGCCGTGGGTCCCGAGTCTGAAGATTTTCAGGCTCGTAAAGATCTTCAAGGAATCCTCTAGAAGAGAGATCGAACCAGAATAAAGAGGATTCTAGGCAAAATTTACCGAAATCAACTTCCTAGTAACACCTGAGTTGCTTGTTAGATGTCTCATTTGGTCGGTGTGTTGACATCATGCCAACAAAACATCTCAGAGCAAATAAGGTAACTAAAAATTAACTTGATCTAGTAACTACTTACAAAGGAGAGGCTATGGCTCAACTATGGGCTACGACATTATAGATAGATTATTTATAAAATTAAATAATATAATTAAAAACATTTTCATTTTAAATTTCAATTCAAACAGTTTTTGAGAATGGGATGCATGTGATTTTCATTTTAAAATCGTATTAAGAAGTTAATAATAAGAAAACACTGCCTCTATTCTCGAGGATCGCTGGTGTCGCGGAACAAATGTTTGTTACAGTAGATGCTATGCTTTTATGGGTAGGGTACAGTTTTAAACTCTCAGAAATTGTGACAGGTTTACGCCAACTTATTGGAGACGGGTCAAAGTTAAACTGGACAGATCTTGTCATCTCGCACATGTCGTGGAATGCGAACGAAACGAGGGTGGTTGACATACCAGAATCTGTTAATTCTCAAGTTTAAGAAAGTGTCCATTCCCTCAAATGCAGGTCGAAAATAATCAAATCCTCCCCTAAGTTTGGTGAAGGTGGGGGCTTATAATATGGAGGCTAGCAGATATATATATAGCCTATATGGTCTTTAGGAAGAATCATGGTGTTTTGTATTTTTATGTGTGGTCCAGGAGAGACGCACATATAGTTGAATAATAAAACATCAATTTGTTTCTGTTACAACTTCATCTTTAATTCTTCGAGATTTCGATATTTCAACGTAACCTGAATCATCATAATTACATATCACACCTTATTTAATCATCCAATTTACAGAAATAACTTATACATATTTATCCTTTCAACCAACCAACCAACGCTACCGTACCCACATTACACAACACTGGTTCAAGAATTGCTGTATTCGATAGATTTTAGCATGGAAAAATTCAAAGATGAAGTCATACGGGAAGGACTTTAAAGCCTTGGGACGCGAATCCGAAAATATTTTTGCTCGTAAAGGAACTGGAAGCTTAATTAAATGGCCTGGGTGCAAAATTTAAACGATATTCATCCATCGAAATAATATCTTAATTGTCTACTCGATGCCTCATTAAGGCGATGTGTTAACCACATGCCATGTTGATATCTCTAAGTAAAGAAGCGTAACTAAATTAGCTTTGTTATAGAACACCCACTAGGGAGCAACCGTGTCTCCACGAAGAACATGTGGAATATATACTACAATAAGCAACCACATCTTTACGTATAGGCTTTTATCAAATAAATATGTATTATTTCATTTTCTTGTTTTACCACATTAATAGGCCTACCAGTATAAAACATGTATGATCGTTATTAATTGTAGAATCAATATATAATATGTCTTCTAAGATGGAAAAATAATAAATATAAAGTAAGTATATATATATATGACATGAAAAGGAAATAAACGGGTGAACGGGGATTTGAACAGGACTTCTGACTTGATACTTCTGTGCGTTACCGCTTACGCTATCAACGTATCCTAGCATAAACATTTATGTTTCCTTTACGTATATTCTTTATCATGAGAGGTAGCTGGAAGTCGGTCTCACTGCCATCTCGTGGCTACTATAGCAAGTAAGCAAATTAATGAGATTTTTCACCTTATAGCAGTGATGCTTCTTTATCTCGATGTAATAATTAAATTTTGACATTTTGCAATACAGGCCTAATATGACATGAAAAGAGAAATAAACGCCTAAACCGGGATTTGAACCCACGATATCTAATCTGATACATTAGTGCGCTACCAGTTACGCTATCCAGACATCCTAGCACACACATTTTTAAATATATATTTTTTATCACGAGAGGTAACGGGAACTCAGTCTCACTGCCCACTCGAGCTGCTATAACAATTAAGCAAATTAAAGAGAATTTTTACTTTTAGCAGTGACGCTTTTTTTATTTCGATGTTGTAATTAAATTTTGACATTTAGCAATGCAGGCCTAATATAACATATAAAGAAAAATAAACACCTGAACTCGGATTTGAACCTAGGACCTCTAATTTGATACATTAGTACGCTACCAGTTACGCTATCTAGGCTCCTGGCACAAACATTTCTTTTTCCATTTCTTTTTCCTTTATATATATTCTCCATTATGAGAGCCTGGATAGCGTAACTGGAAGCGCACTAATGTATCAAATTAGAGGTCCTGGGTTCAAATCCTGGGTTATTTTTCTTTCCATGTCATATATATATATATATATATATATATATATATATATTTAATATTATAATAACTAATATAATAAAGATTATAGTAATATTATAACAAATATTATAATTAAAAATAGAAGTAATGAAGATGAAATAAGAAATAGAAATAATAATGGGAAATTTACAATTGCTTGCCTCAATGGAATATTGTGGGATAAAACATGTGTCATAAAAATAAAATTAATATATATATATCATGCAATTGATAAAAACCTCGTTACTTATGGAGCAGAATTTTGGTCATTAACAACAAAAAACAAATAAGTATCATTTGGTAACGGAAATGGATTTTATACGAAGGACAGTAAGAATTTGAAAAAGAGAAAACAATTAGGAACTCGGTTATGAGGGAGAAAATGAAGATTGAAGACGCTTTTTTAGATTATATTAAAACTCAGCAATTAAGATGGTATGGACATGTCCAGCGAATTGAAGAGAATGGGACACCAAAATGTGTTTTTGGAATGGAAACCTGGGGGAAGACAAGGCAGGGGAAGACCTAAAACTTATAGGAGGAATATACATGAAGGATAAACATCTACAACCAGAAGATTGGATGGATCGACAAAATTGGCTATTCGGAATCGGACGATGTCAAAGACATTAATCAACCGATGATCCATCAATAAATATGTTATGGTGACTGTTTAACTCGTGCCCCAAATGGGAGTCAGTGACTAATCGCGGTTCAATGAATTTTGATTTACAACCAATCAAAGTAGTGTTTTATCTGGAAATTATCAAATATGTCTATCATGTTAAAAGAAAGCGCCTCCTTTTTAACATTCTGAATAGGGCAGAACATTATTTTGCAGTGACTGACTCTAAGAAATACGGCTACCAGATTATATAGTGCACGAATGTAAACACATACTGCTTGCGGGATATAATTGAAAGGCATAAAAAGAAACCACTGTTTGCACTTTCTTAAACATATTATTTCCCAGGAATTTACGTTCCAGAGAAATATAATTTACATCTTTGGATGTTATAAATTAATTAATAACCTATAATATTGTTATATAAAGCTTGATGTTTCATTTTGTCTCCACTTGGATGCATTCTTACAATATTGGGATCCTTTGCCAATAAATAATACGGTATGGTTGCAGTGATGAACAAATGAAACATAACAAACGTTTCTCATTTGTTTTCAAACATCGCCGTTCACGAAATATACCAATATTTTAAAATAACTATAATTAAATAATGATTTGTGAGTAAACAGTTTAAATGAATTCGTTAAATAGTCCTAACAAACGCCACTCTTGATTTCCAAATTTTCTACATAAATTCACTCCTCACTTCGTGAGTCGTGAATTTATCGATAATTTGGAGATCACTCGTGGCATTACTCATGTATATGCAGAGTGTAGTATCAATTGAATTATTATGATGATCTTGAAGAAGATTTTCGGGCTGTAGGCCGTGATCGTGAGGTTGTAGTTCGGCCTACAGCCCGAAAATCTTCTTCAAGATCATCATAGCAACTCCGGCCGTGAAAGTCTACGTGAATACATAAATTTAATTATTATTTGATATATGTGTTTATATTTGTGTTTTAATATTGTATTGTTTACTAGTAGACAATATTTAGATTTTTAATAACCTTGCATAAAGTAGAACTTGTAAGATAATGAACATTAATCTTGGGAAGCGGAATTTCAATTTTTTATCCCAATTTTATTGGTACGTTTGTGTACTGACGCTTGTTAAGATCACATTCACGCATTCTATATTCAGATATTCCAAGTGGCATTCCCTCGCCATTTCTGTATAGTTGTCGAAATGCTCGATGTTGATTGGATCTGGAAAATTTCACTGTAGTGTACTTCTTCTTTTCTAACTTTGTTGGAAAATGTGTTGATTGAAAATGGCCTCAAGGAGTCTCTGTCCCTCGTATCACTGCACCACGTCTCAGTTCATTGCCACAAGCCTCTTTCCCCCATTTCAACCCCATCCCTATTACCCTTAATGATGTTGCAGAGGAACTTGAAGATAATAGAAACAAAGGAGATGACGAAGGAAGTGCAAGTGCCAACGAACGAAACAAGCCATGCGAAAAGAAAAGCAGAATGTAAAATTGACAATGCTAGATACGATGAGTTGTGAATGCGAATGAGAAGAGAGTTTCTATTAGAAGATCAGAGTTATGGAAAATTACAAGATGTACCACTTGGCTTTTCATAATCTTTTCATCGTTTGTTTTTGTTCTTTTTCTCTTATTATTATTATTTGAGATCTTAAATATCTCTTTTTTAAAAATCGACTGTAAAGTTTCATTGTTCTCTTTATATATATTTTTCTTTTCTATTAAATTTGTCCCGCATGGTGGTGTTTATGTTAATACTAATTATTAACTAACTCACTGACTGTATCAAACCCATAGGTTCATGGTCGCGCGGACATATGATCTCCATGTACATCTTTTTGGACTTTCGTGAAATAAAATATTTCCTGTGCAATGAATGGGTGAACTTTTACTTAAAATCATTGAAAAAAAGGCCATCATTTCACTGAGCTTCAAGAAAAGGTCATCCCCAAATTAATAGTAAATATTGATATATAAATATATTTGGGGTGAACTTTACTTGAAGCTCAGTAAAATGAAGGTCTTTTTCAATGGTTTTAAGTAAAAGTTCATCCATCCATTGCACAGGAAATATTTTATTTTTCAAAAGTCCAAAAGGTTATAACTCTAATTTTCAAACATCCCTATTCAGAGATAATGTTTTCCAATCATCCGCTGTATAATCTACTTCAATTCATGGTTAATACTATTCTCCTACCCCATTCTTGCTTTACCAACTGGGCGTTTTCCCTCTGGTTTTCGTAGAAGAAACTTTCATGTCCATGTTTCATTCCCCCATTCATGCTCATGTCCAGCATATTGTAGCAATGCAGTTGAACCAATGCCCGCGTTTCTTGACAGTTGTGTTTTTACGGTAAAAGTCGTCAGTCTTTCGACGAAGGGACTTTTCCCGTCTGGCTTATCGCCTTCGATCTGGCCGGCATGAAAATTAATTAAAATTTGTTTTTACGAATATTGTTTCAAGAATATCTATGTCAAAAAATCACAAAAAAACTAATTTTATAATAATATTGGTATAAATAACTAATAAATTAAGACTGGAAGTAAATATCAATAAAACTAAATATATGGTCACACGTAGAAATACATTATATAATGGAAATGGACAGCTAATGACAAATGAGGTAAATTTTGAGGAAGTGGTTGAATTCTCTATCGAACAATAATCTCAAATAGGAATGAGATGCACAAAAAAATTAAACATAGGCTCAATTCTGGAAATGCGTGCTATTATGCATTGCAGAGTCTTTTGATGTCCCAACTGCTTTCAAAAAACGTTAAACTGAAAATATATAAAACTATTATTCTACTAGTTATATTATATGGGTGCGAAACATTGGCTCTTACTTTAAGGGAGGAAATGAGATTACGAGTTTTTGAGAATAAAGTTCTTAGGAAAATTGTTGGACGAAAGAGAGATGAACAGACAGGTGAATGGAGAAAACTGCATAACAATGAACTACATGGTCTTTATAGGAAGCCAGATATAATACGAACAATTAAGTCTCGTAGACTGCGATGGGCAGGTCATGTTGCGCGTATGGGGAATGAAAGACTTGCATGGAAGCTTCTTGTAGGAAAGCCAGAGGGAAAAAGCCCAGTTGGTAGATTAAGAATGAGGTGGGAGGACAACATTAACTATGATTTGAGGGAGGTAGATTGTACAGGGAATGATTGGAAACCGTTAGCTCATGATAGGGCTGTATGGAGAGCTTATGTCCGAGGGGCGATGAACCTACAGGTTCGATAGAGCCAGTGAGTAAGTAAGTAAGTATACATATATTTTACTCCCATATTTTGTCCATCTCTGTGGTTTTGTACAGAGCGGACCCGGGTTTGTTCACTGTCGGGATAAGTACCGTGGGTGAGATTTAGTCTGGGTTTTTCCACACCTGCAATACAAATTTGGGAAACTTTAAGGCATAAATAATCCTCGGTTATAATTTGGCCATCATAATCATCCTCTAATATTTTATGTTTACAAAAAGTATGTATGTATCAGAAGATTACATATTCTCTGTCGACGTTCGTCATTGTAAGACCTGGGACACGTAAGAGTGCCTAATGAGGAGAGGAAAAATAATTTATTTAACGTTTATTTGAATAGACTAATCATATAATTAAAGCTATGTATAGATGATTATATTATTACGATTACAAAACAATAATTAGGAAGAATAATAAAGAAAAGATAAATTTTCTATTTTATCATGATAATAACATATACTAAAAAACAACATATACAGGGCTATTCAGAAAGAAGGAACAGATTTCAAACATTTATTTCTTCCAAACTACAAAAGAGAAAAGTTTAATGTTCCGATCACGGCTGCATTTCTTTAATCACGTCTGACATTACCTGAATAACACCATTCCAGGACGTTGGATGGAAGAGGAGGAGTAGAAGATCAACTTCATTGCCGGTGTCCTCCTGTCACCAGACCTAACCGTGTGATTTTTATCTGTGGGGTTACGAAAATACCCCTATGCCTGAAACTTTGAAAATCTACGACATCAAATTGTTGAAGCTGTGAATTCGATAAACAGAGGCCAGCTGAATCGTGTGTGGCAAGAAATGAGCCACCGTTTTGTTATTTGTCTGTAACACATTGTGCTCATATTTAATGCTTAAAATAGTGAAATTTGAACTTTTCTCTTTCCAAGAATATCGGAATTGTATTTCTATTTTTTTTTTTTGTTTGGAAGAAATAAATGTTTGAAGTCTGTTCCTTCTTTCTGAATAGCCCTGTATATTTAATACACAGGATATTGGTATGAATGTAGTTTATATTAACGTACATAACCAACCATGAAACTTACATAGAACGTCGTTGTATAATAATACTTCTTAATTTGTAAGGACATTTATGAACAACGCAACAGTTCATATATATATATATATATATATATATATATATATATATATATAAGAAAAATAAGTGTTTGAATTGGATTCGCCTGGTAGTGTAATGGATATCACGCTGAGGTACAGACTCAGAGATCCGGGTTCGAATCCCGTCCAGGCATTTATTTTTCTTATCATTCCATATTAAGCTTGCATTGCTCAATGTTAAATATTTAATTATAACATCGGTAAAGCGTCACTGCTATAAAGTAAAATAAATATTCTCTTTAATTTGCTTACTTGATATAGTCAGCTACTAGATGGCAGTGAAGACAGTGTTCTCGCGACATCTAGTAATAATGGAGAGTATAATACATGTATAAGAAAAATAAGTGTTTGAATTGGATTCGCCTGGTAGTGTAATGGATATCACGCTGAGGTATAGACTCAGAGATCCGGGTTCGAATCCCGTCCAGGCATTTATTTTTCTTATCATACCATATATATATATATATATATATATATATATATATGGACCGACAAAATTGGCTATTAGGAATCGGACGATGTCAAAGACATTAATCAACCGATGATCTATATATATATATATATATATATATATATCTTCTTCTTCTTCTTCCTTCCAAGTATTAGGCCAAGGCCTGTTACGATCCTATAGAAAATTTTCCCTCCAGCGTTTCATAGGACGGCCCAGTGATCTTCGTCCTCTTGGTATATAATTATAAACAGCTTTGGGGATCCGATTTGAACTCATTCTTTCAAGATGGTGTTTCCAATTTAGTTGGTACTGTTTAATATATTCCAAAATTGGCGTAGTCTTCAATTCTTTTAAGATATCGGTGTTCCTTTTCAGATCCCATCTCATGTAACCCGCTGTTCTGCGCATGAATCTCATTTCACAAGCCGTTATTCTGCTTTCATGTTGTTTTTTTAGTGTCCATGCTTCACTACCATAGGTCAACACTGGTCTAGCCAAAGTGTTATATAAACGTAATCTGGTGTTTTTTTTTGTACAAGGGATGGTTTCATAACTTGATTAATAATTCCTAAACTTTTATTATAACTAGTAACTTTTTCAGGGATATCCTTTTCATCCCAGATAGAGAGATAATATCCAAGATATTTAAATTGATTAGATCTCTCTAAAATTTTATTCTGGAGACAGATTTTACTTTGTATGGGGTCCTTCCCATGAAATGCCATAATTTTAGTTTTGTTAATTGATATTTCCATATTAAATTTGGCACCTATTTTTTGTAAATTATAAATTGATCGTTGCAAATCATTTTCGGAAAGTGCCAGGAGAGCTAAATCGTCTGCAAAAAGAATAGCATCGAGTTTGAGGTTCCTATTGATGGGTATATATCCTCGTTGTGTTTTCCTCCATTCATTTATTAATTTATTCATGTATATAATGAAAAGCACCGGTGAAAGTCCACATCCCTGTCTTACTCCAGTGTTGATCTTTTCCCAAGAAGATAATTTGCCATCTTGTTTAACAGAGATTTCATTATCTTTATAGATGTTGAAGATATTAGTAATATATTGTTGTGGAACGTTATCATCAGCTAAAATTTGTAGTAATATATTTCTGTCTACTTTGTCAAAAGCCTTTATGAAGTCAACGAAGGCGATATGAGTTTCTATATTGAATTCCTTGTGCTTTTCTAATAGTAGTTTTAGAGTAAAGAATCCATCTGTACAGGATCTACCCTTTCTGAATCCATTCTGCTCTTCTCCAATTATATTTTCATAAATTCCCCGGTCGAGGCAGTTTTTCTGGGTGAGGTTTTTATCGGGGTTTTTCCTCGACTGTAAGACAAATGTCAGGAAAACTTTAAGGCCCAAACGGTCCCGAATTCATATGGCCATCATCATAATCATCATCATCCTTATCATTATCATCATCATCCTTCACCGGTGTGGAAAGCAACGGGAAGCTACCACACCTACAATTCCCTAGTAAAGCTGCAAGCATAGCATGAAAATGCTATGATTGCAGTGAAGGACCTGCCTTGGGGCAGAATTACTATGGATGGATATATATTATTATTATTATTATTATTATTATTATTATTATTATTATTATTATTATTAAAAAGTAAGGATAAAGTAATCCCACTACGGGCCACGGGAGGTCCTTGGGGTAGTAGGAGGTTAAGGCTCCCACTTTTTCTAGACAATCGGCACTTGTTGCCAGCCGGGTTGTCAGCCCTGCGTGACGGCCGCCTTTACCCCCCGAACAAGCGTCTGGTACTCATTTCAGTTAGAGGTTGAGTCGACCCCAGAGCCATAGTGCCGCCAGAAGGTTTGGGTCAGTTTAAAAATCCTGACCCCACCGGGGTAGCGCAGTGCCTTAACCACTACGCTACGGCGTGCCCCCTATATATGATTAAATATGGAAAATTCCGAATGACCAATTGATTTTTTTTCACGATTTTTTTTCGTTGTTTAAACATGTGCTTGTGACATGTAGAAAAAACATGTAATAACAACTTAATGGTACTATAGAAACCGGAAGATTGTGGCAGCGCACATTTTATAAGCTTTCCACAGATACCTACTACGAGGTATCTTTATGATAGAAGTAATTGAACTTTTTTTTATGGAATCAAGAGGGGGTTAATTAGAATCTTTTTTTATTTAAGAATAATTCTGACATTTCTGGTAAAAATATGTACATTTTCTGTTCATTTATGGCTCCCTAAGGAATGCTAAAATGTTCCTATAGTATAGATGGAAATGTTATAAAATTTGTTACAGCTCCAGATATTTTCAAGCCCAGTATAATTTACTTCCCTCAAATCATGATTCATATTATTCTCCTAACTCATTCGTCACCTACCTATTGATAGTTTTTATGGCTTTACTACAAGAAATTTCCATGTCATTCTTTCATTTAACATTTGTGCCACATGTCTGCTGCTCAACTTTATATAATGATAATAATAATAATAATAATAATAATAATAATAACAATAATAATAATAATAATAATAATAATAATAATAATACAGGGGCATGTACATTCACAATTATAAAATCATGTTGTTTACCCTTTAGAATTATGTATGATACCCTATCAGTAACAAACTTAATATCTCGGATAGCGGATAGGATCCTCCTTCTGACTAAAAAACCCGTTCCAAATGCAGGTCTTCCTGCACCCCCGTAGTATAATGCAAAGCTTCCTGATTCCTGACTACCTTCTCCTGGCCACCTAACTTCCTGTAAAGCGACTATATCTAAGGGCGATTTATCTAATTCCCGCGTTAATATCTCTAGTGCCCCGCTATTGTATAAAGTCCTAACATTCCATATTCCTAGGAACATGTCCCTGTGTTTGAGCCTTTGGCATGTGTTCCCTGAAGTAGTCCCCGCCCGGAGAACCGAATAGGGGACTATTTGACCTCCGGAAAATTTTACCCCAGTTGAACCCATGTCCACATTTCTTGATGGTTGCATTTTTACGGTGAAAGATCGTCACTCTTTCGCCCAAGGTACTTTTTTCGTCTGGCTTATCACCTTCGACCAGTCCGGCATGTGTAACCCTATCGGCAGCAATGCTACCCCCGGCATAGCTCTCAGGATCATTTAAGCACACAGGCCACTCCACCACGACAAGGTAAAGATACCATGGTAGACCAAGAATGAGGTGGGAGAATAACATTAACTATGATTTGAGGGAAGTAGATTATACAGGGAATGATTGGAAAGTATTAGCTCAGGATAGGGATGTTTGGAGAGTTTATGCCCGCGCGGACATGAACCTACGGGTTCGATAGTGCCAGTGAGTAAGTAAGTAATAATACAGGGAAGAATTTGAACCATACTAATTTAGTTACACTTGTTTTGGTATAGATATCATAGGAGTGGCCCGTGGTCAGCGTTCCGCCTCATATTGACGTCTAGGAAACCAAGGAAGTACTAGGACGGGAAAATTCGGTAAATTTTGCTTAGAGGCCTATTCATTCAGGCTTAAGGATCTTTTAAGAGCCTAAAACATCTCCAGACTCGGGACCCACGGCTTAAAGTCCCTCCCGGAGGACTTGCTCCTTGGATTTTTCCATCCTAAAAAAATCCATCGATCCCAGCCAGGTTTGAACCCGCCACCCTCGGGACCAGAGGCAAGGAGCATAACCACTAGTCCACCGCGGCCGACATATATGTGTGTGATTTCATTTTTTTGTCGGAACGAAGTACGCTAAATTAGAATTAAAGACAATATATCCTAAATATGCGATATAAATTTTAGGAAACTTGCAAAGATAATTATGAACGGTGGTTAAAAAACAGAATTGCCAACTTACAAGACCTTTTGTGTTATTTGAGGTCACATTGCCTCAGACGGTATTTCGTAATATACAGTAACTATAGCTAACCCAACGGTCCTAGCCTATCCAAATCTAACTAAACGTACAAAATGTAGACCTATCTTAAAGTGTTCATACACTTAAAACGAACTAACGATATAGGATGTAATAGCGAACGACGAAAAAGAAAGCAGTGTGATATATATTTGTAGATGTAATGGAAGATAATCTATATTATTTATAAGATTATAACCTATGGTCCGTTGTAACAGGCATTTAGAGTCATAAAGCCACGTAAAAACATGGATACGACATAGCAGATACTATAAAATACACTTTATACAATAACAGAAAAATCAATATATCAATAATACAGGATGATAACGCTTCTTGATGTCAAAGTTGATAAAAACTAGACACACTATTAATTTATAAAAAATACCGAAGACTGGTATTTAATAAAGTTCGACCTAGTACATATTGCATTTGTACATAGAATAGAGATTTTAAATTAAAACTGAAATACAGATAGGCCTATATATATATATATATATATATATATATATATGTGTGTGTCCATATTTTTAAGTCCAAATTTGTTTAAATTAATTCCTATATAGTAAATACAGTAATCCTACTAACATGAATTGGGGCTCGCCCCGTTGAAGATCCCTATATCATTACAGGACAATTATTGACAGTATTATATTTCCTTTATTATATTATTAATCCCCTAACTACTAAAATCTGAGACACCCTAAATAAATAGTTAAACCTTAGAAAGTATTGTGTTTTGAAAGCACTAATTAGAGGTTAAAGTCCTCTTTTAACTTTGTGACTACTTAAATATGTTCACTAAATAATTGCTTAGAAACTTCGAATGTAAAAGCAAACGTAAGCTATCTATATTCAATTAAATAAGATATAATTAATACTTATTATTGTAAGATTTTAAGTATATTCCAAAAACCCTAGAATAATCATGAATAATATACAATCTATTTTTTCCTTATATTGTATATCAACTCGTAAAAAAACCTTAGCGAGACCAATGCTTACCTGTGGAAGTAAAGCATCGACTATATGCAAAAGATACATAAGCAGAATAACAGCTAGTGAAATGAAGTGCATGAAAAGAAGAGCTGGATACACAAAGTTAGATAAGAAGGAAAACGTAGATATCCTTCAAGAACTTCAAATCACTTCGGTTATGGACCAAATAACTACATCCAGAAGTAAATGGCTATAACACCTTCAGCGTATGGGTCGATCTCGCATCCCTTGTCAGATTTTGAATTACCATCCCCGAGGAAGGAGGTCTTTGGAAAGACCACTCAAGAGATGGGAAGAGATCGTAACGGACCACCATGCCTAATACATGGAAGGAAGATGATGATGATGATGACTAGTGAAAATAAAAATTGATCCCACTACAGGACTCATGAGGTCCTTGTGGTAGTAGGAGCTTAAGTTCCCCACCTTTGTAGACAATCGGCAGGATATATCAACCGGGTTGTCAGCCCTGCATAGTAGGAGGTTAAGGCTTCCACCTTTGTAGACAATCAGCAGGACATCCATCCATAGTAATTCTGCCCGAGGGCAGGTTCTTCACTGCAATCATAGCATTTTCATGCTATGCTTGCAGCTTTACTCGGGAATTGTTGGTGTGGTAGCTTCCCGTTGCTTTCCACACCGGTGAAGGATGATGATGATGATGATGATAATGATAAGGATGATGATGATGGCCATATGATTTCGGGGACCGTGTGGGCCTTAAAGCTTTCCTGACATTTGTCTTAAAGGTGAGGAAAAACCCCGATAAAAACCTCACCCAGAAAAACTGCCCGACCGGGGATCGAACCCGGGCCCGCGGCAGGATACGTCAAACAGATTGTCAGCCCTGCGTGACCGTGGTAGTAGGAGGCTAAAGCTCCAACCTTTATAGGCAATCGGCAGAATATGTCAACCAGGTTTTCAGCCCTGCGTGACTGTTGCCTTTACCGACAGAACAAGAGCCAGGTACTCATTTCCATTAGAGGCTGAGTCGACTCCAGGGCCATGGTGCCTTCAGAAGATTTGGGACAGTTTAAAAATCCTGATCCTCCGGGACTCGAACCTCCACCTTTAGCTAGTAAGTGAATTGCCTTAACCAATTACTCTACGGCGTGACCCTGTATTTCAACTGACGTAGTGATATTTGTTTCTTCTATAGAATATTTTTCTGTGTACCATACAAAATAAAATAATGATGATAATAATATTGTTACTATAACAAAACAAATAATACACTCGCACAACTTCTTGTAACATTTCTCAATTGATAAATTCTTACGAGAACGGTATAGGGCTGTATGAAGTCAACGGCTACATATCAATAGCTTGTCATCAACAGAAAAAGTGCTGGGGATGGAAATTACTTTTTTTTTTCAGTTTTAATATAGGACTCTGGGTATGACAACTCTTTGTGAAATTGGAAACTTGTGTAAGATTAACGCATTCATAAAGGAGATTAAATATCATCTTTTATCCCCAACTTTTAATTAACAGAGATTTATTGAAGTTAAAACTCATATGTTGGAAAACATCAAAGAGAATCTTTCATATTGTGAAACATATTGATTCGTTAATCATTATAAAGAACAAAACAATTCTTGCTGAATTAAAATCCCTGCTTTATGAGAAATGCAAACTCAACACCTTAATTATCATTTGTTAACAATTATTATATTTTCTTTAATTTAAACACTGGTATACACATAATCGATATAATTCCAAATAAATATAAAATAATAGTCATAATACTAAAACTAATAAAACTTTTCAAAATTTAATAAAGAACAATAAAACCTAAGTAAAAATCGAACAATAACACTGGTCAACATTATTATTGTCTCATGAGGACCACTAGTTGTACTTAATGCAGTTTTTTATCGTGTTTTTAAATATGTGTTCGGAATTTCTCCATCACCCACAATTTTTTTTCAGTTTCAATTAATGGATTTAAATAATTATTTTTTAATAAACGTTTTTTCGTCCATTTGTCCATGGTAAAATAAAACCAAATGACCTAACTCAAATGATTTCAGCTATGGAGAAGAGATATCAAGGCAAATGGAATCGTAATATGCTGACCTATTATTGTTGGACCATCAAGAGGGATGCTCCACAGGCGAAATATAGCAGAAGATTGTCATTTCTTACTTTCTAGGTGAGTCCGGATGTTCGAATATTGTGTACTTACGAATGTAGAAAATATTAAAGTGTTTGAAATTATAAAAAACCTGTCTCTCGGAAACCTTGCGTGATGGAGAAAACCCGATATCATATTTGAATTCAGGAGAAAAAATATTATCAGAATCACATATTTTTATTTCTGAGATAAAAAAGTTTATTTTTTTGTTGCTCAGTGTTATCAGGTGTATATAAGTAAGTGTGGTACATGCGACAATGTCTATATAGGACAAACTGGAAGACCTTTTATTTCTCGTATAAAATAATATATGAGAGCGTATAAAAGAAATACGCTAACCATCTACTTCAGTACGATCATTGTTTTAATTCAAATGTTAACATTTTGCACGTTTGTAACAAAGGAAAAATATGGAACTTTCAGAAATTGTAGAAATAAATTAATTGATGAAGAACAATAGGCTGTTAAATTCCCAACTGGATTTACATGCACCACCTCTTTTAAATTTATAATAAGAGAATGTTTGTTACACTGTTTTTGTTTACATTCAGTTGCTTAGTTACACTTGAGTGTATACATAATAACAAAATTAATTTGTGTTCGTAGTACTCGCCTGAAGAAGGTACAAAGTACTGAAACGGCTGTAACGAATTTGTATTAAAATAAACATTAAAATCGTATAACACTTCAAGTTCTATTTTATTTAATCACTAAACATAATTGATTTTCATCAAGTAAACACCAAAACATTTGATTAAATATAAAATAAATAAACATCCTCAACTCGTGTCCAACTCAGGGTGGGGTCGAGAGATGCGATGCATTAGAGTAATTGTTTGGGTTGTTAAGAACAACTACCGAAGCCTACTTTACATAAAAGTAGATGATTTTTTTTATCGAAACAGCGTTACAATGAGTTGTGACATAAAACGAATAATCTGCAAACCAACTGTCGAGTGATGAAATTCAAGTTTCTCCTAATAAAACTAAGAAGTTCTAATTTTCCAATATGATTACAAACTATTTTCATTACATTTCTCACTATTACCCAAGTTTATACATAATAGACCTACCTTTTTGTAACATTTTCGGAAACTGATGATAGAAAAGTGATAAATAATTAAAATATATAATAATGCTTCCGCAGATATCTCTAAAGCAAACTGAAACAACGGATAATTTAATGAATAGTATTCACACAACTTACATAATATGTAATCATATATTATATGATGAACGTTTAGCCGTGGGTCTCGAGTCTGAAGATACTCGGGCTCGTAAAATAATCTCAAACCTAAATTAGAGCCTCTGAGCAACATGTAATCGGCCTATTCTATCCGCGTTTTACGTTGTTTGCCTACTAGTTAATTCTTTGAGGCGGTGTGCTATTCAAGTATCATTCGTTGAACATCTATAACGAAATAAATTAGATTCGTTAAGAAACTCCCGCTAGGGAGCTCCCATGATCGCACGTGGTGATTGTTTATATATATAAGAATATACAAGTCCTATCCAAGATTTTGTTTCTATTGCGGTCCGACACATTTAAATAACGAGGACGAGGACATTTCGGTTTCGACAATTTAATGAATAACAAAATAAATGTATATTCCGTAAACAAGAAAAATCGGATCTTACATTCTTAGATTCGAATAGTTTCGGCGGATATTATTATTATTATTATTATTATTATTATTATTATTATTATTATTATTATTATTATTACCAAGACATTGATATTTAAGTCATTAGTACATAGTGTTATGTTGTATGATGTAGAGACCTGGACATTAGGTAGAGAACAAACAAACAAATTATTGACAACAGAGATGGATTTTTGGCGAAAGACCATCAAGAAAATCAACAAAGAAGAAAATCCGGAACAAGAAATTAGACAAATAATGAATGTTAAACATAATATTATAGAAGTAATAGAAGAACGAGGATTGGAACCGTATGGACATCTAAAGAAGATGAAGAATAATAGAAGTCCAAGTATGATGCTGGATTGGAATTTTGATGGCAGGAGGAGGAGAAGGAGATGATAACCCAGGCAACAGTGGATAGTTGAAGTGAGAACAAAAATGATCAACAGAGACCTCAAAGAAGAAGATGTTGATGATAGAAATCTGTGGAGGAGCAAAATGCAATTGGGCTGAAGGATAACTATTGTAATGTAGAGAAAATCCTGAATTAAAAAGTTGTTATTATTATTATTATTATTATTATTATTATTATTATTATTATTATTATTATTTATAGTTACATAAAATTTATAAGTAGAACTCGCAAATTACAACTAAAATGTTGAAGAATAATAAACTAGAATATGTTATCTTCCTCTTTATCTACGTCATCTGTATACCATAAATAATTGTAAGCTGGCAAACAAATAAAGTGAAGCTGCCGTCAGTAATGCATATGGCGAGGCAGGGAAATCTGGACGGAGCAACAGAAAAGAAACCTTAAATGACATAATTATACATGCCACCACTCAACTGACTAGACATAAACGTACTGCAAAACCATGGTTCGATGAAGAGTGTTACAACATGAGACAAAGAACACTACTCCTACTGCATACTGCCAGGGAATATGGAGGCTACGCTCTAAAGGAAAATGCTGAAGAACGTATGAAATATAAAATACTACTGAAGGAAAAGAAGTTAAAGTATGACACCTCCAAAGAACAGGAACTAATAGCCGAGGTAGAAATGAAACCTCACAAAATCTTAAGGTATTCAAAGAAACAGAAATCAAGCCCTCTCGTAAACATGAAACAATGGGAAGATCACTTCAGTAACCTCCTGGGAGCAAAAGACAAAACGTCAAACTGCTTCACACCGCATGCGGCAAACATACATGACATGAACCCAATTACAACAGAAGAAGTCAGCCAACTCATAAGAAACGAGAAAAATAACAAAGCAGCCGGTTCGGACGGGATATTTCCTGAACATCTTAAGGAAACACTTCAAGACTTGTTAGAACCGCTAACCTGTCTGTTCAATGAATGCCTAAAAGATAATTCAATCCCACAACAATGGAGAAATTCGATTATAACTGTCATCTACAAAGGGAAAGGAAGGAAAGAAAATCCGAACTCCTACAGGGGAATTGCCCTGGAAAATGTTATGTTCAAACTCTTCTCGAAGATCCTGCTAAGACGTGTGGAACACAAACTACGTGCCAGTATACCTCAGAATCAATATGGCTTCACCCCGGGTAGATCTACACTGCATGCTGTCCAAGAACTCATACAAGAAATAATAACGACCTTAGCTCAACCTGCTACACCATTGTATGTGATATACATAGATTATTCCAAGGCATTCGACAGTATTGACAGGAAAATCCTCATCCAGAAGCTAGAGAGCATACTAGGCAGCTCAAGCAACGAATTAGGAACAATTAAATCAATCCTTGCCACAAACTACCTGACAATCAGTGATGGTATATCGATGTCGAGAAGTGTTACTCAAACAAGGGGGGTCCTACAAGGAGACCCCATGAGTCCCGTACTCTTTAATGTAATGACGTCAGACATCGGAGAGACTATAGACACAAGAAATGTTAAGCTACTCATGTACGCAGACGACATGATCATCCTCTCTAGGAATCAAGGAGCTCTCCAAACAGCCATGGAGAACATTAGGATATGGGCACTTGAAAACTCGATGGAAATAAACAGCGCCAAGACAAAGGCAATGAAATTCAGGAAAGGAGGAAGGCTGGCTAATAAGGACCATCTCGTATATGCGGAAGTGAAACCCTAGAATTCGTATCAAGCTACAAATACTTGGGGGTCACCTTACAAACAACTGGAACCGCTTTTTCACTTCATATACAGAATCGAGCAACAGCTGCAACGAAAGCCATGTACGATATTCCAAAACTCCAAAGACTATCCCTCTCAACTGCAATGAAACTCTTCAACCTTAAAGTAATGTCGGCCGCAACATACGGAATCCAGCTTATATGGAATTACTTGACAGTGAAAAATCTTAAGAAACTGGAGAACGTTAAATCAAGGTTTCTCAAAAGAGCACTGTCAATTTCAAAATATACAAGAAATAGTTATGCCTATACAATAGCCCAGGAATCCTTCTTCATCGAAGATATCAGACACTGTTTCAGACTACCGGAAACGCAAGCATACAGAATCGTCATCGAGGAGAGACAGAACAAAGCCGCCCAGATACCGACAGAAATTATGGAAACAGACGCAATGAAAACAGAAACCTGGAAGCAACCTAATTTCGAACTTCGGCACCTGTACACACGTTTCGCAGCCCATGGATTTCATGGGAATATATGCCTGAACAACATGTACCATGAACCCAAGGAGGACTGTATCTGTAAATTATGCAACTATCCATGTCCAAAATATCATCTAGCGAAGTGTAAAAACAGGACTCTGCCTCTAAACAATTTAATTAGACTGGTAAAAAGCTAAATTTAATTTGATGTACACATTGTGTTTAATAAATATATTATAAATAATTGTTTTATGTTGCTATATATGTACGTGCAGGTGTACTATTTTATATTATAATTATTAATTGTCTGTTATAAGTTTCTTCAAACTTTATTAAAATATGTTATATTCAAACTTGAATAGTAGCGAGAACTGAACGATAAAAGATTAGAACCGTATTGCAAAATTAAGACTTCTCTGGTGATGTTGGCAGCAACTTTCTGCTTCATCTATCTGCGGCATAACCTCATTGAAACAGCGGCTTCCTTAAAAAAATTCTCTACTTGTATTATTTAGAGTGGGCGTTTGTAGTCGCTCTTAAAACCTGAACTTTTTCTCTAATGAAATAGTGAATTTTGTATTTCACTATTGATAGTTTAAAACTTTCCTTGAAGGCAATTTACAATTTAAAAGGAGCTTATATTTTATAAGTATGTGCAGCTTTCGGTGTAACTAACGTTGACACAGCAGCTTTGGTGACATTAAGGATTTTATCGAGCAAAAGGGTTCTATTTTAAAGATATTTGCTTCTTAACAACAGTAATTATTTTCCTATTTTATACAATAATAATAATAATAATAATAATAATAATAATAATAATAATAATAATAATAATAATAATAATAATAATAATAATAATAATAATTAATAATAATAATAATCCGATTCCGATTGAGGGTCTTTCCACTTTTTAGCGGTTGCCCTTTTACCAGCCGGCTGCTGGCCCTTCACATCCACATGTGTCAATCACAGAGGTAGATGATTAACAGCCAGGGTAGGGGTGACATGTGGTTAGCATGTCGAGTCCCCCAGCCGTTATAGCTGGTTCCTCAATCTGGAGCCGCTACTTATTGTAGCTACCCAATTGCCTCACGATGCTGGGTGGGCACCGGTCCCTAACTGGCCGAAATACCATGAGAAAATTTCTTCCCCCATGGAGACTCGAACTAGCGCAAGTCCCGTAGCTCTGCGCCAAGGCTTCCTACCTTAACCGCTCGGCTACGGCGCGGGACTATAATAATAATAATAATAATAATAATAATAATAATAATAATAATAATAATAATAATAATAATAATAATAATAATAATAATAATAATAATGCTTTATTTAATCTGGCAAAGTTAAGCCCACAAGGACATTTCTTCCAGACAACCAGCGAATGATAAAATAGCATAAATTTCATATTATTAATATTATTTAAGGGTGGCCATGAGTGAATTTTGAAACCCCGAAACTAATTAAGATATTGCTTCCAAATTTTTATATCACTATTGTCTACTAGTATGAATAACGTATGTACTAAATGTCAAATGATTTGGTCTATTAGTTCTTAAGTTGCAATTTTTTCTCTTTTGTACTTTAATGAATTATAAAAGTTCCTTGCAGCGCAGTTTTCATTATTTTGTTCCAATATTTGCTCTGGATATTCATTATACTCACTATGTCCAAAATTGCATTGGATTTTTCTGTGCTGTTCATACTTTTGAGTAATTTGTTTTTTAAATTTGATTTTTCATGTTGACGGAAACTGAGATATCTATAACAATATAAAGAATCATAACCCATGCGCATTATGAGTATGATTAAAATTCTGTGCAAGTTTGATTCTTTACACATTTACAAACAAGTATGGAAAATTTGAATTTAATAAGGAAAAAAGTGCAGTTCAATGAACTTTTTTAAATGAGCATGCGCTTCAAAAATACATTTTGACAAAAAAAAATGCTATAAAATTGTCCATGCTTCTGACAGCTGTAATAACACACAATACCAATTTCTGTTTTGAAACAAATATTTATTTTGAACATTTGTGCCAAACTGTATGGTGCATACTCCCATTAGCTTTTTAATTATTTATTATTTATTTGTTTTATGTTACCAAGAAATAGTGATTAGGCTATAACGAAATGGATCTTGGTATTCAGCATAGAGGAAAACCAGGAAAAAAAAACAAAATATGGTAGACGCCGGGGTTTCAACCCGAATCTTCCGAGTACGATTTCCTAATGTTACCATTTAAGTCAAGTAGTTCATTAACAAAATAATGTATTTCTTAAAAACACACACCTTTTAGATCTAGGTCACAGGAGTGTTTTTATTTCATCCCTTTATATCTAATATTATTATGAAATGGTAAATACGTACAATGAAAAGATAATTAAGTTCCAAATCAGCATTTGCCTTGACGATCGAGGAAAACCAGGGGAAAAATTCAGTCAAATTAATTGGTACCAGATTTTAACTCGGGAACGACCGAATACGAGTCCCGAACAACCACTCGAGTTGTCCTGCACGAATGCATCAAATATGAGGCCAGACGAAGAGACTTACGTGAGGCTGCACTAAACGGTGATATGAACTGGCCGCCTCCTCTACGGTTTTGAACAGAAAAACAGCCATATCAAGCAGTGAGAAAGTTCATCGGATAGGTTCTTACTCAACGCCAATAAGAGGACATCCGCAGACAAAGAAGAATGGATTAGATGTAATCTAGCAATAAGTTAGTTGTAAGTTAGTAAATTAAGTATTAGTTTTGTAGCAAGAATTAATAGACTCTAAGTAGTAAAATATACGATTAATAGTAATAACTGGAAAGCGCACAAACTTCCACATGAGTCTATTACCAACCCCAAACGAATGGTACCAACCCCTCTAAGGTGTAATGAATAACATGTGAATTTGGAATGGTGTAGATGACTTTATGGGAGAAGTCATCGCCCTTATAAGGTAAGGACACGTAACAAAAACTCTCTCAGAGACTCTCACGCTCATACGTTCTACAAGAAACAAGTCCTACAGCAACCGTTCGCGACCTTTAGTAAATTTTTAAATCTTAAGTATTTTAAAATCCAAAGTAATTAATAACTCAGAATTTTAAGTGATATTAAAAACACGCGGGCTTAAGTAAAATCATCAACTCCACTCCGAATTAAGTGAGGTATAAAACATTGTAATTCTATAATTGTATATGCAAAATTATTCAATAAACTGAAGTAATAAGTTTATAATATAAGCATCCCTGAGTTACGATATTCTACCCTGAGTGAACCGGCACAGTTTTAAAACTTAGGTTAAACAACACCATATAAATATTACTAGATTATGTAGTAGATTTAAGACTTAGGTTAGGGATTAATATGTAAACATAACTGTATGTAAGTAGTATTAAGAACACACATCCGAAACTTGTATCCAGAAAATGAACAAAATAAAAACAGCAGAGAGTAATTAGAGACAAGAACAGACCTGGAGATATGGGCATTAAGCCCGAGGAAACTTAAGGGGATGGTGATGGGGCTCTTAGTAAAAAAAACCACTCAAGTAAACACTCTGGTAAAATTATTTACGTTTATTTATTATTTAATACATTATTTATTCTGACTGGCATTGTCTTCATCACGGATTCAAATGTACATAATAATGAAGTTACTTGATGTTATCCTGGACAGTAGTTAGATTTGGTTGATGAACTTATAAATAAACCTAATATTTAATTTCAATGTAAGTTTGTTTTCAAAGGCAATACCACAAGAGTCTTCATCTTGTCGGTAATTCACGATCTGAGAGTAACGATAGGAGTAAATTGTCCTAGGAGATGAAAACTTGCATGATATTGTAAAAGTCTATTTAGTGAATCAGTTACACGTCTTAGCGTAGTTGGTTAAGGCAATCGTGTATAAGCTGGAAGTCGCGAGTTCGAGTCACGATGAAATCAGGATTTTTAAACGAGCCTAAACATTCTGCTAGCACCATGGCTCTGGGGTCGATTTAGCCTATAATTGAAATGAGTACCGGGAGTATGTTTTGGATTAAATATTGCCGTCACGCAGGGCTGACAAGCCGGCTGACATATCGTGACGACCGTCTAAAAAGTTTGTAGCTCGAACCTACTACTTCCCAGGGCCTCCTAAAGTTTGAAGTGAGATAATTTTACTTTACATTTATTTAGTGATTGAAACTAGAGAAAATATTTAGCGAATGAGATTTTTATTAAAGAAAATGAATAAAATGTAAATAAGGTATTTTTAGGGCCTGTATATTACTTAATTTAATGTATTCTGTAGCATTATTTAGGAACAGCGTTTTTATGTTTTGTTAGCTTAGGCCTACAATTCAGAAATATTTGAAATTCAGGTTCGATACTTTCCGATCAATTACACATCAGGTGTGACAAATTCCGACAATATTTATGTTATATTCGACTTTTCTTACTGATCAATATTCAATTTGTAGTGCATGAATACAATTTTCACAAAATATTACTTTCGTCTTATTATAGCAAGAATAGTGTATGCAATAAAATGCTTAATACATTTTATTCATCAGTGGAATCTATAGATGAATTTTCTAATCATTACACAGTGCGATCAGTATAGCATTGGACAGCAGACGCGGGGTTTGTGCTGTGCGGTGACGAAGGCTTACACGTGCAGACACGGGACTTGAAATGTGCGCAGACTCAGCAGTATACAAGCATATCCCACGCATTCACGATCGCAGTCAGATTGTGTGCTTCGAGTGGATAAGGCGTTCGCTCGCTTTTCCTTGTGTACTGAATGGCGGGTGTATAAGTTATTTCAATTTTAAAATTTGTATCTTATAAAACAGGCGTGTATAAGTGTAAACTGAATGACGTGTGTATAAGTGTAAAATGTAAACTGTATAATGGCTAATAATTTTTCTACTGAACAACGCTTATTTATTTATGATCAATATTTGTTAACTCAGTCTGTCAGCCAAGTATGAAGACTTTTTGAAACGCGATTCCCGGGTGTAAAAATTCCGCCACGTTCAACAGTCCATAAGCTGTACAACAAATTTTACAAAGAGGTGTCAAAATTTATGGGCAACGAATGTGAACAGTTCCAAAACCTGCTTCAATAAAGTTGGTAAATACGACAATTTGTAAAATAGTTACGAAACTGTGTGTGGCTGTATCACCGCGATCCTACGTTATCCGTTCCCCTCCGCGAGTGCGTCAGCAATGTACGCGTATAGTGAAATCCCCACGTCTGATGTCCAGTGCTATAATGATCGCACTATATATATATAATTCTCCTGTATGTGTGTTTGTCACTCAGTGTTTGTCACTCTATTCCTCCTAAACGACTGAATCAATTTTCATTAATTTTTATGTGTGTCTGATTGGGTCCCTTGATGGTTAGATTAAAATTGGATCCTCTAAACCATTTGGTGTAGGAGTTCACCTGAACTGAAAATTTAAAAATTGTTCTAGCGTTCACATTTTTCGATGCTTTACAGCGAAACTTGGTATACCATATTAAAATAAACCGGCGTAGGCATTACCCATAAATGAGTGAAATCTGACAATTAGAAGTGGAGGTTTACTTTAAACCCGAAATTAAAAAACTACCTAAACGACTGGGCCGAATTTGATGCATTTTTTGTGTTTGAATGGATCCCTGGATTCACAATTGAACTCGATAGATGCGCTGCGAACGACTTACAGTTTTTTTTGTCAGATGTGTAGTCATCTGCATTATCGACAAATTCCGCGCGACAACAATGTGATGTCAATATGCATGCTTACCTGATGGCAGTGAGGAGATTTCTTGCGAACTTATTTAATACGTCTTAATTAGTGAATTTTATCGTAGAAATTAACATATTTTTATCGTTCGGCCAAAACACGAGAATTTATTATTGGGGCAGGATAACATCTGCTGGGTCCGATAGTAGTAGATAAAATCTTCCTTAACCCTTAAAGTGGCAAAATTATAATTTTTCGTATTAGTTATTTAAATGTGGCGGACCGCACTGAAAACGAAATCGTGCAAAACTATAATTATTCGATAACATTTGTTACCATCGTTTTAAAATAAATGACAGCTCCGTGTATACATGCGGAAACTCAGAAAAAAACCATAGATCATCCATTGTTTGAATGTAAAAAACTGGAAACATAAAGACAGTTATTTAAGAACAACATGATTAAGAAATATGGGAAATGGACATTCGATAAAGTAAGGCTAGTGCAGGAGTACACGGTTGAATTAATCTCATTCATTAATTCCATAGATTTAGACAGATTAGAGCAAAACAAAGCCAATTCAATGAGTGGAACAAATAGATAAGAAAAATTACAAGTGGCCATAGAAAATTAATGAAAACAAAATATTTTTTCTTTTGCAAATCATTTTATGTAAATAGTTTTGTAAATTAAATCATGTACTGTTACTTTCTTTGTGATGGAATATGCTGAAAAAAAAGTATATTACGATGCAAGGTTGGGAAGTGGTTTTTACAGAATCGAGGAAAATTTTCGAGATTCTGTAAATCACTTCAGAAACGTGCATTGTACATTATTTTTTTTGCGCAATGGTGTTTTCAAAATAATAAATAGTAACAAAATAATATCTTTATTGGAAATATGTGTGTTCATTATAAACAATTGACTAACGTTAACAGTTTGGCCCATGTTTATTAGTTCAAAGTACAGGAGGCAATAAGTGGCATTAATATTGATAAAATGACCGCAAGTTCGTATTTATTGTTTTATATTGTTTCAAATAAAATTCAGTTCATTTAAAATGCAGTGCTTTGCTTCGTATAATGTATATTAACACTACCTTGTGGATATGTTTTGTATATACATTGTACGTGGTATACATAGAGGGCAAAACTTCCCGCACGTGGGTGTAAATGTATTAATACAGTATAGTTATTTAGGTTGGCAATCCCGAAATGTACGAAGTTGAACTTTCAATCATGTTCGCCATTGCTCTAAGTGCAACATAACGCACCATCGCGCAATAGGGTATAGCCTATTGTGTAATTGCACACACATTTCATTAATTTCTTATTGTTAGCTTTCTTCTGTTTTATTAAAAATATTATTAAATTAAAACAATTGATGTATGCGATAGGATACATTGCGAATTTAAAGGTTAATTCTGAGTCACGTTTTTTTAATGAAAGCGATTTAACAATACTATTCTTTTAAAAATTATACTTAAGTCGCGTAAACATTTCATTCAAATTAAAAACATACATATATTGGGTTACATATACAAAGAGAAGCATAGTTGAATCCTACTTAAGACTAATGATACCCGTGACTTGTGGAACATGCTGCAGATTGAAAGTTTGGAGTGTTTGAGTGGGACTTGTATCGTGTTCAGCATGTAAATCCTTGGTCGCCACCATCATTATGTTTTCGAAATCAAGTCTCATAGTTGTAGGGTTAGAATCAATGGGGTTATGTACATAAATCTTCAAGTGGCTTCGTCTCTTCTACATCGTTATACGGGAAGCTCTAATGAGCACGGACAATCTCCATTATACTCCGTATTTCTCCTACTAACGTACAGTCACCAATCTATACACATTGTTACATTGCAGCATTGTCTGCACTATACACGCACACACACCACTGAGTAACACTAAGAAATTGGGACTGGAAGTAAACATCAATAAAACTAAAAATATTGTCACACGTAGAAATATACTATATAATGGAAATGGACAGCTAATGACAAATGAGGGAAATTTTGAGGAAGTGGCTAAATTCAAATACTTAGGAACAATAATCACAAATAGAAATGAGATGACGCTGGAGGGAAAAATATCTATATGATCGTAACAGGTCTTGGCCTATTACTTCGAAGGAAGAAGAAGAAATGAGATGCAAAAATAAATTAAACATAGGCTCAATTCTGGAAATGCATGCTATTATGCTTTACGTTGACTCCTGACGTCCCAACTCCTTTCAAATAACGTTAAACTGAAAATATATACAACTATTATTCTACCAGTTATATTATATGGATGCAAAACATGGACCATTACTTTAAGGGAGGAAAGGAGATTACGAGTTTTTTGAGAATAAACTTCTTAGGAAACTTTTTGGAGAAAAGAGAGGTGAACAGACAGATGAATGGAGAAGAATGCATAACAGTGAGCTACATGGTCTTTATATGGAGCCAGATATAGCCTAATAAGAGTTAAGTCTCGTAGACTGCGATGGGTAGGACATGTGGCACGAATGGGGAATGAAAGACCTGAATGGAAGATTCTTGTAGGAAAACCAGAGTAAAAACGCCCAGTTGGTAACCAAGAATGAGGTGGGAAAATAATATTAACTATGATTTGAGGTAAGTAGATTATACAGGGAATGATTGAAAATCATTAGTTCACGATAGCGATGTATGGAGATCTTATGTCCGCGCGGCCAGGAACCTACGGGTTTGATAGTGCCATTGAGTTAGTTAATTAGTTATATATCATTTACTTATATATTTGAGGTTATAGGGATGTTTCAAGTGGATTAAATAAATGACATGCCTTATTTTAATGTACGTTTGAATGAGGGTAAAAAAAATCAAAGTTTCATCATCATCATCTGCAATACGGTATGGGCCATAAGGTCTGTTCCAGCTCCAGTCAAAACTGGCTTCGTTCTCTTTTTCTAGGCCTTCCTGGATTTCTTCTTCCACGAGGATCATAGTTGTGTGATGTTTATGGCATGCGTTGTACGTGCTCTCTCTCCAATTGACTTAATGTCTTCTTATTATGTCTATAATGTTGTGTATTTTTAATGCTGATCTATGTCTTCACTTAGTTATTTATCAAATAATGTATAGCCGTCTAAAAATCTCAGGAACCTTATTTCAATGAAATTGTAACTCAGTTAATAATAAAAAAATAGTTTTTGTATAGATGATTTGATAAGCTATTCTACAGTTTACAAAGTAATATACTTTACAAGAATAGATAGTTCTATAAATATATAGACTGCCGCTGAAGAAGATTAAATGGACTCTTAGGCCGTTAAAATAAGTTTTGGAGCGCGGTTCACAAGAGTAAGAATTGTATTATAGTGTATAAGATACGGTATCGCAATGTTAAGCTGTTGTGTTTCAGTGAAATACACCCAATTAATGACGCTACGCAAGTGTAACATTTAGCTCAGTGCTACATTACTTGCTGTATACACGAGATCTACGGTTCGATCCGCAGTCGAATAGTTTGTTTCTTAAGAATGAAATTAATATTTTTATTACCTCACCTCATATCCTTTTTCTTCTTTATTTTTTTCTTTCTTTCCTATTTGAATTTATTTAATCCTTTTAAAGATAAAACACTGTTCGTTATGTGGAATTGTTTATTGCCCTACATTTGAGGGTTATTATGAGGTTGGACTTAACTAATATAAATTAGATGTCATATTAGGAGGTGGAACACTAAAAATAGATGAAAATAATAATTTTAAATTAATAGTAAACTCTGTGAAATCGGCCGTGGTGGACTATTTGTTATACACCTTGCCTCTGATCCCGAGGGTCGCCATCATTGGAGATGTATTGAAAGTATTTTTAGCTGTTTTACGAAGTGTACAAATATGCATTTGGTGATGCGATTCACATGACTGCATTGGTATACAATATCTAGGTATACTTCTTCTTAAACTTAATTTATATGATTTTCATCCTGTTTATTTCCAAAATCACTCCTCGGAGGAAGACGTATAGGATGTGCATTCACTGTCTGACCATCTCTGGGCCGGTCTTCCTCTTGTTCTTCTCCCATCCATTGGTCTATCTTCTTTAGCTCTTTTTGCAAGTCGGTTTTCTTCCATTCTTTCTATATGGCCCTTCCAATATTTCCGTCTATCTATAATAAATTTGGTTGTCTTGAATATGGCATTTGTCCCTAATTTCTGTGTTGTGTATTTTATCAAATAATGTTTTCCCCTGAACAGTTCTTAAGATCTTCATTTCACATGTGCTTATTATTTGTTTAGTTTTTGTTGCATCAGCCCTAGTTTCTGCTCCATATACGATAACTGGTCGAACTATCGTTTTGTATATGCGAGTTTTGCTTTCTATTGACATATGTTTGTTCCGCCAAATTAAATCTTTCATATACCCTGATATTTGTGCTACTTTATCAGCTTGTTTCTTTACTTCTTTTATTAAATGTTTAGTGTTTGTTATTAATACACCTCAATAATTAAATTCCGACACTTGTTCTATAATTTTTCTTTCCACTTCTAATTTGCATCTTACTGGTTCTTTTTATATTGTTAAGCATTTTGTCTTATTCGTGTTAATTTCCATATTGTATTTTCTGGCATTTATATTAAATTGATGTAAAGATCTTAGTAAATTATCTTCAGATTCTGAAGGGAGAACGACATCGTCTGCGTAACATATTAAGTGAAATCTAGTGTTTCCCATTTTATAACCCAAACGTGGTGTTATGTTTTCAATAATTTTATCCATTATAATTATAATATTAAATAAGAATGGACTTGAAGAGTCACCTTGTCTGATGCCCTTTGCGAGCGTTATTTCTTCAGTATGCAGTTCTTTTACTTTGATTACTGTTTTGCAGTGTGTGTTAATTGGTATTATTGCTCTTATCAGTTCATTAGGAATTTCATTCTCTCCCATAAGGCTCCGTCTTTGATTTTTCTTGTAGCACGATATAATTTTACCACAATAAATGTATTACGCTCTTTGAAACAATTCCATGAAACAAATAAAAATATTTATTTTAAAAATACTGTAGGAAGTAACATTAAGATGTTTACTTAATGATTAAGTAATAAGATGTCTGTAATAGCTGAAGATGGGGCTCACAAGCCTTGAAACATATGTTCAACAAAAAACCATTAGAGATAAGAATATAAAGACAAAATAACTTAATTCATCATCTTCATGGTAGGCTCTCGCCACTCTCAGAATTCATCTTCCCATCGTCTTCTAGGACGTCCCAACATCTCTATAGCCGTCAGGTTGGTAAAACAATGCTTGTTTTGTTAGCTTAGAAGAGTCCATTCTTAAAATATGTCGATGCGTTTTTCTTTATAGCTCTGTATTTTTTCATTTAGATTAAAAATGTTGAGTTCTTGCCTAGTTGTTTCACTAGGAATGTGGTCTCTTAGATTATATCGTGTAACGTACCGGAGGAACTTCTTCTCTGATGTTTCTAGTACTCTTCTGTCTGATCTATTCATGGCCCAATTCTCTGATCTATATATCACATGAGAACTGCCATTACCTTATAAAACGCTAGCATTGTTTCTTTTGTTGTTTTTGTTTGTAGTGTTCTTTTAATAGTTCCACACATACTTTGGAATTTATAATTTTTCACGTATATCATTTTCTCAAGTGTAAGATATAACTTAATTATAAATATTTATATTCTCCCCCTATTTATAAAACAAGTCGACCCTTTAATTGACAAAACAATAATTTCTCTTGTCGGTTATTTAAATGTGGCGGACCGCACTGAAAACGACATCGTTCATAGCTGTTATTATTAGGTATATTGTGTAATTTAATTAATTTCTTATCATAAACTTTCTTCTGTTTTATTAAAACTATTAGATACATTAAACCAATAGATGTATACATTGTGAATTTAAGGTTTAAAAATGTGTTCACTATCAGAACAAAACAATAGTCATCTGACGATTGTGAGAAAAATTGAAAGTACGGCACAAATAATCATTACTCTTTTAGATCTTCATTTTAGTAAAAAAAAGTTTTATTTAGAAAGTGGAAATTTAATTAGATTATCTTATAGTTTCGCTATATATAATTAAAAAATACCGTATAATATTTATATATACTTTTTAAAATTATTTTCGTGTAATAGGGACAATTGTACCATTATTGGAAATATTTTTTTATGAGTTTTCATGCTTGTTAATGTCCAAATAAGTTCAATTTAATTTTTAATTTTGCAACTTTGTAGTTCTTAGGTAGTTCCATTACAATTATTATGTTAAAACATTTAACGTTGATTTATTATTACTGCATCCACATTTTTGTAAACTCTCTACCCCTTTTCTATTTTATATATATATATATATATATATATATATATGATATGAAAAGAAAAAAGAATGCTTGAGTCGGGATTTGAACTCGAGTCTCTAAAGTCTGTACCTTTAACGCTCTAACCAACTGAGCTACCCAAGAATTCCAAGACAAACATTTTTCTATTATATATATATATATATATATATATATATGATATGAAAAGAAAAAAGAATGCTTGAGTCGGGATTTGAACTCGAGTCTCTAAAGTCTGTACCTTTAGCGCTCTAACCAACTGAGCTACCCAAGAATTCCAAGACAAACATACAATTTTCTTATACATGTAGTATTCTCAATTCACACAAGAGGTAGCGGAAATATCATTCAACTGCCATCTAGCGGCTAACCTAACAGTTAAGCAAATTATTAACGAGAATATTTACTTTATAGCAGTAACGCTATATGCTATATGCTATACGCTATATGCATTACTGCTATAAAGTAAATATTCTCTTTAATAATTTGCTTAACTGTTAGGTTAGCCGCTAGATGGCAGTTGAATGATATTTCCGCTACCTCTTGTGTGAATTGAGAATACTACATGTATAAGAAAATTGTATGTTTGTCTTGGAATTCTTGGGTAGCTCAGTTGGTTAGAGCGCTAAAGGTACAGTCTTTAGAGACTCGAGTTCAAATCCCGACTCAAGCATTCTTTTTTCTTTTCATATCATATTTGCCTTCATTGCCAAATGTCAAAAATATATTTATAATATATATATGTATGTGTGTGTGTGTGTGTGTGTGTGTGTGTGTGTGTGCTTTCTTATTTCAAATTTGAAATGTGTTAATTGTCAACTTGTATTTGTGTTTAGTTAAGCATAACTATTAAATAAGTTACAGTCTGAATTCATTTTGAAGTGAACTTGAGCATGCTATGATATACTTGTTGAATGGTGATGTCGGAAAACAATGAGGATGGTGATTAGCGGTGATGAAAACACAGACATTTCTCCCTCTAGCGAGATTCGAATCCATGGTTATGTGGTTTCACAATGTGCTGTTTAATCCAACTGGCAACCGAGCGTCCATAACTAAGTCCTATATATCCACATTGGATCAAAAGGTGAATTAAATGTGCTTTATCTGCACAAGTTTAGTAGGAAGTATTTAATCCATTATACTAATTAAAAGGATCGATACGGATACCTCATAATTCAAAATAACTCGGAAAACGCTCGCTGAAGTATCAGATTCTTATGAAATATTTTGCTATTAACTTATTCTACATTGTGATATTTGCTATAAACACTATAATTTTAATTTCTACCTTTTAATACACTATCATAACCCTCATGGTGATATTAAACCATATATATATATATATATATATATATATATATATATATATATATAACGCGGCCACATTTTTTATCATCATCATCATCATCCAGGGATTAAGCCTGTTGGCTCGTTCCTGTTTCATGAAAGCTAGAATTGCTAAAATGGTTCAGACCATCTTCTGTGTGGGCGTCCAACATTTCTCCATCCGAAACGTTTATAATTTAGCAATAATTTTGGAAATCTTCCTTCTGGCATTCTATCAATAGGTTCTTTCCAGTTGTTCCTATATTTAATTATTCGGTCTGTAAGTTTGAAAATATTTAGTTCCTTTCTTATGTCTTCATTTAGTTTCTTATCTAGCAAGAGTATATCCTGCTATATTTCTTAAAAATCTCATCTCAGCTGCTTCCAATCTTTGTTCTTGTCTTTTAGTGATCGTCCAACATTCTGATCCATACATCAATAGAGGAACAGCTTTTACTTTATAAAATGTAGTTTTTGTTTCTTTTCTTGTGTTTTTAAGAGTTCCTTTAATAGTGCCATTCATTAGATTAAATTTATTTATTTGGTCATTAATATCTTCAGTTTCAACATATGATAAATTGAACCCCAGATATTTAAAACTGTTCATCTGCTCTAAAATTTTATTATCAATTACTATTTTTGCTCTTAAGGTGTCATGTCCATTAAATGCTAAAATTTTAGTTTTATTCTTTGAAATTTTTAAATTGTAATTGACACGTATTTTTTCCAAATTAAAATAGCTCTTTGTAGATCATCTGCTGAACAGGTAATCACGACTTGATCATCGGCAAATAATTAGTATCCAACAGTTTATTATTTATTTTAAAATGTTTATTTAAATTAATCTGCCACTTTAACACAACTTTGTATATATATAAATTAAAACGAGAAGGTGATAAAGGACACCCTTGTGTGACAACCACGATTTATTATTACCATTTTTTGTTGTTTAGATTTAAAACCCATGTCTATTACAATTTTATTATTTACATATAAACTTTGTATAGCCATAATCCAATGTTGTGAAATACTTTTATTTCTCATTATATCCCATAATTTACTTATATTTACCATATCAAAAGCTTTTTCATAGTCTATAAATCCCATATATTGGGATGTTAAATTCTATATGTTTTCGAAATAATTGAGTCATTGTGAATACACAGTCGGAACAGAATCTTCTTTTCCTGAATCCATTTTGAACATCCAATATAATATTTTCTATAATTGTGTTTAAGCAGTTTTTTAACATATTGACATTCATTTTATAGCATCTATTCAATATACTTATTCCTCTACAATTAGAACAACCTTATCTATTTCATTTTTTATATATAGGGTATATTTTGACGACTTTTCATTATATTCTTTAATATATTGCTATTTTCTGCAAGTAAAGAAATGAATTAATGAATACTTCTTTCTTTCTTTTATCCTACTCTAAATAAGTTTACTAAACAAAATGATACTTTTTGGACCACGGTAAGAGAAGTAACAGAAGGCAAATTAAAGAGGAAATAATAATTATTTAGAAGACAAGTTACTAAACCTAATTTTCTAACGTGTTTTCTAGACTACTTTATTTACATTTAGAGTATTTTAGTATATGTTGCACATTTAGTATACTCAATGAAATATATTTATTGCGGAAACGATATGTTCAGAGGAAGAATAATGTGGGCTTCGGGAAAAAAGAATCGATAAAGCAACAAACATTCTTGTTATGCAATTTTGGGCGCTAGTTTCATATGTGAATTTGAAGTAAAAATGAACAGAAAAGGTGATTTTCACGATTTATCCGGAAATATTCTAAGAGCAGTCCAAGATGCAACTATTAATATACACTGCTCAAAAAAATTAGGGGATATTGTAGAATAACCTATTAAGACTATATTTTTTTGGAATAGTATTAGATGCAATCACTTTCTATTACTCCAAGATAATGTAAACAAGAGTTTGAAGTTGTTACGTAACCTCGGTATCACACCAGAGGGCAGTGTCTGTACTGTTGATGTGAAAGGGTGGTGTGGGGGTGAATGTTTTGATGCTGTTTTCAAATCCAGTCCAGTTTTCAGTTAGTGAATGACTTGCCTTAGGGACAGTAATGCCTCGACAACGTGATTTACCTGAACCAATGGCTTGGAGGGCCATAGGAAGGATGGAAGCTGGATAGACACAACAAGAGGTGGCACAAGCCATTGGGGTGTCTCAAAGCGTGATTTTCAGACTTTGGAATCGTTTTCAAAGAACAGATACTGTTCACAGAAGAGCCGGACATGGTCGACCACGGGCAACAACAGCAAGGGATGATCATTGCCTCTTGTTAACAGCCCGTCGGAATAGACAGCTGAATGCAACTCAACTGCGAAATACACTTCAAACAGCAACAGGACGCAGGGTGTCAACTTAAACTGTTCGTAATCGACTGCATGGAAGTGGTCTCTATGCCCGTATGCCCATGGTGTGTACCAGGTTAACTCCACAACACTGTAGAGATCGCAGAAACTGGGCGGAGGAACATCGTGGGTGGAGGCATGCCGAATGGAGTTCAGTTCTTTTTTCTGATGAGTCGCGATTAAACTTGGAATGTGATAGTCGGCGTGTATTCATCTGGAGAGAAAAAGGGACACGAAACAATCCAGCTTTTGTACGTGAAAGATCCCCATATGGTGGCGGTGGATTGATGGTGTGGGCAGGAGTCCGTAGTGGTGGACGTACCGACCTTTACGTCATCCAAGGTGGTACTTTGACTGCGGTAAGGTATAGAGACGAGATTCTCCGACCTTTTGTCGTGCCTTATGCTGGTGCCATAGGTGATTCTTTTATTTTTATGGATGATAATGCACACCCCTTGGTGGACGACATGCTGGAAGTGGAGGGTATCGAGCGTATGCAATGGCCAGCTTCCTCCCCGGACTTAAATCCGATTGAGCATGTGTGGGATGCATTAGGCAGGCGCATTGCAGGCAGACCAGCACCTCCCACAACTGTTCCAGAGCTACACATTGCTCTTATGGAAGAGTGGCCACGTATCCCCCAAGAACTCATTGCTAACCTCATTGCATCAATGCCACACAGGTGTGAGACAGTGCTGGCCGTTCGAGGAGACCATACACCATACTAAAGAAACATTTTCACCCATGTTAATGTTGCTTTGTTTGTTTGCCATATTCCTAATCAGGATCTCTTTGACATCTGGTGTGGTATAAGGTTACGTAATGACTTCAAATTCTCGTTTACATTCTTTTGGAGTAATAGAAAGTGATTGCATCTAATACTGTTCCTAAAAACATAGTCTTAATAGGTTATTCTACAATATCCCCTAATTTTTTTGAGCAGTGTACTTCCAGGTAAGTAAAGGAAAGTTTATATATGCAGTAATACTAAATTCAAAGACTGGTGTGTTTTACGTTTTGTTGAACCTGTACTTTATGTTTTGATAACGTGTTTTGGTTACAATGTAAATTATAGGTTTAGTTACCTAGTAACTACTAACTAAAGCGTCACTGATTGTTATAATAGTAGATAAATAATATTAATGAGGGATATAAACAACATATTCGTAGCTTTTGTGGTCGCTAAGACCATTAGTGGTAGTCCGGTGAGATGTCAACCAAAATTTGATCCGTAATATCTCTAAAAGGTGTAAGGTAGTGATGAAGACAACTTTTGTAAGATTCATACTTCGTGAGTCGTGAATGTATCGATAATTTGGAAATCACTCGTGGCATTACTTACTTATGATAATTAAAACAGAACGACTATATTTATCTTCTTGTATATAAAAAATGGTCGGCCGCAGTGGACTAGTGGTTATGCTCCTTGCCTCTGGTCTCTGCCTATTGATACAATATATTACATGCTTAAAAATTTATTGAAGAAAGATGAGTTAATTTTTGCCTTTTATGGGCCCGGGCAAAGATATGTTAATTTGAGCAATCTATGTTCCCAATTCAAAGTAATTATCAACTTGGTATGATCCAGCACGACGGTGCACTTTTTGGTACCAGATCGCGTGGTTCAATTAATGGTAGCAGGTCGCGCGTGGTACAGTTAATGGTCCCGAGGGTCGCGGGTTCAAACCCGGCCGGCGGAAAAATCCAAGGAGCAAGTCCTCCGGGAGGGACTTTAAGCCGTGGGTCCCGAGTCTGAAGATTTTCAGGCTCGTAAAAAATCCTTAAGCCTGAATGAAAAGGTCTCTAAGCAAAATTTACCGAATTTTCCCGTCCTAGTACTAGCTTGGTTTCCTAGATGTGAGTAAGAGGTGGAACGCTGACCACGGACCACTCAAAATGACATCTATACGAAAACTAGTATAACTAAATTAGTATGGTTCAAATTCTTTCCGGTAGCGGGAGAGCGCCTAAATCTCTGTAAAGGGAAAACATAGGCTTACAATACAAAATATATAAACATGGATGTTTGTTTGTTGTTTGTTCGTACTTTATGCGCGGCCATACCGTTAATCCGATTGTAATGGGGATTTTTGCAAAATTTTCAGGAGATTCCCAGGATGAACATAGGCTATCAGAGAGTAGTGATACTCAAACCCTACACCCTTAAAATCGCTCGTTGTAGTGGAAAACGTGAAAAAAGTAGCTCTTTCGACGATTAAATGGCTTCAGCTACCTAAACCATAACAAATACAAACAATTAATGTACACAGAATTGGATATCTCAAGAAGGTCTACAAAAACGTCCGCGACAGCATATGTTTATCTCTTACGGATAACTCACAATAACTGTTTTTGTCTTTCATTGATGTCAAGAAGATCGAGACAAGTACGTAGATTCCTGTGCAATCATACCAGCATGGCGGATATTCTTTTATGGATAACTTACAATAACGAATTTTGTCTTTACGCTCATTTATGTCAAGAAGATCTAGATAAGTAGATTCCCGGGCAACACCGCGTAATCAGCACGGGGAATCTTAAAATAATTACGATATATATTTATAATGATTTCTAATTTTACTTATTCAACTAATCATAAGAAGTAGACCTACATTAATTTTCGTCTTTCAGCTCATTTATGCCAAGAATATCATCGGAAGAGTAGATTCCCTGACAACGCCGGGTAAACAGCACGATATATCTAAACATAATTACGATATAATGTTTTCTTTTTCTTGTTTAACCAAACATAAAACACATTAATTTTCGTATTTCAGATTATTTATATCAAGAAGATCGGGATAAGTAGATCTCCGGGCAACGCCGTGTAATCAGCACGAGGTATCTAAAAAATATAAATTTATAATTATTTTTCCTTCTACTTATTCAACTAAACATAAAAAAAGCATATAATTTTCATTTGATTAGGCGTAGCTGCGCAAGCCGGGTATTAGCTAGTAAATTTATAAAAAATCAAATACAGGTTCGCATTAGTGATGAGATTAGTAAATGAATCGTATGTGCATCATCAATAGTTGGAGATTAAATGGAATGCATTACCACGAAAATTAATGATGCCGTTAAGTCTTTGCCTAAATGAACATTCGGAGTTCGCAGCTGGTAGTAACAAACTATCTGCAAGTAATTACTGGTATCAGCATGTATCTATCATGAAATGTATTGCTAGCAAACTATCAGGCGGTTAAATTCCGGTGAAGGCGATATGATACAAAGCGGGATATCGCACGATGCTTAGATTACGACTGCTCATAGAACACCTGGCTCCAACACCGTTCTAAATCTATTCCTTCCTAAATGCATTCAATCCTACATACATTTGTGATGGAGATTGCGTGAGGCTTATTATGACCATGTAGATCATGAGTGTTTCAAAAGACAGAAACATAGGGAAATCATTTAGTAATTAAATTAAATTCAAGAAAGGAAAATCGACTGTGATTGTATAGTTATGTTCCTTATCTCTAATCCCTAAGGTCACAGGACGGATTTTAGGAAAAACCCAAGGAATTAATCCTGCGAGGTGGGGGGCACATAAGACGTGGGTATCATTCTGAAGATTTTCGGGCTCATAAATGAATCTCAAGCCTAAATTAGTGCCTCTGAGCAAAATTTAACCCACCTTCCCCCATCCAAGTAATACCTTAGTCCCTACTATTTATCTAATTGAGACGACGTTTTGACCACAAATCACTCACTGGCATCTGTAGGTAAATTAGCGTAACTGAGTTAGCTTGGTGAATAAATTCTCGTTAGGAGAGTTCCCATGTCTCTGAGAAATACTAATGACTAATATACCTACATACAAAGATGGGAAAGTGATAATTATTAAAAACTATAAATACTAAATGTGTTAAAACAAATTTCCTAAAATTAGTAGTTAACCGAAGTGATTGTTTTCTGCACAAATTGAGAAACGAACGTTTTTAAATGTTCGAGTGTATTCTTTTAAATTCATTTGGGAGATTTCACGATATACAAATATATGGAAGTCATAATTTTGGCAGTAGTTTGCGAATAATATTAGCCAATCAAAACAAACTTATTACTAAAAGTGATATTTGAAGATCCTGACTCCCCAATCTTATTAAGTTTAATGAGCTTCTTGAAGAGTTCTCTACATATACAGATGGTCCCATTAATTTTGAGTTTACGTAATCAATATATTCTATTGTTCTATCAAATGTCTACTTTTGCCGAAAATTAAATTAATCCCTGCACATACACTTACTTCCATTATTTTAACTTTATCTAATAACACTGAGCAACAAAAACGATATTTGTTTTGTCTCAGAAAGAAAGATGCGTGACTCTGGTAATATGTTTTCTCCTGAATTCAAATATGATATCGGTTTTTCTCCATCATGCAAGGTTTCCGAGAAACAGGAATTTATAATTTCAAACACTTTAATATTTTCTACATTCGTAACTGCACAGTATTCGAACATTCGGACTCACCTACAAAGTAATAAATGGTGATTTTCAGCTATATTTCGACTGTGGAGTATCCTTCTTGATGGTCCAACAATAATCGGCCAGCATATTAGGATTCCATTTGCCTTGATATCTCTTTTTCATAGCTGAAATCTCCTGAGTTCATTTGGTTCTATTTTACAATGGACAAATGGACGAAAAGACGTTTATTAAAAAAATAATTATTTAAATCCATTAATTGAAATTGAAATAAAAAACTGTGGGTAATGGAGAAATTCCGAATACATACTTGAAAACATGATGAAAAAACTGCATTAAGTACAACTATTGGTACTCATGAGACAAAAATCATGTTGACCAGTGTAATTTAACGACGTTTATTGAATGAAAATCAATTCTAATTGAGGAAGACTGATAAAGGGATACTATATTAGTATTTAAAACGGTGGTGCCCAAACTATGGCCCGCAGGCCGGATACGGCCCTCCATCACTTTCTATCCGACCCCTGCAGCATTCTAATAAATTAAAATATGCTAAGGGTAGAACTATAATATTAGTTTATGAGTAATGGAACAAAAACTTATGAAATACAGTTAGTACCTTTCCTGTGCATACACCAGATAATTTTAAATAAAATGGCACCACTAATAAAGTTTTGAAACATAAATGTACAGAAAAATAGTATGATGTAGCGAATTTCATTACAAAAACATAAATTGCATTAGAATTGTGTAAGAACATTATACGAGATTCACAGAATCTATTAATCATAAAAGGGGTTGAAATTATGTACTCTTTCTGTGCGTACACTTGAGTAACTTGTGTATTGCATGGGGTAGGCCTATTTTGTTTACGTGCTACATTGATCTTAGTTTTGTGTATCGCTAGGACTGATTAATGCTACCTGTGTTCCTATTTCTTCGGTTAATTGCATTCAGTATGGCAAAGAGGAAGCAACTCAGTGCCGATTTAAAGAAAGTGATTGATAATATGGCTCTTAAGGGTTATAGTTTATGATGGAAAATAGGAGTACTGACCAACAAAAGACATTCTATAAATCAGAGAGTGGTTAATAAATTCAACAGAGAGTGGTTAGTAAATTCAAATATCAGGGCTCAACAGCAAATTTGCCTAAACAACCCAAGAAACATTCTTAATCAGAGAAGAACGTTTTCTAGTTCAGCAGTAAGGTCTAACCCGAGACTAAGTGTGCCTAAACAGCGTGTAATTCTGGAACAGGAAATAGGGGAAATAGTACGTAATACAACCATCCGTGGTATATTGTATAGGGCGGATATCATGGACGACGGCCTAGGAAAAAGGCCATATGTTAGTACATTGAACCGTTCTCGAAGCCTAAGTTTGCTAAAGAGCAGAAAAAGGCCATATGTTAGTACATTGAACCGTTCTCGAAGCCTTAAGTTTGCAAAAGGGCATGTGAATCACGGTCAAGACATCTGGGATAAAGTCATGTTGACCGATGAAACAGAAACAGACCTTTTTGGGTCGGATGGTATCCAGAATGTGTAGAGGAAATCAAATACTGCCAACACACTTCCCACAGTTAAACATGGTGGTGACTCCATCATGATTTGGGCCCGCATGTTTTCCAAGGGGGTTGGGAATATTCAAATTTTAGACGGAATCATGGACAAATGGGGCTGTAATAACGTTTTAAAAACAAATGTTAAACAATGTGCCCAAAAATGGGATTACCTGATGTGTATTACTTCCAACAGGGCAATGATAGCAAACATACCGCTGACATAAATAAGGAGTGGCTAATTTGGATTGTTCCTCCCCACGGTCGGCAAACTTAAACCCTATCGAACATCTATGGGCCATTTTGAAGACGAATGTACGTAAAAAGAATGTAAGTTCAAAAGAAGACCTAAAAGAGGCAGTGTTCCAGAGCTGGGAAAAAATCACCCCTGATACGTGCCAAAGACTGATGAATTCCATGAGAAGGAGATGCCAGGAAGTTATTAAAAGTTGAGGATATTCCACCAGATATTAAATTGCCTGAAAAATGAACAGTTTTATTTATTTTATTGCCAGGTGTACGCAACAGAAAAGGTACCCAAAATGTGAATAATTAAGTGATTTTTGTTTATTTCTTCTTCTTCTACTACAAGATTTAGGCTATGCATCCTGTTCCGGCGAAGTTAAAAGTGGAGTCCATCTTCTACGTGGTCGGCCAACATCTCTTGTTCCTCTGGGATTATACAGGAAGGTTCTTTTTGGTATTCTTTCGTTGTTCATTCTCATTAAGTGTTATGTCCATTTCTTATTATTTTCGCTGATATTATCTTCAATTTTATATATATTTAATTCTTCTCGTATAGTTTCATTCCTTATTCTATCCGCTCTTGTGCATCCTTTCACATTACGTAAAAACAGCATTTCCGCAGTCTGTATCCTGCTTTTATCCCTTGATTTCATTATCCAGTTTTCACTTCCATACAACAACAAAGGAACATCCATTGTTTTATATAATTTAAGTTTCGTATCTTTCCGACCTAAGGTTCTTTTTATGGTTCCGCAAATAGGCTGAAATTTATTTACTTTATTTTCTATATCTTTATTTTCTCTATAAGTTATATCACATCCTAAATATTGGAAATGTGATACTTGTTCTATTATTTTGTTATCCAGTACAATTTTTTATCTAATTCCATATTTACCAATAAATGTCATTAGTTTTGACTTATTATTTGATATTTTACAATTATATCTATTGGCATATTAATTTAAATTTATATGCTAACATTTGGAGCTCATTTTCAGATTCTGCTAAAAGTACAACATCGTCAGCGAATAATAAAGCATTATTTTATCTTTATTATCAATTAATATTCCTTCATTAGATAAAACCTTCTTCCATTCTTTTAGGATATCATCCATATAAATATTAAATAATATAGGTGAAAGTGAAACCCTTGTCGTACTCCTTGGTTTATATGAAAAATGTCTTATTTTTAGTCATCTGAGAGTCAATACAAATATTTGTTCCATAGTAAAAGGTCTTAGCAGTTTCTATAATCTGAATAGGGAGGCCTTTTTCTTTTAGGATATTCCACAATATTTCCCTGTTTACTCGATCAAATTCTTTATCTAAGTCTATAAATAACAAATGTGTTTATAGGTTTTTTTTTCTTGTCTTTTCTTTATTATCTGATTCAGGGCAAATACTCCTTTTCGGAACCCGTTTTGTTCTTCTGCTAGTGTTACTTCAGTAATTCGTTGAATTCGTTTTGCTATTATTCTAGCATAGATTTTATATCCACTATTTAGGAGGGTGATGCCTCTGTAATTAGATGGTTGGTTTCTTTCTCCTTTCTTGTAAATTAGTTTTACTATACCTTGCCTCCATGTTGCTGGTATATTATGATTCTCCCAACACACATTAAGAAAATTCAAGAACCTTAATTGTTCATTTTTAAATTAAATTAAGAAATTATTTATTGTTTTCTTATTTATATCTTGCAAACATAATATGGAATTTACTTTTAAAAGAAAATATAATTAATAATAATTCTTTAACTACCCAGAATTTGGTTTTTATTTGTTGTACAACCCTATACGCATAGGAATGGTACTAACTGTATGTTATAACGACATAACAAGAAAAGTAGCAAATCAACATACGTTTAACCTTATATTAATAATGATGGTTCATTTATTTTAACAGGTTTCACAGTATTTCACATCTTCCTGCGCCATATTAATCTACTGTCATTCACCACATCTCTCTGTCACTCCAATCTCCAATCCTCTTTCTCCTCATGCTGCTCGAAACAACATCAATCCATGTTATTTTTTATCCTCCTCTACTTCTTCTTCTACCAAGTAATACCCATTCTACTATTCTTCTTGGGAATCTGTCTTCTAGTCCCGCGCCATAGCCGAGTGGTTAAAGCAAGAAACTTTGGCCCAGAGCTACGGGACTTGCGCTGGTTCGAGTCTTCATGGGGGAAGAAATTTTCTCATGGGATTTCTGCCAGTATGGGACTGGTGCCTACCCAGCATCGTGAGGAATTTGGGTAGCGACTCCAGGTTGAGAAATCCAGCTATAACGGCTGGGGGACCCGATATGCTGACCACATTTCACCCCTATACTGGCAGGATGATCGTCTACCTCTGTGATTAAAACATGTAGATGTGAGGCCAGCAGCAGTCTGGTAAGCCATGGGCCTTCTAGGCCTGCCGCGCCATGAAGTAATGTCTTCTGTCATTCTTTTACATGGCCATTGGCCATACCATTTTAATTTTTGTTTTGTTATGAAATTCACAATTGAAGTTTGAACAACAACAACAATAATAATAGTAATGATGATGATGATGATAATAATAATAATAATAATAATAATAATAATAATCAATTGAGTTGGTGTTTACTTGATGAAAATCCATATTTATTAATTAAATAAAAATAAAACGTAGTTTTATTTGATTTTCATATTTATTATATAATTCAGTGACAGCTGTTTCGGTACACTGTACCTTCTTCAGACATGTTAACAAATTATGAATTGTGTTCCAACTGATCTAAGCAACAATACAACAATATTTATTTAAATTTTTTAATTTAACAAAGGGGATTCATTCAAATCAAGTTGAGAATTTAACAGTTTTTTACTACTTTTAAACTTATTAATTTCTACTTATTAAAACTACGTTTTATTTTTATTTAATTAGTAATAATAATCTCCTCTACGCATGAAAGATGGCAGCTTGTTGCCTGTTTATTCACTTCAGGTCCGGGGTATGGTGACGTCCTTCCATCGTAGTTGTGGTCTTCCGAAAGGCCTTTTGTGCTGAGGTGTCTAATCACGTACTTTCTTCACTAATCTACTGTTCTCCATTCTATCTACGTGATCGTTCCAATTTAGTCTTCAATCATTTATCCAGAGGTTTATAGGTTCAATTTCACATTCTTCTCTAATAACAGAGCTGCGAATTTTCTCTCTCAGCGATTTTCCTACGATTTTCCTTAAAGCTTTCATTTCGGTTTTCATTTATTTGTTTTGTTCTTTGAGTTTCTGTTCGGCATTCACAACCATTTGTTAGAACTGGTCTTATGATAAATTAATTAAATTCTTACTTTTGTATCTATTCTTAAATTTTTATTTTTCCGAACAGTATTGTTTATACATCCCGATATTTTGTTGCGTTATTTGTTTGATGGAGGATTTCATCTGTTATTCTGTTGCTGCTATTGATTTCTATTCCTAATTATTTTAATTACAATAATAATAATAATAATAATAATTACAATAATAATAATAATAATAATGACGATGATGATAATCCACAATAGATGTAATAGGATCTATGGCCCGCACCACCTTCATGTTTATTCAATTTGGCCCGCGTTTCAAATAAGTTTGAGCGGCTCTGATTTAAAACATTTAATACGTAACCTCAATTGCAATAACAATTTCATGTTAAAATGTTATATATTATATATAGAAAGCCTATGTTTTCCCTTTACAGAGATTTAGGCGCTCTCCCCCTACAGGGAAGAATATGAACCATACTAATTTAATTACACTTGTTTTCGTATAGATTAAAATGTTAATGATCTATTTAATTTTGTTAATATTTGTTATATGACAAAGTTTATTGCATTGTATTTTTAAGGACCTAATAAATAAATAAATAAATACATTTTATTGATTATAAAGCGCTGCGTTAAATATACAAGGTGCCCCATTCAAACCTCCCACATTTTAATTAATCATAACTAACAAATTATGCGGAATTATGAAATTAGGCCGGTATTAAACGAAACAGAAACTCAAAGAATTTTCATTGCCACACTCTAAAACATCTCTAATTTCTTCAATAGTTTCTTCCGAAACACGTGTACGAGCTCCTCCTGATTCTGTTTTAACGCATCCAGTCGCCAGAAACTTCTCAAGACATGTCTTAATGGTCTTCCCATCAGGTGCATTTCCTCCATATTCTCTCCGGTAATTTCTTTGCACTGTAATTATTGACTTCGTCTCTGCATACCAGAAAACAGTTTGTACTCGTTGCTGAGGAGTCGCCATTTTGTTTTATGTCATTATTATCCAATATGCGACAGATGAATTAACTGCAGCAATGGAAACTAAAATTCTCTGAGTTTTTATTTTATTTTAATACCAACCTCATTTCACAATTCCGCATACTTTGAGAGTTATGATTAATTAAAATGTGGGAGGTTTGAATGGGACACGATGCATAATACGAACCATATTCAGAGTACAGGTTCTGCAATGCGCACGCAACAGTATTTAATTTTATGACCGACATTAAATATCCGTGATTAATACACGTTATAACATTCCTTTATTATGAATTTTCCATTGCTAAAACAACGAATATTTTACTTTACTACAAAAATTGTGTAACATTTGTAATTCACGAAAGTATAAATATAAATAACAGTTTAAAAATCTAAAACAACACGCTGTATTAGAAAACCGAACTAAAAAATGAAAGATAATTTTTATTTCCAACATGCTTGGGATAAAATTAAAGTGGTCAACAAAAAATCATCTCTAACACATCTAGAATAAAACTAGAGTTATCTACAAAGAAATAATTTTACCATCAAAAGCGTTGGGTGCTCTATATCAATTAATATATTTGATAATAAACAGATATTGATAAAAGTAAAGTCTCTAAGAGACGCTTTTGATGCTATAATAATTTTTTTGTAGATAAATCTAGTTTTATTCTAGATGTGTTGGAGATGATTTTTTTGTTGGCCACTTTAATTTTATCCCAACCGTTTTGGAAATTAAATTATTTTTCATTTTTAGTTCGGTTTTTTAATAAAGCGTGTTGTTTTAGTTTTCTTACACTATTATTTATTTTTTTATCTTTTAGTTGGTTTTCTAATAAAGCGTGTTATTTTAGTTTTTTAAACTATTTTTTTTTAATTTTTGTTTTAGTAAATTGTCGTAAACCGTGAAAATTTAATTGCTCGCGATATTTTTAGTGTCTAGGCACGAATATAATTATATGTTTTTAAAATTATTGTTATCTAACATTATTATAATATTTTTGAATATTTTAATATAGACGAATAGTTACAGTTAATCGTATCCTGCTCATATTTTTTTGGATAAATTACAATGTGGTAAGTTTACAAAATTTTAATTAATATTTTACAGAATAAGATAAAAATGTAAATATCTTAAAATTCGATACTATTGTAGTATGAGCTAAAAGTAATATTCTTCTAAAAAATAATCCTCCGGGCCGGATATCAACCAGCGACCTATGGATTACTGAAATTATATACCACTACAGTCCACCGCTCTAACAACTGAGCTACCAGAGGGTACACTATTAATTTCTTACAACGATGGACTTAAAAGTCGATAAGTCAGCAACCTATTATACCGGTCTTTATTTTTTTTGATGTCCTGATGATCCTGGCCAGGATAATACAAAAAATATGAAATTATTGTATTGTCATTGGTCCTTTACAAATATACAAAGTTTCAAATCAATCCAATGTTTTTTAAGTGGGTGAAAATCGTGTTGAAAAATTCCGATACATAGATAGACAGATACAGGTTAAGCTAATATAAAGCGTGTAAAAATATAAAACTTCTCTCACGTACAGAATTCAATATCAGCCTATATGAAATAAGTTGTTGCTTACTCGCTCTAATCCAGCGTTTGCTACCCTTGGCTTTGATGTTCAAAAAATATCAGCTATAGTCCCCGAGCAAGGAGGATAGAGAGGCTAATGAAATCAGCTTGACGGATCAATTCATGCTAACTCAGTCATCGTTTACAGTTGCGTTGAGGCCACCCATAGGCCATATACTCGAAGCCTCTCTGAATAATTACCAACAAGTTAGTTCATTAATATTCACGTCAATTTTGCTCAAACTTATACTCATAATGCACCTGAAATACCTTTACAATAATGACATTGGAAGCTTGACAGTTTTCACGAAAATATGTATTCGGCGTAATAAGTAGCGGGCCGATTTTTATGTAATAAAAGATAAGATTGCAATGCAGATAGTATATATTATATAAATAATCAAATAATATAATAGCAAATATGATTGTACATATCACGTCTTATTAAGGAAGTTAAAAAAATTAAACTTATTAAAAACAGTATTTATAAATTGACGCAATTAAATACTTATATAAAAATTATGTAAACGTTTGTATATTAAATTTCTAAATGTTTTTACAAATATATTTTAATGTAAATTTTTTAATATTTAAGAGAAATTTCAACTGTTTGTGTGTGAAACAAGATAAAAGACAGTCAAAAGTCTTACTTCTCATTATACTATTCAACTGTTTGTGTGTGGAACCAAAACAAAAGACAGTCATAAGCCTAACTTCTCATTATACTATGTTGCAACCTTAACTATTAGAACATAAAATTCCGCTCTCTAGTGATAAGAGTTTAAATGGATGAATAACAGTATGTGTTTCTTAAACATGAATTTGCGCTCTTATGTAGCAAGAAGTTTCTATTCATCCAGACACAGTATCAAATATATAATCTCTTTCCTTCAAGAAATATTCGATACTGTAATTGACATTACCCGCCTAATCGTATATGAACTCACGGAGCTTCAGCAATTAGATCCTAAATATCTATCTTACTTCGAGTTGGTGAATACCTTTATTATACGATATGTCGTTAAATAAAGCAAGATTTTTTATCTTCTTCTTCTACTTTTTCATCATGGTTTAGGCTTATTTACTAGCCTGTTACGGCTCCAAATTACTGCTGTTGCCATCTTTTCTTTGGTATTCCCGAACTTCTTCTTCCTCGTGGTGAATAGTTGTATGGTGCTTTTAGTATTCTATTCTCAGTCATCCATGCTAAGATTTTTTATCGATTTTTTTATATCAGCTCCAGCTATTGTGATAAAGAAAGCTCCTCCTTTTTTAATATTCTGAAGAGGTCAGCGCATTATTTTTCTCCAACAAATACATCGAATATAGCAACTAATTAACATATTCCGAGATTTTACTGAATTTTGTTACTAAAAAATAAATTAATCACCTATAATATTGATTATAATATACAATTTGATGTGTTTCATTATAATAAGGTGAATCTTAAAATATTACGATCCTATTTGGTAATAAATAATATGATCGAGTTGCAGTGAATATACATAACCTCACATATATAAATATTTTTAAATGCTGGTAACTACATTTAAATAATGATTTTTGAGTAAACAGCTTAATTTTATTCATTAAATAGCCCTAACAAATGCCACTCTTGATTTCCAATCATCGATAAATTCACGAGTCACGAAGTGACATTACTTATGATAATATTTTTCAAAAGTATTATTGCCATTTGTGTGTCCGTAGACATACGAAGCAGATATACAGGGTGTTACCGAAATGAGTGCAGATTTTTCATGTGGTGGTAGGGAACATCCATACAAGTATTTTAATACAATGAACCTTTGGCCGTAAATGCATTGTTATGAGTCTACAGAGTAAAAACGCATTTAAAATTGTTGTACGACAAAATTTTGTTTCTTATGGTAATTGCAGTTAATGTTTGGACGGGAATTCTAAACAATATATTTCTGGGTCCTTATCTGCTTCCCCCTCGCCTCACAGGGCAACATTACTTGATCTTTCGCCGATAAGTGATGCTCCCAGGATTATTCGAAGACGTTCCTCTCAACTTACGCTGTAGGATGTGATTCCAACACGATGGTGCCCATCCCCACTTCATACATGCCGTTAGAGCTCTCCTCGACAGAAGAATTCCAGATGGATGGGTTGGTCGAGGTGGACCCGTTTCGTGGCCACCGAGGTTCCCAGACGTCACACCATTGAATTTATTTTTGTGCGGACACATGAAGTCTCCCAACTACAAGACTCCCATGAACACAGAAGCAGAGCTTGTAACAAGGATCGTGGCAGCGGCTACGGAAATCAGGGAACATCTGGTATGCTTCTTAGAGTTCATCAGTCCGAGGTGAGACGCGCGGAGCTGTGCATCCAGGTCAATGGTTGCCACTGCCAACAATTACTGTAAAATAACATGTAATACCTTCCATTTTCTTAGAATAAATAAATAAATAAATAACAATGTGTTCAACAATTTTAAATGCTGTTTTATTCTGTAGACCCACAACAATGCATTTCCGGCACAAGGTTCATTGTAATATACTTGTATGGATGTTCCTTACCACCACATGAAAAATCTGTCCTCATTTCGGTAACACTCTGTATATATAGCCACACTGCAGCGCTTCGCTATCGGCTAACGCCTTAAGCAGGAGAATTGAATCCAATCATAACTGAAACTGTTGCAAAATATCAAGATTACACCAGCCGATTGGCTGTAGTTCTTTCAAAATTGATAGGTCCGTGCATTTTTAATATTGTCGTATCAAGTCGTATACTCACTTCAGGAATATCTCGTTTCCACTCTGAGACCGCATTTGGTTTTCCTTCCGCCCATACACGGCAGTTAGTTTTGTTTACAGTTCCAGAAGTGTGAAATATTACTTCATTTCTGAATAAGATGTTTCAGTTGCCGTCACGATTAGCAATCTCCACAAGTTCAGCATTACTAGCTGCGTTATCGTCGTCTTTTGATTAATTAAAGATTTGCAAATTGTAGTTTTTTTTTTCAATCTGTATGGCAAAAGCGTTTTACATTGTGGTATGTTTAACTCTCCTCTGAGAAGTCGGATTGACCTTCTAGAGTAGGGGTCACCAATTAGACTTCATGGAGGTCCATTTTCAAAGTAGTAAATTCAGTCGAGTTTCAGAACCACAATTGATTAAACATACGAAGCTTTTATTAAGTAATTAATTTATAAGCTAATTATTTAAATTATGTTATGGGTATGAATTGCACAAATTAAACAAAACATGTAAAATACTAAAATGATACAGCACAGTAGAATACTGTTATCAATTCTAATAATTATTAATACGTTTATAATAAATTTAACATATGGTCACAGTGATATTCAAATAACTCACTTCAAAAATTGTGTATTTTTTCACGATACCAGGTTTCAAACGGAATCCCGTTCATCTTCAGTCAAAATATCCGACTGATGAAATTTTACCGCCTCCAACATCTTCTGAGCTGCCATTTGTGGTCGATTTTAGGAAGAATTTCAACAGTCGGAGATTTGACTGAAGACGAATGGGATTTCGTTTGAAACCTGGTAGGCCTATTGTGAAAAACAATAAATTTGTTAGGTGATATATTTAAATATTACTCTGACTATTTAACTCATGCCCCAAATGGGAGTCAATGACCAATCACGTTTCAATGATTTCTGTTTTACAACCAATCAGAGTCGTGTTTCACGAAATATTTATCAGTGTTATAATTACCATATATTAAACAAAGCTCCTCCTTTTTAATATTCTGAACAGGTCTGACCGTTATTTTGCAGTGACTGAGCCTATAAGAAATACGGCTACCAGATTGTATATATAGTGCATACATGTCAACATTTGTAGCAATTTATTATACCACCAAAAAAAGAAACCACTGTTTGACTTTCTTAAATGTATTTTTTCCCAGGTAATAATCCAGAAAAATATAATTGTAATATTTACATCATACGACATCAGAAATGAATTAATATACAGATTGATGTTTCATTTTTTCTCCACTAAAGAGCATTCTTACAATATTGCGTTCCTTTGGCAATAAATAGTATGATCTGGTTGCAGTGATAAACAAAAGAAGCAGTAGAAGCGTACCTATCGTTTCTCATTTGTTTTCAAACATCGCCGTTTACATTAAATATATAAATATTTTGAAATAACTACAGTTAAATAATGATTTGTGAGTAAACAGCTTAATTTTATTCGTTAAATAGTCCTAACAAATGCCACTCTTGATTTCCAAATTCTCTAGATAAATTCACTCCTCACTTCGTGAGTCGTGAATTTATCGATAATTTGTAAATCACTCGTGGCATTACTTATGATAACACATTTAGTACAACTGGTTAAATTTGATGTATAACCGGTTTTAAAAATTTGTATTAATTCCACATTTAACCGGTCCGGAAACCAAAGCCCCACGGGCCGGATCCGGATCGCGGTCCGCCAATTGGTGACCCCTGTTCTAGAGCTTCTTGTATGTCATCTACAATATCTATTGGTGGTGAATACGCATGAACGTGCAGCATTTTAGATCCTTCTGTCCTCTGAAATTTGTTGATCATTCGAATTTTGGCTCTTTTTCGATTCACGGTTTCGAAGTTGTCGTGTAAAGACCACCCTAACGTATTCATATGTTAATCCCCTTAATCGTTTATAAATGTAATGAAAGTCTACGGATCTCCAACCGTATTTTATAAACTTACTCATTGTGCTAGAGGAATATTTATAAATTGACGATAACGATGGTCACTGTTTCCTGTGTTGTGAATATGTTATAGACACCATAACTCCATAAATTATAAACTAAACTAACTCACTGGTATAATCGAACCCGTAGGTTCATTGCCGCGCGGACATAAGCTCTCCACGCATCCCTATTCTAAGCTAATATTTGCGAGTCATCCCCTGTATAATCTACTTCTCTCAAATCATGGTTAATATTTTTCTCCCATCTCATTCTTGGTCTACCAACTGGGTTTCTTTATAAAAGCTTCAGTGCCCCTCTTTCATTCCCCATTCGTGCCACATGTCCTGCCCATCTCATTCTATGAGACTTAACTGTTCTTATTATATCCGGTTTTCTATAAAGATAATGTGTTCATCTTCTTCTTCACTTCACGGGCTAGGCAAAAAATTGCCTGTTCCGCCTCACAGCTGTTCTGTCCATCTTTTCGCTGGCCTTCCTACGTTCCTTGAATCTCTTGGCTTGTAGTTGAATGCTGCTTTTGGTTATCTTCTTACATTCATTATTTCTACATGTCTAAACCATCTCTCTCTATATTCTTTGATTTTATCATTCAATGGATATATATATATATATATATATATATATATATATTAACTGTGTTGTTATATCTTCATTCTTTACCCGATCTACATTTGTACGCTTTGTATTATTTCTTATATTTTTTTATAATTACCCAAACTCATCTCTCTCACAGTGTTCAGCCAGTCTGTTCATCTCTAACAAAATTAATTATTTGTACAAAATGTATCGAGACATTTTGAACATCCTATTTGATTTTAACCAAACAGTAAAAATATTATAATTTCTATTTAATAATGACATGACTTTTATAAGCGTGATATAATGAATATTAACTGCTACCAACGCATATTCAAATAGATTTGCTTGATTATTACATCAATCAAGCGGAAATGCAGTGATCCAGTGGCTGCTCTAACGCCGAAGTCCACTACTTTGCGTATAACTCTGAACACTGGGCATTTATTCGATTCGATATTTATCATCTGTGTGCAAAACAGAATTACAGTACCTTTACTGTAAGCTTAATCACACGTCATGAATTCGAGCGACATTTGATGGATGTTTAGTGTTGTATATGCCTATTATTTTATTAAAAATGAAACTAAATTAATTGCTCATACTTTAAATATTAGAAAATCTGATCACTGAATGTTTGAAGCGATAAAATTGTCAAAATCCATAAATGTAAAGGGAATTATTAGGAAGACCTTTTAGTGTCTAAAAATATTAAGGAACCAAATTACGATCAAATAATAACATTTTTATAACATTTTTCATCATTTATTAATAGTATATTACGATGCGAGGTTGGGAAGTGGTTTTTACAGAATCAAGGAAAATGTTCAAAAACCGAGCGACAGAGAGGTTTTTAATTTCCGAGATTCTGTAAAACACTTCACAAACGTGCATTGTACATTATTTTTTGCGCGATGGTGTTGTCAAAATAATATATAATAGTAAAATAATAACATCTTTGTTGGAAATATTTGCGTTCATTATAAACAATTGACTAAAGTTAACAGTGTGGGCAATGTTTATTAGTTGAAACATCAGGAGGCCTTGAGAATAATTGTGATAGAATGGCCGCAAGTACCGTATTTATTGTTTTATATTGTTTCAAATAAAGTTCAGTTCATTCAAAATGCAGTGATTTGCTTCATATAATGTATATCAACACTACCTTTTGGATATTTTTTGTATGCATTGTACGTAGTATTCATAGAGGGCAGTGGTTTTACTACCCGCACGTGGGTGTAAATGAAATATTACAATGTAGTTATTTAGGTTGGTATCTCCGAAATGTAGGAAGTTAAACTTTCAATCATGGTCGTCATTGCTGTAAGTACGACAACATGCACTATCGCGCAAAAATAGTTATTTAGACGACTAGTTGCAAAAGCAAAACTCTCCTTTAGGTCGTGTTCTAAGCACAGTAGACCATCTTCTTTCTAAACCGTAACGTGTTGTCTACAATGTTTTATCAACGTTCATATTTTAGTATATATGTTGTATATTTAAATTTATTTATTTATTACGAAAACGAAATGATTAGAGAAAGAATAAAAAAATAAAGTACACGACAAATCAACAAACACTGTTGTTATAAAATTAAAATTAAAATATACCTGTTGCGAGGTGCTGTCGTCTCAACTGTGTTAATATATTATATTAAAATTTTAACTGGAGGCCTTTCGGAAGTTAACTTCCATCATCACCAGGATGAGTCTGCTACTATCTGTTGCTGTTCACGACGATGTGGACTTGAAGTGTCGTTAGTAGCAACTGACTTGTTTTTAACGATCTCGCAAAGAGGGTTGTACGACTGGGGCGTGTTCTAATTAATTAGCAACTTGTTGTTTACTTCTTTTATAATTTCTAGGTCCTCCAATATATTTTTTGGTCGCTGTTACTAATTTCTTATACTTACCAATATTTTTGTTACTGGAAGTAAATCAAAGTTCCCACACCTAACCTGGTTGGTATCCAAACAAACGAAATCGCAATTCTGATATGGACTCAAAAAGCACACGTTCGGTAAGTAAAATAAAACATTTCTTGGATGTTTTGTACACAAATTCGTACCTTTCTTTAGACTTTATCCGGAATTAATGCAGAACATCCCATTCTCCAGGCTTCTTCAATTTCTGTATCATCTACCATGCCTCCTTCCATAATAAAATTATCAAACAGATTCTAATCACGGTACTACATATAAAAGTGTCTCCACAGCCAACAATCTTTGCTTATAATAAAACAAATGAAAAGCTACGAGTATATAGCAGTGATCACCAAATGTTTCTTTCTCTAAGAAGTCATTTACATCCAACCAATATTTTAATTAATTTATTACTATATTTACTAAAAATTAGTCACATGGACCAAAAAATAGTATGCAATACACATGAGGTAAGCACGTAATAGATCTCGAAAATTGAAAAAAACTTTTTCTCGATCAGTAACAAGTGCTTACCTCACTTATATCGCAATATACTATATCTTTGCTGGATTTTTTCTCTGTGAACTATTGTTAGTGTTTTCTATTATCGTCATTCGTGAACAACAACAGATAGTAGCAGACTCATCAAGCTGAAGATGGAAATTAACTTCTGAAAAGCTTCTAGTTAACATTTTAATATAATAATTTAACACAGTTGAGGACGACGGCACCTGCCAACAGGTATATTTTAATTTTAATTTTATGACTATTCACCTCAACGGAATTTGATATGAATTTTACTAGTATTGACTGTTGTTATATTCTGCAATTTTGGGTGCTAATTTCTTATGTGAATTAAATTAAAAAAACGGAGAAGGTGATTTTTATGGTTCATCAGGAAACATTTTAAAAGCAGTTCAAGATGCAGCTATTAATATACTTCTAGTAAAGTCAAGGGAAATTTATGTATGTAGTTACACGAAGCACACATATAATATAACTGGTAGAATAATAAAACTATCATTCTACCAGTTATATTATATGGGTGCGAAACATGGATTCTTACTTTAAGGGAGGAAAGGAGATTACGAGTATTTGAGAATAAAGTACTGAGGAAAATTTTTGAACCAAAGAGAGATGAACAGACAGATGAATGGAGAAGACTACATAACAATGAAGTACATGGTCTTTATAGGAAACCAGATATAATAAGAATAGTTAAGTCTCGTGGACTGCGATGGGTAGGACATGTTGCGCGTATGGGGAATGAAATACGTGCATAGAAGCTTCTTGTAGGAAAGTCAGGGAGAAAACGCCCAGTTGTCAGACCTAGAATGAGGTGGGAGAATAACAACATGATTTGAGGGAAGTAGATTATACAGGAAATGATTGGAAAACATTAGCTCAAGATAGAGATGTATGGAGAGCTACGGGTTCAGTAGTCCCAGTGAGTAAGTAAGTTACACAAAATCATCATTAAAGCATATTTTACGTTTTGTTGAACCTGTGTTTTATGTTTTGATAGAGTGTTTTGTTAGAATATAGAGTATACGTTTTGTTACCTAGTAATTACGAACTGAACCGTCAATGAATGTTATCCATCCATAGTAATTCTGCCCGAGGGCAGGTCCTTCCCTGCAATCATAGCATTTTCATGCTATGCTTGCAGCTTTACTAGGGAATTGTAGGTGTGGTAGCTTCCCGTTGCTTTCCACACCGATGAAGGATGATGATGATAATGATAAGCATGATGGTGACAATGATGATGATGGCCATATGATTTCGGGGACCGTTCGGGCCTTAAAGTTTTCCTGGCATTTGTCTTACAGGTAAGGAAAAACCCCGATAAAAACCTAACCCAGAAAAACTGCCCCGACCGGGGATCGAACCCGGGCCCGCTGCGTGACAAGGCAGCACGCTACCTCGAGACCACAGCGGTGGACAATGAATGTTATAATAGTAGATAATATATATATATATATATGGTATGATAAGAAAAATAAATGCCTGGACGGGATTCGAACCCGGAACTCATACATATATATATATATATATATAGTATATGTAGGCCTATGCACATATCTTGTATTCATTTTTTTATTTAGGAATATTACACAATACAGTTTTTCTCTTTGAACCCAAAGTAATTTGTCGCCAGAGCTTCCTGTCTAAAGGATCTTCTTCCCTCAAATCTCTAGCTTCCATGCTTCTCTTCACTCCATCTATCCATCGTTCTCGTATATTGTATTGATATAGCTGTAATTATAATTTATCCTAGGTTTGTAGCACAATAATTCTCTTTTCCATACAGTATGTAGTTAAAATTCTGTAAAAATGTACACGCCTCATACTGTATTAGCGCCCATTTCTGTCTTTTCATTACCCCAATTCTCAAACAGTCAAACTACCCATACTTGTTATATTTGAGTTAGCTATTTTTGTAATACCCGAAAGTATGAGCATGCTTCGTTTTCTACTGTAGCACTAACTTGGCTCCACTAGAGTGACAGGAACATACCCTTAATCTTCTATTTCAAATTATTCACACCTCTAATCCCAGATATGGTCAGGTTTAAAGTTACAGTGGTCTAAGACACATTACTTTATTGAGGAAAAATTAACGTATCACAAATGACACTGCAATACACACGGGGACAAAGGTGATGTACTATATTATTTTAGTGATATCATCTGGATTGAGATTGGAAATAGAGTAACCTCAGAATTTGATATAACAAAAGGATTAAGACAAGGATGCGGGATGTCACCAGCATTGTTCAAGATATATTTAGAAGATGTATAACGAAATGGAATAAGTCATGTAGGGGAATGGGAATCAACATTAATGGTCATTTACTGCACAATTTATTATTCGCTGATGACCAGATTATAATAGGACAATATAAAGAAGATATAGAATATATGATTAGAAAGTTGGTCGATGCATTTGAGGTAGGTGGACTGAATATAAATTATATTAAAACAGAATATATGATAATCGGAGCAAATTCAGAAGACCTACAAATAAATAATATGATAATTAAATGTGTTGAAGAATTAAATATCTTGGATCTACAATAGATAAATCTGGTACTTGTGAAAAAGGTATTATTAACAGAGTAAATTGTGCAAGGAAGGCGATTATATGCCTGAAAGGTTTTTATGGAATAGAAATTTAACCAGAAAAACAAAAAAGAGATTATACAGACAATAATAGAAAGTATACTTACATATGGATCAGAAAGCTGGACAATAAATGAAAGGATGCAGAAGAGAATCTTGTCGACAGAAATGGATGGGTTACGGAGAAGTATGAGAATATCCAGGCTACAACATATTCGAAATACATATATCAGACAAGAAATGGATGCAGAAGAAACTATTATCGATAGGATAACAAAGAGAGCTCTACAGTGGTATGGACATATACAACGGATGTCGGAAGACTAGTGGCCTAAACAGGTATTGGATTGGATGGTACCAGGCAGAAGGAAGAGACTGCTGTAAAGTGGAAAGTCTGTATTAAGTAAGTATCTGGATTCGATTTGAACATAGATATACACAGTCTGAGTCTAAATTTCCACAGAATTTGAGGACTTACAGTGGATACCAAAACAATTAAATTTATCATAGGAAACCATATCCCGAGATGAACTGTTTCTCTGTTATACACAAAATACCCCTACAACCCATGTTGCTTTCTCTGACTTCTGCTGCCTGTCGTCTGGAACCACTTACAAGAAGGGCTCGATATGACGACCACCGACTTCAATACAGATGCGGTACCTCCGTACCATGTTCTCGTACATGCGATCACCAATCCCTGGTCCTTCAACAGCCGCCGCAGTCACAACTCGTGCTAGTAGGTCTTCCTCGGATTCTACAGGATTATCGCAAATTAAAGTTTTCTTGAGACCTCACAGGTAGTAGTTTAGTGGGGTAAAGTCGGGATAACGTGCAGGCCAATCAATCGGACCTGCCATTACACCGAGATTGCCGTACAATAATATCATGTCTGCGTGTTTTGCAAACATGTATGCCGTGGATAACAGCAAAACAGTACAAATGATGTACGTACACCTTTAATTCTGCCGTGTACTATCATGAAGGATTACTGCTGTACTGTGCAGGTACAAATGTATCTGAGAGGATCACAAACTCAACTGAATAGCACATAAACGAACTTGAATTGGACATGGAAAATCAGGTGAGCGGGGAGTAACGTATGTACTACCCTAGTCAAGTTTATCCTAGTGGTGAGGGGCGCCGAAAGAGCGTGTAGCGGAAAATCGGTACGTTTGCGGACACGACTTCCTATGCTAAACTGAATTGCCTTGGTCCCTACTACAAGTCCTCAAACTCTGTAAGCGGAATTTAGACTCACCCTATATATATATATATATATATATATATTTTCACGTTAATTTTTCCGATGTTTTAATAGTTATTCGTAGATTAAATTAATAAAATGAGAAGCTAGCAAATAACACTTACTTGTATTTAATTTAATTACAGAGTTTTAAACAATAAAGCATAAAAAATTGAAAAATAAATAATAATTTACTGCATTGCATAGTTTACAATCATATAAATTTAATATATACCTTAGCCAAAGCAACGCGTGGCCTGGTCTGCTAAATTTTGAACACACGCCATCTATTGGATACTTACTCAATTACCTTACCTAATTACCTTACACCGCCATCTGTTAGAATCGTATGGAACTCACAGATAATTATAACTCTTTGTTAAATAATAAACAAATAATTTGCAATAAAAAAGTAATGCGACTATAAATTTAGTTATAAACTACCCTAAGTCTCAAGTTGGATAAAACTGCACACAGTGTGCAAAATTTTATTAAAATCGGTTCAGTAGTTTAGGATTCCATCGCGGACAAACAACGTGACACGAAATGTTTATACATTAAGATATATAACGCTTACATTGCTCAATGTCAACAATTTAATTATAACATATATATATATATATATAACTGGTTGAGTATAAATAAGGTCTTGTGGCCTTAACTCTGACATTTTAAATAAAACAAATAATTGAATAGTTACCCCGAAAACAGATCTAATCCACAAACTACAAATAGTTGGGAAAACGAAAAAAAAGGCACAATGTTCAATTTGAGGCTATTACCTTTATTATACTCTTACATGTACATACGAATCTCTCATCCTATTGGAAACAAATACAGCCAATTTGAATGCAAAATAACATACTACTAACTGAATATTAACAATTTAATATAGGATAGAGTGTAAACATGATCTAACCCATATTAACTAAAAATGCTACAATGCGAAGTAAGAAATACATATTGAACACTGAATCAGTTAGAAACATTTCTAACTGGATCAGAGTTGAATATACATTTCTCATTTAATGTTATTTCGTTACATTCTTTGTGTGTTTCTCATTTTGACCCAATTTCTCTAAGATTCTGAGAGAATTCACGGAACTGTAGTGGAATGAATTAGCACATGTTCAATAATTGTTTTTCTGCACTGCTACTCGTGAGTGACTTGACTAAATTTTTTCCCAAATTTGTTACAGATAGATCACTATTAGCTTGAAAGCCAACTTTTAAAAATAAATAAAACAGGTCTGGAAGAGAGTAGGAATAGTTTTACATCACCATGCCATGATATTCTCCGAATAGATCACTAATCCATTGAAAGCTCAACTTTCGAATTTTTGTTGGATAGATCTCTTTTCGCCGCAACTATTCAGTTATTTTTTACTGTATGTCTAATTTATTATTAAACGAATATTAGTTGAATTTCATTTTAATTATATTATTAATTTATATTATTATCCTTGGAAATGTAGTTGTCTCGCACATGAGTTAGTTCCATAGTCGGTACAAATTTTCAGGTTGAGGTATTTTTCGAGGGTTTTCCTCATCTATAAGACAACTGTGGAGAAACGTTAAAGCCCAATTGATCTCCGATCGCCATCTTTCCACCATAATTCTTCTTATTCCATATGAATGATTTCATGAATCATGTGTCTTGAATTAAATGTTCATGAAATGGTTCTGTCATTGAGCTGATCACTCATCCACGTAGAACCTCCATGTTCTTATATGGTCAAAAAATTATATATGGGATCCAGAGATAAAAATACTTTCCCATATTATGTCCATGTATGACCTGGGTGATTTGGGCGTATAAAAATATCTATAAAGGAAGAGGTTAAGTTGAGGTGAGGAGAGGTTATTATAATTATTACTCTTACCATTATTATTATTATTATTATTATTATTATTATTATTATTATTATTATTATAATTATTACCATTCATGTATATAATGATTGTAAAAGCTGTTTATAATTATTTCATTTACGTCCATCCATCATAGAGATCGTTCAAGAACATTCGGCAATGCTCTGTATCATCCTTCAGTAGGGTGTGATCTAGGAGCCCACGTGGATGCAAGGTAGAATTTATATCAACTAAATGTCACGGTTTTAAAAGAAGTTACTGCATATATTGATTTGATTCGTTAATTTCATTAATATTAACAGGGAGAAGTTATAGCCTATAGTATTCTGCTGGAGTTCGGAATTCCAAAAAAAGTTAGACTTATACGAATGTGTTTAAATGGCACAAATAGTTTGGTGCGTGTAGGCAAATAGTTTTCGGATAATTTTGAAACAATGGGTTGAAGCAAGGAGATGCACTATCTCTTCTACTATTTAGTTTTGTACGAGAACATGCCATAAAATCTTTAGGTAATGAATAAGGCCTACAACTCTTCTTCTTCTTCTTCTTCCTTCCAAGTATTAGGCCAAGGCCTGTTACGATCCTATAGAAAATTTTCCTTATGGGAAATTCTTGTATAAGACTTGAAAGCATAATAATAGTCCCTTCGATTGGTTGCTGGCCAAAGGAAGGCAAGACCAGTGATGGGGCTGCCATCTTATAGCCTCTGGTCAGGCTTTTCTGGAGAAGAAAAGAAAATAAAGGAAAGGAGAAATGGAAGAAAGGAAGGACTCCCTAGCCCTCGGATGCCCTAATAGCGTCGGGGTCGAAAAAAACAAGAGTTAACCAAGAGAGGTTAGATAGAAAAGTTAAAAGAGCGCAAAACACAAGTAAGTGGAAGAAATGTTTTCCACAGCTTGGGCACCTTGTGGTCGCCATCCACATATCCCCTAGATGAGGACCCCTGAGGGCGGCCTACAACTCAATAGTATTAATAAGCTGTTAGTTTATGTTGTTGATGTAGTATTATTGGATGATAGCGAAGAGATACTAACCAAAGGCCAACACACACACATTATTGAGTAACACTAAGAAATTGGGACTGGAGGTACATATCAATAAAACTAAATATATAGTCACACAAAGAAATACGTTATATAATGGAAATGGACAGCTAATAACAAATGAGGAAATTTTGAGGAAGTGGCTAAATTAAAATATCTGGAAACAATAATCACAAATAGGAATGAGATGCACAAAGAAATTAAACATAGGCTCAATTCTGGAAATGCATGCTGTTACACATTGCAGGGATTCTTGACGTCCCAACTCGTTTAAAAAAAAAAGTTAAACTGAAAATATATAAAACTATTATTCTACTAGTTATATTATATGGGTGGAAACATGGACTCTTAATTTAAGGAAGGATAGAAGATTACAAGTATTTGAGAATAAAGTACTTACGAAAATTTTTGAACCAAAGATAGATGAACAGACAGGTAAATGGGGAAAACTACATGACAGTTAACTAAATGATCCTCTTGGGAAGCCAGAACTAATGAGAATAGTTAAGTCTCGTAGACTGCGATTGATAGGATTTGTGGCACGAATGGGGAATGAACGACATGTATGAAAACTTCTTGTAGGAAAACCAGAGGGAAAATGCTCAGTCGGTAGACCAATAATGGTATAGGAGGATAACATTGACCATGATTTGAGGGATTTAGATTATACGGGGGATGACTGGACAATATTAGTTCAGGATAGGGATGTATGGGGAGCTTATGTCCTACGGTTCGTAAAGTGCCCGTGAGTTAGTTAATTTCATTATTATCTAGCTTTATACCTAACATTACAATGTAATTTATTGAAGTTTATTTTAAATACTCAAATAGGCCTATTATAATACCTTATCAATTGTGTCGGTCGGTAGCGTGTAAGTCTCCTTTTAGAATGTAATCCTGAGTACGAATCATGGCATGGTGCCAAGCAATCTATTTTTCTTGACTATTTAACTCATGCCCCAATGGGATTGAATGACCAATCACATTTCAATGATTTTTTTAATTACACAGTAATGTTTCACCTAGAATTTACCAAACAAGTTTATCACATTAAAGAAAGCACCTCCTTTTTAACATTCTGAATAGGCCATAGCATTATTTTGCAGTGACTGGCTCTCCAAGAAATACGGCTACCAGATGGTGCATATAGTGCACGAATGTCAACTGAAAGTGCTTGCGGGAGATGATATAAAATCTTTTGTAGCAATTGATTATACCACAAAAAAAAAAAGAAACCACTGTTTGCACTTTCTTAAACGAATTATTTCCCAGGAGATAACGTTGCAAATATAATTGACATATTTACATCAGAAATTATTTAATACCTATAATGTTGGTTATAAATTTCTCCACTAGGGTGCATTGTTACAGTATTGCGATCCTTTGGCAATAAATAATATGATCTGGTTGCAGTGATGAACAAGCGTAACAACCGTTTCTCACTTGTTTTCAAACATCGCTTCCCATTTGATATCAAACATCGCCGTTTACATTAAATAAATAAATATTTTAAAAATACCTATATTTAATTAATGATTTTTGAGTAAACAGCTTGATTTTATTCGTTAAATAGTCCTAACAAATGTCACTCGTGATTTCTAAATTCTTGAGATAAATTGGAAATCACTCGTGGCATTACTTATGACTATTTAACTCATGCCACAAATGCTAGTCAATGACCAATGACGTTTCAATGAATGTTGTTTTACAACCAATGACAGTCGTGTTTCACCTCGCTCTTTATGGATTTATCTTTATCAGCTCCTGCTTTTGTGATAAAGAAAGCTCCTCCTTTTTAATGTTCTGAACAGGTCAAAGTATTATTTTTCTCCAGCAAATACATTGAATATAGCAAATAATTAAAATATTCCTTGATTTTACTGAGTTGTTTACTAAAAAAATAAATGAATAACCCGTAATGTTGATTATAATATATAGTTTGATGTGTTTCATTATTTCTCCACTTGGGTGCACCCTTACAATATTGCGATCTTATTTGGCAATAAATAATATGATCAAGCAGCAGTGAATGAACATAACCTCACATTTCTGATTAGTTTTCAAACATCGCCGTTTACATAAAATATATAAATATTCTAAAATAACTATAGTTAAACAATGATTTGTGAGTAAACAGCTTAATTTTATTTGTTAAATAGTCCTAACAAATGCCACTCTTGATTTCCAAATTCTCTAGATAACTTCACTCCTCACTTCGTGAGTTGTGAATTTATCGATAATTTGGAAATCACTCGTGGCATTACTTATGATAATATTCAGCTTTTAATACAAATGGTCATTATCGTTATTCATTTTACAGCTAATCGTTATTTTATCCCCCGAAAACCCATTAGATGGTCCAACGCTGTGGTCTCAGGGAGCGTCGCTGCTTCATATGCAAAAGGGCCTGGGTTCGATTTCCGGTCGGAACACCTAGGTGATAGATTATTTTTTCTCACCCGTAATATAGATGCCAGGAAACGTCACGTCCCAAACGGTCCCCGAACTTAAGCTTTTTGTCGTACTTACAGCAATGGAGACCATGATTGAAAGTTCAACTTTCTACATATCAGGGTTGCCAACCTAAATAACTACACTGTAATATTACATATTACAAACCACATGTGGGAAGTAAAACTACTGTCCTTTATGTATACCACGTACAATGCATATACAAAAATATATTCAAAAGGTAGTATTAATATAGTAAATTATACGAAACAAATCACTGCATTTTAAATGAACTGAACCTTATTTAAAACAATAAATATGTACTTGCCGCCATTTTATAACTGATTGGTGTCACGGCCTGCTGTAGTCTCAACTAATAATCATTGCGTACACTGTTAACGTTAGTCCGATTGAGGGTCTTTCCACTTTTTCAGCAGTTGCCCTTTTACCAGCCGGCTGCTGGCCCTTCACATCCACATGTGTCAATCACAGAGGTAGATGATCAACAGCCAGTGTAGGGGTGACATGTGGTTAGCATGTCGAGTCCCCCAGCCGTTATAGCTGGTTCCTCAACCCGGAGCCGCTACTTATTGTAGCTACCCAATTGCATCACGATGCTGGGTGGGCACCGGTCCCATACTGGCCGAAATACCATTAGAAAATTTCTTTCCCCATGGAGACTCGAACCAGCGCAAGTCCCGTAGCTCTGCGCCAAGGCTACCGGTGGTGTACCTGGCGGAAGAAGCAACTCTACATCTACTGACTTGTAGATTGACAAACGGGCGAATGGGTTTCGTTAGTCCTGCAAGACAACCATCTAGTAGGAGAAACAACTCCAAAATAAAACGGGGCAGGTTAAGCTCTGGAGCTGGGTGAAGGAAATCGGCCTAGGGAGGAAACCCCGAATAATAAACCCGCCATGAAAACGGGCTATCAACCCACTTCAAGGTGTATCTTATATATTGCTGGCAGTCCCAGGATCAAGCCTCGGATCAAAGACGGAAACAAAATACGACAAACGCTAGTTACAACACGAGAGGTTAAGTACCATTTAATTGGCAAAACACTATTTTTTCGTGCCAGTTATCTAAATGTGGCGGACCGCACTGAAAACAAAGTCACGCATGACCTTTATTACTAGGTTTATTCTTCAACTCGCGACACATTTAACTTATTACTCGTTCGTTTTCCTCTGTTGAATTAATAATATTAAATAGATCGAACCAATTGATGTATCCTACAGAATACATTGCCAATTAAATGGTTAATTTTATGATTTCTTCTATTAAAAGCACACGTAATCTATTCATCGATTTTGGCGTAGCGTACTGTTGATTCATAGCCTCTTCCTTGTTTGGAGTTACTATACCAAGTTAATTTAGTTACCTTATTTGCCCACAGATGTCATGAATGACAAGCTGTTAACATACCGGCTGAATGAGACTTCTAGCAGGCAACTAAGGTATTACTAGGACGTTGGGGTCGGTAATTTTCTCTTAGAGGCCATTGTATTCAGGCTTAAATATCATTTTTAATATTTGTAAAATATAATTAATTATAATCTCAGAGTAATCTTAACCTCATACGCTGCAAACCCCGAAGCGGATACATTTTCCGGGTGAGTTTCTTTTTTTCTAACCAGTAAGACAAATGTTGGGAAACTTTCAGACCCATATGGTCCCCGAATATCATATGGCTTCATAATCATCATCATTATCATTTTCGCCATGTGTAGTGGTGTGAATGAGTGAAGAGCTTTAGTAATCGTACAGTCACGGAGGTGGCTTTGGAATTTAGCTGTTCACTCATACAGGGAAGCCTTCCAAGACCTTGTATGGTAAAAACATATGTGCGTGTGGGTTTTCCAAAGTTACAAATGCTCTCTCGGTAATACTCGGGTGACGTGGGAAATATAAAAGTACCTACAAAGGGAGAGGTTAAACTAAGGTAAAGAGAAATAATAATTAACTGACTCACTGGCTCTATCGAACCCATAGGTTCATGGCTGCTCGGACATAAGCTTTTCGTACATCCCTATCCTGAGCTAATGTTTTCCAATCATCTTCTATATAATCTACTTCCTTTGATTCATGGTTAATTTTATTCTCCCACTTCATCGTTGGTCTACCAACTGGCCGTTTTCCCTCTTGTATTACTACAAGATGCTTCCATGCACCTCTTTCATCCAGCATAGTGCTACATGTCCTGCCTATCGCAGCCACACGAGACTTAACTGTTCTTATTATATCTGGCTTCCTATACATATCATGTAGTTCACTATTATGAAGTTTTCTCCATTCACCTGCCTGTTCGTCTCTTTTTGGCCCAAAAATATTCGCAAGAACTTTATTCTCAGATACACGTAATCTTCTTTCCTGCCTAAAAGTAAGAGTCAATGTTTCGTACCCATATAATATAACTGGGAGAAAAACTGTTTTATAGATAATAAATAATTATTATATAAAAGTTATATCAGTTGGATTTGTACGGTAAACAACACAGACAGTAGTAAACATACTGGAATCGAATAAAAAACAATCTTACTCGCGTTGGGTATGTTCTAAGGTGTTTTAACATCTCAAAATAATATATTAATTAAAACGAAGAATAAGAATATATTTTATACAAAAATGTTGTACACAATATTGACACAGTAATGTGCAAGTGCTCGTGCCCAGGTGCAGTTCAGTTACAGAAGTAATGCATATAGAATATATAAAATACATAGTTTTAGTTAAAAGCAGAAGGAAAACAAAATATTGTATAAATTTTGGAGCCAGTTTTAAGGTATAAAATAAATTCCGGCACATAAGACATTTTAAAAAATACAAGGGGAAATAAATTAAAACAATATAGAATATATTGATACCAGCTGAATAACATAATTAATGACATTAGGTAATAATACGTATAAAAACAAATTTAAAAGAAAGCTTCAAAATATAAAACTCACTTTGACACACAAAGAATTACTGCAATAATGATATAAAGAAAGTACTAAAACTAACATGATATATAATAGATTAATACCAAACTGTGAAAAGTAATTAAATAAATTAACTACTAACTAACTAACTAACTCACTGGCACTATCGAGCCCGTAGGTTCATGACCGCACGGACATAAGCTCTCAATACATCCCTATCCTGAGCTAATGCTTTCCAATCATTCCCTTTATAATCTACTTCCCTCAAATCATAGTAAATGTTATTCTCCCACCTCATTCTTTGTCTACCAACTGGGCGTTTTCCCTCTGGCTTTCCTAAAAGAAGCTTATAATAATAATAATAATAATAATAATAATAATAATAAATAAATTAGGACATAATAATATACATTAAAATAGGTTACTACCGGTACTTACTTATTATTTTAAAAGATTTAAATAGTTAATTCAAAGTACAGTAAAAGCTCCTTATTCGTGGGGGACATGTTCCGCAAATATGCCGCCAATATGGAATGGTAATGTTTTTGGGTATATAGGGGATATGTACCAAGATCCGAAATATAGAATTCATCAAAATAAAATAAATTAATGACTGATTTTGAGCAATATTCCATTTACTCGACATTATAAATTGGCATCAAAGGAGAAGAGACGCGTGTTATTCAAACAAAAGTATTGCAACGAATGACAAATTGAAACAATAAAACATCGATCGTGGTGAGGGTGGCATTTATTAACGGACATAGCGGCATATGAAATACAGCGGCGGTGGCTTTTACATCGAACTTTAGGCTTAGTGACAATAAGGTTTGTTTTACTTTGATATTAATTTGTCCATTTGATTTGAATCGCTCTTTGTAAAAGCCGCCTTGACACTTGCCTGCAGTAAAAAAAATGTTTCCGATGCTTTAATAATGATCAGCATTAATGAATGGATCCGCGAATAAAGATATTTTTAGCCGCGAATACAGGAACTGTGTCGCAATTTTTAACCCGCGAATAAGGAGCTTTAGCTGTATTTAATTAATTAATTTAATTGCTTTCTTAAATCTGTCTTTAATTTATATAGCTCTGTATTGGGTCTAAATAATGATGATGATGATAATAATAATAATAATAATAATAATAATAATAATAATAATAATAATAATAATAATGATAATGATAATGATAATGATAATAATGATAATAATAATGATAATGATAATAATAATAATCTTTTGTATCATATAATTCATATTTAATGGTATCCATGTGCTTAAATTTAACATTTTTATTACAACATTCTCTTAAAATACCATGAATTTAGGCCTAGTATTGAGTTAGATGTTCCACGTTGCTGTACAAATAAAACAGTAATAATGTTGGTGAAAACTGCATCTTGAGAATGGATTAAGTGTCGAACTCGAGATATTTCAGTGTTGCAGGCACGTGTCTAGTTGGTCGCTGTCAGAGAGATCTCCGCACAACAATGCGAGGATGAATGCTGTGTTAATTAGCGTAATCAGTATATTGATTCCCGACAGTCAGCCATGCACCTGCCGTCAAGCAGTTATGACAAGTGGGTTCTAGCTCTATGGTTCGTAATAATGAATCTACTTGAGGAATCATGTTATTGCAAGAAAATATTAGTATAATAAAGTCCTACTACTATTCTTGATTGATCTACCCCTTTGATGTTGCGACAGATTCTGTTAACCGGCATTTTACTATATCGCAACTTTCAATAAGGGCTGCATCTCATCTCATCCTTCGACCTCACATTAACGTGGGCACAATTAGAGGCTTTTACAACCTCATTAGTTTAAGGATATAGCCTATTACTCGTACAATGCCGTTATGCGGAAGACGCGATTAATATTGAACCAGTCATTTGTTTTAATTGAGGTAATATTTTCAGAATCGAATGCGCGTTATATTTTCAGACGAGTGTACACATGGAACTCATTGATATGAAAGAAACTAGGAAAATATGTATGACAATTAGTTACAATCTTAAATTAGTTACAAGTATTGATGGAATTGAGTTAATAATAATATCCTATTAGGAAACTGTTTTATGCGTAATTTGAGTAAACATTCTGATTATTTTGTGAAGTGTTCTATAAAATGATATGCAGAAGCCGGAAAAAAATATTACTCAGAATATCGCAAAAATGCTAAACTTTTTATCTACTTTTCACTGATTACTTAGTACTTGCATGCAGTCGAATGTATAATCGTTTATTAAATTGCGCGGTGAGATTCTATCGTTGTAGATTTTCAGTAATAAATTAATCCCACAATAGTAATTTTAATAATACAGTGAGTTTCACTCGACCTGCGGCCGATAGTGGGAAAAGTGACTGCAAGCATTGAGTCATCAACTCGCACTGCCCACGCAGTGTTCACGCTAGTGGCCACAAGTCGAGTAAAACTCATTGTAATAATAACGACAAAAATAAAAGTCGTCATCCAGTACGAAACTAAGAATATAAACCGATGGTTTTCTCCAAAAATCAACGAAATGCGATATTTAAAATTGGGGGTTTACCTGAAACCCGAATTAATATTTGTCTCTAGCAAATTCAATGTTGGATTCATCGCAATCTAGCCTACCATACAATTAAATTAATCCTTAAATTAGCATCGCATCCCATAATATACATTTGTTTAATTTATTTAATATTTTGAATAAATTAATGGAAAAGAAATCGGTAGATATAATTTAAATTTATATCAAATTATGCAAGGGCTTATGCGGATAGGTTAACGTCCCTCGCCCAGGAAATGCGCAAACTAAGCCGATTCCTCAGCAAGTCTCATGTTGATGGATTACGGGATATATATATATATATATATATATATATATATATATATATAAACTAGGCCCGGCGAACTTCGTATCGTCTTTAAATCTGCATTCTCAGTATCATCCATAAGTGTATCATAAGGATTGTATACATTTATTGATGGAATATTTTGAGGAGGCTTGCTGATTTCATTATACTTTCGTTTTTTTCCTACGAACTTGTTGCCAGTTTGGATTCTCATCATCATCAAGGAGGCTCTGTATAGTAATATCATTTTGTGATATATTATAGTCATCTTGCATTTCATTTAATTGAGGCATGGAGATTGTTTCTGTAATATTAGGCATATTATTATAACTAACAGACTTACTTACAGTTCTGTTATTCCGTTCCTTAGGACCTTCATATGTTTTTAAATTGACATTCTTCTTAAATGTAAGATTTATGTCACATAGGGCTATAACAACTTGCGGAAATTCACTTGATATCTTATCATTCATGGTCTCTAGAACTGATTCGCCATATTGTTCAATGGCCCTTTGCGGTCCAGTTACATTTAAATTAAGCTGCTCTCTTTCAACCAGATGACTTAAAACTAATATTTACACACGACATTAATATTATTATCAATATATTGAAAATAAAATAAACACTGAACACACTTAAATTATGAAATAATCAATATTTGTAATTCAACTGAAATTCGCGGTTGCAACAAAGCGCACAGCCGCCTGGGTCTCTCTTTGTTAAAAAATAAACCAATTACCTTACCAAATTACCTTACACCGTCATCTGTTAGAATCGTATGGAACTCACAGATACTTATAACTCTTTGTTAAATAATAAACAAATAATTTGCAATAAAAAATAATGCGACTATAAGTTTAGTTATAAACTACCCTATGTCTCAAGTTGGATCAAACTGCACACAGTGTGCAAACTTTTATTAAAATCGGTTCAGTAGTTTAGGATTCCAACGCGGACAAACAACGTGACACGTAATTTTTTTATATTAAGATATATAATATATATATATATATATATATATATATGTGTGTGTGTGTGTGTACTTTTAATAATCATGTTTGAACACCGTTGAGGTTAAAAATTATTTCAATTATAAACATTTTTGTATCTTATATAACACAGTTGTCCTCAACTACAATTATAATTGAGGACGACTGACTTATATAAGGTACATTTATATAATTGACTAGCTAATACCCGGCGTGCGCTGCTGCGCCTAAATAAATGAAAACTAATGTGCTTTTTATGTTTAGTTGAATAAGTAAAAGGAAATATAATTTTAAACGTATATCGTAATTATTTTAAGATTCCCCGTACTGATTACCGGTGTTGCCCGGGAATCTACTTATCTCGATCTTCTTGACATTAATGAGCTGAAATATGAAAATTAATGTGTTTTATGTTCAGTTAAATAAGTATAAGTAAAAATTTATATCGTAATTATTTTTAGATACCTCGTGCTGTTTACCCGGCGTTGTCCGGGAATTTAGTCTGCATTGAGTCCTCTTATTTCAGAGAAATAAGGACTTTCATTAAGTAGGAATAATTAATTAACTTGTAATTATTATCAGAAGTGGAGCATATTTATAGTCAAATTAACTGGGACGAAACCAGGAAGTCATTGGTAGCGTAATCAAATTGATACAGCTTACTATAAAATAAATTTATGCGAAATCGATAAAATTCTAGTACCAGATGATTAGCGCTCGGTCATAGACCTGATCCTTTGCTATTGTGATCAACCACACTAGTGAACAAGATACAATGGAACGGTAAGCCCTTGTACAATAGCGAAAAAGTTTGCAATTCTCTTTGTATAAAGGAATTATAAGACTGCGCTATTATTAACTTGTAATAACAATAACTAAATCCAAGACTGTGTACAAAAGGCCGGACAGCAGCTAACAAGCAACCGGGTTTTCCAAGGTAAGCTAAGGAAGAGGGCTCCCACAAGCCAATTTAGGGGGACCCGGAACGTCCTATACTTATAATGTTAAATGTAAGGAACACTTTCTCCTGAACTATTAATCCTATCAAGTTGAAATGTTTACAGTGGAAAGGTTCATATATTCAGAGTCTTCTATCATAAGGATTTATATAGATATGCATTTATATCATAAATAAACATTTTTCTTTACAAATATTTTCTATCAGTTTTTTACACTGTATTTTGCAACCTAAATTCTTTAATTACTGAGCTATCACAACATTAATATGGTAAACATTGTATATGAGCACTATATTGAAGCCCGGAAAATTTCAGGTGTCTAGATTTAATAGTTTAGAAGAAAATGTTCTTTATATATTGATAAAATGAATGCTAACTATGGGAGAGAGTTGACGGCTCACGCCCACATTTTAAAGGGACGGGGAATATTTAAAACAAATAATAAACACACTTGGAAACAAGATACAGGCAAGATAATTATACCACATTAAATAGGAATCTTTTTAGTATTTTAATTGATAAAAATGATAATGCCTTTTTCCATCACATCTGGCCTTCCGGGTCCCCTTAACTAGAACATGCGCGCACTCCACAGGTATCTTCTTTGGCGGAAGTATACAAATACCGACAAACAAAATTCGCCCTATAAGAAAAATTAATCTTAGTTGGAGAACCATGCAAATTTGATATTGGGACGCAAATAATTTAAAGGAGGGGATATGACCACAAACGCTTAAGTTTAACACCCCGACAACGCCCTCAAGACATGGTTAGCAAATCAAAATTGTTGTAAAATGTAAACTTTTTGTAGAGGCTAAGACTTTTGGTGGAATGAAAGAAGTACCGGTCCATTCAGAGAAAATAAATATTAATTCTCAGCGAAAATTTAAGTTATTAGCGTGTGCGCCAGCCACGAGCGCGCTTCGTTTGAGTCAAAACCATTAGCGCGTGTGCCAGCCGCTAGGGTACATTGTTTAAGTCACAGTTAGACGCGGATGCCCGCGCATCACGCGCGCTTTGTTTGCGTTTTGGTGCTATTAGTTAAAGCGCACTATCTATATTAGTTATAAAATTTGCGTGTACGATTCCGGTCACCAACAGCCTTGAGCGTCAAGTCGTCATCAAACACGACGAAGTGTGAACAAGATATAAGTGTTAATAAAGTGGACCATTTGGTTCATATCGTAGGGAGTCTACTGTTTTCCCCAGTGTATATCCTTCTTTACGGATATCTGAGATATAACCTTGTTCTACCGACCGAACCCAACTAGTCCGGAGCAACAAATTGTCCATGTACATTATCCTGGACATAATTAAACCATCCCGGAGTAAAATCCTCTTACAAGTCATCCCGATAGTCTTGGCATAAATGAGCTGAAAGACAAAACATGGTTATTGTGAGTTATCCGTAAGAGATAAACATATGCTGTCGCGGACTTTTTTGTAGAGCTGCAAATTTTATTTTTCGAAAATATTCTCTTCAGAACAGCTCGATAGATTCAGTCCTTCAGAATTAGCTAAAATGAGGATAATAATAATAATAATAGTAATAATAATAATAATAATAATAATAATAATAATAATAATAATTCACTTCCTGGTTTAGGCAAGAGTTGCCTGTTCCGTCTTCACTAATAGATCAAGACCATCTCTTCCGAGGATGTCCGACATCTCTTCTTCCTCTTGGAAAAAATGGAAGATTTTATTTAAACTCGGACGGACTAATAATAATAATAATAATAATAATAATAATAATAATAATAATAATAACAACGATGACGATGACGATGACGATGACGATGACGATGACGATGACGATGACGATGACGATGACGATGACGATGACGATGAGGAGGACGAGGAGGACACGAGGACACGAGGACGAGGACGAGGACGAGGACACGAGGACACGAGGACACGAGGACACGAGGACACGAGGACACGAGGACGACGAGGACGACGAGGACGACGAGGACGACGAGGACGACGAGGACACGAGGACACTAGGACACGAGGACACTAGGACACGAGGACACGAGGACACGAGGACACGAGGACACGAGGACACGAGGACACGAGGACACGAGGACACGAGGACACGAGGACACGAGGACACGAGGACACGAGGACACGAGGACACGAGGACACGAGGACGACGAGGACGACGAGGACGACGAGGACACGAGGACACGAGGACGACGAGGACACGAGGACGACGAGGACACGAGGACGACGAGGACACGAGGACGACGAGGACACGAGGACGACGAGGACACGAGGACACGAGGACGACGAGGACACGAGGACGAGGACGACGAGGACACGAGGACGAGGACGACGAGGACACGAGGACGAGGACGACGAGGACACGAGGACGAGGACGACGAGGACACGAGGACGAGGACGACGAGGACACGAGGACGAGGACGACGAGGACGACGACGACAATAATGCGGAATTACTTTTTCATAAATCAAAAGTAATGATTTATCATTCGCAAAAACATATACGAAGTAAAATCTGTATCAATAACATTCTGGAAAGAGAGAACGAATTTAATTATTTCGGATACAAACTATAATTTTAGCGGAATCGGACATACAAGAAAAAAAAATGTTAACGAAATCTTTGAGCATATTGAATAGAGAAATGAAACCCTCCCTGGTCCAAAGACACACAAGAATCCACCTTTATAAATGTCTCGCAAGATCTACATCTCGTGCAATGAAAGTAAAGCACAACAATGATACATGGAGACGGGAGAAAAAATACAGTCAGCGAGAGTTCATATACGCTGAACAGCAGTGAAAGAAAAATCAGGATCTCAAAGCTGACCGTGAATAGGACTATGTTAAGAACTGTCAATCTAACTGGCTATACGATTTGAACTGAATGCCCGGAATTAGGATCCCTAGGGAAATACTAAATTATTAACGTCTTTAATTACCTTAATCAATCTAGTATTAATCCATTCTATACTGTTTTGTTCACTTTACTACCCTTGTACTATTTTTTATTGTTTTATGTGACAGAATTTATTTTATAACTTGGAGCTCTTAAATTTATTAATTTGTTTTCCCTCTCCCTTTAACTAATACTTTGTAACATATATATTTTTTCTATATATATTCATATATGAATATCTCCATCTGAATTGCACCCGAACTCAAGCACTTGCTCATTCGGATGTCAATAGTGTGTGCAACAACAATTATTTGCGAATAAAATTTATTCTTATTCTTAAAAAGGGTGTCAAATGGAGAACAGATCATCGAGATGTCCTTGAAGAGTTGGAATGAAAATATTTTTGTATACCATAACAGTTATTCAATGAGTACTACATTTTAGGATGACTACTTAACTCATGTCACAAATGGTAGTCAATGACCAATCAAGTTTTAAATAATTTTGTTTTACAACAATGACAGTCATGTTTCACATCTCTCTTTATCGATTTCTCTTTATCAGCTCCTGTTTTTGTGATAAAGAAAGCTCCTCCGTTTTAATATTCTGAACAGTCCAGAGCATTATTTTGCAGTAACTGACTCAACAACAAATGGATTGAATATAGCAAATAATGAACAGATTCCATGATTTTATTGAGTTTATTAAAAAAAATAAGAAATTAATAACCCATAAAGTCGGTTATAAAATACAGTTTAATGCGTATAATTATTTTTCCACTAGGGTGCATTCTTACAATATTGCGATCCTATTTGACAATAAATAATAGGATCAACTTCCATTGAATAAACATAACCTCATATTTCATATTTGTTTTCAAACATCGCCGTTTACATTAAATATATAAGTATTTTAAAATACCGGTAACTCTATTTAAATAATGATGTTTGAGTAAACAGCTTAATTTTATTCATTAGAGAGTCCTAACAAATGCCATTCATGATTTCCAAATCCTCTAGGTAAATTTATTGATGATTTTGAACTCACTTGTGATATTACTTATGAGTTATGACTATTTAACTCATGCCCCAAATGGGAGTCAATGACCAATCGCGTTTCAATGAATTTTGTTTTACAACCAATGACAGTTGTGTTTCACCCGATACTTATCAGTGAAGTTTATCATATTAAAGAAAACACTTCCTTTTTAATATTCTGAAGAGGTCATAGCATTATATTGCAGTGACTGGCTCTCTTAGAAATATGTTGAATATAGCAATTTATATAATAAGGTGTAAGAATCCTAGAATGTACATTCAAGTGAGTGTAATTGAGATGCCCGGCGTGCCCTGATCTCCCCGCTTTAGGGTGGCTCCCAGATTATATATATTGCACGAATGTAACCAGATACCGCGTACGAGATATAATGGAAACAAAAATTGCATTTGTTTATACCACAAGAAAAAATAAATAGCTGTTTGTACTTTTTTAAACGTATTATTTCACAGGTGTTTACGTTTCAAGAAAAATATAATTGACATATTTACTTGATAGGACATCAGAACTTAATGAATAAGCTATATTTTTATTGTAAACAGTTTGATGTGTTCAATTTTTTTCCTACTAGGAGAGATTCTTACATATTGCGATGCTACTTGGCAATAAATAATATGATCTAGTTGTGTAACATAACAAACTTTTCTCATTTGTTTTCAAACATCGCCGTTTACTTGAAATATATAAATATTTTAAAATAACCCTATTTAAATAATGATTTGTGAGTAAACAGCTTAATATTGTTTGTTAAATAGTCCTAACAAATGCCACTCTTGATTTCCAAATTCTCATAACTAATGCCACGAGTGATTTCCAAATTATCGATAAATTAACGACTCACGAAGTGAGGAGTGAATTTATCTAGAGAATTTGGAAATCAAGAGTGACATTCGTTAGGACTATTTCACGAATAAAATTAAGCTGTTTACTCACAAATCATTATTCAAATATAGTTATTTAAAAATATTTATATATTTAATGTAAACGGCGATGTTTGAAAACAAATGAGAAACGATTGGTACGCTTCATTTGCTACTTTTGTTCATCACTGCAACCCAGATCATATTATTTATTGTCAAAAGAACGCAATATTGTAAGAATGCACTCTAGTGGAGTAAAAATGAAACACATCAAACTGTATATTAATTCATTTCTGGTCCTATGATGTAAATATGACAATTATATTTTTCTGGAATGTTATTACCTGGGAAAAAATACATTTAAGAAAGTGCAAACTGTATTTTTTTAGTAGTATAATCAATTGCTACAATATTTTTGTATTAACTCCCGCATGCGCTATGTGTTGACAATTCATGTACTATATATACAATCTGGTAGCCGTATTTCTTCGTGAGTCAGTCACTGCAAAATAATGCTATGTCCTATTCAGAATGTTAAAAAGGTGGTGCTTTCTTTATTATGATAAACTTTAGTTGGTAAATTCTAGGCGAAATACGACTGTGATTGGTTGTAAATAAAACATCATTGAAATGTGATTGGTCATTGACTCACATTTGGGGCATGAGTTAAATAGTCTAGTTAAATTCACTCCTCACTTCGTGAGTCGTAAATTTATCGATGATTTGGAAATCACTCGTGGCATTACTTTTGATAATTATGACGCTTGTAAATCATTATAAAATTTATATTGTATATTTCCATACTATGTTTTTAAACTAATATGTCTACAAATTTATTAAGTGAAGCATGAAAAAATATCAGAGAACTATATTAATAACATTCAAATGAACGAAATTGTGTTTTTGAGAGGAATTGCGGATTATTATGAAACAGAGTGTAGAAGTTACGGAATATACCGACCACTTGACGATATATACTGCTAGTATAATCCCCGAAATAAAAAGTTTTAAATTTATTTTGGAAAATTACGTGTTGTCACTTAGAATGTTTGAATAATATTCCACTTTTAATATTTTAACATTATTTTCATTATAGTTTCTTGTTATTACAATTTGCAAGTAGTGAGATGGATGCTGATCTGATACATGCAATTTGATGCTTGAGTTTTAAAAATAATGCTTAATGATGCAGGTAGAGATACAGGTCAATTAGCGTAATTAGCATTTTGATACTTCGCTATTTGTTACACACATTGCATGTCACAGTCTGGTAATTGGAATCATTCAATAATTATAATATAATTCTACATTACATTTCCCATCCCCTACATTTTGAAAGCCATTGTGCAATTGCCCACAAAACTGTTTTGTACTTTCACTAACACGTTACTTAATACTGTTATATTTTTGGGATTAAATTAAATAAATTAGAGGAATACTTATTTGATTTTATAATCAAATTTACAATTAACACTCTTTACAAGTAAATCATTATATAATTTATTAATAAATCTCGATCATTTTGTTAAGTGAAAATTCATAAAATAAGCAATCTCGCGATTTGTAGGTATTTTAAACACATAATGTTATTTAATATATTTTTATAAATATTATTCCCTGAGAGCAGTTAGTTATAATGTTCTTATTATTAAATAATATTTTACTTAATAATTATAATAATAACCTGAACTCGTGTCTAACTCACGATCGGGTGGGATGAGCTGTGATGACGTCCTTATATTTATACAGGGTGCTCTGAAATTCCCCTTACAAACTTCTAGGACTTGTAGAGGGGACTGAGTTGATAATATTTGGAATTGGAAACCATGTCCGGAAACTTAATGTTTCCGTTCTACAACCATTTGAAAACAAAATTTGCCTGAACGTATGTCACGTGTAACAACTTCGTCATTCGTCTAAATCGAAAATTTCCCTATCGAGTATTCCAAGACTTGGTGTTTTTTTTTCAAAACGTAATTCTTTTCGAAATTTTGAAAATTGCGAAAATTGATTATGGAGGGTGTATCCGGGATTATTCATGCAAGCCATGATTCAGTTTCTATTTTGTTTCTTTGGTTACTAATGAATTGAATTGAATTGTAAAACAAGTGATATACTGTGTCAAGCCTCATAATAAATTACTCGTAAAAGTGGTCGCGTTAAAAACATATTTTTAAACGGTTGTTGCACGGGAACGTAAGTTTCCGGACATGTTTTCCAATTCTGAATGGTATCAACTCAGTCCCCCCTACAAATCCTATAAGTTTGTAAGGGGAATTTTAGAGCACCCTGTAGAGGTCCGTGAACGACCACGCCTGATGCACCATCACAGAGGCGGATGAACGAAATGGATGAGATGAGTATAGATAAATTGTGTTATAAAATTTTTGGCTGGGGAAAACAGGTGAAGCCCCGAGAAAAGGCTGCCCAAGTTCCGTTTCGTTCATCACGAAACCCAAATGGAGCGATAGAGACTCTATAATGAGATCCAGCAGTGAGAGGCAAGCGTGTAAACTCTTGCGCCATGAAGTAACACAATTATTATTCTTAAGTTAAGAATTTAATAAGTGTAGTTTCAGAGTCTAAAATGAATGTACTCTGGTATCAATCAATAGTGGAACAGAGCTATACTGACAGATTTCACAGGCTAACAGGGATGTTGACAGTATGCTTTGATATATGAAACCCGTGGTCTCAATTGACGTATTGGAAATTAATGTGCTGTAGATGTGTCAGACATGTAGTATACAATTATATATTTATTTGTCGAACACCGTAATAATAGAGAATTTGTTACTTTATTATTTTTATGGCCCATATTAAAGTGATATTATGTTGATTAGTGTAATATATATATATATATATATATATATATATATATTCTACTAATCAACATAATATCACTTTAATATATAGGTTTGTATTGTAAGCCTATGTTTTCCCTTTACAGAGATTTAGGCGCTCTCCCCCTACAGGGAAGAAATTGAACCATACTAATTTAGTTACACTTGTTTTCGTATAGATGTAATTTTGAATGGTCCGTGGTCAGCGTTCCGCCTCATACTGACATCTAGGAAACCAAGGTAGTACTAGGACGGGAAAATTCGGTAAATTTTGCTTAGAAGCCTTTTCATTCAGGCTTAAGGATTTTTTACGAGCCTGAAAATCTTCAGACTCGGGACCCACGGCTCAAAGTCCCTTCCGGAGGACTTGATCCTTGGATTTTTCCGTCCTAAAAAATCCATCTACCCCGGCCGGGTTTAAACCCGCGACCCTCGGGCACAGAGGCAAGGTGCATAACCACTAGTCCACCGCAGCCAACTTCAATATATATATATATATATATATGTTATATTCTAGATTTTCGCGGATATAAGTATGATTAAGAAAGTTTTCTTGAGTTTTCCGCGTCATGGATTCAAGGTCGGCCTCTGGCCACTGATTCCGACGTTTCGGAATGATTCCACATGCCATTATCAAGGAATGATAGGTTCGAATCACTTTAGGTCTTATTTAATTAAACACGTTGAGTTTTCACTGTGGTCCGTTTTAGAAGTTGCACACCCATCCAAGGTTTAGGTCTTAACACATCGAGGTTTCTCCTAGGTATTTGAATTCAGCCACTTCCTCAAAATTTTCATTTGTCATCAGCTGTCCATTCCCAATATATAATGTACTTCTATGTGTGACCTTATCGTTTTTAAAAATGTGTTCATGGTTTGTGACCATTTGTGCTCTACATGATAAGAGGTGAAATCGTTGAAGCCATATGTGGTAAAAAGTAATTACACGCTAGAAGATATTAACTATAATTTCATTCTCACCAGAGCTTGAACTGCACAATTTGTTGTAGAATGGATTTTATTTCTGTAGTGTTGATTGTGTTTGGGGGTTTCTGATTTTATTTAATAAACTACTGTGTTTGTTTCTATCATTGCATTCGTTGTCCGATAGCGTAAAGAAATCTATCAAGTAGTTCAAGATGTCTTGTATATCTTTAATGTATATTCCACCAGATTTTATTTGTGTTAAAGGTGAAGTGATCCCACTACAGGCCTTTGGAGGCTTTTGGGGTAGTAGGAGAATATGTATCCCACCATTCCATACAATTGGCACGATATATCAGCCTGGTTATGAGCCCTGTGTGACGGCTGCCTTTATCCCCAGAATATGCGTCTGGTACTTTATATCCCTTAATTTGGAAGACCACAACTACATTGGAAGGACAATACCATATCCCGGACCTGAAGTGAATACGTAACAAGCTGCCAGATTTCGGGCGTAGTGGAAGAAGTAGATTTTTTTTAAATCTATATACCCAACGCCTCACCGAAAAATTAAAATTTGATGAAGATTGGAATTCTGTCGGTATTTATAAAAGTCTGAAAAAAATATATACATGAAGCAGCAGGAGAAGCACTTGGCCTGGAAAATGATAAACACCATAAAAACCATTGAGTGAATAAGGAAATACTTGATATCATAACAGAAAAGAAAAATGCATATCAAAGATATTTAAGTTCCACGAAACATGAATATTATCAAAGTTATAGCATACTTAAAAGAAAGGTTAAAGCAGAAGTCAGGAAACATAAAAAATAAATGTGGAATAGGGTATGTGGAGACATTGAGCATATAGTAGGCTATACAAAGTCAACCCAAGTATGGAGGACAATTACAAACATGCGAAATGATAATATAACAAGGAGTTTTAAGTTAGTACCAATGAAAACTTTTCAGGAGTATTTTAAAATGCTTTTAACAGAAACTAGAAAAGAATTTATAGACTATGCTACACTGGATAATGGAAAGGATGACTTAATAGAACCTATAACAAAAGATGAGGTAAGAAACGTGTTGAGAACAGCAAAAAATGGAAAAGCGGCAGGTCCAGAAGGAATAACCATGGAACTAATTAAATATGGTGGTTCAGGAATTATAAGAATTTGAACTAGACTTTTTAACCAAGTGATAGAAGGAGATCGTATTCCGGATGAGTGGAAGTTATCGTATATTAGTGCAATATATAAAAATGAAGGGAATAAAAGAGATCAGTAAACTATAGAGGGATCAGTGTTATGGCAGTAATTAGTAGAATGGTTAATATGATTATTAAAATTAGATTCGAGGAACTAATGAAAAATAAAATGTCAGAAGAACAAACAGGTTTTACAGCAGTTATTTCGTGCCTTGCTAATATATTTGTGATTGGGCAGATTACAGAAAATATTTTGGCTAGAGGAAAATAAGTTCATATGGCATTTATAGATCTGGAAAAGGCATATGACAGCAAAGATTTGGTTGGCAATGGAGAAGTTTGGAATACCTAAATGTCTTATACATTTTATAAAAAAGAATGTATGATTGTAAAGCAAGTATTAAGGTCGGAAATAGAGTGTCCTCAGAATTTTATATAACATAAGGATTAAGACAAGGATGCGGGGTGTCACCAACACTGTTTAAGATATATTTATAAGATGTATTAATGAAATGGAATAAGCCATGTAGGGGAATGGGGATCAACATTAATGACCGTTTACTGCACAATTTATTATTCGCTCATGACCAGATTATAATAGGTCAAGATAAAGAAGATATAGAATATATGATTAGAAAGTTGGTAGATGCATTTGAGGTAGGTGGACTGAAGATAAATTATATTAAAACAGAATATATGGTAATCTGAGGAAATTTAGATGACCTACAAATAAATGTATGATAATTAAACGTGTTGAATAATTTAAATATCTTGGATCTATAATAGACAAATCTGGTATTTGTGAAAGCGATACTACTAACAGAGTAAATTGTGCAAGGAAGGCGATTAGATCCCTGAATGGTCTTTTATGGAATAGAAATTTGACCAGAAAAAAAAAAGAAATTATACAGACAATAATATAAAGTATACTTACATATTGATCAGAAAGATGGACAATAAATGAAAGGATGCAGGAAAGAATCTTGGCGACAGAAATGGATGGATTACGGAGAAGTATGAGAATATCCAGGCTACAACATATTCGAAATGCATATATCAGACAAGAAATGGATACACAAGAAACTGTTATCGATAGGATAAAGAGAGTTTTACAGTGGTATGGGCATGTGTACAACGGATGTCGATAGACCAGTGGCCTAAACAGATGTTGGATTGGATGGTACCAGGCAGAAGGAAGAGGAGGGGAAGTAGAAGAACATGGAATGAGGGAATATATGATGCCATGATGAAGAGGGGTATGGAAGAAGGAAAGTGGGAAGGCAGGATTTTCTGGAAATCAGGAATCAAAGGCGAACTGCTGTAAAATGGAAAGCCTGTATTAAGTATTAAGTAAGTAAGTAAGGAAGAAGAAGAAGAAGAAGAAGAAGAAGAAGAAAAAAAAATACGATTTAATTAGCATGTATATGCAGGATTGTTTCATCTGATAGTTTAACATTTCGCCTCGATTTATTATTAATTGATTTAATGTCATATAAGTTTTTTTCACTTATAATAACTTTGGACACACAAATAATGTAATATAATGTTATTAATACGCAATTCTACTTGTAAAATAATTTTTATTATTATCAGTGTATATGTTACTGCACATAGTAATATGAATTTTCGCAAATAAATCGAAAAACAAAAATAAGATAAGCTACTTTTCAATATCTTTAAAATTGACATTATTGACAACATTGGCCTACTATATCGATGTATTCATTAATAACAAACAGCTGAAACATAATTGTCGATTAAAGGGAAATGCCGGCTACATTATTTATGACTTAATTAGGGGAAAGAAAAATTTGAAAAATAGTATAAGATTGGCCTGATATAAGACGTGTGTTGGGCGCGAGTAGAGAGTGGGCAATAAATAACGTTCAATCCTTTCACTAGTCTGAATTCGTCGCGATATCGTGAGATGTAAAAATAGATTAACGAGTCTATTAGTAACGTCCACAAATGAACAGTTAATTATAGGGTGTATACTTCAAATAACAGTCCCGATAATCCAACGGTTACCGTGAACACCTCTCGGCCCAAGCTTTACGGATTAAAATCAGATTGGAGTCCATGGATTTTTTTCGAAGCTTAAAATCTCTACTCTTCCTACGAAAGGGTATTAATAACTTGGATCGCCTATCATATATTTAAGGCATATAAAATAATCTCAAATTTGCAATAAGAGGACTTCTGAGCAAAATTTATCAACCGCTCATATCCAGTGAATTATACGACATTTTAATAAACATCTTCAAACAAATTGCTACTACGTACCTACAGTACCTATAGTACACATTTAAAAATTATATATCAACATGTATAATAGCTAGAATTGCTTCAATTATTATTATTATTATTATTATTATTATTATTATTATTATTAATTATCATCATCATCATTGATGCTCTAGATCTTAATACTTTACATTATTGTTGAAATGTGGAAGATAAATAAAAATACCAACTATTTTAGAAATACTGTAATTAAACAATATGGTCAGCAAATTGAAAATAATAATGTGTTGCAATACAGTACAAAATATAAAAAAATGTAGTTCACAGTTTACTGTATTAATGTATTACAAGTAGGCCTATTACCAATTCAAAGAGAAGAATCTGACGAAATACTAATGTAAAATAATTTATTGATTACTGTATATGTTTAAGAAGTGATTGTGTGAAGGTAGACTTAATTTAATAATACTAATGATATCTGCCAGAATACAAGCTGCTGAAATGAAATTCCTCAGTCCAATAGCAGGATATCAAAGAACAGACAAAAAAACACAACACAGAAATAAGACAACTACATGTAGAGGAATTAAACACAACAATAGTGAAATACAGAACAAACTGGAAAGAACACTTGGCAAGGATGACTGAGAATAGAATACCAAAAGCAGCATACAGGTATTCACCACGAGGAAGAAGAAGTTTGGGAAGACTAAAGAAAAGATGGAAACAGCAGCAATTTGAAGCCGGAACATGCTAGTAAATAAGCTTAAACCGTGAAGAAGAAGAAGAAGAAGACTAATGATGTTGCGACAAGAGTCGCTCTCTCTGTCGGTAATAGCAGACACCTGCCGACGGTTATTACGCTAATGATGTAGTTCATCTGACTTCCGATTGTAGGCACCTGAATACAGTAACGCTGAGTTGTGTTGGTAGCATTTTGTTGTATACTGTTGCCAACGTCTGCGTATTGTGCTCAGGTGTGGCAGATGACTACAACACTTTCTCTTATTGTGTGTTAGGCTCTCGCAGTGTGCGTTAGGCACTCTCATCATGGACGGTAGTCCTTACTAAGTAATTGTATAGATATTCGTGGGAGGTGGATCTCCCCCAGCTTACAACTGGCTATTGACAAATTCTCCATATTTACTGTTGGTTGATCGCCATCGAAGGCGATAATTGAACTTTGTGAGTTTTGGAATTCTTCAAACTTACGTGGTTATTGAGGGCCACGTGCTGCCTGTTCCGAAGTTAATACGCTTCGAGACCCCTCTAGTCCTAGGAATGGACTTTGATTCAACCATTTGGTCCTGCTTTAATTGAATCTACGTAGTAAGTTAGAGCAAAATAAACTTGATTTTCACCGATTACATGTGTTGTAATAACTAAATTTACCTTTATAAAAATCCAGCACCCCAGAGGAATATTAGGAAAAGGATTCAAAAGTAGACCGTGTTGGCATTCAACAAACGATAACTTGATTTTACCTGGCAGAGTTAACACTTTATCTGCCGCACAGTAAGGTTAATAAAGAACAATAACGTGTAGACCTAGCATACAAATTTTTATGTTTAAAATCCATAATTAATGAATAAAAGTACAAAATATATTAATTTATATCAAACGGAAAATTTAAGTTAGTAAATGTAAATATAACATTGGAATATATTTTTAACGCATGATTTGTGAGAACGTAGGTGATAATTCGCATATGCATATATTTGTAGTTTCACTATCTGTGGTCAGTTGATATTGTAATCATTATAAATGACAAATATTAACTGACAATTGCGAGATTGTCACAGTTGTAATCCTTATCATCAATAGTACAATTTCAGATAAATATTGTTGCTATAATAGAGTACGTAGTTATGAACTAAAAATCAATTGTAAATTTAATAAACATACCACCATTATTTTATCATAATTCTCATTATTGAAAACTCCACAAAATATATTCTATGCAGTTTCATTTCTTTCTACAGGTTGTTTTGAAAACAACTAATAGGCAACTTTATAGAGGAGATACTATTAGTAATCTTTATATATATAATAAATGAGTGTCCGTGAGTCTGCCTATGCCCGTCCGTCTGTCTGTCTGTCCTTCATGGACTCAAAAACAACTTAACTGATTTGAATGGGTTTTTTCCCCCATCATTTATAGAATTTTTATGGGACATTTAATGTATACAACATATTACCGTACGTACCATAGGGCCGGGGCAAAAAAAAAAGGGGGGGGGGCATCGATGCATAAAAAAGTAGTTTTTTGGACGCTTTAATGGCTCATGCTACCTAAACCATAAAAATATACAAAATCAATGTAGACAGAATTAAATTCTCAAACAATTGAACAAAAACGTCGGCAACAGCATATGTCTATCTTTTATGGATAGATCCCTATAACCATTTTTGTCTTTCAGCTCATTGATGCCAAGAAGATCGGCATAAATAGATTCTCGGGTAACTCACGGAATATTTTAAAATAATAACCTTATAAATTTTGAATTTTTTTTTTCTTTACTTATTCAGCTAAATATAAAAACACATTAATTTTATTTAGGCGTAGCAGCGCATACCGGGTGTTAGCTAGTATGTAATAAATAAAATCCTTATGATCACCTCTAAGATTAGAATCTTCTGAAATATTATTGTTTATTATCACTATGAATGTCCACCGCTGTGGTCTCGAGGTAGTGTGTTGCCTTGTCACGCTGCGGGCCCGGGTTCGATCCCCGGTGGGGGCAGTTTTTCTGGGCGAGGTTTTTATCGCGGTATTTCCTCACCTGTAAGACAAATGTCAGGAAAACTTTAAGGCCCAAACGGTCCCCGAAATCATATGGTCATCATCATCATCCTTATCATTATCGTCATCTTCATCACCCTTCACCGGTGTGGAAAACAACGGGAAGCTACCGCACCTACAATTTCTTAGTAAAGCTGCAAGCATAGCATGAAAATGCCAAGATTGCAGTGAAGGACCTGTCCTCGGTCAGAATTACTATGGATGGATCACTATGAATTTGGTTTGTCCATTTCCTTACCCATCCTCACACTCATTTCTCTTATATAACTAGTTAGATTATCATTTAATTAAATAAAAATAAAACTTAAAGTTTTATATGATTTTCATATTTATTACAATATAAATTCGTAACAGCTGTTTCGGTACTTCGTACCTTCTTCAGACATGATTACAAATGAATGAATTTTGTTATTATATATATAAACTCCAGTACATAACAACTGTAACTATGCAACTGAATGTGATCAAACTATATATTTTAATAAACAATCTCTATTATAAATTTAAAAGAGGCGATTCATTTAAATCTAGTTGGGAATTTAACAGCCTATTGCTATTCTTCAATTTATTTATCTCCACAATTTCTAAAAGATATATTTTTTGTCTTTCTCACAAACATATAAAACTTTAAAATTTGAATCAAAACAAAGTTTTACATGTTTGTGACAAAGGGGAAAAATTAGATCTTTTAAAAATTGTAGAGATAAATAAATTCAAGAATAGCAATAGGCTGTTAAATTCTCAACTAGATTTAAATGAATCGCCTCTTTTAAATTTATAACAGAGGTTGTTTATTATAGAAATAATTATTTGTTTACATTCAGTTGCATAGTTACAGTTGTTATGTACTGGAGTTTATATATATATAAACACCTCATTTATAATTATATCTGAAGAAGGTACAAAGTACCGAAACAGCTGTTACGAATTTATAATGTAATAAATATGAAAACCATATAAAACTTTAAGTTAATTTTTATTTAATTAAATAGATATGCATCTTCATCCAGTAAACGCCAAGTCAATTGATTAGTTCGATTATTGTTGTGAGAGAGGGTATTCGCTCTAATATGGGAAAATATGTAGGGTGCCTGTCTGCAGATCAGATAAGAAGTTATTCCCTAACGTGTAGGGAAGAATGATGCATTAAAGTAAATGGTCGCATTAAGCAAGATAGATAGGATGCTGTTAACTTGCCCTTATATTAAACAGCGAATCAAAGTCAGGTCAGAGGAGCTCATGTAGAAATATGTGAGATGAACTTTAAATCTTTAAACAAAATACTATTTACCTACCTATAGGGCCTACTGCATTTATAAAAATTAGAAAATCATTAGCTAATACCCGGCATGCCTACATACATACATTTAATCTACCTTTATCTTTAGTTGAATAAGTAAAAAGATAATACATTTTAAATGTATATCCTAATTATTTTTAGATATCCGTTCTGATATCCTGGCGTTGCCTGGGAGTCTACTTACCCCGTTCTTCTTGGCATCAATGAGCTGAAAGTCAAAAATGGTTATTGTGAGTTATCCGTAAAAGATATAAACATGCTGTCGCGCAGTGTTTTGTAGAAATGTTTCTTCCTTGTAAGCCCATGTTTCTCTTAACAGAGATTTAGGCGCTCCCCCCCCTATAGGGAAGAATTTGAACCATACTAATTTAGTTACACTTGTTTTCTTATATATGTCCTTTGAGTGGTCCGTAGGGTCAGCGTTCCGCCTCATACTGACATCTAGGAAACCAAGGTAGTACTAGGATGAGAAAATTCGGTAAATTTTGCTTAGAGGCCTATCGTTCAGGCTTAAGGATCTTTAGACTCGGGACCCACGGCTTATAGTCCCTCCCGGAGGGACTTGCTCCTTGGATTTTTCCGTCCTAAAAAATCCATCGACCCTGGCCGGGTTTGAACCCGCGACCCTTGGGACCAGAGGCAAGGAGCATAACCACTAGTCCACAATGTTTAATATGCTAATTCCAGTGTACATTAATTTGGTGTATTTATTATGGTTTACCGCTGTGGTCTCGAGGTAGCGTGCTGCCTTGTCACGCAGCGGGCCCGGGTTCGATCCCCGGTCGGGGCAGTTTTTCTGGGTGGGGGTTTTTCCTCACCTGTAAGACAAATGTCAGGAAAACGTTTAGGCCCAAACGGTCCCCGAAATCATATGGCCATCATCTTCATCATCACCATCCTTATCATTATCATCATCACCATCATCCTTCACCGGTGTGGAAAGCAACGGGAAACTACCACACCTACACAATTCCCTAGTAAAGCTACAAGCATAGCATGAAATGCTATGATTGCAGTGAAGGAGCTGCCTTCGGGCAGAATTACTATGGATGGATTTCTCTACAGATATTACCGAGTGATAACAGCGATTAAAATTTCGACTCATGAACAGCTAGTAGGTAAACGAATATATTCATTAGATGTGTAGAGGAGATTAAATTTTGCTACGAACTTCTAATTGAAGCTTGAGTTTCTTTACGAGGTCCGAAATCTATAGACTCGGCATAAGGGCAAGTAAAATTTGAGCGAAAATTGACGAAAACACACATTTTTGTGTTCGATGTCTTTAAAATTTTCCTAAGTTTCCTGTTCAAGAGAATAATATAATTTATTACTATTTCGCCATATTTAAAGCCGTGGCCTTTTTTTTTATCTTCTCTATGTTTCACTGGCATTTCAAATTTTTGGCCCGCCCACAGCCGTTTCTTATATTACTAATAAACTGATGAATTATGATTGTTACACGCTTTATATATTAGCTTGACCTGTATCTATCAATCTATCTATGTAACGAAATCTTTCAACGCGATTTTCATCCACTTAAAATCATTGGATCGACTTAAAACTGTGTATACTTGTAAAAGACCCGTGACAATACAATAATTTCATATTTTGTTTCTAAAATCATGGCCAGAATCATCATAAAATAAAAAAAAAGTGTCTTTGTATCTATGTAACGGAATTTTTGAACACGATTTTCATCCACTTAGGAACATTGGATCGACTTGAAACTTTGTGTACTTGTAAAGGACCCGTGACAATATAATAATTTCATATTCTGTTTCTAACATCCTGGCCAGAATCATCAGAAAAAAAATGAAAACTGGTATAATAGGTTGTGGACTTGTCGACTTTTTAGTCAATCGTTGTAAGAGCTCAGTTGGTAGAGCGGTGAACTGTAGTGTTATATAATTTCAGTAATTAATAGGTCGCTGGTTCAATCCGGCTGGGAAGTTTTTTTTTAGAAGAGCATTACTTTTAGCTCATATTACAATAGTATCGAATTTAAAGATATTTACAATTTTATCTTATTCTGTAAAAGTATTACAACTAAAAAATAAAAAAAATAAATAATAGTTTTCAAAAACTAAAACAACAAGCTTTATTAGAAAACCGAACTAAAAAGATGAGAACAAATTTTAATTTCCAACACGCTTGGGATAAATCATTTTACCATCAAAAGCGTGGGGTGCTTTTTATGATTTTTACATTTTCTTCTTATAGACTTTACTTTAACCAATATTTGTTTATTATCAAATATATTAATTGATAAAGAGCACCCCACGCTTTTGATGGTAAAATTATTTATCCCAAGTGTGTTGAAAATTATAATTATTTTTAATTTTTTTTAGTTCGGTTTTCTAATAAAGCGTGTTGTTTTAGTTTTTTTAAACTATTTTTTTTTAGCATTTCGCATTCTCTTATATCTAGGGAAATTTGATTATGTTGGTCGATAAGAGACTAGTAAAAATATAAATTGTTTCAGTTTTGTGAGAAGAAAATATTTTTCAGTAATTTTGGGAGAATTATTATTTGATTTTTTCATTTCAATTACACGATTTTAGTTTTATAAAATATATTTATTTGACTTTTTTTTTGTTTTCGTTAAGGGATATGTTTGTTTATACGTAACCAAGTGTTATTATACGACATAACGGGACGTTTAACTCCAGTCATAGCAGCACTGTCGCTGCGTCTGACTGAAATAATATTAACTATGTAAGGAAGTATCAGTAGCGTGTATTCAATAGATTAAAGGTACGCATTGCGTACCAAGGACTAAAAAATAAAAACAAATTGTAAACATTATTGAAATAATCAATATTGATTAAAAAAGAAGAAACAACAACAGAGCATAGAACAAAAGTACAAGGTAAAATTATTTTATGATGACAGCATTAAATGGTTATATTCGAGAAGAATTCAGCAATATATGGCTACAACTCCAGAAAGTAATGATGTCGAAGAAGAATGGAAAAACATTAAAATGATAATTCAAAATGCAGCTAATGAAACTTTAGGAAAAGTAAATATACAACAAAGAAGAAATAGAACTCTAAAAATCTGGGATGATCAAATAAAACAATTGATTGAAGAAAAAAATGCAGCTTATAAAAAATATTTGAACACAAAGAAAGTAGAAAATGAAATAGAATTCAAACGCTGTAGAGCTATTGTTAAGAGGGAAATAAGAAAGAGACATAGGAAAACATGGTTAAATTTTGTTACACATTTAGAATCAGATTTGCATAAGCTCCAACCTAATGCTTTCAAAATATTAAAACATTTGAATAAAGATATTAAAGGATCTACCAAAATTAATTGCGGAGTAACAAAAGAAGATTTTTTCAATTATTATAAAAGTCTTTGGACTGACAATAGCTATGAAGATTCAATTTTGCGAAATAATAATGAGACAGATTCCATAATATCATTGGAAGAATTGAACAATAGTTTAAAGAAATTAAAAAATGGGAAGGCAACTGGCACAGATGGCTTGAATTCAGAATTGTACAAATATGCAGGCAAACAGTTCCATGAAAGACTGTTGTCCTTCTTTAATAATGTATTCAAAAATGCAGATATACCACAAGAATGGAAGACAAGCATTGTTATACCCCTGTTCAAGAAAGGAGACAAGAGAAAAATGGACAACTATAGGGGAATCAGTTTGTTAAACACATGCTACAAAATTTATGCAGACATTTTAAATGGAAAATTGAAAAGTTTCAGTGAAAAATTCCTTATGGAATGTCAAAATGGATTTAGGAAAGGACGATCTTGTATTGATTCAGCATTTTCTGTTAAACTATTGCTTGAAAAAAGAAGAGAATTCAACTTAGAAACACATTTTGCTTTCATAGATTTTGAAAAAGCATTCGACACAGTCAAGAGATCAAAACTCTTAAATATATTGGAAGACAGAAATATACCAAATTTACTTCGGCAGAACATACAAAATATTTACAAAGACAACACCATAAAGATTAAATTAAATAACAGATTTTCTGAAGAAGGAATTATAAATCGTGGTGTGAGACAAGGCTGCCCCCTATCCCCAACACTCTTTGCAATTTATATCAATGAAGTAATATGTTGCTGGAACAAAACATATAAATTTGGAATAAGAATATCAGAAAATAGAAAATTAAACACCCTATTGTTTGCAGATGACCAAATAATAATAGCAAATTCCGAAGATAATCTACAGAAAGGTCTGTATGAACTTAACAAAATTACAGAAGAATATGGATTAAAGATATCTACAGAAAAAACAAAAATTATGGCATTTCAAGGTGTAGATCCTGTCAGAAGTAAAATTGTACTGGACAATAAAATTTTGGAGCAGGTGAATAATTTTACATATCTAGGATGCAATATCTCATATGAAGAAGAAAAGGATGTAAATGCAAAAATATCTAAATTTTTAAGAATTTTAGGGTTAATAAATTCTATCTTCAAGCCACAGTTAGTCCAAAAGCATTCAAGACTGAAAGTGTATAAAACACTGGCTCTTCCAACTCTTTTGTATGGTAGCGAAGTATGGACGTTGAAACAGAAGGATATACAGAGACTTAGATCTGCTGAAATGAGATATCTTCGGAGGACTGCAGGATACACACTACTAGATCACAAAAGAAATGAAGACATCTTAGAAGAATTACACATGGAATCTTTAGAAAACAAAATTTCTGATTATAAGTCAAGATGGATACAACATGTTCATCGAATGGAAGATCACAGAATACCCAAACTAATGTTAAGATATCAACCCGCAGGAAGAAGAAGACCAGGACGTCCACTCAAAAGACTTCTGGATTGTGTTTCTCTTGAGGCCGAAACAGGTCAACAAATGGCCTAAATTCGTGAATGTACTATGATGATGATGATGATGATGATTAACATAGATTTTCAATGCAATTTAAAAATAATTTTCGTCATATGCCAGTATTTCTGTTGTCAATTTGTTCCATCAGGCTGCCTATAAACCACTCTTGCTCTACGCGAAAAGTTAGGAACTGTTCGGATGTGATCGTTTGCTGTCGTAAATTTTCGTTATTTGTGTTGCTGGAGTTTCAGTTGTGCGGGACTTGATGTGCAGTGAAAACCTGTTTTAATTCAAAATTATTGAATTTTAAATTAAAGTTGTGGTCCTACAGTAACTTCAGTGTTAATATTGGAGTATTAATACAGTATTATATAAAGTATTATTATAGTTTAAGTGTTCGAACATTATTTTAAAAATGAAATTTTCATCTGTGATATGTTTGCAAGGTAAGAATTTTAGCTTCTTATGTATTGAAGCGGCAGCTTGATATTGACATTTTGTAGATGTAGTATGATTATTCCGTATAGCAGTGTTGAAAATATGGAAGCTCACAGTCAGTGCGAGACAGTGAGTGGACAAAGCGGATGTGATTATAATATGTGCTATTCTAAGATTTAACTTTATCTCGCCCACGTTCTAAGATAAGAAACGTGTAATCGTGTAATACAAAGTGGTAGACTTAATCCAGAATTAAATATCGCAACTAAGGTGACATCTTGCGTTGGGCGTTACAACTCAAAACTTTACAATAAAATCCTGTGTTTAACAGGGTGTACTTGTCCTCAAGAACTTTATTTTTATATTTGTTTATCTTGTTTTCTGTTTATTAATGAAATATCTGTTTGAAAAAGTGCGGGTTATCACGACATGGAAAAAATACGTAAAGCCATTAAATACATAACCTATCTCAAAATCATTAGCTGTCCATTATAAATGAGAAAACCTTCGATAAGACTAGAATTGAGCATAAGTCTTTCGGGATCTGCAACACAATAATATTCTAAGAAAAAATAGAGACATTATGAGACGCTTCGTTGATGTAGTTTTTTTTTTGTCAGGCCGAGAGATGACATTCAGATACCATGACGAATGACGGGATTCTATCAATAAATGCAATTACATTAAACTCGTGAAATTACTCTGTGAATATAACTAAGAACTGTAGACTTATTTAGAACATTCTACGACATTTTCAGGAATGTGAAATTTAATCCAGAATGTTCTAATTGCGTCCATATAAAACGCATTAATGGACAAGAAGAAGTTTAATTAATCAAATTTGTCTCCATTGTTTTAGATACGGCAACAGACATAAGTAATTTCTCTCAGCTATCTCCTGTGTTTCGGTACGTCACAGAGGTGTCCAACTGCATGAACGATTTTTAGCATTCATTAACGTTTCTGAAGACAGAATAGCCGACGTATTATACAAGATAATGGTTCAATTAATTCATGATTCCGGATGCGAGAAGAAACAGATTGCACAAATTTATACAAGAGCAGCTCTAATGGCAAGTCAGTTGAACGGATCGCAAGCAAAGGTGAAAAACATTTCTAAATGCAATTTTCGTTCGTTTGCTTCGTCCATCGAATGAATTTAGTATTATCCCAATCTTTGGTCTCCTTTAAAGAAAGCAAATTATTTTTCTTACTTTGAATGGACAAGCTGCTTTCCATTCAAAATCAACCAAAACACAACAGTGTTTCTTCATGAAGAAATAAAGGAAAGGTTGCCAAGAGTGTCATCGACGCGGTGGAATTATAGTTCTCGTTTGGTTCCAACAGTGCATGAGTATCGGTTGACTGATTTCTGGGCTCAACTGCACTTCTACTAGCGCTTGATTTTTCAGTTATATTGTTGTAAACTATAGCTCTCCTTCTGTGTTTATTAACATTGTTTATTTTAAACTTTTTCAAACTATTTTATAACATTATTAGACAATTTTGAAGTATTTATTTAAATATGCAAATCACAACATTATGGCACTGTTAGACAATATTGTGATGCTAACTGTTATTTTCTCCACAGAGTATATTACGTAGTCTATGATTTGTCTATCGCTGTTTTGGCTTATCGCTAGTTCGATCAGCGTTAGGGAGTGATAAGTAAGTGTACACCCATTTTTAATAAACGTTTGGTAATTTTAATATTATTAATATATTTTTTAACATAGATTTGGTGATTTATTGCAAATATTGGTCATTTAAATTTCATAGCGGCGGATAGTAATCGAGGATGATAATCGATATGTGGGTTATCGCTGGCTCTATAAACTCTGGCGCATGCGCACTATTGTTCTATAGGACTTTGAAAATATTTCACGCTAGTTTAAGTGCAGTTTTTCCGATTTCTGTCTTTAGAAGAACGACATATTCAGACGAGAATCGTGATCATAAATGGATTTGTAATCACAATGCAAGATTTTATTTTCAGTTTTGTATTAAATACGTTAGTTGCTGATAATTTTTTTAATATCCTGCAAGCAGAAATACATGATATTGGTTCCTGCGTAAGTAAAGTAAAATTATTTAAACAAATCCTAGAAAACAAAAGCGAAGAGTTTAAACAAATATGTGCAGAAACTAAACGAACTTCAGATTCCAAAGAACCGTTGACCAAATGTTCAAGGCATGATTATACCTTTGACACCAAAACAAAATACAGACAAACGTACGTACAATTTTTTGAGACTATACAGGGTCAATTAAATTCTGAATTCAGCAATTTAGACATATTATTATTATTATTATTATTATTATTATTATTATTATTATTATTATTATTATTATTATTGTTAGAACTTTTGAATGTGAAAAATATAGACATTGTTTTCCGGAAATTGTATTTCAGTCCCAAAAAGATAGGTATGGAAATGTTTTTGATTTTTCTTCATTGAAGTCACAGCTGGTAGTTACATTTATTTCAGGAGACATGCGTCACAAAAGCGTTAGTGGAGAACTCAAGGTAATTAGATGAAATGATCTGCAAACAGCATATTGTAAAGAAGTAAAACTATGTGAACTAACTCTAACAATCCCTGCAACAAATGCGTCAGTTGAACGAAGATTTTATAATTTAAAAGGGATACAGAACTACGCACGTAATTCTCAAGGTCAAGAGAGGTTACAAACTTAGCAATACTAACAAGACTTCTGAAACAGTTGACGCTTGACTCTGCATTCTGTTATCTTATTATTGTAGATTTTGCCAAGAAGAGTAGGAGGATCCAGTTTCATCACATATATGGTAACTAAATGATTAGAGATAATTTTTATCTTGTAATTAATTGAGGAATTAAATTGAAAAGGGAGTAAGTGCCAAAACCGAAAAGAAACTTATTTGCTTTCCAGGACATTGGAAACGGAACATATGATATTTCAGTGAAAAATATATATAATCTGGCACATATTCCCAAATTGCTTCCCCTAAAAATATTCATTACATGCTACTGGGCTGTATATAGTATTAATCCAATTATTGAGAGTGTTTAGAATTTAAAATGGATAGTCTAGCACCTAGAAGCAACCGACGAAACGGCCTACAATGAAGGCAATTTTAATTAAGTAGGAAGTATGATAAAATTTGTAATCTTTTTCACATGGTGTATTTTTCAAGTGTGTGCCCATCTAAAAAAAGTTCCTTGCCCCGCAGTTTTTACACTATTCAATTGAAAGTTTCCATATTTATCAGTAAAAGTACAGAGAATCGCATTGGGGTTTAATTGTACTAAAATGTTAATTCATTTTGGAAATATTTAATTTGAATGCCTCGTATTCTCATTGGTTGGAAATAAACTGTTTTCCTGGACTAATATTTTAAGATATTGAATTTTAACTGAGAGCCAATCAGAATTAAGATTCCGATCACATGACATTTGAAATCATTATGTTGTTGGCAGTCATCAGTAGGATAGTTGCTATTTTGAAGTCGCAGAGTAAACACGTATCCACGGTTATGATAAGAAATTATTGCAACTAGTGTTGATAAATATAAACAGTAATGTGAACATGGAAGGCCTAAAACACAGCTTATAGTGTGTATCGGTAATTTTAAATTGTAGTAAAAGACAAATATTTTCACGTGAATTAAAAATATAAACGTTGTATAACGCAGCTTTCCATAGTGGCAAATTTCTTGTTGATATTTCAGTAAAACCTTGTAACTCTGAAAACTAATCATCATTGTCTTGAAAGAAGTCATAAAATGAATGAATGTTGTTTTAAAAGATAGCCTATAAACGGGAGGATTCACGTGGTAAAAATTATGATAAACTTATAAAGTTATTTTGAACATTGAAAAGACTTACGAATTTTAGTTCTGAAATCATCGAATCCCACTTCATTTTATCCTTCTTGAAAAGTGCTGAGAGTACTCTTGAGTGTGCTGAGGCAAACAATCGGGCGTCGATCTCGGAACCCGATCAACGAGGGGTTAAAATATTGGTTCTCTAGCTAAAGGAGTCATATTTCCGGTTTTACAGGTACATAAAGATTTATTCATTCATAAAAAGTAGTTGGGCTAATCTTAAATATGAAACATATATATAGTGTACTTCTGTTTAAGAAAAATAAAAATATTATTACGTATGGTAATTTTATGTATAAGTATACTATACTCTTTACGAAATGTTTAAAATTATTTAATTTGATATAGACTATCTGAACTAGTTTACTATACGTAATGAGGAGTTCATATAAACAAATTCAGGACACACACACACACAATCTAGCATGTCTGTGATTACCTGAATTAGATGTTTACCAAATTCGCATGAACCATTATATATATATATATGTCAAGATAAGAAAAATAAATGCCTGGACGGGATTTGAACCCGGACCTCTGAGTTGATATCTCAGTGCGCTACCACTTACGCCACCAGGCGAATCCAGAACAGACTTTTATTTTTCTTATACATATTCTCTGTTATTACCAGATGTAGCGGGAACTCGGTCTCCACTGCCACCTAGTAGTGTGTGTGTGTGTGTGTGTGTGTGTGTATGTATATATATATATATATATATATATATATATATATATAAATTGTAAATGGCAATATAAATCATTTACCAAATAGTCAATGACCAGCTACATTTCAATGAATTTTATTTTACAACCAATGACAGTCGTGTTTCACCTCGCTCTTTACCGATTTCTCTTTATCAGCTCCTGCTTTTGTAATAAAGAAAACTTCTCCTTTTTAATATTCTGAATAGGTCAGAGCATTATTTTTCCCCAACAAATACATTAAATATAGCAAATAATGAACAGTTCCCGTGATTTTACTGAATTGTTCTAAAAAAAATAAATGAATCATAATAATAATATTGATTATAATACACAGTTTGATGTTTCATTATTTCTCCATTAGGGTGCATTCTTACAATATTGCGATCCTATTTGGCAATAAATAATAAGATCAAGTTTCAGTGAATATACATAACCTCATATTTCTGATTTGTTTTCAAACATCCCCGTTTGCATTAAATATATAAATATTTTAAAATACCGGTAACTATATTTAAATAATGATTTTTGAGTAAACAGCTTAATTTTATTCGTTAAATAGTCCCAAAAATACCACTCTTGATTTCCAAATCCTCTAATTAAATTGGAAATCATTCATTACATTACTTATGATAAATTGTATTAGAATTTGATGGAATATATAGAATGTTTTTACTTGTAAATGTAAAATCTGTGTACTTATTTTACTAACGCGTGTCAATTTAGTTATCAAATTACTGTATATACCATATTAAAGGTTCAAGCACTATGTTTACTCATATTCAATTAAATGGGGAAAAATCAAATGGTCCATTTCAGCCAAATTTTAGAATTAATACTAATCTATACTAATAAAATTCATTGTAATTTTGGAAGCTGAATATGCATTTGGTTTTGCATTAATCTAATATTATGTTAATTAGTTTCAATTTGCGCGAAAGCGTATTGTTAGGTTTTCTTGTCAGAAAATTTGTACTTTTAATTTTTTCATCTATCCTTTATTATTATTATTATTATTATTATTATTATTATTATTATTATTATTATTATTATTATTATTATTATTATTATTAGTATTATTATTAGTATTATTAGTATTATTATTAGTATTATTATTATTATTAGTATTATTAGTATTATTATTATTATTAGTATTTTTTTTTTAGGATTTTCATTTATACTCAAAACATGTATGGTGCTTTTTAATATAGCATTATTAAGTATACATAGACATTGTATTACAGGAATGATCAAAGAAATGTAAACCAATGGGATTAAAATTAAATGAGAATAACTTACGTAACTTATTATTCGCAGTTGATCAAGTGGTAGTCACTTCAGGATGTCAAGAAGCAAACTATATGGGCAGGAAACTAGAGGCAGAATACTCACGATGGGGTTTAACAGTTAATAGTAAAAACAGAATATATGAGCACAGATCTTTCCGAGGAATTATAAATAAATTGAAATAAGTGGAATATTTTAAGTATTTGAGATCAACAATTCAATAAGATGGATCATCTGAATTAGACATCGAAGAAAGAATAATGGAGACAAAGAAAGTTATTGGCACATTAAATTACATTTTATGGAGTAGGAATATAATCAAGAGGACTAAATTATTAATATATAACACAATTAAGAAGAGTATTTTATTATTTATATGGTGCGGAAACATGGACGTTGAACCAAATACACTGAAATAAATAATTATTCACAGAAATTTACTTTTTAAGAAGATCGGCAAGAATATCAAAATTAGACAAAATAAAAAATAATACATAAGAGAAATAATGAATGTAGAAAAGTATATTATACGGGAGATTGAAGAAACTCAACTAAGAATACATGGACGTATAATACGAAAAAGGGACACAGAAACAAACAAAAAAATTATTGAAATGGATATGTCCTGGGAAAGGGAAACGTGGTAGACCAAAGCCATCGTGGTTAAAAAGAGAATTCAAGACAACATGAAGAAGAGAATATGACATAAGCAGACACACAAGATCGGGAAGTTTGGAAGAAAACAATTGTATAATTTGATTACGGATACCTGTGTATATAACAGAAACAATCCTCAAATAAATAAAGATTGATTGGTTTAAATTAATATATTTTATAGATTTATTTTCGGACAAGTTAATATAAAGACATAAGGGTTTTCAGAAGTAATTTGTTAGTAATTACAGAATTTTATAGAAAATAAAAGGTTCTATTATAGAAAAATTTGCATAACGCATGCATACATACACTTAAACGAATCTATTAATTTGATATATAATTTAATGTTTTGTGAATAATTATTAAGGAAGAGGATACCATCTTATTTACATTCAAGCAAAAAGAAAATGTCGATGCAAATATTGGACGAGGGGATTGTAGGGGAGGATGTACGTTGGTGAATATTTCGTGTAGAAGCCTGAGCACGAACGACCAAGCGGTAGACAGGAGGAGGCCATGGATGCCATTCGCATGCTAATGAACGTTCTGTAGGCCTTGTTATATATCCCTTTAATAAAACACACTTCTCTAATAAAGGAAACTTTTTGTTTTGCTACCTATATTTCTGCTTATACAATAATACACTACGAGGACTGGAAGCAAATGAAAGTTATCGTGGCAGAACTTGGAATACGTAATAGGGTCAAACATTCTTTCTCCATAGAACAGTTTAGTGTTTTATTACAAAGCTTAGGTCTGTTTTAAATATGATGGCATTACGATTCTGCTTTGACACACAAAGGCATAACTTATACATTTCTCATAAGTGAAGTTAAATTAAATTATCATTTAATCAATTGAGTTGGTGTTTACTTGATGAAAATCCATATTTATTATAATTAACATTATGCAAGCGCAAGCGGTTAGACTCTCGCGTCTCACCAACGGGGTACCGAGATCGAGTCTCGATCACTCCATGTCGGTTTCGTGGTGAACGAAACGGAGCTTGGGCAGGTTTTAATCGGGGTTTCCTCGTCCACAATTTCATTCCACCATTTCTCCATACTCATCCATTTTGTTTCATTTCGTTCATCTGCCCCTGTGATGATGTGTCAGGCTGGTCTGCCGGCACCCTTGTCATTCACAGACCTCTATATAAAAGGTTTCATCTCATCCCTCGACCGACCCTAAGTTGGATACGAGCTCAAGATATATAATTAACATTATAAGTATTATTAACATTGTAATAAATTATTCATATTATTATTAACATTATTATTATTATTTATTATTATTATTTTTATTATTATTACATTTATTGACATTCTTATTTAACTCAAAGTTCTCTCATATATATTCTTTTGAGTAAGACGCGTGGCTGGAGTGCGCGGTTGCCCAGACTGGGATCCCGGGTTCGAATCCTTGGGGTTCTGGGAGAGTGTTGGTAATGGCATATACCGGGTGTTTTCGGATTTCCCTGGAATTCTGCAGATTCCCGAATTTCATCCCACGAACACTTACACTCCTCTTCCCTTACCAAAGTCACTTCATATGCATTCATTTTATATCTTTCAACTCGTGTAATGTTAGTTAAAAATAGTCTAGTTTAGGAAACCACAGGTGTTTAAATGTATGATTTGGTTATCTAATGAGGGCACACTCATCTACTTCCTCATGGCTGACTCTGTGTTTCAATGTAGGATAGAATAGAGCCAAAGGGAGGGTTGAAGTTTCTCCTCGAGGCCCCGGGCCCAGAATAAATAAAAACGGCGTGGAGGCACAAGTCATAATATGTGAATGTGTGATGTGTTTCGAAACCAGAACACCATAACAGACTATACAACATGATAGAATAGATTTCATTCCTTTTATTCCATAAGCGGGAAAGCAACACGTTGTGCTTGGATATCTGCCTTCCTAGTTCAGAATTGAGTAGAACAGAAAAAAGTGCTAATCGTCTATATAATCGTACATGGATAATGATTTTCAAGACACTATTTACTTTGTTGTTTTAAATAATGTAGATATTTAGTATTTTGAAAGAACATAATAAGAATAATAATTCCTTCAAACCAAAAAATATATATTAAAAAATGGATAAAGATAAAATAGAATAAAACGTGTTTAATTCATAACGTAAATAATGCGGAAATCTCTCCAATGTGAACAAATGTATTGGTCCCGGGAAAATAATAGTAATTTTTGGGTGTATTTACTTTGTATAAAACGGAATCTATCCAACGCGGAAACGGAAGGATATTTATACACTATTCACGAACAAAATGTTTATAAGGCGGAAAGATTGATAGAGAAATAAATTAGTTTCCACTTCATTGAATTCCCATTAGACGAATTTAAATAAATGATGATTCGTGCCGCCGGGTGAAGTAGTTTTTCTACCTGTATGTATTTGGAATTTTCTTTCGGCCTCTCTGCACACCCGTTTTGCGAAGTACAGATTCGTTTAACACATATTTGGCATGTGACATCTGTCTTAAAAATAACCAGTGCACTGTAAATCTTAAATTACTTTAAATTCTGAGACCGATTGTGTACGTATCTTTTACAGGTAGCGTTCTGAATTTACGGAATAAAGATGGCTAATTCATATGTACCATTGTAATTACATGAAGAAAAGAAGTTAAAGTAATTTAAGATAAAGACAAACAGTCAGTACGCGAAATAATGACTAAATTTAAATGAGGAAAACCCCAAATGTATGAGATTTTAAAACGCAAAGAAAGAAGAATGAATGGATGGATGCAAGGAAATGGTCAAATGAAGCTCTAGCTGTTGCTATATTCTAGGGAATAATGATTTCAAGGCATCTTCAGGTTGATTGTGGACAGTTTTAAAAGGCGACACAATGTAGTGTGGAATGAAACTTGCGGGGAATCAAAGTATGTGGACAAAAGTATAGTTAGTGAGTGGAAATCGAAACTGCATACTTTAATTTCTGGATACGCGTCTAAGAGAACTTTTAACGCTGACGAAACGGGACTGTTTTTATCGCGCGTTACCGTAGAAGTCGCTCGTACATACTATACTTCACTTTACAATGGCAGCGGAACTACAATTGATCCAAGGTACATAAATAGACATGTACGGTACTCTATAATATAAGATTGATTAATATCTTTTTGTTTTTTTTATAATGCCGAATGTTGTCATATGTGGAAAAACAAATTAGTCCCATGTGATTTCGCTTTGAATAAGTTTTGCTGTACAGTGCTTCTAGAACAGTCATAAATATGAGCAGAAATGGTCACGCCATTCTTATGGTTCAAGGCACTGGAATATTTTTTTTTGCTAATGTTAACGCTTTTGAGATATAGGCCTAATTAAAAAAGTCCGTCAGGCAAAGCTAATTTAATTTTAAGTCGAATTTATGGTCCGAGTTTGCTGCTTTAGAGAATGTATCTCCCTTTGTTAATTAATTCGTTTGTATTGAGTTTATTTTCCAGATAAAAGTGACGACCGCTAGAACGATTTTTAAATTTTAGCTTTAAGGTAAACCTCCATTCTTGATAGTTTGATTTCATAGATTTATGGAGAATACTTTTATTATACTCATTTATATGCATAATGAGATTCGTTGGGAAACGTCAATTTTAAAAAGTTTCGCTTCAAATAAACGCCCACTCTTTATGGTCCAATTTTGCTGGTTTACGAACTTGATATTGTTATTTTTATTAATTGTTTCATATATGCTGAGTTTGGCACCGAAAAAGTTGCGGCCGTTAGAGCGTTAAAGCTCCTACACGCGGGCGCGCACGCACATAATTCTGTTTTTCTGCTTCTTTGTTGGAGCCCAAGTCTCACATCAATACAATATTGTGGGAATTGCCATAACTTCAAACATTTTTATTTTTTAATCTTATTTTTGAACGGTCTCTGTATTGTTCCACATACCGTCTGAAATTTATTTATTTCGGAATCAATAACTCTTTCCATATTGTAGCTGATATTGCAGCCCAAATATTTGAACGAGACACCTGTTCTATACTTTTGTTTTCTAAAATAATTGTAGATCTTACTGGATCCTATCCTCTAATGACCATGATCTTTCTTTTTCTTACTGATATCTTTAGATTGCTTAATTATTTAAGCAAAATAAATAAAAAGAAAACGTCCCTGAAGGTAAAATGAATTTATATGTAGGTATCGTATATGAAAATGTAGCAGCCATGTTAGAATAGTATACTTCTTAATCATCTGGCGCACGTAGAGTAAAGACTCCCATGTGTCAAGTGATATATCACTTTTTTACAGCTTCTCCGAGATTAATATCGAGCCTTGTAATGTGGTGGGACATGTAATGGGCGGCCATTTCGAGAGGTAGCTCTCTCTCTCTCTTTTTATCGGGGATTTTGTCGAGTTGAGGAAACTAAGTTCTCAGTGGTTGTTAATAACTTGGATGGATGTGACAGTTTTTAAGCTCTGCGCTTCAGCCACTTCTCTGTTTAAACTAGATTGTTACACAGCATATGCTTTTACAATAAGTACAAATTACAATGACCAGTTTGTCCCCTTGAATAACTAACTGGTAACATCTAACTAAAAATAGGGGCAAAATAATAAGATATATAATTAGAAGTTAAAGGGAATGTTTGTTCCTTTCTAAATAACTTAATAATATCTCTAAATGGTTGCAAAATACCAATAAATCCAACCTCTCCCGGAGGACGATGGCCGCGTGGAAACTTTCTATTGATTTCTACCGTGACTTAATATATTGTTTTTAACACACTCTGTATATTTCAATAGTTGCCCCGAAAAGAAATCAAATCCACAAAAATTCGAAAGTTGAGTTTTCAGTGGATTGGTGACCTATTCGGAGAATATCAAGGTATGGTGCATGTAAAATTATCCATACTCTTTTCCAGACCTGTTTCATTTATTTTTAAAAGTTAACTCTCAAGCAAATAGTGATCTATATGTAACAAAATGACGGAAGCAGTTAGTCAAGCCATTAATAGGAGTGCAGAAAAACAATTATTGCACATGTGCAAATTCATTTCACCACAGTTCCCTGAATTCTAATCAGAATCAAGAGAAATTGAGTGAAAATAAGAAAGACACAAAGAATGTAACGAAATAACATTAAATGGAAAATAAAAACTGAAAACTGATTAAGTTAGATCATTTTCTAACCGAATCAGTGTTTAATATACATTTTCTATTTCTTATTATAGCATCTTTAGTTCAATATGTGTTAATCATTTTTCCACTCTACAGGGATACATGAATTTTGCACTCAATTCTGTATTAAATTGTTAATATTTAGTTATTAACATGCTATTTTGCATTCACATTGGCTGTATACGATTTCAATAGGGTGATAAATTAATATGAATATGATGTAATAAAGGTATTAGCCTCAAAATGAACATTACGTATTTTTTTTGTTTCCCTAACAATTTGTTGCTTGTCGGTTAGATCTCTTTTTGGGGCAACTATTCTATTCTCTTCCCTCGAAAATAAACCCCCTACTCGTTGTAGGACGAGAGATGAGATGTCCTCGGTTCGGCACGCACACGCACATGCACACATAGACATGACAATGGCGATCTCTCCATATGAGGTACGATACTGCAGCGCATTGTTAATTTTATGAAAATAATATGTCATGACTTCTTTTAAACCTAAAGACTTTAAAAATAAAATAGATTAATTACGGACTGACTATGTTAGAGTTCATTTTTAACAGATATGTGAAGTTTTCCTATTGGAATTTTTGTGTAAATGTACTTTTCTACAGCAAACAAATTAACATACTTTAGGAGATATTAGTTTCTGGCTTCTCCTGGAAAATATTGAAATGGACAAGTTAACTTTTGAAACAAAGCTCCTCGTATAAAATTTCAAATGTAGAGTTTTTTGTGAAATCGCAATTAATTCTCCTTCTATATATAAAGGTCCAGAGGAAGAACATGCTAAGTCACATTTTATAAAATTTATAATGATATATAGAAATTGCGCACAATGTGCAAAGTATAAGTGAGTTTACTCATTTTAGTGGGTTATCGCTGGTTTACTCGCTGGAAAACTGTGTTAGTGAGATCGTTCTCTTGGGGATTTTTATGAAGTTTTAGTTTATGATTTTTCATCATCATTTTGTTCACTTCCTGGTTTAAGCATTAGTTGCCTGTTCCGTCTTCACTAATAGATCTAAAACCATCCCTTCGGAGGACGTCCGACATCTCTTCTTCCTCTTGGAAAATAATGTAAGATTTTATTTGGTATTCTACGTTCTTCCATTCATTATACATGCTATTTCCTCTGAATCTTGTTGTTAAATATATTTTCTTTTATGGAGTAGTTTTGCAGTTCTTCACGGATATCCTCGTTTCTTATCTGGTCCATTCTAGTGCATCCTTTTACTCGTCTTAAAAATTTCATATCTGCTGCTTGGATTTTACTTTATTGTTTGGTAGTGATAATCCATGATTCACTCCCGTTTAATTAATTAGAGATTATTAAACAAGATGAGGTTAAAGGCATTTGAGAAGATAAACTCCCTATAAAACTAAATAATCAAAATATTGATATAACAATACTTACTAAAACAAGAAAAGAGTTTATCATTTTAACCATTAAATTGGCAAAACACTTATTTATCGCCTCAGTTATTAAAATGTGGCGGATCGCAGTGAAAACGAAATCATGGATAACTGTTAGTATTATGTGTATTGCGTATTTAGACATACATTAATTTCTTCTCGTTCACTTTCTTTTGTTTTATTAAAAAATATGAAGTAAATTATACAATTGATGTATCTTATAGAATACATTGCCAATTTAAGGTTTAAACTATGTAGACAAGTCACACCAAAGTGACTTGATAAATTATATTTCTGAAAATTCAAAAAAATATACTTTATTATATATTTAATAATAATATTATTATTATTATTATTATTATTATTATTATTATTATTATTATTATTAACAAAATATTAGAACTTACTAACACATTAAACTACCTCGGATACCAAGTTACATACGAAGAGGAAAAATATATTAGTCAAAAAATTATAACATTTAATAGAGTAATAAGAATTATAAATAATATTTTCAAGCCAAACACAGTACAGAAACACACACGAACTAGAATTTATAAAACACACGCCAGACCCATATTATGTTACGGCAGTCTGGCCTTGACAATTCGCAGTGTAGATTAACAAAGACTAACTGCAGCACAAATGAAATTTAAAAGACGTACTGCAGGTTACTCAAGAACAGATCATAAAAGGAACTCTGAAATTCTCAAAGAATTACAAACAGAATCAATCACTGAATATGTACAAAAATACAGAAACAACTGGATGTCTCACATAAGAAGAATTAGCAGAACAAGTATACCACGTCAAATCTTAAATTACCAGTCACCAGGCAAGAGATCATTGGGCAGACCCTTGAAACGTTGGATTGAGACCGTACCAGATCGCTAGGTCTATCACATGAAAGGAAGAAGAATAATAATATATTTATGTAGGGGCACGCCATAGCGTAGTGGTTAAGGCACTACGCTACAAGGCGGAAGGTCGAGGGTTTGAGTCCCGGTGGGGTCAGGATTTTTAAATTGACCCAAACCTTCTGGTGGCACTATGGCCTGGGGTCGCTCAGACTCTAACGGAAATGAGTACCAAACTCTTGTTCTGGGGGTAAAGGCGGTCGTCAGGCAGGGCTGAGAACCTGACTGATATCAAGTGCCGATTGTACAGAAAACGTGGGAACCTTAACCTCCTAGTACCCCAAGGCCCTCATGAGGCCTGTAGTGGATAACTTTACCTTTTTATATATTTATGTCATGAATAACAAAATTAATAAGAATAATTACATTCACGTTAAACATAAAACATGCTAGAAGAAAACCAAACACGCTGAGGGAAAACAAGCCAAGTCCATAACTTAACAGGTTTTCACATGAAATAATACAGGGTGTAGCATAAGTCAGGTAACCGAAGATGCAAATAATATTATTTTATGTAAATTACAATATGTATACCGGCTGACACTTCTGAAATGGGTATTCCTATAGGAGGAAAAGTACTGCATTCATTGTTGTTTGCAGACGATCAAATAATTTTGCAGTGGATGAAGATGATATGAAATATATGATAAATAAACTAATGGAAGAATATAAAAAATGGGTACTGAATGTAAATTTACAGAAAACACAATATATGTGTTTGGGAAAGGATGTGGATGACTTCATACTTGAAACAGGGAAAATAAAAAAATGTGATTTTTTTTAATATCTTGGGTCAATAATTACAAGTTTAGGTACCTGTAAGAGAGATGTACAGATTAAAATTTCAATGGCAAAAAATGCAACTAAGATATTACATGGAATAATTAGGAATTAAAGTATTACAAAGGAAACTAAAATGAAACTTTATAAGAGCATAATACAGGATATTTTGTGATATGGGAGTGAAACTTGGTCTTTGACGGAATTACAAAAGAATAAAATTAGAACAGTTGAATTTGATTATTTTATAAGAAGCCTCCAAAAAAATGAGACAGGATAAAATAAGAAATTCATTCCTTTGGAGAGAAATGAATGTCACCACATCTGTTGTTAAGAGGATTGAAAATCAAACGCTTAAATGGTATGACCATGTACAAAGAATAGAAAATGAAAGAGGCCAAAAAATATATACCAATGATCACCCCCTGGAAGAAATAAACGTGGCAGACCAAGATGGAAATGGGAAACCTACGTCAGAACAATAATAATGGATGATAGGAATTTGGAAGAGGGAGATTGGAATGATAGAGATAAATGGAAACTGAAGACTGCAAACCTATAAGTGGGGGAAAGCCGAAGAAGAATAATTTGTATAAAAAAACAACTACCGAAATTGTTCCCTAGTTAGCAAATTATCTCAATCAGTAGTGTTTGAGATTATACAGTGGAGGAAATTGGTATAAAGGCACTTGTTAGAAGTGTGAACACAAGTTTATTTACTCTTTCCTTGGCATTTTTCTATCTTAACTTAGGAAGTGTAAGAGTATGCATGCCAGTTTTGATCTTCCTTTAAAGCAGAATGCTGCCCTAATCATAACGCCTCCACCACCGAAGTTTCTACTCATTCTAACTTGCTCTTCAGTACGGAGGTCGTGCCAGTAATACTGAAAGCCATCAGGCCCGTCCAGATTAAACTTCTTCTTGTCACTGAATATTACTTTATTCCATTCTGCGGTCCAGGACATGTGTTCTTCAGCAAAAGTCATTCTAGCTTTCTTATGTGCATTGTTCAGAGGTAGTTTACTAAGGCTTTTTTTGAATATTAGGTTCTTGTCTTCTGACAGAATTTGTCTTGCTCGTCTGGCTGTTAATGACAACTACAAACTAGCCTGGATTTGAGAAGAAAACATACTCTTACCTTTTGCTTTACGTAAAATGACATGTTTAGTGCGCTCAGACAATTTTCTTGTCCGTTCATACTTCCCGTTTTTTGTATATTGTGAACCCATCCATCCATCCATAGTAATTCTGCCCGAAGGCAGGTCCTTCACTGCAATCATAGCATTTTCATGCTATGCTTGCAGCTTTACTAGGGAATTGTAGGTGTGGTAGCTTCCCGTTGCTTTCCACACCGGTGAAGGATGATGATAATGATAAGGATGATGATGATGGCTATATGATTTCGGGGACCGTTTGGGCCTTAAAGTTTTCCTGACATTTGTCTTACAGGTGAGGAAAAACCCCGAAAAAACCTCACCCAGAAAAACTGTCCCTACCGGGGATCGAACCCGGGCCCGCTGCGTGACAAGGCAGCACGCTACCTCGAGACCACAGCGGTGGACATTGTGAGCTCAGTTTGAAAAAATTATCAATGACACATATTGAACGTCCCAATTTCGTAGCTACTTGTCGATTGGAAAGGCCCATTTCCTTGAAGGCATTAACTCTTGCTTTCTCTTCATTTGATAGAGGCTTTCCACGCGGCATTTTACATACTACTGACTTGTAACTGATGAACGATGCTCACAGACATGTCTTCTCCATGTAACTGCAGTGTTTGTTTACATTTATGTCCGTGTAAGAGCCAGACGTTGACCTGCTTTTATACCGATTTCAACCCCTAGGACAGCGTTTTCTTAGTTTTTACGTAATATTTATGTATATAATAAATACAAACTGTGGAGACCTGTATGAAATTATGTCCTAGATAATTATATGTAATCATGACACACATACGGTATTTGCATAAATATTTCAGGTTGCTTTACTACTAAACGTTAGTGCCTTTATACCAATTTCCTCCACTGTATTCTGAAGGTTCCGTATTGAAACTCCAATTTTAACCAATCAAAATGTTTTCCATGCAACTATATACAGTGGTTAACTGTCTTATGCCGCACCGTATATTAAATTCGCTTAAAGAAAAATCAAACGTGCATAGTGTTTCTAATATGCAGTATAACGGGAATGAAATTGTACAATTGTTAGTATTTGTCAAAACGAACCTATATTGATCTCGGTCTAAATAATGCTTGTGGAAGCCTTGTTCTGGTGCATTGTTGCACAACTCCTTAGCGCTTGTACATCAAGCTACTTTCCTTTATAAACCTAACAAATTAAAGTTAGCCAATAATAGTGTTGTGGGAGTATATTACGATGCTAGGTTGGAAAGTGTTTTTACAGAATCAAGGAAAATGTTTAAAAACCGAGCCATAGCGAGGTTTGTAATTACCGAGATTCTGTAAAACACTTAACAAACGTGCGTCGTACATTTTTTTACGCGTTGGTGTTCTGAAAATAATAAATAATAGTAAAATAATACCTTTCTTGGAAATATTTGCGTTCATTATAAACAATTGACTGACGTTAAGTGTGGGCAATGTTTATTAGTTGAAACTGCAGCAGGTCGTGAGATCAATTAGTGATAAAATGGCGGAAAGTACTTATTTATTGCTTTATATTGTTTCAAATAAAGTTCAATTCATTTAAAATGCAGTGATTTGTTTCGTATAATGTATATTAATACTACATTTAGGATATTTTTTGTATATACATTGTATGAAATTTACATAGAGGGCAGTGGTTTTACTTCCCACACGCATTTTGCAATATGTCATATTACAGTATAGTTATTTTATTATAATATAGTTATTTAGGTTTGCGACCCCAAAATGTAGGAAGTTGAACTTTCAATCGTGGTCGTCATTGCTGTATGTACGACAAAACGCACTATCGCGCAAAAAATAATTTCAAGAGTTATTGATTAAATAGTAACTTTCAGATTCGACTCACAATTGTAGGATTACTGGGGGGTGATCAATTTGTCATTCCTGAGACCTCTTGGATTTCGGTGGCACAGTTTTTCCATTCATCCTTGGCCCCTTGTAGGACATCTTGTATCGTATTAAAGGAGGATGACCTTCGTATATGCCAAAGGTCAATTGGCTGGATTCCAAATGGAAGTTCCATCCCATAGATTCTGTCTAGTAAATGCGTCCACTTGATCATTTCTCGGGTTACCGAGACCCCTTACATTGGATATGATTTCTTCCTACAAGTGCTGAAATTGTTAATCCAGTTATCCAGAAATTGGGCATCGGTTTGTGAATTAATGAGTCCACTGCTTTTATCGCATTCGTTAGAGGTATTTATTCTGATAGAAAACCAGCAATCAATGTATTTCAGTTTCTTGTAATGATGAAAAATGTGATGGAAAATTCTCAGAACAGTGGAGTTCTTCTTCTGCCTGAAGTACGAATCGCAAGATAATTCCAAACGAGGGATGCTGGAATATATGTCTAAGTTGTGGATATAGTGGTGTAGAAAAGGTAATACTTCAACACTGCCTATTTTATCTAAAGTCTCCGGAGATATATATATATATATATATATATATATATATAGGATGAGTTTAAATTCCCCTTACAGAGTTTGAGGACTTTTAATAGGGACCAAGACAACTAAGAATAGAAACTCGTGTCCGAAAATATACCGATTTTTGCTACACGCAAAATCACCTCACATATGTTTTCGGTGCCACTCACTAGGATAGACGTGACTAGGATAGTCTATACGCCATTCCCCACTCACCTGATATTCCATGTCCACTGCAAGTTTGTTTACGTCGCTATTCAGTTGAGTTTATGATCGACGTTTGCACCTGTAGTAGTAATCTTTCACGACAGTACACAGCAGAGTTGAGACTGTCAGAGGACAAGGGGTACAAGTGACATAAATTAGTTTGGAGAAAATTAAGTTTAAAGATAAATTAGAATATAAAATTCCAGGAATATCTGACAAGTCTCATATATTGTGTTTATGTTCCTTATATGAGTCAATTCATCCGTAAAATATGAACAGATTCAATGTATACATTAGCCCCATACTTTAATATTTTGTTTTTTGCATTAAGAGTCACTTGTACCGCTTGTCCTCTAAGCAATATATTGAAATAGATTATCCAAGAAAAGTAGATTCATACCAAAATTTTTATTATGATTGGAAATACGTACTTATCCAAAGAGTTACTTATTACGACAATATTAATTGAAAAATCAGTCTTAAAGTTCATTGGACTTAAAGCTGCATTCATGGACACATTCTCTTACCCACCTCTCCACATTGTTTCCCTTCCTGTCTGTATATTGTTTGCCTGCATTCCTTCTTGTTTTTGCTTTATTTTATATCCAATTTTCTGGTTTACTAATCCTCTTTCTGCCAACGTGCAATTTTGGAACATCATCTTCTGTAGGCCCTGTAATATCGGGTTCTTCAATGCCATCTTCATTGGAATCAATAAAAAAAACACAAATGATTAATCTTCATATCTTAAAAATCATTCATTTATTATAAACATTAAATTGCAAATCCTGTAGATCTAAATCATATTATATCTTTATATTTTTAAATAATTTCCAATTATCTCAAAATGTATTGGAAAAAAACTATTATCTTACAATATAGGCCTACAATTGCGAAAATATAGATAAAATAGTTTATTTACCATGAAGGCTGAGTAAGTTCATTCTCATCTTCATCAGATTCATATTCAGACATAATAATATTTGATAAATCAATAAACTTCGAAGAATTGCCAGCTGTGTATTGAATACTAATAAAACAATAATTTCCACGTAAAATTTGTTGGAAACATTAAAAAACACAACGCTCTAAGCTTGAGTCCACCTATCTGTTCGAAGCCAAGGAGCACAACTCCTGACGTACCCCTTGTCCTCCAAGTAGAACTATTTTTCTGAGTGATTTTCTAAGACTCCACTGTATATCAGAATCAGTTTAACTCATGCATATATCTCTTGGGCACCAAACAGTTTGTCATATTATCTAGTCATTTCTGCACATAAGTCATTAAAAAAAATGTCACTTGTACATCTTGTCCTCTGACCGCCTCAATTCAAGTTGTACGTACTTCATTGGTACTTCGTTGCTATTATCCATGGAATACACGTTTTCAGAATACGCAGACACGATATTATTGTACGGCAAAGATCCGTGTAATGGCAGGTTCGATTGCTTGGTCCGCACATTCTCTCGACTTCACCCCGCTAGATTTCTACCTCTGAGATCACAAGAAAACCTTAATTTGAGACCCCTGTAGAATCCGAGGAAGACCTACTAGCACGAGTTATGGCTGCAGCAGATGTTGGAGGACTACGAATTGGTGATCGTGTGTACGAAAACATGGTGCGGAGGTGCCGCATCTGTATTGAAGTCGGTGGTTGTCACATCGAACCCTTCTTGTAAGTGGTTCCAGACGACAGGCAGTAGGAGTCGGAGAGAGCATGTGTTACAGTGGTATTTTGTGTGTAACGGAAAAACGGTACATTTCCGGACGTGGGCTCCTATGTTAAACTTAAACTCTGTCCTCAAACTCTGTAAGGGGAACTTAGACTCACTCTGTGTGTGTGTGTGTTATATATATATATATATATATATATATATATATATATATATATATATATATATAGAGAGAGAGAGAGAGAGAGAGAGAGAGAGAGAGAGAGAATACATTCACGTGTTAACATGTTAAGAGAATGTAGATGTTGGACAGCTGGCATTAGTATTATATAACCCTGGAAGTAATATTAGGACAGGGATAATTTTATGAATACTCAAATACGATATCTTCGTTACTAAATTATTTCAAGCTGAATTGTTTTTCTATGCTTTTTTAACCGTGCTTGTGCTAGTAGAAGGTGTATTTATTTATTTGTTTGAGCAATTATTTTTTAATCTCTTGTATTTCATCTTGAGTCTCCAATGCCTGTATTGATGCTGCAAACGTGTCAAATTGGAGAATGTGTCATTTAGGGGATATCGAAATGAAATATCAAAGTCTTTATTGAATATTGAACGATATGTTTCATTAGCCACATTAATATCAGGATAGTTTCTCATGAATAATTAATACATTTTATTGCCATTTAACTGGGCTTGTGGGTATTTCTTTAAGGAATACCGAGGACTGTAATGAATTTATCTTGTATCAGCCAAAGAATATGATCATGTTTATATTTTACTTGTTTTTTAAGATAGTTTAAAAGCAGATTTTCTGTGTTTTCTTCGTTGGTCCCGATGCTCACCATCCGTAGCTAGAAAACAGTTCGAAAGGTATAATTAAGTTTGCCCCTCACTATTCCATGTAAAGTCAGAAAAGCATCTGGATAAACACCAGTTTCATCCACTATATCATCAATAATGTAGCGAAAATATAACAGTAAGGGGCACATCTTACTTTGCTTCTTGTTTAACAACTCCTAGGCCTACAGACTTACAGCTCTGGTCAGGCGATACTGTAATTAGGGCATACAACAAAATATTCATCTCATTTTGAGATTTTTAATCCCGAAACTAATTACATTATTGCTTCTAATTCTAGTAAGGTAGATTGTTTATACAATACTTTTTGAATACACATCAAATGTTTTATTTAACTACTACCCTGAATTAGGAAGCTCACTCAAGAGATCCTTGGTTTCATTCGTGGAATAGTCCAATAAGTAGAATTACTAATTTTGTTCATTATTTTCCTGTTTATCTTCATTGATAATATCAAAACACTTTTTTTTTGCACCAACAAGGTTCTCCAATTTCAAGCATCTGTTATCTCAACTTCTTACTAATCACTTTCATTCCTCAAAACTTTGATATTTTCTTTGAATTTTGAGTTGATGTCGATGACTATTTCATCAACTCAGTCACTTTCCATTGCAGTAAAAATTTAACAAAATTTACGGCACAGTTATAATAACGTTTTATAAAATACCGCAAACCGTGTATTAATAGTCGGAAATTGATTGTTTAATAAGAGATCTTCTGCAGTGCAGATAGAGCAGCACAGTTCTAGAAAGTTCAGAATTACATATTTGTCAATGGAATCATTATAAAATATTTTGAACTTGACGGGCTGTTCTCCTTTTTTCATGAGGACTCGACATGGTTTTACCCTATACATGTTTCCTTTCTGGTAAATATCATAAAAACTAAATATATAGTCACACACAGAAATATATTATATAATGACAGTTGACAGTTAATTACAAATGAGGGAAATTTTGAGGAAGTGACTGAGTTCAAATACGTAGGAACAATAATCACAAACAGGAATGAGATACAAAAAAGAAATTAAACATAGTCTCAATTCTGGAAACGCGTGCTATTATGCATTATAGGGACTCTTGACGTCCCAACTCTTTTCAAAAAATGTTAAACTGGAAAAAAATATAAAACTTATTCTTCAAGTTATAATATATGGATGCGAAACATGAACTGTTACTTTAAGGGAGGAAATGAGATTATGAGTATTTGAGAATAAAGTTCTTACGAAAAATTTTGGACCAAAGAGAGATGAACAGACAGCTGAATGGAGAAGACTACATAACAGTGAACTACATAGTATTTATAGGAAGCCAGATGTAATAAGAACAGTTAAGTCTCGTAGACTGCGATGGGCAGGACGTGTGGCACGAATGGGGAATGAAAGACGTGCGTGGAAGTTTCTTGAATAAAAACGCCCAGTTGGTAGACCAAGAATGAGGTGAGAGAATAACACTAACTATGATTTGAGGGAAGTAGATTATACAGGGAATGATTGGAAAAAATAGCTCAGGATAGGGATGTATGGAGAACTTATGTCCGCGCGGCCGTAAACCTATGGGTTCAATAGTGCCAATGAGTTAGTTATGTTTCCTTTTTGCGCTTATAAATCAAAGTTAATATATATATATATTTATTTATTTATTTATTTATTTATTTATTTATTTATTTATGGTCTGTATTATATGGGAGTCTAAAAGTACACATTCTGAGTTTTGAAACTTAAGTAAAACCTGAAAAGAGAATTTAAATTTGACTTGGTATCTTCTTCTTTGGGCATTTCATATTTAATTGTTGTAGTAACGAAAAAGTTTGAGATTCTGTCTATAAGAATGTACAGAATATTTTTTTCCTATGAACTGTAGACCTCGCAACGTTTTATGACACTGCATTGGAGAACGGAAAGATAGACTGGTCGCGTCGTTCAAATTCGACTCTTGCGCACCCAATTACTCTCCCACCTCGTGACAAATGTGCTGAATATTTGGTACCGCCATTTTTACAAAAAGTAATTATGATATTTTCGTTTAAATTCGGCTCTTGTCATTTCACCTCAACTATTTAGATGTATGCGTTTTTTTCCTTCTTTAGGTCAATATTGCCAATTTACCTGTTTTTCATTAATCATATATTTTCAAAATGTTATTTCTTATGGATATTTCAGCTTACACTTTATGTAAAGTATCGGCCGCTACTGACATTAAATTTGATATTTATTTATATGTGTGACAATTATAATCCATATTAAAACACCTAGAAGGTTGATAATAGAAATGTAAATTATATAGTTCTTACCTTCACGACTATTAACTCATGTCCCAAATGGGAGTCAATGACCAATCACGTTTCAATGAATTTTGTTTTACAGCCAATCACAGTCGTGTTTCCCTCGATTATTATCGAATTTTGATTACCAAAATAAACAAAGCTCCACATTTTTAATATTCAGGACAGGTCAGAGCATTATTTTTCAGTGGCTGACTCTCTAACATATACGTTGAATATACCAAATAATGAACAGGTTCCTTCGATCTACACGTTTGATAATAATTGTGTGTTCAATAATTGTGTTTTTAAATACTGATTATACTGAGTTGTTTTCGAAAAAATGAATTAATAACCTATAATATTGATTATAATATACAGTTTGATGTTTCATTTTTTTTTGTTGCACTAGGGTACATTCTTACACTATTGCGATCCTATTTGGCAATAAATAGTATGATAAAGTTTCAGTGATGAACAAATTATACATAACCAAATAGTAGTAGTAGTAGGACTTTATTAGACAAAAGTAAGATATTTACAATATTATTTACAAATATGGGTCGCACGGGTAGTAAGCCGTACGTGCTTTTGACAGTCCGTTACAATAAAGAAATAATTGCTACTAGTGTGAAGAAAAATAAAAACAAAACAAAAAAAACAATAACATTACAATTACATAAAGAAAACGCAATAATATTACAATTAAATAATAACACAATAGCATTATACACTAAAAAAGCAATAACATTACAATTACATGAAGAAAACACAGTAATATTACAATTAAATAATAACACAATAGCATTATACACTAAAAAAACCGTAACATTGCAATTACTTAAGAAAAATAACCAAATATGTGTCATTTGTTTTTAAATATCACTGTTTATATTAAATATGTGCATATTTCAAAATAACTAAATTTAAATAATGATTTGTGAGTAAACAGCTTAGTTTTATTCGTTAAATGGTCCTATCAAATGCCACTCTTGATTTTCAAATCCTCTAGATAAATTGGAAATCACTCGTGGAATTACTTATGATAAGGTACTATGAGGATTTTATTGCGTTATTGACGATCAAATGCCTAAAATATAAAACCTAGAAAAATTACCATCGAGTCTCTGAATCCCGTCTGATAATATCTGGTATCAGCAAAACTCAGTGCTGTTGTCCAACAAATGTTTTATGTCGTTAAAATTAAATACAACATTTTAATACAAGGGCACTGTTGATGCTATGAATAGCTACCGGTAGTTTTGTGGGAAGAGCTGCAATGCAATCAAGTGACAGCTGAAAATTTATATTAAAAAACTTCTCATAGTAATCAGTCTAAAATGTACACAAAATAGCGCCTAAAGCTGTTTGAAAATAACTCCAACAGACGTAACAAAAATAACAAATAGAAATGTAGAGAAATGCAATTAAAGTTCGTGGTAATATTGTTCTGAACAAATTTAGTCAATTTTAATTTTTTTATGATGTCGCACACCTACCATTTCCAAAGTAAAACTATATTAATAATGACGGAACGAACAAATTCTACATCAGTTTAATACAGGTATTATCTACACTGGCACTATCGAACCCGTAGGTTCATGGGCGCGCGGACATAAGCTCTCCATACATCCATATTCTGAGCTAATGTTTTCAAACCATTCCCTATATAATCTACTTCCCTCAAATCATAGTTAATATTATTTTCCCACCTCATTCTTTGTCTACCTACTGGGCGTTTTTCCTGTGCTTTTCCTACAAGAAGCTTCCATGCACGTCTTCCATTCCTCATTCGTCCCACATGTCCTACCCATCGCAGTCTACGAGACTTAACTGTTTTCATTGTATCAGGCTTCCTATAAAGACCATGCAGTTCACAGTTAAGTAGTCTTCTCCATTCATCTCTCTCTTCATCTCTCTTTGGTCCAAAAAGGTTCCTAAGAATTTTGTTATCAAATACTCTTAACCTCCTTTCCTCCCTTAAAGTAAGATCCCATGTTTCGCATCCATATAATACAACTGGTAGAATAATAGTTTTAAATATTTTCAGTTTAACGTTTTTTGAAAGGAGTTGGGACGTCAAGAGTTCCTGTACAGCAAAATAGCATGCATTTCCAGAATTGAGCCTATGTTTAATTTCTTTGTGCATCTCATTCCTATTTGTGATTATTGTTCCTAGGTATTTGAATTCAGCCACGTGCTCAAAAATTTTCTCATTTGTCATTAGCTGTCCATTTTTATTATTTATCATGTATTTCTATGTGTGGCCATAAATATAAATTCTATGCTTACATTAATTCAGACAAAACTAGCAGAGGCATGTTAAAAAAAAGTTTCATGAACTAATCCCGCGCTGTTAGAAATGGTAGAAAATATTTAGAAATAGGCCTCATAAGCTAATGTCTGCTCCATATGGGATAACATATGGTGCTCGGAGAATGAATGACACCGTTTGGACAGCCTGCCTGTTTACATTTTATACTTCACTCAAGCGACGAGAACATGTTCAATTAATCAGGTTCGTGTACTTTACAATATTCTGATGTGAATAATAATTTTCACGTCCTTTTGATATTTATAAACGAGAAATAAGGATATTTGCATATTAAATAAATTATTGCATTGATTGTATTCACATATGAAAACAAATATTAAATAATTGTGTTTTGGGAGTGAGATAATTCAAGACTGCGGCAAACGTTTGTTATGGTTTAACAAATTTTCAGCCAATTCATTCGAGTAACTATCAATGCAAACAGATCATGTAATCAGAATGAATTGTGCCATTACAGATAGAACACATAGCAGCGAGTTAATTAATGAACTTGTAATATAAGTAACACACTACAGTGAGTTACTTAATCTCTTCTTCCTGCAAGAATTAAACCTTTTTGGTTCATTCGGGCTCCAAGTATATCTGCTGTGTCCATCTCTTTCGTGGGCGTCCCCGATCTCTATTTCCTCCTCTTGGTTGATAGTTCAGACTTTTCATAGGAAATCTGTTGGTATCCATTCTGCAGACATGTTCATACCATTTTCTCCTTTACCCTTCTATTTTATTTCTCAAACTGAATATTTGTAGTTCTTTGAGGATATCTTCACTCCGTTTTTTATCCATTAAAGTATATCCTGCCACAAATCGTAGATATTTTATTTCTGCTGGTTTTATTCTTTTAATTGACTGTTTATTCATAGTCCATATTTCTTGAACCATACAATATTGCAGATACAGCCAATACTCTATAACATTTTTAATAGTTTCTTTTCTTACTTTCTTTCCCAGCGTTCTTTTAAGGGTGCCACATAAATATTGAAATATTTGTAATTTATTATTTATGTATTTTTCTCTATTACAACCTAAAGATACACCTAGACAATTTAGTTACTTACTTAACTATAAATGCGTAAAATTGTTTGTTTTCTTAATTACCAGACTGTAATATCGAACCATTGTTTTATTTTCTACTCTAATATCGGTCCATTGTTTTATTTTCTATTCTAATATCGAACCATTGTTTTATTTTCTACTCTAATATCGATCCATTGTTTTATTTTCTACTCTAATATCGAACCGTTGTTTTATTTTCTACTCTAATATCGAACCGTTGTTTTATTTTTTACTTTAATATCGAACCATTGTTTTATTTGTTACTCTAGTATCGAACCATTTTTTATTTGCTACTCTAATATCGAACCATTGTTTTATTTGCTACTCTAATATCGAACCATTGTTTTATTTGCGACTCTAATATCGAACCATTGTTTTATTTGCGACTCTAATATCGAACCATTGTTTTATTTGCGACTCTAATATCGAACCATTGTTTTATTTGCATTCAGTGTCTATTCTCATAAGCCTCTTGAAAGAAGATGTAATGCCTGCTTGGATAACTTAATAGTTATCTCGTAATATTGAAGGTCTGTGAATATCAAGGATGGCGGCCTCCCACGGCTGATGTACCATCACAGAAGCGGATGAATGAAAATAAATGTAATAAATTAGTTGAGTGCAGAGAAATGATTGAATGAAATTCGTAGCAAGGTAAAACGGGAGAAACCCCGAGAAGAATCTGCCCGAGCTTCGTTTCGTCCACCACGAAACTTACATGAAGTGATCGAGACGAGAACTCGAGAAATTAACGGTGAGAGACGAGCGTCTAACCACTTTGTGTTACGGAGCTGCCTTTTCAGTATGGATGTAACTTTATTATTATTAATATTATTATTATTATTATTATTATTATTATTATTATTACTACTACTACTATTATATATTTATTAATATTACTCAATTCCATCGGTGTGGTCTCGAGGTAGCGTGCTGTCTTGTCACTCAGCGGGCCTGGGTTCGATCACCAGTCGGGACAAGTTTCCTAGATGATGGGATTTTTCCGGGATTTTTATCAGGAATGCCAGAATTATTCTTAAATAAAAACATTCTAACTAAATCCCCTGCTTATTCCATCAAAAAAGTTAAATTATTGCTATCATAAAGATACATAATCCCAACCACCTCACCTGTAAGGTAAATGTCAAGAAACTTTAAGGCCCAAACGACACCCCGAACATCGTCTAGCTATCATTATTATCATTCATATTCATTACGTTTAGGATTAGGGCCTCTCCTGGCGCATCATTACCATCATCATCACTTATCATACATCATCGAGGCAGCGTAACTCCGCCTTCCAGGCGCCTCAACCTCAGAATAACGCCATGCCAGGAGAAAATACCAGAATGTCGAAATGGTGGCATTGAATAAAACAATATTATTCCTCTACAATCTTCAATAATCTGCAAAACATTTCCATTTCTCAGAAAAGTTATTAGAAAGTTTTATTACAGTTTTTTTTTTGGATCGTTAGTGGGGGAGTCATAATATCTGACACTAACGCGGTCTTCAAGACTAGGAGAGCTCATTGAAATGACTACGTAATGAATATTTTGATTATGTATTTGTAAAAATGCATTGCAATAGTCTTTATAGTGGAGCAGTACATATAAAGAGTAAGGGAAAAATAGGTAATCACTTTTTATTTGTAGCCTACAACATTTACTTTTAATTGAACAACATATAAGCCTATAGGCCTACTTCTTTTATGCATGCCAAACTTTGGAGGCAAACAAACCTTTGACTTTTACTCTCTCATTCTTCAAAATCATTGTTTTACATGAGGAATCTAAGGACACCTCAAACTCAATTTCGACAAAAATGTTACTTACATGGTTTTTCCCCGTACTTCGATTGTCATTTTAAACTGCAAGACCTTTAATAAAAATATAATACACATTTGTATAAATAAGTCTGAATTTTCTCACTTCAGTGCGTGTCTATGCTTTTGTTTTTAAATTTTATTCTTCCTTCGATGACTTACTCACCCCTTGTGATTTATGAACAAAAGTCCTGGTCATATATACACATTAGACATATAGGCCGCGACAGAGCTCTCTTGAATTGTGATTAACTGAATGGAGGGCCATCACTGGAGAAATCACAGGACGTTACAAAAGGAGAAATACATAACTTAGTCAATTTCAATATTACTTCAATCCCATACCTTCCGGGAATGGAGCCTGGGCAGAACGGTTCAGAGGACAAAGATAACTAGCACTTTGGTATGAAAAATTCTAAATTAAAAATATAATAAGATAATGTTCCAAAATACTCGCTTGTGCCGGTATTACATGAAATAAAATGTTGATTGAGAACATGCCGACAGGTGCCTCTACTGTCGGGTTTAACTGGCCGTTATAATAGGACGTCATAGGTTGTGACCAGAAAAACTCAACTAGCTTCCTTGCATCATTCGTTCTTTCAGTCAAAATCTCATCCCATTCTTCACATACCCATTTTTTGCTATCGTCATCGTCACATCTTCAGTATTAAGGTAATCTCATAAGTAAACTTTATCCGTTCATTCCTGAACTTCACATATATTCTCAATCTTTCCTAAATTTAAAAGTACGTTCGAATTTTATACCTAAAACGCTAGCTTCGTTTATTATTTTACGTTAATTATAATATATAATAACTCAATGTCACTTTTGAACTTGTAGGTTCCTGGACACGCGGATATAAGCTCTCCATATATCCTTATTCTGAGCTAATGTTTTTCAATCATTCCCTTATAATTTACTTTCCTCAAATCATAGTTAATGTTATTCTCCCACCACAATCTTGGTCTACCAACTGGGCGTTTTCCCTCTGGTTTTCCTACTAGGAGTTTCAATGCCCATATTTCATTCGTTATTCGTTTAAAATATCCTAACCCATCGCAGCATACGAGACTTAAGTGTTCTTATTATATCGTTCACTGTTATGTAGTCTTCTCCATTCGCCTCTCTGTTCATCTCTCTTTTGGTCCAAAAATTTTCCTAAGAACTTTATTTAATTATTATTATCATTATTATTATTATTATTATTATTATTATTATTATTATTATTATTATTATTATTATCATCATCATCAGTATTATCATTATTATTATCAATAGTATTATTATTATTATTATTATTATTATTATTATTATCAGTACTATTATTATTGTTATCAGTACTATTATTATTAAAATAAAAAGTATAGTAATAAAGAATATAAATATGGTTAATCAGCTTAAGGGTATTATTTGAGGGATAGAAGAATATCATGAAATTATTATTTTAGATTGACACCCTAATGTTATAGAATTAACTAATTCTTCATAATCAGAAGTAAGCGCTAATTTACTGTAAGTTGGTTTCATTGTCCATTACTTACTGGCACTATGAACACGTAGGTTCATGGCCGCGCAGATGTACTTTTCATACATATCTATCCTGAAATAATATTTTCCAATCATCCCCTATATAATTTACTTCCCTCGAATCTCGGTTAATGTTATTCTTTCACCTTATTCTTGGCCTACCTACTGGGCGTTTTCCCTTCTGGTTCACCTACAAAGAGCTTCCATGTCCCCCTTCCATTCCCCATACGTGCCACATGCTTATATATATATATATATATATATCGTAATCTGTGAGACTTAATAATTCATATTACGTAAAATCTCCCATAACGATCTTGTAGCTTTTGATACGTAGTCTTCTTAATACACCTCTCTGCTCATCTCTCTTTAATAAAAAGAAGTCCAGTAATTTTATTCTCGAAAACTTGAAATCTTTTTATTATTATTGTTATTATTCTTTTCTTTATTTTTCATTACGAATGAGCTCATGTGGACTACACAAAGTTCTCGTACTTAGACGCATTTACTTTTACTCCATACGTCCCTCATTTATTTGATTATGGGCTTTCTTTTTCTCTTTTCTCCATGGTGTTTCCCCCCCCCCTTGGGTTTGTCTTCTTGGTCAACCTGCTACTTGTAAACCTTAGCCCTTAAATTAAAAAAATGTATCCTATAAGATACATCAATTGCTTTCATTCACATAATAGTGTTAATAAAAGCAGATGAAAACTAACGAGAAGAGATTTCTTAATATTTAGAATTTCACCATATACCTAATAATAACAAGCACAATTTCGTTTTCACTGCAGTCCGCCACATTTAAATAACTGACATGAAAATAAGTGTTTTGCTAATTTAAGCGTTAATTCTAAATATATCACTGTTTCTGGTATTTTCTTGTGTACTTCCTGCCAATTTTAAGTCCGTTTTTACATCAATAATACATTTTATAGTATCCACTTGTGCTTTACTTCTATTTTCATAGAATTATAATATTTCTTTTGAAAGTTTGAGTCCATTCGTTTAATATGTCCATATTATTATTATTATTATTATTATTATTATTATTATTATTATTATTTTATTCAGGATTTTTTCTGTTATATACACAGATATCCTCAACCAAAGTATACAATTTTTTTTTTCCACACTTCCCGGTCTTGCGTGTTGCTTCTGTCATATTTTTAATCTTCATGTTGTCTTGAATTCCCTTTATCCACGTTGGCTTCGTCCTACTACGTTTCCCTTTTCCAGGAGGTATCCATTTTAATGCTTTTTTATTTGTTTCTCTGATCCTTCTTCTCATTATATTTCCATACCATTTTAGGCGGATTTCTTCAATCTTTTGTGCAATAATTTTTTTACATTTTTATTATTATTATTATTATTATTATTATTAGTATTATTAGTATTAGTATTATTAGTATTAGTATTATTAGTATTAGTATTATTAGTATTAGTATTAGTATTAGTATTAGTATTAGTAATATTATTATTATTATTATTATTATTATTAGTATTAGTATTATTATTATTATTATTATTAGTATAGTAGTAGTAGTAGTAGTAGTAGTAGTAGTAGTATTATTAGTATTATTAGTATTAGTATTATTAGTATTAGTATTATTATTATTATTATTGTTATTATTGTTATTATTATTAGTATTAGTATTGTTGTTGTAATATATTCAGGTCTTCATATAATGATAGGCCTATAGGTATAACCACGAGATTTCTATAATTGTTAGTATATTTAAGAAAAACTTTATAAGACTTCAGGAATGTATGTTGGGAAGGGAATGGTACCATAACTCTGAATAATAAAAATTACAGTAATAATAATAATAATAATAATAATAATAATAATAATAATAATGATAATGATAATGATAATGATAATGATAATGATAATGATAATGATAATGATAATGATAATGATAATGATAATGATAATGATAATGATAATGATAATGATAATGATAATGATAATGATAATGATAATGATAATGATAATGATAATAATAATGATAATAATGATAATGATAATAATGATAATGATAATAATAATAATGATAATAATAATGATAATAATAATAATGATAATAATAATGATGATATAATAATAATGATAATAATAATAATAATGATGATAATAATAAGAACCAGCCTCATGGTAACGTGGTCAAAGATTCTTAATGTTTCAGGATCGATTCCCGAACATACCATATGAATTTTCCATTAAAGGGAATGATTCCTGTGTTAACTCCACGGTTTGTAATTTAGATTTAATTTATGTTTAAGCCTGTCTTGGTGCTTCGTATCATTTATCACCCATCATATTATCCGGGCGATATAACTCAGTCGTCCAGGCGCCCCAAACTCAAGTAGGATACAATTCCGCCAGTACTAAGAGATAATGCCAGAAACATTGTAAGACAACTTATTAGCATTGCACAAAAAAAGTAAAATTATAATAATAATAATAATAATAATAATAATAATAATAATAATAATATAATAATAATAATAATAATAATAATAATAATAATGATGATGATAATAATAACAATAATTTATTTTATCTGATTAAATTAAGACCGAAACATCTTCTCTTTCGATACTAGTAAAATTGAAGGAAAATCAAGTTACGAAAAACATGTAATTCAGGCTGGACACCATATGCATAACATCGATGAAACCCTCAAAATATTACTTAGAGAAAACATTCCAACGAGGATAAATATACTGGAGGAAGTCGAAATCCTAAGAGAAATCGACAACAACCAAATTCTTAATGAATACACAACCAATCCACACAATAATAATAATAATAATAATAATAATAATAATAATAATATAATAATAATAAATTGGTAAGAGGCACTCGAAAGAGCATTAAGTTATAAGTTTGATTTGTCTTTTATGAGTTTGTTCAGTGATCCTGTCCATATTCTGCATTGTTTGTAATGGTATCGCTCACACTTTTGGTCGCATATCTTGCATTCACACGAATCACTCGGTTGGTGGAATTTTGTATTTTTGCACATTTTGTGATGATATCCGTGTGTTGCTAACCTATGATTCTGTGCTTTTGTGGTTGGTTACTTCCAGTCCACTCTATGTTTACCATGGCATCTGAGGCGTAGAAATCTTCGTCGATATCTTTTTCTCTCTGTTTCTTTTTTTTCGATGACTTTCTTATATGGCTCCGTTGCTGGCAGTAGTATCCTTTGCCTCAGGTCCTCTAGGAAGAAGGTTTCTCTGGCTAGCATATAGGCCATTCTGTTTGGTGTGTATTTGCTTGCACCTAATGCCTTTTTGATGAATCTTGGTTTTACTTTTTCTAACCTCTCCAAATCGCTGGTCGATAGTTTCTCCCATATCAGTTCTACCCCGTAGGTGACGATCGGGGTGATCACTGATGCGAATAATTTCATGGCTGTGACTAATTTTAACGATGTGATGTATTTGATACTGCACATAGCTCTTATTGCTGCTGCTGCTCTCTCCTGCACATGTGCGCTGAAAGACTTTGTTGTTGGCTGCAGTGTTATGCCTAAATATCTGAATTTGTTGACCATTCTTATCGGTTCTTCTCCTAGTTTTAGATTATCACTTGCCGCTGTTCTTCCTCCTTTCTTGAAAACCATTTGTACGGTCTTGTTGCTGTTTATCTTGAACTCATTTTCCATAGCCCATCGTTGTATCCCATCTACTCCTTTTTGCAATTCTTCTTTGTTTTCTGCCCCAATGGCCATGTCGTCCGCATACATTACCAGCGTGGTCTCGTTTGTTGCTTTCCCAATGTCAGCCGTCATTATGTTAAATAGTAGCGGGCTGATGGGGTCTCCTTGTAGTATCCCATTAGTTTGCATAACCTCATCTGATGCCGCGACCTCATCTGTTATTTGTAACCAGTTTCGCCTCATTATGTCGTGTACTATTCCAACAATGGGGTGCTCGTTTCCAATCATGTCCCTCCTCTTCGTGAGTAGTTTTGTTCTGTTCATGTAATCGAACGCTTTTTCATAATCTATAAAGACCACGTAGTATTTCCCTTTCGGTCTGTTGAGGGCTGCTTCTATCTCACATAATAATGGGAATGCTGCTTGCAGAGTGGATTTTCCTTTCCTAAATCCGAATTGGTTATCTGGGATGTTTAATTTTGTGATGTCCATCAATCTGTTTGTGAGTATCTTCATAAAGATTTTGAACAGGGTGTTCTCCAGTACAACGCCTCTGTATGAGTTCATGTCTCCCGTGTTTCCTTTACCTTTATACAGCATTTTCAGGGTAGCCCTTCTCCATTGTTCTGGTACACAATCCTCTGTACAAAATACCAAGTCAATGCTTCAACAAGGGTCAACAAGTACGGACCTAATGCACTCTGCTGATGATGGGACTAGTCCCGAAATGCCTACAGAGTTATAAAACAACCTAAGTCGAGAAGACGGACCTGCAACGTAACTATTTTATAGTTTTTAACCGTGCATTATATCCTCTCTTTCACTTCCCAAGGTTAAATTAAAGAAGAATAATGAAATATAACCCTGAATTTATGCAGATATATTTTGAAAAATGTTCTTCTTCCGTATGCATGAAAGCTGAGAGCTTGTTGCGTGTCCATTCACTTCAGGTCCGGAGTATGGTGAGATCCTTCCATCCTAGTTGTGGTCTTCCTAAAGGTATTTTCTGCTGAGGTGTCCAGTCACGTACTTTCTTCACTAATCTACAATTTTCCATTCTATTTAGTCTTCTATCATTTATCCACAGATTTGTAGGTAAAATTTTACATTCTTCCCTAATAACAGAGCTGCAAATTTTCTTTCTCAGCGATTTTCCTTAAAACATTCATTTCGGTTGTTTCACTAATTTGTTTTTTGAGTTTCTTTTCGGCATTCCCAACCATATGTTAGAACTGCCTTATGAGCTTATGAATAACTAACTAACTCACTCACTGGCACTATCGAACCCGTAGTTTCATGGCCGCACGGACATAAGCTCTCCATACATCCCTATCCTGAGCTAATATTTTCCAATCATTCCCTGTATAATCCACATCCCTCAGATCATAGTTAATGTTATTCTCCCACATCATTCTTGGTCTACCAACTGGGCGCTTTCCTTTGGTTTTCCTATAAGAAGCTTCCATGCATGTATTTCATTCCCCATTCGTGCCACATGTCCTGCCCATGGAAGTCTTCGAGACTTAACTGTTCTTATTATATCTGGCTTCCTATACACACCATGTAGTTCACTGTTATGTAAGTCTTCTCTATTCATCTGCCTGTTCATCTCTCTTTGGTCAAAAAAATTGTCTACGAACTTCATTCTCAAATACTCATCACTTTCATTCCTCCCTTAAAGTAAGAGTTCGTGTTTCGCATTCATATAATATAAAGTAAAGTAAAATAATCCCACTACAGGCCTCGGGAGGACCTTGGGGTTGTAGGAGGTTAAGGCTTCCACTTTTTCTAGACAATCGGCACTTGTCAGCCGGGTTGTCAGCCCTGCGTGACGGCTGCCTTTACCCCCAGAACAAGCGTCTGGTACTCATTTCCGTTAGAGGCTGAGTCGACCTCAGGGTCATAGTACCGCCAGAATGTTTTGGTCAGTTTAAAAATCCTGACCCCTCCGGGACTTGAACACTCGACCTTCCGACTTGTAGCGCTGTGCCTTAAACACTACCCTACGGCGTGCCCCTCCATATAATATAAGTGGTAGAAAAATAGTTTTATATATTTTTAGTTTAACAATAGTGTTACGACAGATTTGTTTATTTCTACTTTTGTTTCTATTCTTAAATTTTTATTTTTCCAAACAGTATTGTTTAAACATCACAATATTTTGTTTGCATTATTTGCTTGATGGATTTTGAAGTATGTTCTTGAATATTATGTTTATGCTCTATAACAGATATATAGCTTTAATATTGGTAAAATTATAGTTAATGTTGGGTATGAGATATTGTGTTGAATAAACAATACTAGAAATCAAAGCGAACATTATGTTAGCAATTTACACAGTATATGTCGATCAATCACTCGTGCCACATTATTGCCAGAAACATGCAACCTGTTTTAAGCACCCTGTATCTCTGAGATGAGCAGGGATGTTTGAATGGGTTACTAATGAGTGATACATCAATCATTTGAAAATGTTGATAAATAACCGATACATCATCCTAAGTACACAACATTGATACAAGCTTCATCATTCTTCTAAACTCATAAATAATGCATTTCCCAAAATGTTATTCTTTACTCTAAATCAACTTCAGCAAAGTAGCGTTTTTGGATTCCGCTATACTATACAATAAAACTTTTCATTCGCGGGGGATATGTTTCGTATATATGCCGCGAATACAGAAACCGTGAATATGGAATGGTAATTTCTATGAGTATATAGGTGATACGCTACAAGGTTCTAAAATAAAATAAAAAGTATTAAAATAAAATCAATTTAATGAGAGATTTTTAAAAACGTATGTCTATTATTATCAGGCTTAGGAAAGGGCTTAAAGAACTTAGTAGTATTTTCCAGTTTTGTCGTTTAATTGACTCACCAACACGTAAACCGTCAAACATTTCTATTTTTACTTTAAGCAACTACTTTTTTCCTCTTCGGAACAAATGTTTCTTTCCTTTTACTAGACATTATAAATTGGGAGCAATGCAGAAGAGACACGTGTTATTCAACCAAAATTATTACATCGAATGACAAGTTGAAACAATAAAACACCGATCGTAGCGAGGGTGGCATTTATCAACGGACATAGTGGCACGTGAAATACGGCGGTGGCGACTTCTAACAACGAACGTTAGGTTTAGTGACAATAAGGTTTGTTTTACTATGATTTTGTTTGTCAATTTGGTTTGAATAACTCCTTGTAAAAGCCGCCTTGACACGTGCCTGCAGTAAAACATGTTGCCGATGAATTAATAAAGGATACTAATCTTTCTAATATACCGACTGGACCCGCGAATAAAGAAATTTTAGCCGCGAATACAGGAACTGTCACATTTTTTAACCCGCGAATAATGAAAACGCGAATATGGGGCTTTTACTGTACTGTAATTAGACTCATTGGAATCCTCGGGCGACATGCAACCATCGGTAAAACTCATATTACAACATTCAGATGAGTAATGAGGCATAATATTTATATTATTACTATTTTTGTATTACCAGATCACAATCTAACCTGAAAATTTTTAAAGTATTAAAATAAGTACTTGATATATCAGTCGTCCTCAATTAAAATCGATTTATGTTCATAAAACTTCAATTATTTAAAACCATGTAGGCTTTTCAGAACAAGTTACATCTTCAGCATGCCATTTAGTACTAAAGGAATTAATTGTTGCCTAAGAAATCTAAAAGAACGATATGGGCGAAGGTGTGATTTAATCACAGCTATAATGTGCCTGGACTTAATTTTAGCTCTAGCATTAACTATTTATGTTAACAGCAAGTGACTAGTATTGTTCAAGTAATTACGTAATTTTGATCTTTTGGTTCTCCGGGAGGGACTTCAAGACGTGGGTCCCGAGTCTGAAGATTTTCAGGCTCGTAAAAGATCCTTAAGCCTAAATAAAGAGGCCTCTGAACAAGGTTTACCGACATCAACGTCCTAGCAATACCTTAGCTACCTGTTAGAAGTCTCATTGGGTAGGTGTGTTGACCGCATGCCATCCATGACGTCTATGAGCAAATAAAATAAATAGATAGATGGAAAGCTCTGCGACCATCACTTAAGTGTTGGCGGTGAGCGATCCATGTTGGTCCTCCTTAATAGGTAGAAACCCCTCCCCCCGGGGGGGAAAAAAAAAAAAACAAAACAAAAAAAAAAAAAAAACAAAAAAAAAAAACAAATTCCTGTAAAATACCTTATCCCGGGGTTAAAATTTTAAATTCAAATTTGAAGTTAATTAGCAGAGTGAAGTCGGAAGCGGATCTTTTCGGGTTATATTCCAGCATTTGCTCTTTGGATTGAGGGAAACCGCTTAAAACCTCAATCGGAATAATCGATCACGCGGGATCTTGTCAAGTTTGGCTTTCAGATAACTCTATATTGGGAGGGCATCCAGGCTTCTCTTCATTTGAATGTAATAAGCGTACATTTCAGATTATTACAATTATTCATACAATTATGGTAACGTGCATTTTTTTAATTTTTTTACTCTTCATTTATTGTTGCTGTTCTATCTGTAGTTGTCAGGTGATGCCAATTTCTCTGGAACTGGTGGGATGGACCTGTAGCAGTAAGATTAGTTATTAGTTTTTAATTTGTTGTATTTATATATTTTATTAATGTACATTATATGGCAATGTTGTAATTATAATTGAATAATTGTGTAATGTGTTTCTCTCTCTCTCTCTCTCTCTTTCTCTCTCTGTGTGTGTGTGTGTGTGCGCCCGCCCGCCCTCTCAACTTTCACCGGTCTAGTGTTGTCCAGGATCCATTTTGGACGCTTATGGCTGTTTCATAGGTTCCCATCGATGGCACGAGTGGATTATCATGGCCTTCACATGTTTTATAAAATTTAAGAGCCATGCGTTTAATATACTCCCCGATTGTTTCTACACCCGTTCGATCGTATAATATATCAACCGGTGTTACACGCGGTAGTTTTGTAATCATATACAATAATTTGTTTTGAAAATCTTGCAGTTTCTTCTATGAGCAAATAAGGTTATTTAAAAAATAACTTATTCTGGTAAGTCCTTACAAAGGAGAGGCTATGGCTCAACAATGGGCTATGCCATTATTTATAGAAATTTAATTTTGATCATGATTTTTATTTTTAATATTCAAAATAGTTGATTAAAGTAGTATGGAAAAACAGTGCTATAAAGTCACGTTGCTGCACAAACCCAATAATAATATTATAACAGATATAATTTTCCATATTTTATGCTAGCATATCGGAATCTAACTCTTACCTCCTATTATAAAACTTAAATTAGCAAACCTACGGCATTTGAATAAGATAAATGACATTTCTAGCTGTCTGTATTGGAGAATTCCATGGAATTTACCTATTTAACTTGTACCCATGAAAAAAAAAATGCATGATAGAGCGTTCTGAGCAATAGCGACCATGATTGAAAGTTAAGTTTCCTACATTTTGGTGTTGCCAACCTAAATAACCATACTGTATTATTACATATTACCTACTTCGTGTGGGAAGTAATAGCACTGCCCTTTATGTATACTACGTACAATATATATACATACAAAAATATATCTAAAAGGTAGTGTTAATATACATTATACGAAACAAATCACTGCATTTTAAATGAACTGAACTTTATTTGAAACAATATAAGACAATACATTCGTACTTGCCACCATTTTATGACTGATTCGTGTCACCGCCTGCTGTAGACTCAACTAAATTATTTTTGGCATTTACTGTATAAACATTGGCCACACTGTTAATATTAGTCAGTTGTCTATAATGAACGCAAGTATTTACAAAGATGTTATTATTTTACTATAATTTATTATTTTGAAAACACCATCGCACAAAAAATAATGCACAACGCACGTTTGTGAAGTGTTTTACAGAATCTCGGAAATTAAAAACCACTTCCCAATCTCGCATTGTAATATACTATTTCCCTAATTGTCATAGCATACTATGCACAAACGAAGGACGAATGATGTAAAATATAAAAATGTATATAGCGGCTTATAACATTATGCACGGCACTCAGTAGCAGTCGGTCGTTTTAAAATATTTCCGTATTATCTTCTTCTTGTAAGTCCATGTTTCCCTTAACAGAGATTTAGGCGCTCTTCCCCTACATGGAAGAATTTGAATCATACTAATTTAGTTACACTTGTTTTCGTATAGATGTCATTTGAGTGGTCCGTGGTCAGCGTTCCGCCTCATACTGATATCTAGGAAACCAAGGTAGTGCTAGGACGGGAAAATTCGGGAAATTTTACTTAGAGGCCTTTCATTCAGGCTTAAGGATCTTTTACGAGCCAGAAAATCTTCGGACTCGCGACCACGGCTTAGAGTCCCTCCCGGAGGACTTGTTCCTTGAATTTACTCATCCTAAAAAATCCATCGTCCCCGGCCGGGTTTGAACCCGCGACCCTCGAGACCAGAGACAAGGTGCATAACCACTAGTCCACCGTATTATCTACTGAGTTTGAAATTAATGCTTAGTTTATTCATAAAAATGTTTTTTTGTTAATTTTATATAGTTATTTAAAAAGAATTATAATAGCGCTTCAATGCTGGCAAAGGAGTTTTTTGTTTCATATGTGTGTATTTTCTTCTCACTAATGTAATGACTTTGTCTCCATTTACATAAGCATAGAGCAAACTACAGTGGTGTCTAATTAGGAGATAATAGTAACATCATTATTATCTACCGAGGAGAGTCTTGATTAACACGTGACTGGAGTCTTTGACAACATACTGAATGCTCAATAGAACATTTTCAGTTTTGCTAAAGTAAATTTTGCAAGGAAGAATTGATTATGTATACAAAAAAAAACTTCCGTTAAAGAGTAAATTAGTTTACCTGAAACTCTCACATTTGTTTCGAAAAACCATGAAGTTATGATAATTGAGTCCAGATAAGGCAACATAATACGTAACGTCTATTCGATTTCTCAATTAACACTGCTAATATTTTTTACCCTTTAGGAGAACTAATTTAACTAAATTTAAATTTTCTTATCGTGCTCACATCAAATGAGGCTTAAAGATATGTTTCCATGAAGTAAATTATTTGTGATAAACTTTTAAACTCTTATGTAATTAGTCTAAAATTTCCCATAATATGTTTTGAGGAATACTATCATATGCCTTGGTTAAATCGACAAAAAGCAAATCTATATCTCTGTTAGTAGCTCTTTCTTTCTATTATTTGTGTGAATGGATCCCAATAGAAAGGAGGAAGAGGTGAAGACCGAAGAAAACTTGGATAGAAGGGGTATAAGCAGTTATGAATATCAGAGGATTGGAGGAAGACCAATGGATGGATAGAGAGGAATGGCGTTTGGTTTCCGGAAGTCGGCGGAAGCTGCCATGATACCGGATGATAATGATAATAATGCAATTAGTACTTACTAATACTATATGTTAAAAATATAATCTTCATTTTGACTTTCTTTAAAAAGTTGTATATGATTTTTATGTTTTTTTTTTTTTTTTTTTTCCTTTACGTAAATAAATCTTTACGATTTGACAGTAGTCGGACAGAATGATAGGTCTTAATTTGCCTTGTATCTCTTTCTTCGTAGAAATCTTCTGTTGAAAAGTTATCTTCATCTCTGAGAGCTAAATAAGTGAATATTTTCGCACTTTATGGTGACCTTATGGAGGAATATGTGAAGCCCTCCACATTTAGGCCTACAGCTGTGTCAAGTTGAGTATAAAGTTTAATCCCTCGACGATAAGACCATAGATGTATGGTCAAGATTCGCTTAGGATTCACTAAGGGTTCACCCAAGTTATAGCTAGTCCCTCTCTAATCCATGAGGAAATTGTTAGGGTTTGTATAAATAAAAATAATTGCTTAATACAAATAACATTTTGTTTGTTTTTGACATTCCTATTTTCAAACGAAATATTTGGTTAGTGATAAAGTTAATACGCATACATTCCCGCACAGTTTATTAAATTCAACTTTGTAGATCAGTTTTGGATTGTAACTATGTTATTTAGTTATATTAAAACATGTTTTATTTTAAATCGTAGTATTTATTTGGGCGTATCCTTTAAATATACGACTGTCAGCAAAATTGTTAACCTAGAGCTAGTCTAATTATTCATGTTTTATCTTAATTATATTTCATCATCTTCACGGTATAGGCTCCATGGCCTGTTCCTTCTCAATACTCCATCGCTTTAATTATATTTGTAAGTAGAAAAATATTAAATGTTACTATAATTATATATTTACATTCCATCCATCCATAGTAATTCTGCCCGGGGGCAGGTCTTTAACTTCAATCATAGCATTTTCATGCTATGCTTGCAGCTTTACTGGGAATTGTAGGTATGGTAGCTTCCCGTTGCTTTCCACACCGGTGAAGGATGATGATGATGCTGATAAGGATGATGATGGTCATATGATTTCGGGGACCGTTTGGGCCTTAAAGTTTTCCTGACTTTGTCTTACAGGTGAGGAAAAACCCCGATAAAAACCTCACCCAGAAAAACTGTCCCGAACGGGGATCGAACCCGGGCCCGTTGCGTGACAAGGCAGCAGGCTACCTCAAGACCACAGCGGTGGACATATTTCCATTATGTACAGTATATTTAGAGCACGTACACTGTATTTATATTGGTTTCTACCACGATGTGGGATACCTATCATTAACAATCTTCACCAGCTCGGCGGTAACGTTTTTCCTAGCCGACAATTCCGAACAGACTGAATATAACATAGTATTTCATAACATCATGTGATTTAATCATTATTTTTATCTTTGCTTTTATTAGTTAACCCTTAAATTCGCAATGTATCCTACATCAATTGTTCTAATTTATCTGATAGTTTTAATAAAACAGAAGGAAGCTAACGATAAGAAATTACTGAAAACTGTGTGGAATTACACAATACACCTAATAATAACAATTATGCACGACTTCGCTTTCAGTGCTATAAATTATTGTTTTGCCAATTTAAGGGTTAAAACTTTAAAAGTTGAAATATTTCAAAATATTGAGAATTATAAGTGAAGATTTAAAAATATCCTATAAAATATCCGTAGGTTGACTTTTTAAAATATTTATAAAACCTTCACTGAAATGTAATCGGCGCTTAAACAGTAGTTCTACTTTGTAGTATGTATACTTCAATTAGGCCTACAATTTGAATTGTTTTAATGTATTTGCAAAATGTATTTCATAAATTCAAAAAAATAATTGTCTATCACTTTGTCCTTGGGGCAATCCTCTAATGAGGAAAGTTGTACATAATAAATAAAATAGGCTATATATATATATATATATATATATGCGTGTGTGTGTGTGTGTGTGTGTATATATATACTCGTATATATATATTTTTTTTTAAATATGCGGACAGGAAAATGTGGTTATAAGACAGTTATAACTGAAAGTAAAAATTGAAGAATAAAATATAAATTCAATTCACAAACAGCGTTTGATTATCGGGTGTCAATGGTTTTTAGGGCCTAAAAATCCGAATGTGATTTTCCCCGGAAGGGAAACAAAGCAGTGCCTCTCGACTTATAGGATTACGATACGTAAAAATCGCAATCCAGAAATAAGAGGTCAATCAGTGAAAAAAATAAATGGACTCTTTAAAACCCATATTTGAATAAAATACTGACATTACCTGTTCAATAGCGTCGTAATTTAAAATTATATTCCTACCTACATGTGAATGGAGAAGACTGCATAACAGTGAACTATATAGTCTTTATAAGAAGCCAGATATAATGAGAACAGTCAGGTCTCGTAGACTGCCATGGGCAAGACATGTGACACGAATGGGGAATGAAAGACGTACATGGAAGCTTCGTGTAGGAAAACCAGAGAGGAAACGCCCAATTAGTACGGGATGAATCATAAATATGGCTATACGTTTGATCGCGTTGTGTGATGAAAATATTACCGTTACATGAAATTTGAAATTACCGTTGGAAAGGCAATTATTCAAATTACAACAATGGAATAAAACAAAACAGTGTAGAACTTACGTCATTAGTAAAACTGGCGTTGAATATGCAACAGCAAATTACAATTGCTGCATGGGCAATAACGTATGCTAATGATTGTGAGGCCGCAAGACGGTCAAGACGTGAGTTTAACGTAGCATTGCAGCCGTCGACTGTGGGGAAGTGGAGAAAAGGACTGCTGGAAACGGGAAGGATGCAGAAAATGAAACCTCATGGAAGGCCTCGCATTAGCACGGATGCAGAAACAACGAAGATAATTGTGGAGGCGTTCGACGCTAGCCCACAAAAATCAACCCGTCAAGCAGCACGTGAGCAGTGATTTGTTTTGTTTTGTTCTATTGTTGTAATTTGAAGGATTCCCTTTCCAATGATAACATCATATTTCCTTTAATAATAATATTTTCGTCACAAAATGTGATCAAACGTATAGCCATATTTCTGAATCACTCTGTAGATCAAGAATGAGGTGGGAGAATAACAGTAATCATTATTTGAGGGAAGTAGATTATATAGGGAATGATTGGAAAACATTAGCTCAGGATAGGAATGTATGGAAAGCTTATGTTCGAGCGGCCATGAACCTACGGGTTCGATACTGCCAGTGAGTTAATTAGTTAGATATTCCTATCAACTTACCCACCAAAATCAACCGTGTGCAGAAAAGCCGCAATGTGGTTAATGTGTGCTGCAATAATGAGTATGCAACATGGCGTAGATATCAATTACATGAGGAATGTGGGAAGAAGCAGTGCATTCAGTGAACTGTCGTGTTGAACAAGTGTCTGTGATTGATTGAGTACACCGCAGTATGTTGGTGTAATGAATAGGCTTCACAATTAGAGGGACCTGACTTCGATTTTACAGCAAGTGCAATGAATCACTCTTGTTTCTTCATCAGTCACACAGATGCTGTTTGAACAAGAGTTGTTCATCGAGAGCTCCAACATGTGCTCGGAGATCAGCTATACAAATGCTGATTGATCTAAAGGTTTGTTCTGATCTTCACTTGTTTTGAGTAACAAGGATCACTACATACACTTGTGCTTCCATTGTGCATCCCATTACATACTCAAATATTTGATCATGTTACAGTTTTATGATTGGTTGTCATGACTCATTACAGATTGAGTAATGAAAATATTTAATTTATTTCTAACACATTTCATGAAACACTTGTACGCTCTCAACGTAGAAGCATATTCCAACATAAGGGTATTCATAAATACACTTCAAGATCAAAAATGGATCGGATAAAGAATGAAGGTACGAAAACGCAATTAAATATATATATATATATCAATTAAATGATAAAATCAAAGAATATAAAGAAAAATGGTTTAGACGTGTGAAAAGAAGGACAGAACAACTGTGCGGCCTAACACGTGAAGTAAACAAGAAGAAGAAGAAGAGGCAGAAGACACTTGAAGGTCTTCAGATGGCGAAACGCGAAATCATTCAGATCATTTATAAGGGTCTAGTAGTAGTAAGACTTTATTAGACTAAAATTAAGATGCATAGAATGTTATTTAAAAATATGGGTCGCACGGGCGGTAAGCCATACGTGCTGTTGACAGTTCGTTACAATAAAATAATGTTTGGTAAAAATATAACTTAAAACTAAACACAAAACACAATAATATTACAATTAGATAACAATACAATTACATTATAAATTAGTTATGTAGAATTATTAAGAATTAATGATATTACATTTTGCTAACATATTTAATTATTCATGAACGAGTGTTGTTCTTATTTTCCGCGTTTTGTCCAGAAATTTACCCAAATTCGTCCACTTTTCTGGATTTACCATTAACTCGTAGCATGCCAATTTTTCACGATTTGTATTTAGAAACCTTTCCGGTAATAAACGACGTCTCCAATATTTTAAATAGAGTTCACCGCTGTGGTCTCGAGGTAGCGTGCCTTGTCACGCAGCGGGCCCGAGTTCGATCCCCGCTCGGGACAAGTTTCCTGGGTGAGGTTTTTCGGGGTTTTTCCTCACCTATAAGACAAATGTCAGGATACTTTAAGGCCCAAACGGTCTCCGAACATCATTTGACCATCATTATCATCAATATCATATTCACCTCATTAGATTAAGTTTAGGTTTAAAGCCTGTCCTGGCGCAACATTACTCCTCATCACCCATCATATCATTGGAGCAGCGTAACCCCGCCTTTCAGGAAGTGGATTACAATACGTCAATGCCAGGAGAGAATATCTGAAATGTCGAATCAGAAACAGGTGGCATTGAACAAAAAAATAAATAAATCGTTACATTTTCCTAATATATGTATCTCGTCTAAAAGACAACTGCAGGTTAATAACGGTACGGATTATAAACCCCAACTGGATTTCTTAGGCTTAAAGGAACTTCGGGACTTGGAAAATCTGGTAGCGTTTATCTAGCCGAGTGTTAGTATGAGGATGTACAGTTATACATGTGTTGAAATAAACAAAAGAAGTCTTATTTTAAACTATTTTATTACTAAGGTATAAATAATTAGAATCCCTAAGTATTCTAGCCCTAAATAACTAATCTAAGCCTATATTAAAAACTACAGTACTTTCTGGGGGTTGAAAGAGTGGGAGTTGTGGAAGTTATTCATCTACCCTAATCTACATGTTTAAAAATGTTATATCCCTTTTTGAAAATATAGTATTAAAACAGTCTACATTGTTTAGAATTATTCTATCCCTTGAAAAGCATGTATCAAAATAGTTAAGGTAATTGATTCTTTTTACAAAAAGTCCCTGACACATATTAAAACAAATGGTAGCTTACTCACCCATCAAACACCTCTGGTTGTCACACATCAACAGACACGAGACCCTCACTTCTCAAGTATTATATGCTCAATTTGACCTCTGGTTACCCTAACTGTACTCACTAACATTCCAATAAACCAAATGTAGGGATGTTTACAGTTAGCTAAACAAAACTTTGCTCTGAACTATACCATGTCTAAACTCTATTTCAACAGACTTTGCTTGAATAAAAAAAATAATCTATAAAACAATAAAAAATCTATATAAAAGACTATGTATTCATAACATATTCCCCCCTTCTCAAACCCAAGAAAGGGTCTTTTAAGGCCCTTTTTGGGGCCGCTGAAGTTGTGTACTTAGACTACGCACAAGCTTTTTAGTTGATCTGGCTTTTGTTTACATTTGATACTACAGATTTGCTCTGTCTCCTGTTCCTAAATGCTACTTAACTCTTTCTAATATAGTATTCATAAACAGGAATTTTATCAGGAACAATTTTAACATAGTCATAAAAATTAGTGTGTTCAAGTTAATCCATTTTGTCTTTACAATTAACCGCAGTTCTCTTCCTCTATATGGGACATAGACGTTTTCATACATCATCAGAATTGCATTCTGTTATCATCCTTGAATATAGAACTTTAGTAGAAGAGTTCACCTCCTTACACATTTATCTGGTTTTCAAATTACATCCTGAAACAAGAAAACATATATAAAACACAATTTATCTACTCTTCTTCTTCTTTTTCAAACTGTTCCATAGTTCTGTTTTCTTCAATGCTGTTTCTTTTCCACACTGTCATTCTGAAAAAAAGAAAAAATCTAAAACTTTAATTAGAGCTTATCACTTTCTTCACAGCACTCGCTTTTCCACTAGCCGCGTCCACCGAGAAACTTGAGCACTTAGTTCTTGTTTGTCGCCGCGCATGTCCGCAGCTCATGTTGATCTCTTACATCATCCCTGGTTGAATCCGATGCCTGGGACCACGTTCGGTGATGGTGTCTTCCTTCAGTCGGGAGAGAGCCATGCCGGATACTGGGTAAGATCTCGAGACCAGCAATTTCTTTTAGGAGCCATGGATTATTCGGAGGATAGGTTTAATAGGATTTCTGTGTTTTATTATCCAATTTTCTTACTGTATAATACTGGTTGGGAATTACTATATGATCCACGGACCATCAGAGGTTCGGTTTGATATGGTTAAGGTATTTGCTTGGTCTCTCATGTCGCACCGTATTGACTGGTGGACATTTTCCATGCCGAATGGCTGTCTCTCTGTTGTAGTAAAGTTGTACCCGCATAGGTCCTGCCTTCTTCCTTCTTCCTTTTTCCTGGTATCAGCTGATGTGACTAAGTTTCGGGGTGTGGGGAATGTCCTAGGTGACTCAACATCCTTCGTCGTTTCTAGTTAGCCCAGTCGTGCTAGTCAGCCCAGTCGTGCTCGTAGTATTAGATAATGTGCGTAGTCGTTCTTCTTGTGCTGAGGGTGTTTACTGGTTTACTTTTATAGTTTTTTTTGTTTAGTTTTGTTGGTTTTTCTCTTTTTTTGATTTTTTATTTGTTTAAATACTATGGGTTTGCACTACATTTTTCTTAATAAATTCCATATGGACTTTTAGAAATTAATCAATAGTACCTCCTGGGGTTTCAAAACCAAATCCTAGTTTCTTACTAAGAAAGTATCCATCTTAACTAAACCCCGAATCTTGAGCAACCATGTACATCTTTACTTTTATAATTTTCCTAGGTTCAGTTCCTCTAAATTTACTTTTAGTTAGTCATATCTCAATGGTGCAACCACCAAAATTGTATTTTGCATTTATCTTAAAATCGCCAACCTCGTTCCTATACAAAAGTTATCCTTGTTTTATCTTTTGGCGTTGTTAGATTTTAACCTGGAAACGGAAAAGAGTGCTCGTATGCTTATCAATTTGTATAGCCATCATCAACAAATATCAGTTTCTAAATCATCTTTTTATCTTCCCTAAAACTTTCAATTTGACAGTACTTCAGGTGTATATATACACATAATTTCCATAATAAGGTCGGTTGATTTTACCATATTTAGCAGCCCTAAATTTTTGTCTAATTCTAGGGGTTTTATCTAGTCCCTTTCTTTATAATAGAGTCCTGGGTTCGACTGGGTGCGCTCGTCTTCACATCAGTCGGAAGGACATATACTACACCTATTTATCATGTAAATGCTACTTGACCAAAGCCGAATTAGTCCTTACAAACACCAATTAATATTCGCATCCTGAATTCCTGTCATCGTTTCCTTAGGGTCTTGAGTTTGAGAGCATTATTTTCCTTTCCCCACTTCGGAAATAACTGCCTCTATTTCTTAACTCTCCCTTTCCTAGTCTTAATTGTTATTTAATTGAGAGATGATTTTTAGGCTACTTGTGTCTGGACAGGGATTCAGGTTTTCATTATTCATTGGTCTAATTTTCCCGGACCATCTGATCTTACTGCTAATATAACAATCCACTTAGTTTAATCTCTAAATCCTTACTGATTCAATTTTAGAAGTCACCGTGATGTTACGTAACCTGAGTCCTTGTCCTCATCCTCCCTTCTGCTGCCCTAACTTCTGATACGGCGTACTTTACACTCTTACCTCACCTAACTGTTTGTTTGATTGGCAAATTCTCATAGCTGATTTGTTGAACTTTTTATACTTTTTTTTTACGTTTTGTATACTTTATTCCCTGATTGTTTCTTATCTACATGTATTTAAACTGCTTTTTTCTACTTCTTACTTCCGGGGTTTCCTTGATTTCCCATTACATACATATCATCATTTATTGGGGTTCGATTTTTCCCTTCTTACTTTGAAATATTTACCCACGTCCTACTCCAGGTTCTTTCCTTACTTCTTCTTTCACTCGGAACTACTCCTATCTGTTCTATATCCTAGGACTCTATTTACTTTAGACTGCTTATGTGCTTAAACTTATCTACACCACCATAGGTGTTTAACCTCTCGTTTTATGTCGTCCTCTTCCCTTTTCATTCTAGGTCAATCTGTCCCTCTTGGCTCTACCTGTCGATGGCACAATCGTATGTATGTGCGTTTCCCAATTTTCCTTCTGTTCCCTCCAGTGCAATAGTGTTTCCGGTGTTATTTTGCTAGTGTTAGTTATCTACCCTTTAGGACTATATTCTATCTGTGCGTACGTCTTTTTCCTCGCGGTTTTACTTTCCGCTTTTCTAACCACCGGTGGATATTTCTTAAGGGTCGCGGTTCGCATCCCTACCCAGTGGCTCTAGCGTAGGCCAGGCCGCCTCGAAGTAGTATGCCTCCCTTGCTTCCTATCCTGATTCTCTGTTTCTCTTATCTTCATGCTATCCCCTCCTAAGGGTCGCTGTTCGCATCCCTACCCAGTGGCTCTAGTGTAGGCCAGGCCGCCTCGAAGTAGTATGCCTCCCTTGCTTCCTATCCTGATTCTCTGTTTCTCTTATCTTCATGCTATCCCCTCCTAAGGGTCGCTGTTCGCATCCCTACCCAGTGGCTCTAGTGTAGGCCAGGCCGCCTCGAAGTAGTATGCCTCGTTTGCTTCCATGGTCCTAAACGTCAGTGCCAAGTCGACAAGGTGCTATTGCCAGTGCCCCAGGATCACCGAGGAGGCCTGTGACTCCAGATCCTTTTATTACGGGGGTGTCCCACCTTCCAACTTGCGCACTCCCTAACTCCTCACTATTTCTCTGTCTCTCTCATCTGTGCACTGTTTTCTCCTAAGAATCGCTGTTCGCATCTCTATCCCAGTGGCTCTAGCCTAAATGCCAGGCCTCTTTCAAGATAGAATGCCTTCCTTTACTTCCTATCCTAATTCTGTTACTCTTCTAACTTCTTGTGGGTTTCTGTGTGATTTCCCTAACATCACTTAGCCAAGTTTGACCTAGGTTGCAGTCTATTCGCTCGTTTTTATCTTGATATGGTTCCGAGTGATTTGTAGGCCCAAGTCTGGCGAGCCTTAAAGCGATCTAGTGGTCATTTACTAATCTAATTAAGTTCCAAATCCCATGTGTGTGTGTGTGTGTGTGTGTGTGTGTGTGTCTATTCTCAACTGGTCACTAGTCCCACTGATATGCTATCAAGGTATACAGAGGGAGAGATCCCGGCCGCAGATTCTTTCTCTGTTTCCTCCTGTAGGCACCTCAGTCAAGTGTCATGATCAGCCGAGTATAATAATTGTTGTGTAATTTCCATTAGAAATATATTCAGTGTAGCCCTTGAATTCCCCAAATTTATATGATAATACTCTCCACTAGATCGATTAAGACACCCAACTATCGGTGCATTATCCTAACCTCCATCTTCTAAATTTGCTATAGGAATAAATTAATTTGTTTCCGATCATTTCTGCATGCTTGGTACTCGGTAATTCTGGGAAAATCTTTCAACGCTTGTCCTATTCTTCATTGCGTTTCAAAAGTTTATAAATTTCTCCCATGCCCCTCTTTCGTTCTCTTTTACTAATACAATTTTTTTAAACCAAGTTGGATAATGCACATCCCCCCTTCTTAATCTGAAACTGTTGTCACTCCTTATTTCTCGCGATGTTAGAATAATTTCTAACCTCCGTGTTGGCATAATTGCTGGTTAATTGAACTTATCATTCGTCTTCCGCTATAGGCGTAACACACTACGTGGCTCTATCTGGACTGCTTTCACGTTATCTTCTCGCGAACTAGCCTACTACTTATCCCGGAACCCATTCATGCTTAAATGAGTCCTAATTGCTGAAATTGAGATTGTGGTTTTCCGTTATCTTTCATTTTATTCATAAGCATAAGTCTTATTTCTGGTAGTTCGCTCTTATTTCATCATCATCATTATTATTGTTAATCATTAATTTACCGTGAATTATTATTAGTATTATTATTATTATTATTATTATTATTATTATTATTGGTAGTTTTTAAATTTACTGTGTTTTATTATTATCATTATGCATTATCATTACTTGTAATTTTATTTTATTTTTATTATTATGATCATTAAGGTTTATTGTTATTACTGATGTCTGTTATCTTTTTATTATTATTATTATTATTATTATGTATTATTATTATTAACTATTACTGTTAGTACTGATGGTTAACTTTTACTGTTATTACTGATGTTTGTTATCATTGTTTATTTTTATTAATATAGTTATTATGGTTATTATTATTATTATTATTATTATTATTATTATTATTATTTTTATTTTTATTATCATTATTTTCATTATTATGTCTATTAGTTATCATGTTTTACTTTTATAGCTCAGGTTGCCCGTTGGTTATTCACTGAGTCTCGGTCATCCTCTTTTACCTCATGACCTGTCTTTGTAATCTGATGCTCCTTTATACCTTCCAAAATACTTTTTTCATTAATTATTTAATTATTAATATTATTCAATTTAGTTGGTTAAGATTACTCGTAGTTGGTTCATATTTACTTGTGGTTCTCATAATATTTGGGTTTAATTTATTGTAGCGATTAAGATTATCTACTCGCTTCCTCAGTTAGTTTCATTTACCATTTCCCGTTAGTTCATTTACTTACCCATGTTTTACTTTTAAATTAGTTAGTTTAAATTCACAGATTATTAGCTTTTTTAGTAAGGTTATTATTTATTATTCTAATGATATCATTTTTTATTTATTATTATTAAGGAGTTCATTAATTGAGTTCTAACTTCCCACATGTTCTTCATTCCCAATGTATTTCTTTCATCGGGAATATATATAATGAAGGTTTTTTTTTATTTATGATGATCGAGCGTTTACGGATTAAGTTAAACCACTAAGTCTACTTCACTACTCAAATATTCGAAAACTGCACTTGAAAATGACAAGAAATTATTTCCAGAGTCCTATGGTCCTACAGTGCGCCGGCATTATCACCACGTTTCAATTATCAACTTCGCTTGCTACCATAAAATGCCAAAAAGATCTACGACTAGATTGGCTCACCTCACTATGAAATTAAATGATCCAATAATATTATAAAATTTATCGGAACAGTTCACAATTTTACAAAAATGCTGCCACCATTAAATCTAAATTATATTGTTTTAAGCATGTAGTCGCATTAAAAGATAATGCCTAAAACAACTAGACACTCTTGATTTAATCCAAACTCTTCACTGCATAAAATACTCTCTGGGGAAACTGCAAGTCACCATTCACCATATGGGTTTTCAAATAATTACTCAAAAGTCCTAAGTAATGTATAAAGTCGGTTGAAAATTAAATTTTTTTTAATAAGGTAGATAAAACATAAGACTTATAATTCACAACAGAAACTCAAAAATCTCTGATTATGTAGTATCATATCACTTGGGGTTAGGATTAGTAGACAATACCATGTATTTATTAATTTATTTTTGTGGATATTATTTTTTTATATTATTTCCTTCTGAATTGAGATTTAACCATATTAATAATTAGACGCAACTATCGCCGCAATTATATAAAGGTATATTCAAGTTTCCTAATGTTTTTTTTTAGAAAAAAAATGTTTATGACTCTCGCGCTCCTATATTTCCTTTAGCATATATAGGCACGTTACTGTATGTGATATACTTTCGTTATTTACTATCATTAATTTCATTGCGATTGTTAAGTATAGAATATTTATGATTCCTAGTAATTATTTAAACGTCTTCGAAGATATCAGTGTATTTTGCCAAACATAATGTTCTATTATTATTTAATTAAATGCTTTGTCTAATGCGGGCAAGGTCGTTTACTCGGACAGAGAATTATAAGAATGGTCAGCATCAAGGTTCCCTCAGCAGTACTAACTATCTCTCGTCTTATGAATCAACATCATTTAAATCATTATAATCCATCAACTAGATGCTATCCTATCCTGTATCCAACCCATTATTTAATAAATTCACCGCTTATGGTTATTAACGTTCATCGACCGATTCGATAAGATAGATTAAAATTCTACATCCCTCAATTATGTTCTTTTGTTTCTAAATTATAAGGACGTTATGCGACAAATATGTGTCCTAGTTCGAACCATCAGCTGACATACCTTGTACCAGTTGTGGAAAGTTTTCAGAATCTATTTTCAATACACCGTTACGAGATCTAATCTGATGTAGTGCCCATTACAGGTTTCCCATCCAAGTATAATTAGGTCTATTATAAGTTACACTTTAAATAAACTCCCTTGAAAACAAAATTTTATCTAAGTTAATTATTTATTTTTGTAAAGGAAGCTGAGTTCCATGAGCCACTTTTATTTTATTTTAATTAATTTTTGTTATTTAATTGATGTAAAAGAAGCTAAGTTCCATACTTCCATATTTTCCCTCGATAAATTAGTTATACGAGTTGTGGAAAATTTCCAATTTACTCCCGACAAATGCCAAAATTCCTGACTTGTATAAAAATGGAAAATAATTTAGTAGTTCAAGTTCCAAAAACCTTGAATCAATTTTACACTACGGCCATCTTGCGTTATTCTGGAGAGATTAAACAAATACTGAATACATTTACCCTGAGTTCGAATCCAAGACTTCTAGTGACGACATCCTAGCCAACACATTACACGTGTTGCCAGATCAATCTGTTTTTAAAAAAATTTGATACTCTTTATGATTTTGGATATTTGATCTGATGATTCGGTAACATGTATAGTGTAGAGCGAATTATTTGAAGTGTAACTCCCTCATTCAAGTTGGAAAATTTTCAGAATCTTTATCAAAAACCCGTTAGATAGCCTCGCATACGGGGACATATTTCAACCTAAATATTCCTCCGACATATCTTAACATTCCTGCTAGGAATAAACTTGTATTATAGCTAATTTAGAACACTCCTGGCTTACCGTTCTCGGACAAGAAATCTAATAAAAAAAAACAACTGGTAGTCACCGTATGTGAAAACTTATTTTACTGTTTTTCCTGACCTTTCAAAACCTAGCCTTCACTCCAGCCGCCATCTTGTAAAGCTAGTCACCAGGGGTTCGAACCCGATACTCCTTTCGCTAAATATTTTCTCAACAATACCCTGTAGTTACCCCGTAAATTATATATATATATATATATATATATATATGCTACATAAATATGTATGTATATATATATATATACATACACACATACATACATACATACATATACATATGAACTGTCATTTTTCACTAATTTAAACAAAGTCGGTATGATTTCGACTTGACATTATGTATTGCCAACTTAGGAGTGACACACAGTCCGTTTATTTATTTAATCTCTATATTTATATATTTTCCAACGCATGCAGAAACGATTTGTTCGCAGGAAAAGATCTAAAAATAATTCCTATCCTCCCTATATAACGTTTCTAATTTTTTTTTTTTACTTTACGGAATTGTTATGTTGGTATCGCTTGAGTTGCCCTGATGTTGCAATTAATAGTCTGATGTTGCAATTGATAATCCGAGACATCTAAACAATTCGGATTTCCATATTATATGAAAATAATTTTCCACGAAGGTAATTAGTTCATGCTATTTTATTCGTACTTATTATTTGCAGAGAAATTATTTTTGGTCACAACCACCATGGCGTCACCCCCGTCCACGAGCCACGAGTTCAATTTGCATATCCACGATCCTGATACTCTACGTCGACATATCCCGTAAGGAGGGCCATGTTTCAGCATGAGTTTTGCCAAACTTTAATGGTTATTTTTCCTAACCATTTCTACCACCCCTATCTTCTAGAAAAAAAATAATGTACACTCTTAATATATCATGCATAGATTTTACAAGAGAAAAAAAATGGTTGCTCAATCACTGTAGGCTACATCGAAAAAACATTTTTTTCTTCTTCCACATCTCCCTCTCTCTTACAAGGTCTGATTAATTTAAATCCCAATCCAGAATTAATATATTTTTATTTATTTAATTTCTATTACATAATAAATATCCTATGTTCTACATAAATCTTACACTGCTGATTTTAACCTAAAAAATGTACGTATCACAAAATTGTAATATTTATTGTATTCCAAACGGTCCAGAAAGCTTGCAAGGGTCCGTTTCCCTATCAGAAAAAAAAATATATATATATATTATTTATATGATCGGCACCGCTGCGAACCAATATTATAAACCCCAACTGGATTTCTTAGGCTTGAAGGACCTTCGGGACTTGGAAAATCTGGTAGCGTTTATCTAGCCGAGCGTTAGTATGAGGATGTACAGTTATACATGTGTTGAAATAAACAAAAGAAGTCTTATTTTAAACTATTTTATTACTAAGGTATAAATAATTAGAATCCCTAAGTATTCGAGCCCTAAGTAACTAATCTAAGCCTATATTAAAAACTACAGTACTTTCTGGGGTTTGAGAAAGTGGGAGTTGTGGAAGTTATACATCTACCCTAATCTACATGTTTAAAAATGTTATATCCCTTTTTGAAAATATAGTATTAAAACAGTCTACATTGTTTAGAATTCTACTATCCCTTGAAAAGCATGTATCAAAATAGTTAAGGTAATTGATTCTTTTTACAAAAAGTCCCTGACACATATTAAGAAAAATGGTAGCTTACTCACCCATCAACACCTCTGGTTGTCACACATCAACAGACACGAGACCCTCACTTCTCAAGTATTATATGCTCAATTTGACCTCTGGTTACCCTAACTGTACTCACTAACATTCCAATAAACTAAATGTAGGGATGTTTACAGTTAGCTAAACAAAACTTTGCTCTGAACTATACCATGTCTAAACTCTATTTCAACAGACTTTGCTTGAATAATTAAAATAATCTATAAAACAATAAAAAATCTATATAAAAGACTATGTATTCATAACAGTACGGATAAATACAAATGAAGTCAAAAGATGTAATATCTGATATCAAATTGATCCGATATTTGATTAACTTCTTATAAATGTTACGACTATAAGCATCCAGTGAATAGTCTCTAACATCTAAGATTTAACGGATATTTACTGAAGCCCTTAAAAGCATGCAAAGCGCTGAGCTAATAATTCTTGGAGAAAAGAAAATTAATAACTGATTAATAGCCGATGTGTTTTTCAGATTTTAAAAGTAGTTTTGCGCTGCTTTGGATTCGAAGTCGTGGTACCATACGGATTTATAAATACGGAGGATTTGATAATGACAAACGTTATGACGTTAGTAAAAAAGTGTTATTTTATTGCAGTAGATCGCAGCAGGGCGGGTTAGGCCTGCAGACGCAGAGACAAACCTGGCTCTCATTTACTGTAAAATAAATATATGTATGCCGCATAATACAAATTTTGATATATGTAATTTTTTAAACCTTTGATTATTATCAAGCAAATTTCCTCAACTTTGTTTATAATTCTTCGTTGATATTGTAGCTCATTTAATCCTGTATTTTATTTTGAAACTCCAAATTTCAGTTTAGTATTTGCACTATATATATATATATATATATATATATATATATATATACATCGAGTCGTTATTATCGGATTAAATCCATAGGAACAAAGAAATTAAATTTCGACTTAAAGTAGAAAATTCTTGTTACACAATCAGTTCAACATCTCCTGTCGTCCCGGCTTTTGTCTAAGATTAAAATGTATTGTAATGGTAATTTTGCCTACGATAGGCCTACTGTAAAGGCGTGAAACATGGTGTCTTACATTAAGTTCAATGAAACAGAAAACGAGTATTAAAAATAATCCTAAGACGAATTTTGGTTCCGTAAAGGACGAGAAGGAAGAAAGCTTCACACATTTGTAAGAATATGTTAGGGTTATTAAGTCTAAGATATATGGATGGAAATGTTTCGATGGACATTTCAAATGGTTGCTAGTAGAAATTCATTCGAAATATTTACTAGGGAATCTTTGAGGAAAAGGCCATTAGGAACAACTAGACGTAGGTGGGAGGTTAGTACTTGCATGGATCTTATGGAACTGGATATCTGAGATGTGAAATGGATTAAGTTTGTTGATAAAAAGTTAGTTATGCAATTTAATTATTAGAGATATGTGTTACATTTACCAACATATGGTTGTTTCAATATTAGTTTACATTCTGTGTCGTAAGGAACTGTTATGAAAACATTCTAAACCATGTATTATTATAAAAACATTTGTAACTTATTTACTTTCGAAATTATAAATTCCACATCTACAATGGCGTATCAGCTCAAATTTGAGCCTTAGCCTCTCTTATTTCCCAAAGATGTTATTAATAGTATTCAGTCAACATACCGACCCAGTTAGACATCTAGTAGGTAAGTAAGGTAGGGCCTATTACTACTCTATACCTGGTTTAACTTGGCAAAGAGATATAAGGGTAGATCCTTGACGCTTTCACCCAGTTATAAGAGACAGAACCCACCCTATTGTCAGTTTCGTCTTCCCCCTTACCCCTATTAACATGCGGTGAAGAAAAACCTACAACAACACTGGTGAGAGTGAGAGATGTGTGTACAGCTGTCTCTTTCTACAAATTTCTTTTTAAGTTAAGACAATAGGATGAAAAAGATCGGCAGTGTTGCTTAGAGGCCTCTTTAATCAGGCTTAACAATCTTTTACCAGGCTGAAATGTTTAGACTCGAGATCCACGGCTTGAAGTCCCTCCAGGAGGACTTGCTCCTTGGATTTTTCAACCCTAAACAAATCCATCGTCCCCAGCCGGGTTTGAACCCGTTCCTCTGGACCAGAGGCAAGGAACATAGTCCACCGCGGCCGAAAAATTATAGATTGATAACATTAAAAATTATATACAGTGCATATTGAATTATTATAGTTGTTATTGGTGTGATTTCACTTACCAATTTGAGGAATTTGCAGTATTCGGTCTTAGCACGCATCGAACATCGATATTTCAGATTTATAACCATTAAACATTTTTAATAAATAATTCCCTCTCTCCCCGCCTTTAACTTTCTGAACTTGCGCGTTCTTATTCAATATAGAGTGGTAAAGCGTAGGGACCATAAAAAGCTATAGGCAAAACTAGTTAAAAACGAAGGGGTCGAGTAAACGACGGTGTGGAAGTATAGGAAGGCAGCCTGCCTTGTTGGCTGGAATGTCTCCGTAGGGAAAATGAACGGCCAAAGTTTTGCCCCCGCTTAATTCCCTCCCGTAATCACCTAACAGACGTTAGTTACTGTACCTAATGGTTTTCCTTCAAGCAACCCCAACACCCATATGTATGCCGAACTTCACTCCGCGCCTCTATCCTGCTTTTTTTTATCTTAAAATACACTCGAGGAACGTTTGAGGATACAAGATAAGCCTTTACCTTTACAGTATTAACTCTAAGAGCATTATAATAAAATGCTAACCTCCAAATTTATTGGTATTACCTAACTTTCACTATCGAACGCCAAGGATTATTTATTTATTTATTTTACCTGATGGAGTTAAGACCGTAAGGTCTTCCCTTCCACTTCACCAGGGTTAAAATATACTTACAATAAGAATTATGTTTAATCATACATAACATATATAGACTACAAAATATAAAGTTGACAACGGAAAGAAAGAAACATAATAATAATAATAATGGTGATGGTGATGATGATGACGATCACGATGACGACGATATTAATAATAATGGTAATGATAATAATAATAACCAAATAATAATAACAAAATAATAATAACAAAATAATAATAATAATAATAATAATAAATTCAACTTAGAAACACATTTTGCTTTCATAGATTTTGAAAAAGCATTCGACACAGTCAAGAGATCAAAACTCTTAAATATATTGGAAGACAGAAATATACCAAATTTACTTCGGCAGAACATACAAAATATTTACAAAGACAACACCATAAAGACTAAATTAAATAACAGATTTTCTGAAGAAGGAATTATAAATCGTGGTGTGAGACAAGGCTGCCCCCTATCCCCAACACTCTTTGCAATTTATATCAATGAAGTAATATGTTGCTGGAACAAAACATATAAATTTGGAATAAGAATATCAGAAAATAGAAAATTAAACACCCTATTGTTTGCAGATGACCAAATAATAATAGCAAATTCCGAAGATAATCTACAGAAAGGTCTGTATGAACTTAACAAAATTACAGAAGAATATGGATTAAAGATATCTACAGAAAAACACAAAATTATGGCATTTCAAGGTGTAGATCCTGTCAGAAGTAAAATTGTACTGGACAATAAAATTTTGGAGCAGGTGAATAATTTTACATATCTAGGATGCAATATCTCATATGAAGAAGAAAAGGATGTAAATGCAAAAATATCTAAATTTTTAAGAATTTTAGGGTTAATAAATTCTATCTTCAAGCCACAGTTAGTCCAAAAGCATTCAAGACTGAAAGTGTACAAAACACTGGCTCTTCCAACTCTTTTGTATGGTAGCGAAGTATGGACGTTGAAACAGAAGGATATACAGAGACTTAGATCTGCTGAAATGAGATATCTTCGGAGGACTGCAGGATACACACTACTAGATCACAAAAAAAATGAAGACATCTTAGAAGAATTACACATGGAATCTTTAGAAAACAAAATTTCTGATTATAAGTCAAGATGGATACAACATGTTCATCGAATGGAAGATCACAGAATACCCAAACTAACGTTAAGATATCAACCTGCAGGAAGAAGAAGACCAGGACGTCCACTCAAAAGACTTCTGGATGGTGTTTCTCTTGAGGCCGAAACAGGTCAACAAATGGCCTAAATTCGTGAATGTACTATGATGATGATGATAATAATAATAACAATAACAATAACAAAAATAAATAATTTTCAAATTTTGAAATTACCGCAAATTTTGACCTGATCCAGATATTCATCGGTCCACCAACAGATGGATGAAGAAGACTTTCTTCCGATCGACATAACATCAGTCGGCAAAGAACTGAAGATGAGACATTTATGGCCTCGAAATAGAAGATTTATATGAGAAGAGTTAAGAAACATTTAATTTCGCCATAAAGCGTAACTAAATTAAGCTTGGTTAGGAAATTCCTACTGGGGAGCACCCATGTTCACACGAGCAACGAATAGGGCATAGGCAGCCTACCTTGAAGTACATTTCCACTAACTCATCTTCGATTTCTAATCACTATAACTACTCTCGTATGTGCAAGCGTATCCTTGAAGTATAAATCCTGATTAGTGTTTCCAGAGGTGTTCATTACGGTGGGGATGCAGCAAAGAATTGTCCCGTATTTCAAATCAAGTAATGTGAGAATGTTGACATTCCTGTAGTCAATGTCCACAATAACCATTTAACTAACGTCATTATAAATACATAAAATTTGTTTATTTGTCCACCCATAGTGATTCTGCCCGAGAGCATGTCTTTCACTGCAATCATAGCATTTTCATGCTATGTTTGCAGCTTTTCTAGGGAATTATAGGTGTGGTAGTTTCCCGTTGCTTTCCACACTGGTGAAGGATGATGATGATAATGATAAGGATGATGATGACCGCCATATGATTTCGGTGACCGTTTGGACCTTAACGTTTTCATGACATTTGTCTTACAGGCGAGGAAAAACCCCGATAAAAACTTTACCCAGAAAAACTGCCCCGTCCGGGGATCGAAAATTGGCCCGCTGCGTGACAAGGCAGCACGCTACCTCGAGACCACAACGGTGGAATATATATATATATATATATATATATATATATCTTAATATATAAAAATTTCGTGTCACGTTGTTTGTCCGCGATGGAATCCTAAACTACTGAACCGATTTTAATAAAATTTTGCACACTGAGTGCAGTTTGATCCAACTTGAGACCTAGGATAGTTTATAACTAAAATTATAGTCGCATAATTTTTTTATTACAAATTATTTGTTTATTATTTAACAAAGAGTTATAATGATATGTGAGTTCCATACGATTCTAACAGATGGCGGTATAAGGTACAGCTCGGGTTCAAGCTCTTTGTGTTTGCAGGGGGAAGTGTGGAGGAGGTACACTTCTCTGCTTCGCATAGTACTAACAGCTGAGTCCAGCAAATTCCTTTCAGACACACGGAGCTGGGTCCCGAGCTATTATTTGCAAGGTAATTGGTTTATTATTTAACAAAGAGAAATCCAGATGGCTGTGCTTTTTGTTGCATCCGCGAATTTCAATTGAATTACAAATATTGATTATTTCATAATTTAAGTGAGTTCAGTGTTTATTTTATTTTCAATATTATTAATTACGTGTGTAAGTATTAGTTTTATGTAATCTGGCTGAAAGACAGCAAGTTAATTGCAATTTTTAACGTATACCTTAGCCACAGCAACGCGTGGCCGGGACTTCTTGTATATATATATATATATATATATATATATATATATAAACAAGGCCGACTGAAGTACTTTGTAATTGGCTACCAGAACGCAACAGTACAGGGACTCGCGTGATTAGGGTTATGCAGTTCCTTGACCTTAGCGTTCTTTTCGGAATTTTTCAGTTTCTCATATCACATTTGGTACGTACTCCGTTGTTTTATGAATCATACCGAAAGAAGAACTTTAATGGTATAGCCGGTACTCGAACTCTCTACCTCTGGGATGCTAGCAAGTCATGCTACACCACAGACAGAGATGGTCGTGATAAAAATATAACTCCGTGCATTTTTTAGCAATTTCTGAACTAATAAATTTTGATATAGAATGCACACCCAAACTGAAAAATGGAAGAAACACAGTGACATCTACGGACGAATGTTTAGATTGCTTTGGGATGTTGGCTGATTGTTTTGATTACTGTTTTGATATTGATTTGTTAGATATGAAATGGGTTACTTGAAATTTCACCTTATCATGTTCACTATTAAATATCTTATTACAACCAAGAGAAAATTCTAAAGCGTATAGAGTTCCCTAAATATTTGGATACAGTTTTCCAATTGCTGAGAAATCATATAAAAATAAATGTGTCAGATATAATTATTCATTTCGTGTAATATGTTATATACGTAATTTTCAGGTAAGTCCCCAGAAGAAAAAACAATGATATCTCATTCCGCACCTGATTTTCATAAAATCTACTTTTTAAGCATTTTAATATCTGACAATCAACGTCCAAGTAAACCATAATGAAAGTAAATGACTGAAGAATAAGAGTCCCTTCCATGAAAATATTCAGCTAACATCTGATCCACCTTATCGTTTGTAATCAGAGTTCGTATCCTTCTCCAGGCGGTTCCTTACGAACAAAATGTGTTTGATATCACCTTACTGGAATATCAAATGCTTCTTCTCAATACAAAATGCGTGAAGTATGTGGAGTTATCGGATACTTAAAACGAGAAATTGGAAGTGGTGTCCTAATAGAATTCAATTTGTTCTTATTAACCTTTCTCTCTCTCTCTCTCCCTCTCCCTCTCTTATTCTGTACTTCTGTCACAATCTCTCTCTTACACCCTCTATCTTCCACCTTCTCTCTCATCCTCTCTCACCATCTCTCTCACCCTCACTTTCACCCTTTCTTTCACCTTTTCTCTTACCCTCTTTCTCTCGTCTTCTCACTTTCACTTTCACCCTCTCTCTTTCCCTCCCCTCACTCCCTCACTCTCACCCTCTCGCCTTATCTTTATATCCCTCTCTCTCACCCTCTCACCTTATCTTGTCCTCCCTCTCTCCTCCTCTCACCCTCTCACCTTAATATTCTTTCTCCCTCTCTCTTACCACTCCTCTTACAAACCTCTCTTCTTACCTCTTTCTCTCACCGCCGCTCTCTCATAAACCCTCTCACTTCCGTCCTCTCATTCTCTCACTTTCTCCCTCCCTCACCCTCTCCTCCACTCTCACCTCACCCTCTCCATCTCATCCTCTCTCCCTGAGTCCTCTCACCCTCGCTCAATCTCATCATCTCTCCCTGAGTCTCTCACCCTCCTCAATCTCACTCCTCTCTCCTTAGTCTCTCACCCTCTCTGACCCTCTGTCTCATCCTCTCCTCTTCCCCTCTCTCTCCTCTCATCCCTCTTCATCGCTCTCTCAACTTTTTCTCTCTCTTTCACCCTCTCGTCTCACACTTTTCTCTCTCTTCTCACTCTCTCTCTCTCCTCTCTCAACTTTCCTCTCCTCACCCTCCCGCTTTCAAACCCTTTCTTTTCTCGCCATCCCTCAACCCTTTCCCCCCCCCCATCTCTCGTCATCTCTCACCCTCTGTTTTAACCCCGCACTCCTCTCCTCATCCTCCCTTCCTCCCACCCTCTCTCTTTCATCATCTCTCTCCTCTTTCGGCCCTCTCTCTTTCATCCTCTCTCTTTCGCCCTCCTCTCTTTTCATCCTCTCTCTTCGCCCTCTCTCGTTCATCCTCTCTCTTTCGCCCTCTCTCTTTCATCCTCTCTCTTCTTCTTTTTCTCCTCCTCCCTCTCTCTTTCACCCTCTCGTCTTTTCATCCCTCTCCTCTCTCTCCGTCACCCTCTTATCTTCACATCACCCTCTCACGTCACCCCACCATAGCTCAATCCCCCTTTCAACTTTCACCCTCTCTCACCCTCGCTCTACTTTCACCCTCTCTACCCGCTCCTCTCTTACCAACACATCCCTCTCTAACCCTCTCCTCTTTCCTCCCTCATCGCGTCTCTCTCTTCTCTCCTCCCTCTCTCTCACCTCTCTCCAGCCACCCCACTCCCTCTCTCGACTCTCTCCACCCTCTCCACCGCTCTCCACCCTCTCTCCCACCCTCTCCCTCTCGTCACCTCTCTCCACCCCCTCCCCCCTCTCTCACTCTCTCCACCCTCCTATTCCCTCTCTTCTCTCTCCTCCACCCTCTCACCATCCGCCTCGCTCTCTTCTCTCTTCATACTCCCCTCTCTCTCACGCTCTCCTATCTCGCTCTTCTCACCTCACCCTCTTTCTTTCACTACCTCTCTCTCACTCTCTCCCGCCTTTCTTTCTCTCCCTCCCTCTCTGTCTCTTCTCTCCCCCTCCCCTCTCTCTTTACTCTCTCCCCGTCCTCTCCTATCTCGCTCTCTCACCCTCCCTCTCTCTCCCTTTCTCTCTCCCGTCTCTCTCTTCGACCTCCCCTCTCTACTTCCTCCTCCCCTTCTTTCTCTCTCGTCCATTCTCTCTCTCTCTCCTCCACTCTTCGTCTCTCTCCTCCGTCTCTGCTCTCTTTCTTCCCGCTCTCCTCCCCCTCTCTGTCCCTCTCCACCTCTCCTCTCTCTCTCAGCTCTCCCTCTTGCCTCACCTCTCATCCTCACCTCTCCTTCTTCTCTCTGACCCTCTATGCACCTATCACCCTCTCTCTCTCTCTCTCACCCTCTCTCTCTCTCTCTCACCCTCTCTCTCTCTCTCACCCTCTCTCTGTCTCTTACCCTCTCTCTGTCTCTTACCCTCTCTCTGTCTCTTACCCTCTCTCTATCTCTTACCCTCTCTCTATCTCTCACCTTTCTCTATCTCTCACCTTTCTCTGTCTCTCACCTTTCTCTGTCTCTCAGATTTCTCTGTCTCTCAGATTTCTCTATCTCTCAGATTTCTCTATCTCTCAGATTTCTCTATCTCTCAGATTTCTCTATCTCTCAGATTTCTCTATCTCTCAGATTTCTCTATCTCTCAGATTTCTCTATCTCTCAGATTTCTCTATCTCTCAGATTTCTCTATCTCTCAGATTTCTCTATCTCTCAGATTTCTCTATCTCTCAGATTTCTCTATCTCTCAGATTTCTCTATCTCTCAGATTTCTCTATCTCTCAGATTTCTCTATCTCTCAGATTTCTCTATCTCTCAGATTTCTCTATCTCTCAGATTTCTCTATCTCTCACCTTTGTCTATCTTTCATCCTCTCTCACAAACTCTCTCTTGCTCTCTCACATACTCTCTCTCTCTCACCCACTCTGTCTCATCCTCTCTCACCTTCACCCACTCTCTCTCATCCTCTGTCACCCTCACCACTACCTCTCATCCTCTCTCATCCTCTCTCTTTCAACCTCTCTCTCTCTCTCTCTCTCTCTCTCTCTCTCTCTGGTATTAAACATATTTAATTATCAACACTAAAATTATTTGTCATTACCTTAATGATATTTTTATGTTGGAACAGACTCTTTTCAAATCCAGAATTAGACCTACTTTGAATATGATACTGGTGTTCTGTGTACATATCTGAATAATAGTTGGCTGCTGAGTGAATACAATACTTTACTTCAAATTATCTGGAGGGATGAATGTAGCGAAAACCAGCAAGTAGTACAATGCATTGCAGAGTGAGGTGCAAAATAACGGACCGCATAGTTTGCTTGGTATTGTGACCACATACAAAAGTAGACAGACAGTTGAAGAATGGATACTCCTTAGAGAAGTACTCTTACGTGAGAGTTGAGTGGATCACAGCAAGGCTGGTGTGATGCAAGAGTGAACTAAACATCTTCTCATGAGGATTCTTCTGAACAATGCACAGCATTCTTCCCTTTCAATAGATTTGACCTACTTTTCTTATCTCGTCGTAGAATTGCAATCCTTGCAAATATTATTTTATATGAAATGTTATGTTACTAGTGTCCTATTTTCATTGGTGGACATTCTTGCAACGCGAATCAGTTAGTTTACATTATGTCACATACAATTTTGATATCTGTGGTATCAGAAAGTAGACAAAACTATATACTTTATTATTCTACCCAATTTCTTGAACTCCTTGTGAAATACAGGCTTCATTAATATAAAATTTATAGTAGTGTATCCTTTTAAAAACCAATTGCTATGTTAATAATATTTTGAATTATCCTAGATGTTAAAGAATCTCTATTTTTAATATATGACCTATATATTTTTAAATTTAATTTTAATGTAATTTAACATTATTCCATTTATTATTTTTTTATTTAATAAGCTGTTAGATTACGTTGATGAATTAGTATTATTAGGCCATATTAAGGAAATACTAAGGGCCGGAATGAACACACTATCGAGTAAGACTAACAAATTGGCGCTGGAGGTAAACATAAATAAGTCTCTATTTGGTCACATATACAAATATAATATACAATGAAAATGTACATACAAATGAGGGAAAATTTGAAGAAGTGTCGGAATTCAAATACGTACAAACAATAATTACAAACAGAAATTATGTGCAGAATATAATTAAATATAGGCTCAATTCTGGAAATGCACACTATTGTGCATTACAGGGACATTTGTAGTCCACAACTCTCTAAAAATTATTAAACTGAAAATACATAAAACTGTTATTCTTCCAGTTACGTTATGTGATAGCGAAATATGAACTCTTGCATTAAGGGTGAGGAAATTTAACGAGGATAAAGTTATAAGGAAAACATTTGTACCAAAAATATGAACAGATAGGCTAATGGAGAAGACTGAAGAAGAGTAAGCTACATTATATTATTGGAAACGTGTTAAAAAAAGAACGGTTAGACCAAGTCTTGTAGACTGCTATAGGAAGGATATGTCGCACGAATGGAGAAAGAAGAAGAAAATCATTGCGGGAAAAGCAAGTACAGCGCTCAGTAGTTATGACAAGAATGGGGTGGGAGAATATCATTAACCTTGATTTGATGGAACTAGATTATACAGGGTATTTTGGGAAATATTACCTCGGGATAGAGATGTTTGTAGAGTTTATGTCCGATTGGTCGTGAAACTACTGGTTGGATAGTGCCATTGACTAATCATATTTTAGGACTATAAGACGCAATTTTTTCTTCGAAATATTGCCTCCAAAATTCAGTTGAGTCTTATACTCGAAATTAATATAAAATGTCCAATGTTTGATTTAAAATTCCCGCCAGTCTCAAAAATGGCCGTATATTCCACTCCGCGGGAAACCTATCTGTATTGACAACATTGGATTTAACTGGCAGCAGCAGTGCACCGATGCAACGAACATGAGTTGAGGGGATTCACAAGCTGGCTAACACTGTCTCCCTCCCATCCCTCCATCACAAACCCAGAACTCTGTCTAGCTATGATGTGTCATTGCAGTCTAAGTTGCCAGTGAACTTGAACAAATGGATGATAAATGAAACCCAACACGAATTCACGCCGAAGGGAGCTTTAAAACGACATGCAATCAAAGAAGTGTGTCAGTGGATAAAAAAGTCGTGGTCTAGAGTGAGAGAAGACATTATTGTTAAATATTTCATGAAGTGAAGCATAAGTAACTCTCTCGATGACAGTGAAGACCATCTTATATATGAAGAGGACAAAGATGACGACGAAGAATAAGAAGAAAATTCACACGGCGATTTTCAGGAATTTTAAAAATCAGAACGGTTTTATAAACAACTATTCTTTTAGTCTAGCTTTGCAATCGAATAATAAAAATGTTTAAAATGTTATTTTTTTTAAATGCTTAAAAATTAAGGGTGCGTCTTAAAGTCCATAGCATCTTATAGTCCGTAAAATATGGTAGTTACTGTCTTATATATATGTTTCAATGCTTATATATTCTTGGAGCATAGAAAACATTCCCAGCATGACGGAAGGCTACTTTATTACGAAGTACCGGTATGTAGGCTTATAGTAGTTAACACAAAAACTGATTTAATTATCACTTTATCAAAATTTTCTGCAAAAAATGTATGTTGTTATTGCAGTCGTTGTTCTTTCTAGCATGCTACGTTATTAAGAAAACTTATTTAAATATTGCATCTCTCCTCTGGTCAGCTTTTTATCTCTTTATTTGTAAACACTGTATGCATAATTACTAAACTTTGTGTCGGAATAACATAAAAAGTTAGGAGTACAGATTACCATCCAGCTCCCTTACACTTGAGTTGTTTCTATGGACAACCCTTTTGTATAAAGTTCTGACTTTACAAACATCCACGCCATATGGTACAAGATCTCTTCAAGATTCCTGGCACATTACTAGAAGCTTTTATTTTCATTCCAAATATACGCAATAATTAAAACAACCCTTCTCTCACTGCTGAAAACCTTCCCCACACTCCTATACTCTCAACAAACCCTCTAAAAGTTTCGAGTTATTATAGAAATAACAAGAGCTAGATAGAGATGGAGCGAGCGGAGGCAAAATTTCTTACATAGATGAGCAGAAGTGGGGAAATTGGAGATGTTGAGATCTCGTCAGTACTGGAACAAGATTTCTCTCATAATTTCAACGTCAAAATTTTCCACCAACTCTTAATTATAAAATTAACAACAACTGCTATTAAAGAACAGAATTGTTGCTGTAACAGTTCTAAAGATGGGGATGAAGTTAAGACAATTTTTGCGTTCGTTTTATTTAATAACGAATATTTCAGTTTCAATGAGCATGCTGTTACAAAATATATTTAAGTGCACATTATTTTAAAATAACATCATGTATGTACATAGTCACTTCCATATGAAAAATATAACGCTATTTGTAAAAATTGGTTACTTTAATTTTTAATTTTATGCAACGGACATTCGGATTTGGCACGCCAAATTCAAGGTAAATTAATTATATAAGGTAAAACATTTAGATTACGCTACACAACTAATTTATCTTTAATTCGGCGAGCCATATATTGAACAAATTTTTAAACATATATTGCTTAGTTTTTCCATAAAAATAAGAACGAATTTAAAGAGAAATATCCAAATTTTTCAGCATCAAATAAAATAGCCTATACGTTTTTGTTGCATGATCCTAAATTCTGTACAATTGCTGGATCAAAACTTAAGAAAGGAATTAAATTATCTTAATTTATTCAATTACTTAAATGTTTTAAAATATTAAATAAGTAGTAACTTTGCTTTGGTTCATATTATTATTTCCTAATGTATTTAATTACTTTAAGTATGGTAATAATCTACTACATAATTTGTTCGTACTATTTCGTTTATGTTATTCTCCATTACATTATTATTTGTGTACATTAAAGTGATTTTTATGTTTTGAAATTTTCTTCTAAATGTCTTTTACTATATATTACTATCTAATGTGTTTAATTCATTTCTCCAGTTTTTTTATTAATCTGTTATATAATAATCATAATAATAATAATAATAATAATAATAATAATAATAATAATAGTGAAGAGAGCACAATTTGCATAATGTTAAGTTCACCATGGTCCACCGTTCAGTCCCTTCCACACTATGACCTCAGGGACACGTCTCGTCTCCGACACAACATAATCTGTTATATAATGTCTTGTTTATTTCACTCTACCTTGCATTAATTTGTTGTGCGCCAGAGTGCGTTGTACAATTTTAAACTTTCTCCCAAATTTGTTTTGTATTTTATTATTTCGTAATGTCTTTATTTACCATCTTCAGTCTGGTATTAATCTATTCTACATTGTTTAAATTATATGCCAGAATTTGTCATGAAACTATGTCCTAAATATATATATATATATATATATATATATATATATATATATATATATATATTTATTATTTCTCCCCTCCCTTTAATTAAAACTTTGTAATGTATATATTTTATGTATTACCTATTTCTGTAGCTGAACTGCACCTTGAGCACGAGAATTTACTCATTCTAGTGTCAGTACTGTTTACAACATTTATTTGAAGGGTCCAAGGAAAGAACATGCTTAGTCACTTTTCTTAAACTTTTCAGGGAAGCAAATTTTAACTTTAAAACGCTCCCAAGAATTTATGAACTTTCTTACTAGTAATTTTATGACACTATATTTTATAGAAATAAATATTAAATACAGCATGTAATTAAAATAAAATATTTCCAATGGTTTTCATGCAGTCTAATAATAACTACAATCATGTCAATTAAAACAGGGAATGAATATGCTAAGTCTCATTTTCTCCCTGAAATTCTAATGAAGAATCAAAGTAACATGGTAATTTATTGTAACTAATTCTAACTAACTAACTAACTAACTAACTCACTAGCACTATCGCACCCTTAGGTTCATGGCCGCATGGACATAAGCTCTCCATATATCCCTATCATGAGCTAATGTTTTCCAATCATTCCCTGTATAATCTACTTCCCTCAAATAATCGTTTATGTTGTTCTACCAACTGGGCATTTTCCCTCTGGTTTTCCTACAAGAAACTTCCATGCACCTCTTTCATTCGTCATTCCCTCTTTAATTCTCATACATATATTATTTAAATGGTAGTCTGCGTTTTGTAGCCTATCCTCTCTGATAAAAATTAATACTATATCATCTGCAAAACATAATGTATTCCTAACAACTTATTCTCAAATATTAATATTCAGTTCTCTTCCTTTTATATTGCGATACCATGTTTCGCATCCATATCACTGATAAATAAGCGTTTTATATAGTTCAACATTATCTGAGATTTTGAGATTATAGCTCACTGTTATTCATAAGATCACTCGTTTGCAGAATTAAATCTATGTTCTGTTTCATGCTTCATTCATTCCTGATTTATTTATTGTTCCTAGGTATTAGAATACAACCACTTCAAATTTTACCTCATGTATTGTTAAGTACCATAATATAATGTATTCTTAGTTTTATTGAGATTTACTTGAGCCCAGTTTCTAGAGTTATTTAATGGAATGCGCGTATTTACTTTTAGATTTCCTGATATTTGTATTATAATACTATGTATACAGCATATACCAACAGCTGATTAATAATACCATCTTTATCCTATAATGATTTGATTCCATACTTCAGTACAAAATTTAATAACATAGAAGATGGCTTTAACTCATTACACGTTACAAAATTATCTGAAAAGTTTTTACCTGCTCTCATCCAAATCGCTGTGCCATGTAGACACATTCAAATAAGCCTAGCTTTTAAGGAGTTTTAAATTTTAGTAGGATACTAATTGAATCGCATATGGTATAGAATTGATATGGCATAAACTTACAACCAGAGATTTGGAAAGGCTGGAGAATGTGTAAACAAGATACCTGAAGAGGGCAATAGGAGCCAGCAAATATACACCAAGTAGGATGATCTACATGCTGACCAGAGAAACCTTCTTCGTACAAGACTTGAGACAAGATGCTGCTACCTGCCACAGATCCATACAACGAAGTAATAGAAAGAAGGAGACAGAAGGAAAGAGAAATCGACAGCAGCTTCTTTGCAACGGACGCCATGGTAAATAGAGAATGGACCGGATACAACCAAACTCAAAGACATGCAATAGTAGGACTGGCGATTCATGGTTTCCATTACAAGATGTGAAAAAACGTGAAATATCATCAGCCAGATGAACAGTGTGTGTGCAAACTGTGTGAACAAAAGTGTGAAATCTACCATTTTAACAGATGTGAAAAAAGGACAGTGACGTTAAATGAACTCATAAAAGAAAGAAGATAAACTACACATATGCTCATTCTAGTGCACCTTTACTTATTATCATTAATTGAATCGCTGAGTTGAAAAGGGAAGAAACTTTACTGCCTTGCAAGAGCGATAGAACACATATGCAACACAAAAATTATGAATTCTTGCTATTTTTGCATTCCTTGTAAGAAGAGGATTAATATTGTAATTGATAAAAAAACAGAGCAAGCAGTAAGAAATTATGCAGTTGTTTTAAGGTTTTCTCAAAAGTAGGGTAATTTGAGTTTCTTCCCTTTTAAACTCAGCGATTTAATTAATCATTTTTTTCTGCTTTTATAATTTTGAAGTCTACATACAGTTGATGTACAGTGTCATATTTCTTTTCTAGCATCTTTCATATATCAAGAATCTCTATTTCCTATATATATATATATAATTATTAATATAATAAATTTGATATATTCTTAATTTCACTTTGCCCTGTGATATTCCATATTTAGTTTAATGTGCATGATGTTATGCATGTTACGTTTTTTAAAATCATGAATAATGTCAAGATCAATCATTTATATTGATCTATACATTTCAATAAGGGTGTAGTATAAATTCCAAACTTCGTTTAATCTGTATATTTTAAATCTATGATTCGAATTTCCCTTACTGTGGGCAAACGGTCAAAGGCATTCTGCCTTGGTACAGGGTTATGAGAACATGCTGGGGGAAGAAATTTCCTCAAGATATTTCGGTCACTGTATAGGACCGGTGCCATTAGCATCGTGATTAATTTGACTATTACGTTAAGTAATGGCTGCAGGTTGAGAAAAACATGTATAACGGAAGAGGGGAACTGATATGCTGATCATATGTCGTCAATATTCAGGATGGATGTTCATTCAACTTGTGATGGACAGTCAACTGATCAATCAAAATCTTTTAAGTCCTGCAGCACCATTAAACATTTAAGAATCAATAATCAAAAATGAAAATATTTTCATAAAGTAATTAATATGCTTTGGAATTTTAAGATCACAAGATTATTAACAATTTTGAGAGTATATAAATGAAATATGATTTTTCATCATCATCAGCATCAATGATTAGACCTGCTGGTCTGTTCCAATCTCATGTTAGAATTGGTCTATTCATATTATACTGGGTCTTCCAATATTTCTTCGTCCTAGTGGTTTGTACCAGCACCAGTATCAATGATTAGACCTGCTGGTCTGTTTCAATCTCATGTTAGAATTGGTCTATTCATATTATACTGGGTCTTCCAATATTTCTTCGTCCTAGTGGTTTGTAATGAAGAATCTGTTTCGGAATTCTATTGTTGTACATTCTATTGATGCGGTTCATCCATTCATCTCTGTTTTGTATAATTATATCCAATAGTTTGAATATATTCAGTTCTCTTCGTATATCCTCACTTCGCCTTTGATCCAATATTGTATAGCCAGCCACACTCCTCTCAGAAACCTCATTTCCGACATTTCTATTCTTCTTTCCTGGTTTTTGGTTAAGACCCATTGTTCCGATCCATACAGTAGTGTTGGAATCGCCATTGTTTTATAAAAAAATTAAAAAGGTCTCATTTCTAGTTGCTTAGAGACTTCGTTTTATGGTGGCACACATGTAATTAAATTATTTTGTTTTCAATGTCTTCACTTTTTCTATACTTACTTACTCACTGGTACTATCGAACCCGTAGGTTCATGGCCGCGGGAACATAAGCTCTCCATACATCCATATCCTGAGCCAATGCCTTCCAATCACTCCCTGTATAATCCACTTTCCTCAAATCATAGTTATTTTTCTATATGATACATTATATCCGAGGTAATTAAAATTGCTCACTTGTTCTTCTATTTTATTCTCTAATTGGATTTTTACTCTTAGTGGCTCATACCCTCGAAAAGCTAAAACTTTTGTTTTTAGAGTAGATATTTTCAAGTTGTATGTTGCACATATTTTACTTAATTTGTAAATTGCCCGTTGTAAGCCATCTTCTGTCTCAAATATCACAACCTGATCGTCTGCAAAAAACTGAAGTACTGGTATCTAATAAAATATTGTCAATTTTAAAATGTTCAGTTAAATATATATATATATATATAAATTGTTTTAACTGAACAATATATATATATATAAATTGTTTTAACTGAACAATATATATATATATATATATATTAAAAAGTGATGGCGAAAGTGAGCATTCTTGTTTTACTCCACAGTTTATTGTCTGTGTTTATTGTATTGTGTTTTATTACCCATGCTAATTAATATTTTATTATCTACATCCAAACTTTCAATAATTTTAACAAAATGTTGTGGAATGCCTCTGTTTATATCATTATATTCCATAATTTCTTTCTATTCACTCTGTCAAAAGCCTTCTCAAAATCAATAAATGCCACATGTGTTGGTAAGTTATATTCTCTACGTTTCTCTATTACTTGTGTTATAACAGTCTGAACAAAATCTCTGTATAATATTTAAAGTTTCAAATTGTGTTAAGTTTCAGTATAATATTCATTAACGCAGTTTAACCTCTAATCTTGTAGGTTATTTTACGAACAATCCGCCACCTGGGCCTTAGATTGACATGATCTGTCGAGAGAGGAATTTTAACTGTGGATCACACACATAATTTCTGGACCATACAAGGATGTGGAGGGACTCCCCGAATGAGTGATCATCTCAAAGTTTGGACCTTCTCCGAGACAACACAACATTAAGGCGAAACACACAATTCATTCATACATTCATATTAAACATGGAGAATACGGTTGATTATTATGATGGCCAAGTTGTGCTCGGGGACCGTTTGAACCCTAAGTTTTTTGACGCTTGTCTTACATATGAAGAAAACCCCCGAAAAAACATCAACCGAGGAACTTGTTTGATATGTTCTAATCCGGGCCGCTCCATACAAGGCAGCAACTCTACCCCCAGATCACAGCGGTGGACAGTTTTTAGTAAAATGTTAGGCCTATACGTTTTTACATGTTATAATACGTGTAAGTCTTTAAATTTGAATATTCAGCATTTATTAAACACGGCGAACAGAATTGAGTTTTCTAATTTAAATAAAATAATTATTTATGTATTTAGTATTTGATTTTCAAGGATATTCATTATATTGTATATTCAAAATTGTATAATCGTTGCCGTTTGATTCTTGAACAAAATAACTGAATAATGCTGGAGTCCTGTATACTACTCACGGAATATACAAACCAATTACACAAGGACTTGTGGAGATCAATAAAAATCAGATTGCCTCAACTAGAGTATGCAATGTAAATAATTTAAATTTAAAATAATATATTTGGACATTTTAATAAGATGTCTTGTTGACATTGGTGTCTGACTACAGGTACATTCACGTCTTGCTAAACCGGAATGAGGACTGAGGTATGGAAACTTCTCTTGTCTGAAGATTCCTACAATACTGGCTTGATGCATAACACGTCCACTATTGGGAAGCTATCTTGTACAGCAGATCGCAGTCTTGCCGCGATACATTAACCATTAATGTGCACTAGTATTCTCAAGGAATCGTTACTTGAGAGCGCAGTGGCTGCTTCTTATTGAGGAAGAAATAATTTATTTCTAACACATTTCATGAAACACTTGTACGCTTTCAACAAGAGCATAGAATCGATTTTTATGGTCAGAAAAAGCTAAAGTAGGGCATTTGTATGCTTTTCTCGCATTTCAATAAATGGAATACAAAGGCAACACTTGGCATTCTTGTCGCCCTCTCTCTTTGTTGTCCAGAGGCTTATAGATGTAGCAAGCAAATGGCTGAGGAGGAGGTTGGCTACCAAGTGTAATTAAGCAAACCTCCCTAGACTAAATCCTGTGGGGGAGAATGTAGAGATGTCCGCATATTTCTCAGTTGTTTGCTTTTCCTGAATGGGTTAGCAAGGGTTTTGCTTGTTACCCTTGCCAGCCTCCGACCAATGTTTCTCTATACACTGAGATTAATCTACGTGATCAAGGCCATCTAACACTGTAATGTGGGTTTACTGGACTAGGCTATTCTATTCCTCGTAACACTTTAACTCTTTACTTGATTTATTCACGGTTATACACTTGTTGTGCAAACACATTGTTCAACCGAGAATAGCTATTGTTTCTTAGAGGTGTTAATCCACTATTTCACTATGTAGTATCACTATCGTGTTACCCAAACTACAATGAACACTCATTCATAATTAACTTTGTTTAATTTTCAGGAAATCCCATGGGAAACATACATCTACAAGTAACTCCTACTACCTTCTGAATTTCGAGATATTGGATAATAAAGGTAGGTTCTTTAATTAATTATATAATTGTATAATTATTAGATATATAAAATATATAATATATAGTTGATTAATCATATATGATTAGAAATTTAATCGAGGAGTATGAAACATGGGGATTACAAATTAATATAAATAAAACACAATATCTAATATAATCAATAATCATAAACAATATCTTACAGGAATTATTGTTATAGTCCTAGATCCGGCTGCAAGATTTACTAAGTTCATCGAGTGTATGAACAAAATCTCTATTTCTTTCATAAAATTGTGATTGACTAAATACATTTATGCCGAGTTGCCTATTAAAATTGGCCGCCAATATGTTTAATTAAAATATGATTAATTTATTTATCCCTATTAGGTTCGTCTTCCGGGCATATAGGCCGTGGTCCAGTCATTCTTCTACTCGACGTTTCGTCTACTACTGCGGTAGACATCTTCAGGAGATACTACCGCAGTAGTAGACGAAACGTCGAGTAGAAGAACGACTGGACCACGGCCTATATGCCCAGAAGACGAACCTAATAGGGATCAAGACGCCGGCCGTGAAAGCCTACAGTTATACATTAATTTATTTATTCGAAATAATTTGATTCACTTGTTATTAAAATAAATTGTAGTCGTTCGCAGAAATCGATGTATAAAGCTTGAATAGTTTTGGTTGTCATTGCAAACTTGGCCGTAACCTCCTCGCAGCGGGAAGTAAAACCTTTATTTATACTACATACAATGTATATACAAAAATATATCCAAAAGGTAGTGTTAATATACATTATACGAAAGAAATCACAGCATTTTAAATGAACTGAACTTTATTTGAAACAATATAAAACAATAAATACGTACCTACCGCCATTTTATTGCTGATTGTTGTCATCACTTTGCTGTACCCGTGAGGAGGTTTACGGCCAAGTTTGCAATAACAACCAAATATTTTCAAGCTCTATACATCGATTTCTGCGAAATGGATTATAATTTATTTTAATAACAAGTGAATCAAATTATTTATAATAAATAAATAAATTATATTTTAATCAAACATTCTCGCGGCCGAATTTTAATAGGCAACTCGACAAAAATGTATTCAGTCATTCACAATTTTATGAAAGAAATAGATTTTGTTCATACACTCGATGAACGTAGTAATCTTGCAGCCGGATCTTTGACTATTATTAAACATGTCAAACCATTTAAGATATCTAGGAACATTCTTAGAAAAAGAAGGACCATAACAATTAGAAGTAGAAAAAAATAACAGATGAATGGGGAATAATTGGTATGCTCAACTCAGTATTATTTAGTAAAAGCATCCTTTATAGAACAAATAAATTTATTTAATTATAAAAAATCATTTTATAAAGTATTATGATATATGGATCAGAGACATAGACAATTGAAAAGGTGCTATGCCAGCACGTTAATAGTAACATAGATGGATTACTGGAGAAGATTATCGCTGAAGTCAACGTTGAAAAAAATAGAAACGAAATTAGGAAAATTATGAAAGTTGAAATAAATGTATACAGACAATTGAAGAGAGACGATTAAGGTGGTATGGACATCTCACGAGGATGACATCTGGTATAATTCCTGAGAAGATCTTGGAGTGGAAAAAAAATGGTAAAAGGAAGGGAAGACCTAAAGAAGGTTGGATGAACGGTGTGTGGAAATGTGTGAGCGAACTGTGTCTTACAGATGAGGATGTTCACGATCACTACAATTGGAGAAGGCGAGCTTCTGGAGGGTGACGAAAAGCACTGTACTGTGAATAAGTTCTGAAAAAAAAATATATATAATATATTACAATAATAAAACTTACGAATAAACTATAAAATAGTCATATATAGGTCCGTCTCCTCAACTTAAAATGTTTTAACACTCAGTAGGCTTTTCGGGGCTAGTCCCATCATCATCAGAACGAAGTATGTCTGTATTTGTTGACCCTTGTTGAAGCCCTGACTTATTAGTGATTACTTTGTGTAGAGGATTATGTGAACTGGACACGTTCTCATTCTAAATCAGGCTGTTATCGATTTCTCTTAAAATTGCAATTTCCTCCAGTATATTTATCCTCGTTGGTATGTTTTCTCTATGTAATGTCGTGAGGGCGTTATCGATGTTGTGTATATGGTGTTCTGCTTGAATAATGTGTTTTGCGTAAACAAAATATTTAAAAATATTTAAAATGTTCTTTAAATCTAACGTTGAAGCTTCTGTTAATTTTTCCAATGTACAATTTATTACAGTCTGTATATGTTAATTTGTATACACCTTTATTGTTCAAATAATTTTTATCTTCAGTATTATTATGTACTAAATTGTGTAATAATAGCTTAGTTAGGAATAATATATGTCCTTCGAAGCACGTTTTAGGTTTTAGTAAAAATGTACACTTCGAAGGTTCTGAGTGAAGGATTGTTGAATTGTTGAACCACGAAGCATTGTGAATTTATAACTTCAGCTAAAATAGATAACAGGTTTCAATATCGATTTTTTAACAGCGATGTTTTTCTAGTTTTAGTGAAATTTTCTGGTCAAACGAATATATGATAATGGATATTTTATGCCTTGGATTTCTATTAAAATAGTTATAATTCAAAGGTTGTTTCCTATTCAATAAAGTATAGGTTTTCGAGAGCCAATTTGATTTTGAAGAACATTAGTCCTCATTTGTAAACTTAAGTCCGTTATGCTACTAGCCAGGGACTTTGTTATATGCTCATCTGGTTTAAGAGACTTTCATTCAATTAAAATATTATATACTAAACCTAACATTGATCACAATTATTTACTTTTCGAATTTTTCATTACGTTACATGTTTTAAATAAAACTTATACCCTCGTACGTTTACAACATATTCTATATAGATATAATTACGAACTTACCAAGATGTATTTTAAGATGGATAAAATGTTAATTTTTATGTCCTGAAGATAAATATGTGCAAGTTTTACTATTTTTTTAACCCTTTAATTCGTAATGTATCCTTTGGGATACATCAGTTGGTTCAATTAATTTAATATTTTAAATAAATCAAAAGAAAATGAACAAAAAGAAACCACTTAAATGTCTCTAATTATGCAATATACCTAATAATAATAGTTATACAAGATTCCGTTTTCACTGCGGTCCGCCACATTCAAATAACTAACAGAATAAATTTGTGGATTCAGACCCGGATACGATATAACAAACCAAATTACCAAACTCCTAACAGACCTCCAAAACAACTCCAACAATAGATCCCAAACAACAGCTGTAGTATCATTGGACATTAAAAAAGCATTTGACACAGTATGGCTAAACGGTCTCCGATTTAAACTAACTAACATAAATCTTCCCGACTACCTAGTCAGATGGATATCTGACTATTTAAGAAATCGAACAGCGACAGTAAAAATAAATACAGCCCTATCGGAACCGTTTAAACTGAGAGCTGGAACGCCTCAGGGTGGAGTCCTAAGTCCCACATTATATTTAATCTATGTATACGATATTCCCCAACCTCTTAATAATAAAATAGGACTCTACCAATTCGCTGATGATACGCTATACTGGGCCATGAACAGAAATATAAACGATGCCACTAAAAGTCTAAACAACCAACTTAAAATATATGAATCCTGGACTAAAAAATGGAAAATAACAATAAATCCAACTAAAACCCAAACATTAATAATCAAACGGAACACATTAAACAACGACTAAAAGAAAACATAAAATAATAATAAATAATACACCAATCTCCTACTCTAATACATTAAACTATCTAGGATTCACATTAAATAGTAAACTCACTCTAAACTCGCACTTAATAAACGTACATAATAAAATAAGGAAACCTTTTAACACAATACAATACCTAACAAAAACAATGCCCCACTTTAATACACATATCCCAACGCTCCTATATAAAACTCTTCTCCGTCCTATAATACTATATGCTTCTCCAACACTAACAGAAATTAAAAGAACACAACTACAAAAACTTGAAATCAAAGAACGTAAACTGCTAAGGAAAATTAATCAACTCCCTTTCAGAGAAAAAAATACAGCAGTTTATGAATGCAGCAACATGATCCCACTTGCAGACTACATCATTCTCAGAAATACCAAATACTACCAAAAAGCTTCACAACGACAGCTCCTTTCCAATCTAATTCAAAATACACCCCCTAACACAGTCCTGCACAATTTAAAAAATTTAAAATAATACGAACAACAACACAAACTGAGTGGCTTAAGCTTTTTTCTCTCCATCGCCCAAATTCCTCACCACCCCGTCCCAGGCTAATCAGGTACACCTACGGAACCAGTACGGCCTGCATTGGGCTTGCTTTCTATAACCTTCTGACTTCCATTTACACGCCAGACATGATGTGTAAAAATTAAACAACGAACCTTCTTTCTAAACGATTAGAATTCCCCAAACATTGTAAGAAAGTAGCAAAGGGCATAAATAAGACCCTCATCTACTAGGGAGTCAAATAAATGACTCCATATATTGATTGATTGATTGATTGTTTTACCAATTTAAGGGATAAATCTCTAAACTCACTTACAAAATTCGACGTTTAACATCTTTATCTTCTTCTTCTTCTTCTTCCTTCCAAGTATTAGGCGAAGGCCTGTTACGATCCTATAGAAAATTTTCCCTCCAGCGTTTCATAGGACAGCCCAGAAATTTTCGTCCTTTCCGGGAAATTCTCGTATCAGACTTGAAAGCATAATATCCCTTCGATTGGTTGCTTGCCAAAGGAAGGCAAGACCAGTAAAGGGGCTGCCATCTTATAGTATCTGCTCAGGCTTTGTGGAGAAGAAAAGGAAATAAAGAAAAGAAAGGAAAGACTCTCTAGCCCTTGGATGCCCTAAAAGCGTCGGGGTCAAAAATACAAGAGTTAACCAAGAGAGGGTAGATAGTAAAGTTAACATATTTATATGATACAATAGTGCGCATATAAGATCGAGAACCTAGCTATAACAGCTGGAAGGCGACATGCTGATCATACGTCACCCATCTACTGGCCGAATGACCATTTATAATTGTGATTGATATGTGTGGACGTGAGGTCAGCAAACGGCTGGTAGGCTAACGGCTTTAATGATGAACTTGTCCACCGCTGTGGCCTCGAGGTAGCGTGCTGCCCTGTCACGCAGCGGGCCCGGGTTCGTTTCCCGGTCGGAACAGGCTCCTAGATTAGGTTTCTTTTGTGGTTTTTCTTCACTTTTAAGACAAATGTCAGGAAGCTTAGGGCCCAACGGTCCCCGAAAATCATCCGGCCATCATCTTCCCTATCATCATCATCATCATTCTTCACCGGTGTGGAAAGCTATGATTCCCTAGTAAAGCTGCAAAGGATAGCATGAAAATGCTATTATTGCAGTGAAAGACCTGCCTTCGGGCAGAATTACTATGGTTGGATGGATTATGAACTTAATGATTCGTGTATAACACAATCCTCCTCTATTTATAACAAGTAATAAATGTACACTACAATAATGATAAAGTCGATTATAAAATTCTAAATCGTGTTTGTATTAACAATAACGGCATCGGATAATTTTACAATCTAGGATATAACTGGGAAAACATAACATATCGCAAATATAATTTAAATGATGCAAATAACTATGCCAACGACCCTCATCCATTGGATAAATCCTTGCCTCTCGTCCCTAGGGTCGCATATCAAATCAGGCAGGTGTCATGGGCTTATTTTAGAATGCATAAATCCTATAGACAAATCTTCTGCGATGCACTTAAAACCATGTATCCTGAATCTGAAGGTTTTTTGTGGTCATGAAAGAACCTCAATGCTAAATTAGGTCTCTGAGCAAAATTTAATCACTCTTTCCCTTTCAAGTAATACCTTAGTTGCCGATTAGGTATTTTTTGAAGCTACGATTTAGTCATTTGCCACTACTGACATCATCATCATCGTCACTCCCAGTATTAGGTAATTGCTCGTTCTGACATCATAATGCATCAGCTCAACGTTTTCTATGTCTTCCGACATCCTTTTATGACAGTCTGACCGATTTCTTTTAAGCTTTTCAGTAAGATGCTGATTCTTGGAAGCAAGGACAAGGATGATGTAAGGGCTGCTTCCTTGAGTCTCCAAACATGCTCCTGACATCTTGGTTAAGTAACTCCCGCAATGGAGTTACATGTGAGGATGTGCGGATAGAGGGATAATCTTATCTGTTGTAATCAATATTACATAGGGTTTACCAACATCATAATTACTCAATGAAAATAACTTCTCTTTGGTAATTCATTATATTTATAGAATCATATAAATTCTAAATTAAGAGATTGTCATGATTATGATTTCCATTCAATGGAAGTATCCATAAAACACTGCCACCTCTGCATTTTAAGTATATATTTTTCAAGCATTAATAGAACAGTATCAATGAACAAAATAACTGTATTTAAATAAAGTGTTAAAAATGTAATTTATCAAGTAATAATGGATCAACTAAATACAAGTGTTTTAGGTTTAAGGGTGTAATTCATGATAGCCTGGTATTATAGACACGAAAAAAGTGTAGTTACTAGATTTAAAGTGAAGTTATTTTATAGTTATTGCATCAGCACAAAGGAATAACTTTGCAATTTGGCAAAGTCGTGCGTTAGAATTACATGCAGCACGATACATCGCATGTACAGATGAGAGAATTCTCTACTTTCTTAACAGAAGCAGAAACTTGTTCAAGTAAAACTGTCAGTCCGATGGTTTTCCTCATTTCATCATAAGAATTTGCAGTTGTCATTGATATAATCAACGTTCCGTAATGAAAGAATTATATTTTAATCGTTACTTACCATATTCTGAGAAGAATGACTAATTCACTGGCTCTATCGAACACGTAGGTTCATGACCGCGCGGACATAAGTTCTCCATACATCTCTGTCCTGAGCTAATGTTTTCCAATCATCTACTTACCTCAAATTATTTATAATGTTATTCTCCCATCTCATTCTTGGTCTACTAACTGGACGTTTTCCCTCTGGTTTTCTTGCAAGAAACTTCCATGTACCCCCATTCGTGTCACATGTCCTGCTCATCGCAGTCTCCGAGACTTAACTGTTATTATTATATCTGGATTCCTATAAAGACCATGTAGTTCACTGTTATGTAGTCTTCTCCATTCAACTGTTTGTTCATCTGTCTTTGGCCCAAAAATAATCCTAAGAGCTTTATTCTCAAATACTTGTAATATTCTTTCCTCCCTTTAAGTAAGAGTCCATGTTTCTCATCCATATAATATAACTGCGAGAATAACTGTTTTATATATTTTCAGTTTAACGTTTTTTTTAAAGGAGTTGGGACAAGAGTCTCTCAGAGGCGAATAATTGAGATTATTATTAAATAATTCTCAAATACGTTTTTGAATTATATTATAGGTTGATATCTGACAGGGGCGAAAGACAATTCCATGATCTGACAATATGCATTGTTATAAGAGGTAATATAAACAGCTATGTGCTGATACTTCTAACGACTTGTAATTTAATTGGACAAGCTTTAGCTCCTGAATATCATTAAAAATGCTTTTATTTAGGTTGTATTAATTTTTACAAGATTTGGGTTTTTGCTAGTATTAAATCCGTAAGTATGTTATAATTATAGAATTGAATTGAGTAGCAAAATAATATCATCGTTAAATTTCATATGGTGAGACAAGCGTGTTTGGAAATATACCAAAAAATATATTGGTAAAACTTTGGTGGAATCTGTTATAATATATGGAAGTGAGGTATGGACAATCAAGAAGTATTAAAAAAATTGACTAATAGCTGTAGAAATGGATTATTTACGCAGAAGTTGCAGAAAGTCAAAATCTCACAAATAAGGAAATTAAAAACATAATGGAAGCAGAAGAAAGCATAATTGAAAGAATTGAAGAGAATGAATTAAAATGGCAGGACATATTTTATGAATGGAAGATGAGCGATGGCCGAAACCGCTGTATTAATGGCAACCGACCAGAAAGAAGAAAAAAAAAAGAAGACCAAAGTTAACATGGAAGGAAAGCATGATGATAGCAATGTAAGCAAGAGGGTAAGCATTGAAGATGCCCAGGATCGGAGGCGTTGGAGGTTTGGCACGGGAATACGGCAGCAGCTGTAAAAAACCCGAAGATAGATAGATAGTTGTACGTTATCTATTTTAGTAGATTTTAAATCCACCACGATAGCTAATGTAATAGTATGCTTCTTTCACGACTAGCGTGGCCAGGTTAGATACCCGGCAGATTTGTAATTTTTAATTATAACATTTTCAATATATGGGGACAAAGAGAGCTGAAGGGGTAAAATTATATTTATCGCTAGATTGTACACCACGATATTATCCCTGTGTTCACCCGTGTTCAATAATATGATTTAGGTTAATTTTAGGTTTAAATTAAGTTTTCGTATATTTCTTAAATTCACAATGGGTTAAAATAAGGAGATGCACTATCTCTTCTACTATTCAGTTTTGTACTAGAGCGTGGGATCAAATCTTTAGACGCCTACAATTCAAGGGTATTAATAAGCTGCTAGTTTATGCTGATGATGTAGTGTTGTTAGGTGATAACGACGTGATACTAAGGGCCAATTCTCACACATTGTATTGAGTAACACTCAGACATTCGGACTGGAAGTAAACATCAATAGAAGCAAAATATATGTTCACACATAGAAATACCTTATAGTGAAAAAACTAGTTAATGACAATTGTGGAAAATTTTAAAGAAATAGCTGAATTCCAATATGTAGGAACGATAATTACAAATACTAATGAGATGTACAAAGAAATTAAAGATAGAATCAATTCAGGAAATTAATCATATGATGCATTATAAGGACTATTGTCGTCCCAACTTCTCTCAAAAAATGTCGATGTTTCATTTAAATTAACACATTTCAATTCTGGATAGAATCTAATTTAAGAAAGAAAAATTAATGTTTGAACCGGGATTTGAACCTTGGACCCTTAGTTCTACGCACTAGTGTGTACTTAGAATTGTTTAAGTTGAGAGAAATGTTTATGTTTGTATTGTCGTTTGAATGGTGTAATGGACAGCAAACTAGTACATATAACTAGGGGTCCGGGATTCAAATCCCGGCAAACATTTTTCTTTCTTAAATTAGATTATCTCAAAAAATAGTTAAACTGAAAATATATAAAACTCTTATTCGCCCAGTTATATTATATGAATGCGAATGGACGTTTACTTTAAGAGAGGAGAAAATATTACGAGTAGTCGATTTCAGAATAAAGTTCTCGAAAATTTTTTGGACCAAATGAGATGAACGGTCAGGCGAACGGGGAAGATTTCATAACAGTGAATTACATCATCTTTATAGGAAGCCAGATGTAATAAGAACAATTAAGACACACAGACTGCGTTGGGCAGGACGTGTGGCACGAATGGGGAATGAAAGAGGAGTATGGAAGCTTCTTGTAGGAAAACCAGAAGGAAAATTCTCGGTAGGTAGACCAAGAATGAGGTGGGAGAATAATATTAAACATTATTTGAAGGAAGTATATTATAGAGGGGATGATTGGAAAACATTAGTTCAGGATAGGGATGTGTGAATAGTTTATATGCTCGCGGTCATGTACCTACCGATTCTATTTTCCGTGGTTCACTAAGTTCAGGTTTAAATTCTCTCCTCGTGCTTCATAATTTATCATCGGGGTAACGAAACTCCGTATTTCGGGATCCTGAATCTTAGAGATGGCTTTCAATTTCGAAAATGGCAGGACAGAATGCGAGAAAACCTGACGGAGTTGGACAAGAAAAATGTATTAGATCCTGGATTAAATTCCAAAACTCTCCACAGTACATGCTACAAGTACTGTTGATAGGGATTCGTTCGTCGAATGGGACGTTACATTCGGCGATTCCTTGGTGCTTTTCGTCGGTGTAAGCTACTTGGCGGCCTCACAGGACATAAGCTATCCATGTATCCTTAACCTGAGCAGATGTTTTGCAGTTTTCCCCATATATACATATCCTTTAAAGCATTGTTGATTCCATTCTCCCATTCAATCTTTGCCTACTTACTGGGCGCTTTCCCTCTGGTTTTCCGTGCCCCTGTTTCATTCCCCATTCGTGCCATATGTCCTGGCCATCGTAGTCAGGAGACTTAACTCATTTATTCCTGGCCTATCTACTGGGCGCTTTCCCACAAGTCTTCCTACATGGATTTTCCATACACCTCTTTCATTTCCCATATATGTCATATGTCTTGAATACAGCAATCATGAGACTTAACTATTCTCATTGTATCTGCCTTCCCACAATGATCATATAGTACTCTGTTATCTAGTCCTCTCCATTTACTCTTCTCTTCGTATCTGTGTGGTCCAATTTTTTTTTCCGAAGAACTTTATTCTCAAATACTCATATTATTTTATCCCCCCTTAAAGTAAGAATCCATATTTTGCACCTAAAACCTATTAACACTAAAAGCCATGTTTTCCAAATTAGTGCTCCTTTGTGACTCCAAAGCAGCTATACAGGCAATTTACTGGCCAAAAAGTTTTGATTGCAAAGAATGCTATGACATTATTACTGACCTGCAAAATTGTGGTAAGGAAGTTGTCCTCCAATGGCTACTCTCCAATTGTGGGATTGCCGGTAATGAAATAGCCGATCTCCTCGCCAAAAAAGGATCTCGCATTGATCAAATGCCTAGATCTAAACCAACACCTTACTCCTCAATGAAACGCCACATAAAGTTAAAATTCAAAATTATGAATGACAATAGACTTCGAACAGTGGCCAGAAACACAAAACCGTAATGCCTAATAAAACATACTTATATACCGAACATACCAAGAAAAACAGAAGTAGCACATTTTAGAAGAACAACGGGCCACGACTGTCTGGCAAAACACCTTCACAAAATTAATGTTCTGCCTTCACTGAAATGCATTTTATGCAATCACCCTGATGAAGAAATGGGTGAAGGTTATCTGAACAACTGAATTGCCTTCAAACATGAAGATTCTAAGACCTCAAACTATTAGAGAGATTGCTTAGTGTTAGATGCAGCACATTAGACAACAACAACAACATATTTTGCACCTATTAAAATAACTGGGACAATAACAATTTTATATACTTTCGGTAGGAACAATAATTATAAACAGGGATGAGGTGCACAAAGAAATTATCCATAGTCTTCTACTATGGATGTTCATAATAATTGTCATACAGGGTCTCTTGTCATATCGACGTCTCTTAAACAACCTTAAACTAAAAATATATAAAACAGTTATTCTTCAAGTGATATTAAGTGGATGCAAAAGTCTCTTACTTTAAAGGGGGAAAAGATTAAATGTATTCGAAAACAAAATTCCTACGAAGATTTTTGGAACAAAAAGAGATGACCAAACAGGCAAATTGAGAAGACTACTACATAACAGAGAGCTATATGAACATCCAGTTTCTATAGTGCCAGTAAGGTATCTATGCTTCAATTTAGAATCCGGGTTTGGTCACCAACTACTGTCTTTCCAATGTTATTGTATTCGTGCCAAGAAAAGCCAAACTTTATATTTGCGATCATGTGTATGCTGCAGTTCCTATTGTTATATGGAGTGGACTTTCAAATTAAAAACGATAAAATGTCTCAAGAATAGCACTCCTTACTATGACTGTTTGAATTACAACAGTTCACTATTTATACAATTTGACATTTGATACTGTAACAATTTCTAAGAAATGCTACATATTGTTGTGGGCAGTCTTTTGAATGTCGTGGGCTACAACAAGACGCGCCTTATAAAATATAAGGGATGCGTACGTTGCGAATTGCAAGTATTCGTGCATCTCTAGTTTAGTAGCGTGCCTTCTAGATACGTCTATGCATCGCTTTGTAGAATGAGGACCTCTTATGATTTCGATTCGAGAAAAAGCTATTTCTTGAACGCTTGGTAATTCAAGTATTCCCTTCTTTTTGAGATGATTGAACCCTCGAACATATAAAGCATGCGAGTCAGCAGTGGTCTTGATATCGACCAGTGTGTGGAACTAATGATGGTGGACAAGAACTCAGTGTATCTGGAGTGTGAAATAAAGGAATTTAAGTGATTCTGTGAAAAACTCAAGGATTGTAATCAAATACTTATATGTCATGGTAGAGAAAATAATAATATACCAAATAATAGAAAATTAGTATTTTTTAAGTGATACCAGTAAGAAGATCTTTAAAGAAGTTCAAATTGCAATAATAACCATGGCGCTATCTGCTAACATACTAATGAGTGTATCTATATCTCGATGGGTTAAATAAAAAATAATGTTTCTATTCTTTACAACCTGTGACGCGACTTTTTTTTTAAATTCCTTCATAAACCCCTGTCAAACTTTATTCTTATGGTTCCATATTCTAAATTATTTCCCAACATTTAAAATTATTTTTTAATTTTTTCTAACGATTATTTCAGTATATTTTTCTGTGATATCAAAGTACATACGTAGCATGAAGACGTGGCAACCATATTGATTTTATCGAATATTCTAAAAAAAAAAAAAAAAAAACGTGTCCTAGTGGAGCCAATATAGAGTACGAGTATGTAATAATTAATTATATAATATATTTAAGAATTTCAAAAATGACTATTTACTTATTGGAATTGCTTTAGGTAAGCTTTTAGGTTGTTAAATATCGTGCATATATTGGCTGCATCCCGTTAATATATAGTGTGAACCGCTTCTCGTTCGTTGGCACATGCGCATCGTGTATGATTGGAACATACAAGAATTTTTCGCGCCACATATTTGTAAAGCATCACCATTAATTCGAACTCGAATCTTAATGTCAAAACTTGCCATTTTGATTGCTTGTAGACAATTTAAATTTATAATACAATGAAATGTGCAGTTTGTGAATCCTGGTTTTATTTTTCTTTCGTGAAGTACTAATAAGGGATACGGAGTTCATATAATTGAAGAATATTGTTAACATATATATATATATATATATATATATATACTACTTTTATACTCTTATTATAAAAAACATACGGAGAAAACCTGTTTTTATGGAGGTTGATAGAGTTACAAGGAGAGAAGCATTCATTCTAATTGAGGTAAATATTGAAGCTATGAAGCGAATACAAGCCCTTTACTTAGAGTCGATGAGATAAGTAATAAAATTAATGGAGTTTGTACTGAATAACTAATGTTTCCAAGTTATTTAGGTTAATCTACGTTAGCTTCGTAATTAATAATTAAATTATTTTTAACAGATATCCGGATTACTTTTAAAAGTGTACGCTCCATTAACTCTCAGTTACGTAATATTTTAGTAAGAGAGAAATTTCCATTAACTAACTTGGTACATCTCCTGTGCATGTAATTTTTCTCATTCATGCAGCCTTTCTCCTTCGTCCATTCTTCACTTTTTAAATTTTAAATCATTTTAGTAAAAGCGAATGATGCGTCATTTTATTTCTCTGATCTAAATTTATTGTTAACTCAATGATTCGTAATGATTTTGTACAAGACTATTTAACTTATGCCCCAAATGGGAGTCAATAACCAATCACATTTCAATGAATTTTCATTTACAACCAATCACCTCGATGTTATCAGTTTAATTTTATCATATTTAAAATCAAGCTCCTTCTTTTTAACACTCTTAATAGGTAAGAGCATTATTTTGCAGTGACTAATTCTCAAAGAAATACGGCTACCAGATTGTTTATATAGTGCACGAATGTAAACAGATACTGCTTGCAAGATATAATAGAAAAAATCGTGGTAATTAATTATACCACAATAAAAAGAAACCACTGTTTGCACTTTCTTAAACGTATTATTTCTCAGGAATTTACGTTCCAGAAAAACATAATTTAGATCATAGGACATTAGAAATAATTAATAATCTAAAATGTTGGTTATCAACAGTTTGATGTGTTTCATTTTTCCTCCTTTAGGGTGCATTCTTATAATATTGTGATCCTTTGGCAATAAATAATGATCTGGTTGCAGTGAGAAACAAATGAATCGTAACAAACGTTTCTCATTTGTTTTCAAACATAGCTGTTTACATTAAATATATAATTGTTTTAAAATAACTATATTTAAATAATGATTTGTGGGTAAACAGCTTAATTTTAATATAAATAGTCCTAACAAATGCCACTCTTGATTTCCAAATTCTCTAGATAAGTTGGAAATTACTCATGACATTACTTATGATAAAACACTGATATAACTAAAATGTGTTATGTTTCTAAGTATATTATATCTGAACCCAGGCGGCTCTGTGGCGCAAGCGCTTAGCCGCTCGACTCTCGCCGCAGGTCTGGAGACCCGAGTCTCAGCCACTTCATATGGGTTTCGTTGTGTACAATACCGAGTTTGGGCAGGTTTTTGCGGAATTTCTTCCGTCTTCCCAGGCCACAAATTTCGTTCCATCATTTCTCCATACTCATATATTTTGTTCATCCGCCCCTGTGACGGTTCGTCAAGCGTTGTCGGCAGGCACCCTTGTCGGTTCACAGACCTTTAAAATATAGGGGATTCATCTCATAACTGGACTGACTTGACCATGTCTTGAGGTTAATATTTTATTATTATTATTATTATCATTATTATTATTATTATTATTATTAATGATTGGAAAACATTAGCTCAGGATAGGGATGTATGGAAAGCTTATGTCCGCGCGGCCATGAAACTACGGGTTCGATAGTGCCAGTGAGTAAGTATTATTATTATTATTATTATTATTATTATTATTATTATTATTATTATTATACCTGAGCCCAATGCAATATTACTTATTTATATAGCAAGATTGCATAACTATTTTTAATATTTGAATGCAGGCTTTCACGGCCGGTAATCGTAATGTTGAGTGATTCCGGGTTATGTGGCCGTGGTCCATAGTTGGTGTTGATACCAGACGTTTCGCCCTCAACTGCGGAGGGCATCTTCAGTGGCGAGTGCTTCTATGCGTGTTTCCTGGTCGGAAGATCTACTTAGAATGAGCGCTGTGGACGTAGAGGACGTTGTATTAGTGGGGGGTGCAGGGTGAGTGGGCGTGGCTCTTGCTGATTGGCTAATAGTCGTCTCCTTGTTGTCACTGGTGTTAATGCATTTATTTTCTAGTGTATGAAACCAGGCCTTAGACAGTTTGATACCTTAACAGAAAAGAAGAAGGTATCAAACTGTCTAAGGCCTGGTTTCATACACTAGAAAATAAATGCATTAACACCAGTGACAACAAGGAGACGACTATTAGCCAATCAGCAAGAGCCACGCCCACTCACCCTGCACCCCCCACTAATACAACGTCCTCTACGTCCACAGCGCTCATTCTAAGTAGATCTTCCGACCAGGAAACACGCATAGAAGCACTCGCCACTGAAGATGCCCTCCGCAGTTGAGGGCGAAACGTCTGGTATCAACACCAACTATGGACCACGGCCACATAACCCGGAATCACTCAACATTATTTTTAATATTATTGGGAATGTTGAGAATTATATGCAAGACGAAATTTAAGAAGTCGCCAAAGTTAAAATCAAATTTACCTCTTGCTTGTATAGACCTACATTATTATTAGTAGTAGTGGCAGTAGTAGGACTTTATTAGACAAAAGTAAGATATTTACAATATTATTTACAAATATGGGTCGCACGGGCAGTAAGCCGTACGTGCTGTTGACAGTCCGTTACAATAAAGTAAGAATTGCTACTAGTGTGAAGAAAAATAAACAACAAAAAAAGCAATAACATTACAATTACATAAAGAAAACGCAATAATATTACAATTAAATAATAACACAATAGCATTATACACTAAAAAAACAATAACATTACAATTACACAAAGAAAACACAGTAATATTACAATTAAATAAAAACACAATAGCACTATACACTAAAAAAAACCATAACATTGCAATTACATAAGAAAACACAGTAATATTACAATTAAATAACACAATTGCATTATACATTAATTAATTGATATATAATTATTAAGAATTAATGTTATTGCATTTTGATAACATATATTTATTCATGAATGAGTGTTGTTCTTATTTTCCGCGTTTTGTCTAGAAATTTACCTAAGTTTATCCAATTTTCTGGATTTACCAATAACTCGTAGCATGCCAATCTTTCCCGATTTGAATTTAGAAATCTTTCCGGTAATAACTGACGTCTCCAATATTCTAAATCATTACATTGTCCTAATATATGTATCTCATCTTCAAATTTCCCCGCACATTGGACATATTCGCATATCGTGCTCGTAGCTAATTTTTTGAAATTTCCATGCCCCTAGCCTAAACCAAGCAAGCCCTGATCTCTCTTTAAATCCTAGGTTGAGTATATACGATTCTTTTCCCCAGACGTGTTTTAGGTCTCTTTGTAAACACAGAGAGCGTTTTCCTGTACATTCGGCGAAAGCATTTTGTTGGTTTATATCTACGTACCTCCTCCTTATTTTTCTCCACACGTTCTTGCGATTTTCAGTCCCTTTTTCCCATATCCAGCCCATCCCAATCTTTTGGAGTTAACCTCGTCTGCCCAAAACTTAACATCTATGTTTTTAATTTGGTGGTCGTAACAAATTGCTCTAAGCATTGTTTGTTCACCTTGGATTACTCGCAACCAGTACTTGAGTACACGAATTTTACAGTTTATGTCGTCCTGGAATGACCCAAATTCATATAGAATTCCACAGTTAGAAACGGCCTTACTAAGTCCTGTAATATATTTTAGAAAATGCGTATATACCTTATTTAGTATTTCCGTTCTTTGGAAACCCCAAATCTCACTACTATAGTGCATTACTGGCCTGACCATCGCCCATTCATTTTTTCTAATGTGCTGACTGGAATATCAGGCACTCGGACCAGAATGCCGAGTACACTGTTAAGTTGTCCCCTCCCTTTAAATAATGCTATATCAATATGTTGTTTTCCACTTCCCGTTCATTTTCAACGTCGTACCTAGATATTCAAAATGTTTCACGTTTTGAAGTACTTGACCTTTGTATTTCCATACATCTGCTCTACCATAAACCGTCCCATTTTTAAAGGTCATTGTTTTTGTCTTACTAACATTTACAGTCAATCCCCAATTCCTACAGTATATTTCCAGTAGGTCAAGACCTCTTTGCAATCCCTTGATTGTCTTGGAACATCTGCATACAACAGGACTGGGATTCTAACATTTCCTATCTCCGGAGCCTCAATTTCTCCTTCTAGCATTACGTCTACAATATCATCAACGAATAGATTAAATAGCATTGGTGATAAAATGCAACCTTGTCTCACTCCCCGATTGACTTCACTGCTCTCTGTAATGTGCCCTTGGTCTACTTTTATACAAAATTTAACATATTTATAAATTGACATTAAGGCATGTATCATTTTATGAGACAATCCTTTCCGATTTAATTTTTCCCAAAGTGTGCTTCGGTCCACAGTATCAAATGCCATCTTAAAATCAATGAATGCACAAAATAATTTACCCCCCTTCATTTTCAGATTGTCATCAATTAATGTCTTCTTCTTCTTCTTCCGAATGCAGTATTGGGTGATGATGCCCGTTCTGCGACTACAAAAACTGATCCTTCCATCGGTTGAAGGGTCTTCCGAGGTCTCTTTTGCCATTAGGGTTGAGGTGGTAAATCATCTTTGGTAAACGGGAATTTGACATTCTCTGGACGTGTTGGAACCATTTAATCTGATAATTTTGTATATGTTCAACCATTTCCCTACTATTCCACTGCATCCTTATCTCATCACTTTTCATTCTATCCCTTAATGTTACTCCAGTTAGTGATCGGAGGAATCTCATTTGTGAACTATTAATGCGGGATTTATCTTTTGCTCGAAGTGTCCAGCATTCACTTCCGTATAGTAGAGCAGGTTTGGCTATGGCATTATGAAATCTCAATTGGATTTCTTTCCTCATTTGTTTTCCAAAATTTCTCCTAATTATACCATTTAATCTGTTATATTTTTTAAATTTGTTTCCACATCTTTTTGATTATGAAACTGTGATATATTATTACCTAAATAATTAAAGTGTGTTACTTGTTCTATTGGTTTATTATTTATTATTATTTTTACTCTCGAAAGTTCTTTCCAGTGATTGCCATGGATTGGTTTTATTTTCAGATATTTTCATGTTGTATTTTTCTAGGGTATTCTGCAATTTAAACACTGATCTCTGCAAATCATCTTCATTCTCCGCTAGAAGTACTTGATCATCTGCGAAGATTATTGTTTGTATTTGATTTCCTCTACATATTTTTACTCCTGGGGGTTTAGTTTTTTCCACTCCTGGACAATTTTATTTAGATATAGAATAAACAGTAATGGAGATAGTCCACATCCCTGTCTTAAACCTTGGTTAATTTCAAATTTATCTGTTATTTTCCCATGATCTAACTTTACTTTTATAAATGTGGTTTCATATAAACTTTTTATAGCATTTATTAGACTATTGGGGACTTGGTAGCTTTCCAATATTTTCCACATTATGTCCCGTTTGACTCTATCATAGGCCTTTTCAAAATCTAAAAATAATATATATAGGGGGATATTAAATTCTTTCCACTTCTCAATTAGTTGTTTTATAACAATATAGCGTCGATACACGATCGGCCTTTTCGGAATCCACATGTTCCTCTCCAATTTATCTTCTGTAATTTTCTGGAGTTTTCGTTTTAAAATGGATGTATATATTTTAGATGCTGTTGTCAACAATGATATACCTCTATAATTTGAACAGTTACTTTTTTCTCCTTTCTTATGGATGGGTATTACTAATGATGTTTTCCAGTCCTGAGGTATTATTCCATGTGCCCATATATCATTAAAAATTTGTACCAATCTAATATAGAGTGGTTTCCCACCATATTTCCAAAGCTCCATTGGTATACCATCTACTCCACTAGCTTTTCTATTTTTTATTTTCTTGATAGTTTCTATCACTTCATCCAATGTTATAGCATTATATTCTTCTGTGGGACAGGGAGGTGTATTTGTTTCTTCTTCCTCTGCATATAATAACTGTCTGAAATGCTGTGTCCATTGTTCTGCTGTCATTCCATTTATAGCCAATTTATCCGTACAATCTTCTTTTAATCGCTGGAATACTTTGAAACCATATCTTTTTGCTCCTGTGACATCTCTTTCTATATTTTTTATAAAACTTTCCCATCCTTCATTTTTTAATTTTCTAGATAATTTTCTGACTATTGCTCTTATGTGTTTGTAATCTATTCTATCATTAATAGTCCCAGAATTAAGCCATTTTAAATAAGCTATCTTCTTATTACTGATTGCTTCTTTTATTTCTTCATTCCAAACTTTCAATCGATTAATGTTCTCAGAACAAATACGTTGTCCACCGTGGAGTACCCTTCTCTAAAACCTGCCTGATATTTTGAGAGCCTATAGTTCTCTTTAGCCCATTGTCTCATGCGTTCGTAAAGTACTTTACAATATATTTTTCCGAACACTGACAAGAGACAAATTCCTCTGTAACTTTCTGGTACCTGTGTCCCACCTTTTCCTTTGTATAGTGGTTGGATGACACCTGTCGCCCAGGCTTCCGGATAATCTCCTCCATTAAAAAGTTTGTTGAACGCAGTTTTCAAAACGTCTAATAATTTATTGGATGATATCATATTTTTCAAGAATTCCCCTGGTATTCCATCAATTCCAGGTGCTTTACCATTCTTTAAACATTTAATGGAAGAAACCACTTCATTTTTCGAAACCCTGTATAATACTAAAATACATTATTAGTATTATACAGGGTGAACGGTAATTACACCGACAAACTTCAGGGACTGATTCCTGACTGGAAATGAAGGAAAAATGTCCTATAAACATATGTCCGGAAATGAACGATATGCGTGCAACGACAACAAATCGTCCCAGCACACAGTGCAAAGCATAATCCCATCCACGTCACAACAGATGTTCAAAGTGGCCTCCATGGGATGCAATGCACGCGTTCAAACGTCGTATCATGGATTTCCTCACTCTTTCGCATGTTCCTGCCTCTCTCCGAAAAGCGTCACTGGCGACGTGAACATGCCATTGAAAGGTATGTACATCAGGAACTGGTTCTGCATACACAACGCTTTTCAGATGCCACCAGAGGTAAAAATTCAGGGGGGGGTTAAGTCCGGTGATCTAGCAGGCCATGCAACAGGGCCGAGGGAATGTCATTCGTCAGTTCCATCTTCCAAGGCAACGATGTATTTATGGATACTTATTCATAGGACATTTGTCCTCCTTTTCTAGTCAGGAATTAGTCCCTGCAGATTGTCGGTGTAATTAAAACTCGCCCTGTATTTTAATACACTTTATACTTTCATTGTCAACTCGAATTTTTGTATTATGCGTTAATATATATTAATAATAATAATAATAATAATAATACTAATAATACTAATAATAATAATAATAATAATACTAATAATAATAATAATAATAATCATCATCATCATAGTACATTCTGGAATTTAGGCCATTTGTTGACATGTTTCGGCCTCAGGAGAAACACCAGCAAGAACTCTTTTGAATGGACGTCCTGGTTTTCTTCTTCCTGCAGGTTGATATCTTAACATTTGTTTGGGTAACCTGTAATTTTCCATTTGATGAACATGTTGCATCCATCTTGACTTATAATCAGAAATTTTATTTTCTAAAGGTTCCATGTGTAATTCTTCTGAGATGTCTTAATTTTTTTTGTGATCTAGTAGTGTGTATCTGCAGTCTTCCGAAGGTATTCTCATTTCATTTATTATTATTCCCTCTATTGTATCTTCACCTTGTCGTGGTGGAGTACCTTGTGTGCTCAAATGATCCCGAGAGCTATGTCGGCGGTAGCATTTGTGTCGAAAGGGCTACCCACGACGCGAAGAATTTGTTTAAAAGTGTACCAAATTGGGGATTTCTGTACTTTCAAACTAATTTAGTAGGCTCTATTATAGAATAGCTGAACTGGTTACAGTGTTGGACTCAGAATCACTGTACAGTACACACTACATCTTTGACAATTTAACCAAGTAGATGGTAAAGAGAGGAGATTTGGGTTAAGTGTGTGAAATTAATATTGAAGAACAAGAAGGAGGGGGGATGTTTTTGATGTGAGTTATAGCGTGGTGTTAGCTATATAATTAGCCCAACTTGCAGTAGCTGTATACAGAGTTAAGTCACCCGTTAAACTAATGATGTTAATTAAACTAACTAACCAACTTTCCGATATCTTCATTCCCCCAGTAAAGCTGTATAGACCCTAATAGCAGAGTTGTGAACTCGCTTTGTTTGTCTCTACTTTGCAATACATCTTTATATCATCCAACTTCTTTATTTAATTTTGCTGTCCCGGCTATTAACATCTACAGCGTTAATTACCGTAATGCTAAAAGCGTAATGTACTTGTTTGAACACAAGTAGTTTAATGGTCGAGTTCGTTTTTACTCTGCATTAAGTGTATCAACTTTTTTTCTGATAATTGTAAATAGCATATAACATTTATAACTATGTATTTTTCCAGTTATGTTAATTAAACATAGGCTCAATTCTAGAAATGCATGCTGTTATGCATCACCGAGACTCTTGTAGTCCCAACTCATTTCAAAAAACGTTAAACTGAAAATGTATAAAACTATTATTCTACCAGTTATATGAAATGGATGCGAAACATGACTCTTACTTTAAGGGAGGAAAGGAGATTACGCGTATTTGAGAATAAAGTTCTTAGGAAACATTTTGGACCGAAGAGAGATGAACAGACAGGTGAATGGAGAAGACTTCATAACAGTGAACTACATGGTCTTTATAGGAAGCCATATATAATAAGAACAGTTAAGCCTCGTAGAATGCGATGGGCAGGACATGTGGCACGTATGGAGAATGAAAGACGTGCATGTAAGCTTCTTGTAGGAAAACCGGAAGGAAAACGCCCAGTTGGTAGACCAAGAATGAGGTGGAAGAATGACATTAACCATGAATTGATGGAAGTAGATTATACTGGGGATGATTTGAAAACATTTGCTCAGGTAGGGATGTATGGAGAGCTTATGTCCGCGCGGCCATGAACCTATGGGTTCGATAGTGCCAGTGAGTTAGTTAGTTAGTAAGTAATGTTAACTGCATCCGCAATCTGGAACAAATGATACGTATACCCATTTGGGGTTGTCCTAATTAAAACCAATTTATCATAAGTAATGTCAGGAGTTATTTTCAAATCAACGATAAATTCATGAGTCGTGAAGCGACGAGTCAATTTATTTAGAGGATTTGAAAATCAAGAGTGACTTTGTTATGGTTATTTAACGAATACAATTAATATGTTTACTCAAAAATATGTATTTAATTATAAGTAGTTTAAAGTATTTATATATTTAATGTAAACAACGATGTTTGAAAACAAATCAAAAATGTATGGTTATGTTTTATTTGTTTATTCACTGCAATTTGATCATATTATTTATTGTCAAATAGGATCGCATAATGTAAGAATGCACCCTAGTGGAGAAACTTTAAACACATCAAACTGTATATTATAACCAACATTATAGGTTATTAATTCATTTTTTCGGAAACAACTCAGTAAAATCAGTATTTAAAAACAATTATTGAACACACAATTATCAGTTGTGAAGGTCAAAGGAATCTTCATTATTTGCTATATTGAATGTATTTGTTGGAGAGTCAGTCACTACAAAATAAAGCTATGACCTGTTCAGAATATTAAAAAAGAGAAACTTTCTTTATCAGAAAAGCAGGATGTGATAAAGAGAATTCTATAAACAATGAGTGAAACATGACTGTCATTGGTTGTAAAACAAAATTCATTGAAATGTGATTAGTCATTGACTCCCATTTCGGGCATTAGTTAAATAGTCATTAAAATACAAGCACAAATATATCGTTTTAAGATTCTTATTACACGCCATTTACCAGGAACGGACTTATTGCACGTCATATATTGAGCAGTTAATAGCATTCGATATAAACTACATTTTATAAGTAAAAGAACATTTCTGTTTATTTTACAAATTTATAACATAGATTATTAAAATTAAAAATCAAATTATGTATATCTTGACTACAATTTTCCCCGTTTTTTTGTAAATACCCCAGGTTTTCTTTCGACATTCCTGGTGTTCTCTCCTGGCATGGCGTACTTGTAACCCACATCTGAGGTTGGGGCGCCTGGAAGGCGGGGTTACGTTGGCCCGATGATATGATGAGTGATGGTGATAATAGTGGTGCGCCAGGAGAGTCCCTAATCCTAAGCTTAAACTAAGATGAATATGAATGATAATGATTGCGATGACCATATGATTTCGGGGACCGTTTCGGCCTTAAAGTTTTCATGACATTTGTCTTACAGGTGAGGAAAACCCCGATGAAAACCTCACCCAGAAAAACTGTCCGGACCGGGGATCGAACCCTGACCCGCTGCGTGATAAGGCAGCACGCTACCTCGAGACACAGCGGTGGACTTTTTTCCGTAAAATAAAAATCGGGATTTCTGTGTCATGAGTCCATATACATACATTGGAATAAAAACCCTAAAAAACACAAATTATTTTTGCAGTATGTGAATATTTATCAATTTAACATTTTCCAATACTGTTATTTTAACACAGTTCTAATAATAGATCATATCATTATAATAGAACAATTATTTGACGAAAATACATATGACAATATTTTATTAAAAGCGTGAAATACTTATTTTGAATGAGAATTAGAGGCAATTCTAACCTAAAATAGCTATATTTACAATGACTATTTAGCTCATGCCCCAAATGGGAGTCGATGACCAATCACATTTCAATGATTTTTTATTTACAACCAATCACAGTCGTGTTTCGCCTCGAATTTATCAACTAAAGTTTATGATATTAAAGAAAACACCTCCCTTCTAACATTCTGAAGAGGTCATAGCATTATTTTGCAGTGACTGACTCCCCAAGAAATACGGCTACCAGTTTGTATATAGAGCATGAATGTCAGCAAATAGTGCATGCGGGAGTTAATATAAAAGCATTTGTAGCAATTCATTATACCACAAAAAAAGAAAGAAACATCCGTTTGCACTTTCTTGAACGAATTATGTTCCAGGAAATGACGTTGCAGAAAAATATAATTGACATATTTACATCATAGGACATCAGAAATGAATTAATACATATAATGTTGATTATACATTTCTCCACTAGGATGCATTCTTACAATATTGCGATCCTTTGGCAGTAAATAATATGATCTGGTTGCAGTGATGAAGAAAAGAAGCAAATGAGGCGTACCAATCGTTTCTCATTTGTTTTCAAACATCGCCGTTTACATTAAATATATAAATATTTTAAAATAACTATAGTTAAATCATGATTTGTGAGTAAACAGCTTAATTTTTATTCGTTAAATAGTCGTAACAAATGCCACCCTTGATTTCAAATTACCTAGATAAATTCACTCTTCACTTTGTGAGTCGTGATGGAAGTCACTCGTGGCATTACTTATGAGAAACATATATAATCATTGTTGAAACAGATTAGTCCACTCTTCGTTATGGGACACCAGATTATCTAATAAACTATAAACTAATCTACTCCACACTAACTTGCCAATTTTCTCATATACCGAAATAAAATGAGATGGAATATTATGTGGTAAAATAATTTAGTAATGAGTAAATAAATATAGTAGTAGCAGGACTTTATTAGACTAAAAGTAAAATACATACAATATTATTTGCAAATATGGGTCACACATGCAGTAAGCCGTACATGTGTTGATAATCATTATAATAAAGTAATGTTTGGTAATAATATAACGTAAAACAAAAAATAAAACACAATAATATTACAATTGGATAATAATGCAATAACAATATTCAGTAATTAAGTTATGTAGAATTATTAAGGATTAATGGTATTACGTCCACCGCTGTGGTCTCGAGGTAGCGTGCTGTCTTGTCACGCAGCGGGCCCGGGTTCGATCCCCAGTCGGGACGTTTTTCTGGGTGAGATTTTTTATCGAGATTTCTCCTCACCTGTAAGACAAATGTCAGGAAATCTTTAAGGCCCAAAGGTCCCCGAAATCATATGGCCATCATCATTATCATTATCCTTATCATTATCATCATCCTTCACCGGTGTGGAAAACACCGGAAAGCTACCACACCTACAATTCCCTAGTAAACTGCAAGCATAGAATGAAAATGCTATGATTGCTGTGAAGGACCTGCCTTCGGGCAGATTTACTATGGATGGAATGGTATTACATTTTGATAACATATTTACTTAATCACGAATGAGTGTTGTTCTTATTTTCCGCGTTTTGTCCAGAAATTTACCCAAATATATCCAATTTCCTGGATTTATCATTAACACGTAGCATGCTAATCTTTCACGATTTGAATTTAAAAATATTTCCGGTAATAATTGACGCCTTCACTATTCTAAATTGTTACATTTTCCTTATATATGTATCTCGTCTTCAAAGCGTCTGCACATTGGACATATTCGCATATCGTGAATGTCGCTATTTTTTTAAAATTTCCATGCCCTTAGCCTAAAGCAAGCAAGCCCTGATTTCTCTTTAAATCCTTGGTTGAGTAAATAGGATTTTTTCCCCTAACTTATTTTAGGTCTCTTTGTAAAAACAATGAGCGTTTTCGCGTACATTCGGCGAAAATACCTTGTTGTTTATATCTAAGTATCTATTCCTTATTTTTCTCCACACATTCTTGCGATTTTCTGCTCCTTTCTTCCCATACCTAACCCATCTCAATCTTTTGGAGTTATCTCCTAACCTCGTCTGCACAGAATATCACATCTATGTCCCTAATTTGGTGGTCGTAACAAATTGCTCTGAGCATTGTTTGTTCACCTTGGATTACCCGCAACCAGTACTAGAGTACACGAATTTTGCAGTTTATGTCTTCCTAAAATGACCCAAATTTATATAATATTCCACAGTAAAAAACGGTATAAAAACACTTTAATCTGATAGCGGAAATTAATAATATAATATTGGATAACATGAAGCCTAGCAGTCATTAGTTCTCTGTTTAACATTCACAAGTTCACTCCTGGCAATAGACCAGTAGTTTATCAGTGTTGAAATCGTATACTAAGATCTTTTGATAGTTGTGAACGATTTGATGCTGTTACATGAACGAGATATCAGCATGGAGACTTAAAATTACTTCACAGAAATGAATTTTGTACAAAATGCATATCACGGCTGTGTCTTCTGCCGTGTAACTATCCCGTCATATTATATTTATTTTGGTCTTTTACTTTCAGGACCATCGTCTTCATGATTCCTTAGCTTGTAAATCGTAATAGTGACATTGTTTTGTATTAGTACAACACTCTGATGTTGACTATATATCAGTCCAGACGAAATGTAAAAAGCGACCAGCATCTTCGACTTATATTTTCTCTGTCGCATTCATATGATTATTGTATGAGTGGAAATCGTGAGTCAAATTAGGCCTCCAGAATATCAATCAAATTCTGTGTTAAGTTGTACGTAAGAAAAGACCGCCTCCAGATTTTATATAAAGAAATTTCCTCAAATTATGCTATAAAATATAGATCAATACTGTTTGGGGTCAAGTTGGATCCAGGAATTCTATTTCTATAGTACTTTATATAATGGAAATGGGCATTTAATGAATATGAGGCACATTTTGGAGAAGTGGCTGAATTCAAATACCTAGAAACAATAACTACAAGTAGGAATGAGGTACACGAAGAAACATAGACTCAATTCTAGAAATGCGTGCTTCTATCCGTTACAAGGGCTCTTCTCGTCCCAACGTCTTTAAAAAAAAACGTTTAACTGGAAAAAATATATGTTATAACCGATATTCTCCCAGTTATTACTACGTATACGTATATGTTAGTGAAACATGGACGCTTACTTTAAGGGAGGACAAAATATTACTAGTATTTGAGAATAAAGTTCTTAAGAACATTTTTTGGACCAAAGAGAGATGAACAGACAGGAGAATGGGGGAAGACTTCATAACAGTGAGCTACATGATCTTTATAGAAAATCAGACATAATGAGAACAGTTAAGACTCTTAGACTGCAAAGGCAGGACATGAATGGGGAATGAAAGAGTAACATCGGCATTCTTATAGGAAAACGAAAGGTAAAACGCCCAGTTTGTAGACCAAGAATGAGGTTGAGAGAATAACAATCATGATTTGATGAAAGTAGATTATGCAAGGGAATGATTGGAAAACAGCGCAGGATAGGGATGCATGGAGAGATTATATCCCCGCGGCCATGGACATACGGGTTAGACAGAGCCAGTAAATTAGCATTATTTTTAGATAAAACATATATTATCTCTATTTAAATACGTACTGAAGGATTATATGAAAAAAAGTGTAGGAATAGGTATCGAAGTAAGCATGTTAAAGTAAAGATAGTTGAGGTATAACACGATAGATGTAGCTTACCTAAAATGTCATGTCCTTTATTCACTAAAATCATGTTTTCTATAAATTAAATATTTTATTAGTAACCCCACTACAGACCTTACGAGACCTTAGAGTAGCAGGAGGTTAAGGATCCCATTTTTCTAGACCATCGGTACTAGGTGTCAGCCGGGTTGTCAGGTGTCAGACGATGGCCGCCTTTAATCCCCATAACAAACGACTGGTACTCATTTCTTTTAGAGACTCACTAGATCCCCAAAGCCACGGTGCCGCCAGAAGATTTATGCTAGGAGTAGAATCCCCGACTTTCCGGCTTGAAGCATTTTCCCTTAACCAACTTGTCTATGACGTACCTTAAGTTCTTTGGTTAGACGAATTTAATTGGCTGTAAATATTCTTTTTATTTCACAGTTATATTAATAAAACATATTTTTGCGCGAAAAGTTTGGGGACCATGATTGAAAGTTCAACTTCCTACATTTTGGGGTTGCTAACCTAAATAACCATATTATAATAAAATAATTATACTGTAATATTACATATTACAAACACGCGTGTTGGAAGTAAAACCACTGCACTCTGTGTATACTATATACAATGTACATACAAAAAATATCCAAAAGGTAGTGTTAATATACATTATACCAAACAAATCATTGCATTTTAAATGAACTGAACTTTATTTGAAAAAAACATAAAACAATAAATACGTACTTGCCGCCATTTTATCACTAAGTGGTTAGACGGCTTCCTGTTATTTTATCACTAAAAGTCCTTCTGTATATTAAGCTAATAAACATTGCCCACACTGTTAACGTTAGTCAATTTTTTATAATGAACGCAAATATTTCCAACAAGTATTATATTATTTTACTATTGTTTATTATTTTGAAAACACAATCGCGGAAAAGATGTTGTACAATGCACGTTTGTGAGGTGTTTTACAGAATCTCGGAAATTAAAAACCTTGCTATCACTCGGTTTTTAAAAATTTTCCTCGATTCTGTAAAAACAACTTGCCAACCTCACATCATAATATACTATTAATTTTTAAGGGTAGTTTATATAGAATATAAGTTTTTGCTATTAAATTATTTTTCTAGGTATATTATTTGAAGCAAGTTGAAATTGGTGTCTGATGTCCCAGAACTAGCAAATGACAAAACTTGTTCCTACCTGAATTAATTGCATGACCTCTTTATTATTCAAGCAGACTGAAAAAGTCAAAAAAGAGTAACAGCTATATAGAACACAAACCATGAGGAATATTAGCAAACTAGGTTACACATGCATGGAGATATTAACCGTATAAAAACTCCGTTGTCAAAACAAACCGCACTCGGATATTAGTAACATGCATGAATACAAAAGCGCTTTTTACGATACTATTATATAAACCCTCTATTACAAGCAAAACACGCTCTAAGGATATGAGTCTGCATATTATATTGGATACCAAACTTTAACCCTTATATTGGCAATCTATTCTATAAGATACATTCGTTTGATTTAATAATTTTTAATATATGGATACTGAATTCAAATACCTAGGAACAATGATCACAAATAGGAATGAGATGCACAAAGAAATTAAACATAGGCTCAATTCTGGAAATGCATGCTATTATGCATTGCAGAGACTCTTGATGTCCCAACTCTTTTCAAAAAACGTTAAACTGAAAATATATAAAACTATTATTCTACCAGTTATATTATATGGATGCGAAACATGGACTCTTACTTTAAGAGAGGAAAGGAGATTACAAGTATTTGAGAATAAAGTACTTAGGAAAATTTTTGGACCAAAGAGAGATGAACAGACAGGTGAATGGAGAAGACTACATAACAATGAACTACATGGTCTTTATAGGAAGCCAGATATAATAAGAACAGTTAAGTCTCGTAGACTGCGTTGGGCAGGACATGTTGCACGTATGGGAAATGAAAGACTTGCATGGAAGCTTCTTGTAGCAAAGCCAGAGGGAAAACGCCCAGTTGGTAGACCAAGAATGAGGTGGGAGAATAACATTAACTATGATTTGAGGTAAGTAGATTATACAGGGAATGATTGGAAAGCATTAGCTCAGGATAGGGATGTATGGAGAGATTATATCCGTGCGGCCATGAACCTACGGGTTCGATAGTGCCAGTGAGTAAGTAAGTATGGATAGGGTGTAAGACAAGGGTGTAGTTTATCATATACCCTTTTTATTTTTATATAACAATGACATAATCCAAAATTGGAAAAGTAATGTTAATATAGGTATAAGAATGGACCATTTTAAAATATTAAATGTTTTAATATATGCTGACGATGTGGTTATTATTCAAGGAAATGAAAATAATTTACAGTACTCCTGACCTCAATTAAATCAGTTATGCCAAGAATATAATTTTAAAATATCAAAGGAAAAAACGAAAATAATGGCATTTTGGGGAAGTACACATATAAGATAAAAAATCATAATAGACAAAAGAACCTCTGGAATAAGTAAAACATTCTAATTATTTGAGTTGTCATTTTACTATAAACACAAAAACTGAAAGAGACGTAAATGTGAAACTGTCAAGTTTTCAAATAATATGTGGAACTATACATAAAACATTACAGAACAAAACAAGAAGAGATACTAGATTAAAGTTTTATAAAACATTGGCAGTTCCTGCATTACTTTATGGGAGTGAAACTTGGGTAATGACCAAAAAATTACAAGTAGTATACAAAATGTAGAAGTGAAATTCCTTACAAGAACAAAAGGCTGCACAAGAATGGATCGGTTATAGAATGAAGATATAAGAACAGAGTTAAATATATTTCCATTAAATGATAAAATCAAAGGTTATAGAGAAAAATAGTTTAGACATGTAGAAAGAATGAACGTAACAAGATTGCCAAAAGCAGCATTTAACTACAAGCCAAGACGTTCAAGAAATGTAGGAAGGCCAGTGAAAATATGGACAGAACAACTGTGAGGCGGAACAGGCATTTTGCCTAGCCCGTGAAGTGAAGGAGAAGAAGAAGAAGACGATAGGGAAACGGAGCGAGTTAGAAATCATTAATTTTTGTATCGAATTATAAAATATACAGTTTTTTACGTGATTTTGGTTTCTTTACGGTCCGATACATTTAAATAATTGCAAGGAAAAATTGGTGTTTCGACATTTTAGGGTTAATGTAGAATAGTGTGTTTTATTGCTTTTGTACGTAATTACTTAAGTTGTTACACACACACGCAAACGCACATACACGGACACACACATACACATGGTCTTTTGATGAATGAGTGTAGATGTGCATTATTAATGTGTATGTAGTGTGGACATAGAGTTTATATATATATATATATATATATATATATTTATTTATATTCATTGTTTCGGTACACGTGTGTAACCATGTAGGGATTTGTTTGTATTCTGATTATTTTTGTTTTTATTTTATTAATGTAAAAATAATGCACGTACGGCTAAGTGGGCCCGTTCGCAATGTAAATACATATGTATCTCTTTTCTTTTGAAAAAAAAAGGCGATAAATTCCATCCATTCATTCATTCATACATACACATACCCTCACGCGCGCGCGCGCTTATATACATACAGTATATAAACTACATTCCTTTATAAATCGCTCAGAAAAGAGGAATCTCTGATTCTGTTTTTACCTACAGATGGATATGATAACTCAGTTGTATGCTTATGATATTTTCTTATAAACTATGGCACACATTATTACTCTCAATGATCAGTAATAAACGTAAATTGGTGTTTTAATATCTCCAATTATTTTCCTAAAATTTCCTCATGGAAAAATCGTATTTCCGACTACGTAACACATTACTGTATACAATATTTGTTGGTGTGCAACATTTTTTTATTATATACAACTTTCCTCATTAGAGGATTGCCTCAAGGACGAAGTGATAAAGACAATTAATTTTTTTGAATTTATGAAATACATTTTGTAAATACATTTAAAAAATTCAAATTGTAGGCCTAAATGAAGTATACATACTACAAAGTAGAAATTTTGTAAAAATGGTTTCCTAAAATTGAAATTGATCCTCTAATGGCAGCGATGGCAATTTTAGAAAGAAACACCCTGTCCAAATCTAAGGAATTCCAAAATTTGGCTAGGAATCCTGGTATAGTACCTCTTGCCCCGATCATCAATCATACTAATAATTGTATTTTGAATTGTGTACTTTTTCAATTGCATTTGATTTATAAGGATAAAATATACTCTTTCAACATATTAAAAACTTAAGTTATTTTTCGTTGGAAGATATGTCTCAAATTCTAGAAAAAGTAACAAATAACTCTGGTCGGAATCGATGGGGAATAAAGAAGTGTGGGGAAATATTTCACTTAAATTGTGTAACCAGCAGTAATAAATCACTTGTTAGCACTCAGTTTCTATGGGTTTTATACATCGTGATATATTGGCATTTCATGACAGAGAATGTCAGAAGAGGTATTAGTGATGACGTAGCTAGGATCAGAACGTCACGTGGCAATGAGTGTCGAACTCGTGATAAGCAGAAACAAGTGCTGTGCAGCCAGATTATACATGTTCCGTCAGAGGAAACCATTTTGCGCATAAGTGGAACATAAAATATTGAAAATTGCACATTAGCATTAAACTATCATACACAGACTTAGCGTCCAGATGTATTTTCGTCACGGTCCTTCACTGTGAATTTTGAACTTCCAGAAAAATAAATACCGTACTTAAATTGCAATAGCTGAAGATTCGAAAACAGTCTTCTACAAAATTAGTCTCTACTTCATTTTTATCATAGTTTAAACTCTCTCTTTATTTAGGTACTTTTACATGCCTTATGTCACCCCAACCTTTTGTAAGTTGCATCTTCACAGAAAATTTAAGTGGTAGTTTAATAATGCATTTGAAATGAATTTTTGGAGAAGAGCTGCCAGAAAAGCTTGACTGGAAAGAATTAGAAATACATAAATTAGAACATGGATGAACGCAGAAAGAAGTATAGTGGATGAGATTGAACACGGAAGGCTAAAATGGCATGGACACGTAAGAATAAAGCAGGATGGGAAACTACCAAAGGCCGTCTATGGATAGAACATTTTAAGAAGGAACAGAAAAGGAAGACCAAGAATAACCTGGAAGAACAACATTCAAAATTCAATGAGGAAATGTGATGTAACAGATGAAGACACAGAGGACAGAGATCGACGGAGAACTTTAATTAAGGGAAATGTGTGAATGTTTGTTGCAAATTGATAATCTACAAGTACGTAATCGTTTATGTATTTTTTAAAACTCATGTTATTTATTAAGATTGATTGGAGAACACCTTCCAATTATGAGGAAAATTCTCAAAATGAATTAATTTAATAATATATAAAAAAGCATATTCCCGGGGAAGTGCATAATTGTTTTTAAATTGTAATGCAAAAATATACGTATTTTTATTATTGTAGTATGACATTATAATTTTCCCCATTAGTCAATTTCTAATTTGAGAATAAAGATCTTGTGAACATTTTTGGGCCAAAAAGAAATCAATAGACAGGCGAATGGAGAAAAATAATAATGAGCTACATGGTATGAATAGGAATATATTAAGAACAGTTAAGTCTCGTAGACTGTGATGGGCAGGACATGTGGCACGAATGAGGATGAGAAGTGCATGGAAGCTTCTTATAGGAAAACCAGGAGGAAAATATCCAGTTGGTAGATCAAGAATGAGGTTGGAAAATATTATCCATGATTTGAGGGAAGTAGATTATACAGGGGATGATTCGAAAACATTAGCTCAGGATAGGTATGTATGGAGAGCTTAGGTCCGCGCGGCCATGAACCTACGGGTTTGTTAGAGCCAGTGAGTTATTTAGTTAGCCAATAATATAAATGTATTGTTTCTATGCGATACGTATGTAATCCATGCATCTTGTGAAATAGTAAGTACTGCCCAATTAAGATCAGGAATCCCCACAAGCTGTCATTGAGTCAGAACATATCTAATCAGTACTAGGAATGTCATTACATGTTTTAATACTTCCCCGTTTTTCGTAAATGCCCCATTGAGAACCTCAAATTTTCTCAGTGATTCTGGAGGTCAGCTCACAACTCAGTTTGGTATCGATGTATTACAATTGAAAAATAATTGTTTATTTGATTAGTTCAATGGTTTAAAGGAGGGATGCTGCCCACAAAAACATATCAACCTTCAGTGTTACGTAAACATGTAAATGAGTTTGGAAGGCGTATATATTTAACGAAGACGCTAAAATATTATTTTCCCTTGTATGTGAGTAGAGCAAGTTTGGCAAGGTATTTACAGAATCCAGGAAAATGTTTAAAAACCGAGCGATAGCGAGGTTTTTAATTCCCGAGATTCTGTAAAACACTTCACAAACGTGCGTTGTAAATTATTTTTCGCTCGATGGTGTTTTCAAAATAAAAAATAGCAGTAAAATAATATATTTGTTGGAAATATGTGCGTTCATTATAAACAATTAGGCAACGTTAACAATGTGGGCAGTGTTAATTAGTTGAAAGTACAGGAGGCCGTGAGACCATTGTTATTGTTAAAATGACCGCAAGTACATATTTATTGTTTTGTATTATTTCAAATAAAGTTCAGTTAATTTAAAATGCAATGATTTGTTTCGTATAACGTATATTAACATTAACTTTTGGATATTTTTGTATATATTGTACGTAGTATACATAGAGGGCAGTGGTTTTACTTCCCGCACATGGGTGTAAATGTAATAATACAGTATAGTTAATTAGGTTGGCAATCCCGAAATGTAGGAAGTTGAACTTTCGATCATGGCCGTCATTACTGTAAGTACGACAAAACGCACTATCGCGCAAAAAAAAAAATATTGTGCATCATAAGCCTATTAATACAACCCGTTCTTAGGTACATGGATTACGAAGTATGTTCTAAATCAGAAATGATTACAAGCAAAGTAGGTGAACGATCAAGGTCAAGTGACGATTTATTAAAACAGACTGTTTTTAGCTTTAGTGAGTGCCAACATTCAATTGTGGAAACTGAATAATAGATATATTCGCAGTTTCCTAGAAAAATAAACAAACAAAAGAGTCCCAGAAGATTCTACAGTGTTCTTAGGACATACTTTGTTATATATGGGATATACTGAAGCACGGAAATATCTGGATTTTGATAGAGGTGATAAGTGTGTGTGTGTGTGTGTGTGTGCGTGCGTGCGTGCGTGTGTGCGTGTGTGTGTGTGTGCGTGTGTGTGTGCTGTATCTTCTAAAATTGGTATGATATTAGATCCCACAATCCGTTTTGAGACTCATAGGGACCAACCTGAGGAAGTTGACTGTGAAAAGAAAACCATACATGAGCTAACAATTGACTATTACAAAGATAAATAGGGGCCTACCAGTTAGATAGTATAACTGTCACAGGATTGATGATCGAGGCAAGAGGTACTGTAACAGGATTCTTAGATAAATTTTGGAATTCCTTAGATTTGGACAGGGTATATCTTTCTAAAATTACCATCGCTGCCATTAGAGGATCAATTTCAATTTTAAGAAACCATCTTTACAAAATTTCTACTTTAGAGTATGTATACTTCAATTACAATTTGAAATTTTTTAACGTATTTACAAATGTATTTCATCAATTTCAAAAATTGTCTGTATCACTTTGTCCTTGAGGCAATCCTCTAATGAGGAATGTTATATATGATAAATAGGAAATTATATTTCTTAAATATTCAATAACTTGGCCAGATATATCGTATTCAATACTTTGTAAAATTTATTTTTGCCAGTATGACAATGTATTGTTACTTCTCACAGGTACTGTACCATATATGAATAAAGCGGTGGAGCTGTTTTAAAAGTTATTTATCCCAAATTAATTCACCTACTTGCCTTGCTCACGGTTTACATCGTGCTGCTGAAACTATTAAGAGCCAAATATAATGGTGTGGATTTACTTGCCTCCAACATGAAGAAAGGCACCATAAAATTTCATGAGGTATTTGCATCTTTCCTTTACCTCGTCAGCCAATTGTACCTCGGTGTGGTACGTGGTTATATAGGCTATGTCGTATTATAAGAAATATTTCTGTCAAGTAAAAACATTGTTATATTCCTTAAATGCGGAAAGTGCAGCTAGCATTACGATAGCCAGTGTGTTTTCAGAACTGTGGCATCGAGAAAAAAATGCAATATATTCATGCTCGTTTCTCTAAATTACCCGAGTTTATAACGCAGTTGGAGGCTCGAAATAATCTATTCTATTTCCCTCATAGATCACATTTCAAATTTATTCTCTTCAGAAACTTGCTGTATTGCTAAAATTTTATTCGACAAGCTTATTAGTCTTTTATTAAATAAAAAAATCTGGTTACAAAGAATATAGCCGAATTAGCAAAATACTATCTGGTGATAGTGAAAAATTGGAATAGAAGAGCAATTCACTGAAGAAGAATTTCGGGGTTTTCACATGCATCCGTGACATCACACGATGTATAAAGGACAATAAAACCTTCTACGATGACAGATGTAGGAGTACACACAAGAAAACCTAAGGCAACTTTCCTCCCTACTGCAACAGCCACGAATGATATGAACTAACTAACTACCTCACTCCAAGTCTCAGTTATTAACCAAACCTTTGTAATTAATAATGAAAAAATAATCTTACTATTCTTGTCTCTTCTCTCACTTGGAGGGCTTACCCTTTTCTTAGGCTTCCTTCCAAAATGAATGATTATTCAGTCTATGCTATTTAACTGATCCCACGTACTATCGAAACCGTAGGTTCTTGCCGCGCGGACATAAGCTCTCCATATATCCCTATCCTGAGCTAATGTTTTTCTATCATTCCCTGAATAATCTACTTCCCTCAAATCAAGGTTAATGTTATTCTTCCACCTCATTCTTGGTTTGCCAACTGGGCGTTTTCCCTATGGTTTTCCTACAAGAAGCTTACATGCACGTCTTTCATTCCCATTCGTACCACATGTCCTGCCCATCGCATTCTACGAGACTTAACTGTTCTCATTATATCACGCTTCCTATAAAGACCATGTAGTTCACTGTTATGTAGTCTTCTCCATTCACCTATCTGTTCATCTCTCTTTGGTCCAAAAATTTTCTTAAGAACTTTATACTCAAACTTACCTTTTCTCCCTTAAAGTAAGAGCCCATGTTTCGCATCCATATAATATAACTGGTAGAATAATAGTTTTATATATTTTCAGTATAACGTTTTTTGAAAGGAATTGAGACGTCAAGAGTCCTTGTAATGCATAATAGCACGCATGTTCAAAATTGTCTGTTTTTAATTTCTTTGTGCATCTCATTGCTATTTGTGATTATTGTTTCTAGGTATTTGAATTCAGTCACTTCCTCAAAATTTCCATCATTTGTCATTAACTGTCCACTTCCATTAGGCCTATATAATGTATTTCCGTGTGTGACTATATTTTTAGTTTTATTATTATTTATTTCTAGTCCCAATTTCTTAGTGTTTCGCGAATATTACTACCAATAAAAAAATTGATTTTTTTGTATATTATTGTGCGTATTTTCTATATTTTTTCGTGCATATTTGCCATTTGATTGTACATACAAATCTAGTTTCTAGTCGATACTAGTAAAATTCATGGTAAGTTTCCGTTGAGATGTTAATTCACAATAATGTAATGTACGATTAAAAACTATAAAATAGTTACCTTGTAGGTCCGTCTCCTCAACTTAAGTTATTTCAAAACTCTGTAGGCTTTACGGGACTAGCCCCACCATCAGCAGAATGCATTAGGTCCGTACTTGTTTTCCCTTGTTGAAGCACTGACTTGGTGGTGAGTATTTTGTATAGAGGATTGTGTGGACTGGGTATGTTCTCATTAATAATCAGGTTGTTGTCAATTTCTCTTAGGATTGCGATTTCCTCCAATACGAGTATATTTATCCTAGTTGGAAAGTTTTCTCTATGCAATATTGTTTTACAAATCTAGTTTCTAGTGTTAACTAATAAGAAAACGATACGGCGTTAGCGTTATCTATTAGAGTACGCGATATTATTCTACATGATTTATCATTGATTTATGAATTAAATATATTCGTTAATATAAAGGTGAGCCTATCCATGCAATAAGTAATTGTTTAAAAATGTCAACAGTGTATTTCTTAATTTCTTCGTCCCTCTCTTCATTGCATATTTAATTGTTTTTACCTTCACTATCGTCTATAGGATTTACATCTCCATGTGGGACTTAACAACTACTTCCCTGGGTGAGTCACCTACAGGCGAAGATCAACAACACTAAACCACACATTACATTAAGATAAATAGTGCTAAGCTACCCTCGATTTATGGTTAGTAGTAAGGACCACCTATTAAGACACTTATGTCAAAACAAGACCGGAACTCAACATCGACCAACTGAAAAATCGTCATCATTATCAAATGCTGATCGAAACAGGTATTGTGTCCAAAGTAAGAAGCACAATTTGACATTCAACTTCCGAATGTATTACTCCGCGCAGCACATGTAACAGTGCAGGCGAACTCTGTCAGCTGTTTGTTACAAGCCGATAAATTAATGCACTATATAGTTCACTACAGTGCCAGGATTATGCTCCGCAAACTTACAAAATACATTTAACACCGTTTTTCACCACTCTTTAACAATTTCCCATTGTCCTTCTAATAATTTTGATCACACATTTTATCGCCAAGTTAACATAATCTACCCAACAGTCGGCATATTTGTAACCGACATTCAACTTTCCGTCAAGAAACAAATGCGAATTTTTAGTTAGTCACCGACCTTGAAGAAATATGTAGGTGTATACTGTATTCTGATCTACTATAGTTAACTTTAAATACGTAATTATATTAATCGAGTGCATGTTCTATTTTTTTGCATCCGCTGAACTGTGCTTTGGTCATGAACGAATCGCAGTAACTGCAGCAGTCATGTGCTTCGTGGATTACCCGCCCATTTATTTTCCTGAAGTGTCTTTCTTAGGCTGGACAGAAAATAATATTGCCTGTTCCGCTCCTGGATCGAGCAGATTTTTCCGATATTTCCTGTTCATTCCTGAGCGTAGTTCAGGATCTTCTAACGTTAGTCTGTCGTGGCATTCTATTCACATGACCATACCAACTTCTTCTGTGTATACCGAGGTTCGAATTATGCTCTTTGTATTGTAATTTGCTTCGGATAACTTTTTTAACGGTCATGTAGTGAACAATCTGCTAAATATGACGTTTCAGAAGACAATTAATATTAAAACCTACTTCCGAAGAAATAAACCGAGAATGGGATAATATAAAAGAAAGCATTGATAAAGCAGCATATGAGGCATTAGGAACAAAATATGAAGTATATAACAAGAAGGGTTTAAGAATATGGAATGAAGAATTAGAGAGGATAATAAAAGATAAAAAACAGGCTTATCACAAATATTTTCAGAATAAAACACTAGAATTAATAGCTGAATACAAACATAAAAGTGCAATAGCCAAAAGAGAAATTAAAAAACACACAAAGTCAGTTGGGATAGATATATAAGCAGACTATAATACGATATACATGGGCAGCAAAAAATAGCCTATCCATAGTAATTCTGCCCGAAGGCAGGTCCTTCACTGCAATCATAGCATTTTCATGCTATGTTTGCAGCTTTACTAGGGAATTGTAGGTGTGGTAGCTTCCCGTTGCTTTCCACACCGGTGAAGGATGATGATGATAATGATAAGGAAGATGATGGCCATATGATTTCGGGGACCGTTTGGGCCTTAAAGTTTTCCTGACATTTGTCTTAGGGGTGAGGAAAAACCCCGATAAAAACCTCACCCAGAAAAACTGCCCCGATCGGGGATCGAACCCGGGCCCGCTGCGTGATAAGGCAGCACGCTACCTCGAGACCACAGCGGTGGACAAATAGCCTATAAAGTAATGAAACATCTAAATAAACAAGAAAAAGATACAATACAGATCAATGCAATTGAGGACAAACAATGGGAAGAACATTATAAAAAACTGTGGTATAATGAAAATAAAACAACTAAAGATAACATATATGAGTGTGAGATAGGAATAGATATGATAACAATGGAAGAATTAGAAGAAGTACTGAAAACAACAAAGAACAGAAAGGCAGCTGGAATAGACGGAATTAACATGGAATTAATAAAATATGGAGGATTTTTTTAAACTGAGATTATTACATTTTTTAAATTTATGTTGGAAACAAACAACAATACCAGAAACCTAGACAACATCAATAGTACAATCTATTTTTAAGAAAGGAGAACGTAACGACTGCAACAACTACAGAGGAATAAGCATTTTAACTGCAGGCTATAAAATATACTCAAGAATCTTAACATTTAGGTTAAAACAAATAGCAGAGGTAATGTTAACAGAAGAACAAAGTTGATTCAGACCAGGGCGTTCATGTATGGATAATATATTTACGATAAAAGAATTTATAAACAAAAGAAGAGAATATAATAAGGAAAAACACATAGCTTTTATTGATTTTGTCAAGGCATTTGATAAAGTAGACAGAGGAAAACTCTGGACAATTTTAAAAGAAAAAGGAATTCCGAAACACTTAATAGCAGCTATAAAGAGTTTGTACTGGAACACAAATTTTGTTATAAAAACTAGAAATGAAGTAAGTAAAAATAAAATTCATACTAATCAAGGAGTTAAACAAGTTTTATTCAACCTATACATCAATGATATAATAGAAAAATGGAACGAAGAAGCAAATAAAGGAATAAAATTAGATAAAACACACTACTTGAAAACATTATTATACGCTGATGACCAGGTAATAATAGCAAATACAGAAGACGAACTTCAAAGGAATATTTTTAAACTACATAATATATGTGAACAATATAATCTCAAAATATCCATAGAAAAAACTAAGGTAATGGCATTCCAAGGGAAAAATCAAATCAGATCGAAAATAGTAATAGGAAACAAAATCATAAAACAGGTGAACCATCTCAATTATCTAGGATGTGACATTTAATTTAATTATGATAATGATATAAAAAATAAAATAGCAAAATTCCAGGGAATATGTGGTATGATAAAACGATCACTAAATAACAAAACAACAAGAGAGACCCAATTGAAGTTTTATAAAATATTGGCAGTACCGGTACTGCTCTATGGATCAGAAGCCTGGATACATAAAAAACAAGATCTAAGTAGGATAACGGCGGCAGAAATGAAATTTTTGAGATCTGTTAAAGGGTGCACTAAGGAAGACAGAATCAAGAACACAGAAATAAGACGCGAACTTGAAATATTTGCAATAACTGATAAAATAGATACATATAGACAAAAATGGAAGCAACACATAGACAGAATGAATGAAGATAGATATCCAAAACAAATAACAAAGTACAAACCTAAAGGCACCCGAGATGTGGGCAGACCTAGAAAGAGATGGGCTGAAGTCGGAACGGGTCAACAGACCTAATCCATGAATGCAGATGATGAAGTTGATAATTATATGGATGAAAATCATATTCACATTATCTTCTTTAAAAATATTCATTAGCATTTTCAAACCCATAGATTCATGGCCGCAGAAAATAAGCTCTCCATATATCCCCATTCCGGTGCAATGCCTTTCCAATCAATTCCTGTATAATTTTTATCTGAAATCTGAATAATGTTATTTTCCCAGCTTATTCTTGATCTATCTACGGGTGCGTTCCCTCTAGTCTTCCTATATGGAGTTTCCATGCCCCTATTTCTTTCCCTATAAGTGCCACATGTCTTGCCTATCCCAATTTACAACACTTGATTGTTCTTATTTAATATAGTTTCCCATAAACATCATGTAACTCTTATGTAGTCTTCTCTATTCTCCTATCTGCCGCATATCCTTGGTTAAAAAAATCCTAATAACTTAATTGTCAAATGCTCATATTTTCTCCTCTCTTAAAATAAGAGAGTCCGTGTTTCACACCCATATAACTGGGAGAATTACATTTTCATGCATGTTCAGTATAACGTTTCTTATGGATGTTGGGATGACATGAATATTTGAAATGAGTAATAACATACCGGTATATTTCGAGAATTGAACATAAGTTTAATTACTCGCAGAACCTCATTAGTGTTTATAATTAGTTTCACAGTATTTTAATTCTTAATAATCTCTTCATTTGTAGTTAACTGTTCATTTCCATTATTTTTATGCATTTCTATGTGTGATCGTTAGAGTCCAGATTTTATTTAAATGCACATTTTGTTTCTTTATAGGTAGTCAAAAGAAAATCTAATATGTAGACGAATTTACACTGAAAGGATTCTTTTTCCAAAATTGTAAACTACATATTTTTATTTCACAGTAAAATAGACTACATAATTTTACATATTTTAATATTATTGCCTAATAATTGTACAATTTCGTCAAACCCATTTTCTTTTCATAGCAAGAAAGGAAAGGAAAAAAATGTAAGTTTTATTATTGTTCTTCTCGCACATTGTCGTAAATCCCGTACTTTTCAGCTATATTCAAATCTAAATTGCACGAGTTCTATGCTAAAAACAATGACTCGTTTTAAACATTTTCCTTCCTTGTTCTAAACCGCTTCAGAATTTGTAACAGTCAATTGAATTTAAGTTAAACATGGCACCGGTTGTCTTCTTTGTTATCAAAGCTGAAAACATGGATTTCTATTGACAGTACATTAACCACTGATGGTAAAACAGTCCTCTGCCAAACGAATTCTAAAATTGAACAACATTTACAAAGCAATATACATATTAGGAATAAACAACGGGTTTCTTCAAAGAAACAGGCACTACTTACACAGTTACAGGAGCAGCTTACATCATCTAATCGTGCATGGCATTGGTTTCATGGAACATACCCTGGAACAAACTTCAGATACCAACATGTTTGCGAAATTGAGCCATCCTTCTCTACATATAAAAAACATTGTCAGACAGAAAGACTGTGCATGAAAACAGAACATTTGGAAAAGTATGTTAATTATTTGTGCATATCGTTCCTATGTGACTTAAACGTATGAGTGGGAAGCACTTTTACACCGCGTTCCTAAATGATGGACGGGGTTTTAAGTAGTTGGTGTAGCTTCACAAACGAAATTGGATGCATGATTATTTGCTATAATGAAAGAAAAACTGTGAAAGTTTCATATTCTGTATGCAGTAATTTGTTTCTTGTCATTATTACGTCGTCAGCGTTAAATTTGTGAAAATGGCGATTCCTGGTCAGAAGTCATTCTGTGTGTTGCAATTTGCGAGGTCTGCTTCCATTGTCGCAGTGCAGCGAGCTTTCCGACGGCAATTTATCATCCGACAGATAAAATGATCTGTCGATAGTATAAACAGTTACAAACAACTAGATGTATCTATAAAAGGAAAAGTCCAGGACGTCCACGAACACAAAATGACGTGTCAGTCCAGATATACGATTCATTCCAATACCCTCCACGGTCTCCGGATCACACATCTTGTGATTTCTTCCTGTGGGGGTATGTAAAGGACCATGTGTACGTACCATCACTTCCGGTCGACCTTCCAGACTTGAAAAGATGGCTTGTTGCTGCTGTTGAATCCAAATATGCTGACCAAGATTTGGGTGGAATTCGACTATCGGTTAGATGTGTGTCTTGTGACGAAAGGTGCTTATATCGAACACTTATAAAGTATGTTATGCAAACTAGAAGAATTTCTCTTTAACCCCATGTAACGTTTGTTCTTATATATATCATGTAAGATAAATTAAATAGCTTTGAAACCCCGTCCATCTTCTTGGATCACCCTGTATTATCGCCTCACTATTATGGTTGTCCAGCGGCTCGCTTTGTTTCCTCGCAGCTGTTATAGGCCTATATAATTAAATACAAAGGTGCCGACTACCGCCACTATAATAATTCCGCATGTTAATCATTGTCAAGCATTGTCGCGCGGCACCCACTTTCATATAAACGGACAACCTTCTATTTTATAGCAAAGGTATGAAATTTTCGATTTTACACTTAACTGCTTGATTACATATTTCACCAATTTTGGTTACATATTTGTGTACACATTTCTTAATTTGATATTTTATAAAATCCGGGCTCTAGTGATCCTAACATGTTTAGTTTTATTCTTGTTTTCTTCCAGACACAATTTCTTAGTGTTACTCAATAGAATGTGCGTATTGGACCTAATTATTTTCTCTCTTTAGCCTAATAATTGTGCCGGTTAGCTCGTCAGGGTTTAATATTAATAGTTGGAAATCATTGAAACTTCTCAGGTTAGTTTTAAATGAGTTTTATACTATGTCTTAACATAGAAAATAATCGTTGCTATTAGAATTAATATAAAGGAGTGGAGTAGATGAATTTACTCTAAGTCCACGTGCGCGTTATTCGAAATATCAAAGTCCAAATTTTAGAAGACTAAATTTCTTACAAGTTAATAAAATTTATCTTAAGTTTCGCGACATCGCGAAATATTCCGATTTAGGCTATATCGGAGATCGCAGAGCAGTGTATATTTTAATATACAGTAGAGTAGAGAGTAAGAAATTTTGTTAACCGATTTCGCTTAAAAAGGCGTTGGCCCCGCCTAGAAATTCACCCACCCCACTTTACCTACTTTTAAGTACACATGTTACATTAAATACTATTCGTTCATCATATGTTCCTCGAGAGGGGGGTTTACGCCCTTGGGAATTCCTGAAATGCAAGTTCGTTCAATACATATATGATTATTTTGGTAATTTTACACGTGTGATTCTTTTACGTGTAAATGCATTCCTTATTTCTTGGTATTTTACTGGTCAGAGGCGTTAATTAACATTTTTAGGGGTCTGCGTATGTATTGCTTTTTAACATTGTTAATAGATAACTGTGTTTTCAGTTTCTTTCAAATTTGTAAACTTAAGAGGGAATGAACATTTCTTGTTACTGTATAATCGGCCAGGTATGTAGTTTTAGTTTTATAACAATACCTTTTGTTCTATTCATACATTTGCTTGTTACTTTTGTAATCAGCATTTTAACAATACCTTTATTATTCATATATATATATATAACATCAAAATAGTAAAGGAGTTTAAATATCTAGGCATTACTTTACAAACCAGTGGAAGAAGCTTCACAAAACACTTAGCAGAAAGATCAACGCAAGCAATAATGGCAATAAATGATATACGCAATATACAAGCTCTAAGCCTGGAATCAGCGATGAAACTATTCAATGCAAATATCCTCCCAATAATAACGGGATAGAAATCATATGGCCACATCTTACAGAAGCTAATCTGAACATACTGGAAAAAGTGAAAACTACATACCGTATATAAAAAGAGCAATAGGAGTATCAAAACGACAAGAAGCCGTCTAGTGTACCTACTGGCAAGGTAGATTTTCCTTATCGAGGACTTGAAAACAGCATTCCTACTACCAACCACGGAACCCTATGAACATGCGCTACAAAGACTACGCAGGAAAAGAGAGGAAGTATGGCTGAAATTCTTCAGCACCGGAGCAATGATAGACAGGAACTGGACAGAAGCAAATTTCCAGATACGACACGTCATCACAAGACTAAGCGTGCACGGATTCCACCATCTAATGTGTAAAGATAAAACATTCCATGACCCGAAGATGTCATGCACATGCGAAGTGTGTGAACAGAAATGCGGAAGATATCACATCGAAACATGTACACAAAGAACAAAAACAATTTGTTATTACGCAAGACAAAGTTAAAGTGGTAGTGATTGTTAGCTGTGTTATCACCTTTGCATAATTGTGCTCAATCCATTTATATATATTATTCATATATTGGAGTTTTCCCAAATCAGCATTACTAACTTGCCACATATGTATTTTATTACAATGTTGATAATATGCTATATTCTTATTATTTATTAAGTAATTAATTGAATTAAAATGTTATGATTTCTTTAATCCCTGTAATTTTACGTTTCTAATTACATGTTATAAGATATGTTTATCATATAGCATATTTTATTACATTTTCAATACATTTTAGTTTTGGGCCTATTAATTCTTGCTACATAATACATAATTGTATATCAACAACTTACTAACATTAACAATACAATTAATCTGATTTCTATATTCATTTTAATTACACATCTGTTCCATTAATTTTAAAAGAAAATTACTGAAACATAAATCAACACTTTATAATTTATCGACCATATGTTACTCTGTATAAAAATGTGCTTGTCACACAGGAACTTAAAATCGACCAGGATTATTTCATATGACCATTTCCGTGAAATCGAACTGCTTAACGACCCTAGAGAGAACCAATCCAGAAAAAATGCGCCCAAGCGTGATAGCGAATTGGAATCTGTCACTTGAAAGAGCACATAGCATTGCAGTCTATGGAGACAGACGAATTCTTTTTGTCTTCTAGGGATTCTGTTTAGTAATTTGCTGTACTACAGTGTAATATAAGTTTATAGGTTTTTATATATTTTTCAGTAGTTTCAAAAAAGTCTAAACAACGGCTGCGGTTTTACATTTTATTTACTTTGTTGCAATAACTGTTTATTATCTTACACTTTTGCATTGAAAACGTGTCTCTTGTAATATAAAATGAAAAGCTCACTATATTATTTTATTTAAACTCTTCTGAAGTATTTTATAATCTACTTTTTTTCCAAATCAACAACGTAAATTATGTCTATTTATTTAACAAACTTAACCAAATAGGTTCTGCCAAAGAGGTATAGTGCAGGCCTACTTGATAATAGAGAAGGAAAACGATAAAAAACATTAGATAATATGACAAGAACACATCGCCGGTATGCAATGAAAACCTCATAACTCCATCGGTCATTGAAAACCACATAACCTCCAGTAGCCAACACAGATATATGTGATACATAACCTGTTGAGAACACAGCCTTCAAATGTATTAATAACTTGACTTGTATTCTGTAGTAAAATATGTGGGAACTATTGCTGTATCTATTTTCATAATTATTTAAAACAGTTATTTGTTTCTCCTGTAAAATTTACCAAAATGGAGTTACGAGGTTTTTATTGCCACACCATCCATATATTTTGAATGTATAAAATAGGCATGGAGCTAGAATATATGTGAAAATGTAGTGCTTAAAGTATATATTTTTCATTGATATTACAATTTTATGTTAAATTGTTTTATAGATTTATTTTCTGATAATTTTAGCAAATAACGAACAATGTAGATAAACAAGATGTATTAGGCTACACCCAGTATAGCTTCATTCCCTTTTTTTTTTGGAATTAAGCTACTCGTTAACAAACCTCTTTTGTAACTAATTATACATTAATTAGTGATTCCTCGAAAACTAATAAAACAACTGAATATCTACTTATTTTCTATAATTGACGACGGCCGTGCATTTTTCAGTGTTTCATTGTCTCGGAAACAATAAAAATGTATCAGATTGTGGTTATAGCCCACACTTATTTTCAAATTGCTGAACTGTGCCTGTGTTCATGAACTATAGGTTGATGTTATACAATTTCGCATTAAATAAAACATATGTCGTGATAAATTGGTTTCAGATTCCACTAAGTAAGGTGATCAGTTTTTAACATTGGTAGAGCGGGACACCAGGGGGTTCTTCATTAAACTTTTGCCTATATGGAGCAACAATTTTTTATAGAACGCAAAAATAGTATTGTAATATTCTTTTTGCGCGATAGTGCGTTTTGTCGTACTTACAGCAGTAGCGACCATGATTCAAAGTTCAATTTCCTAAATTTCGGGATTGCCAACCTAAATAACTATACTGTAATATTACATTCACACCCACGTGCGGGAAGTAAAACCACTGCCCTCTATGTAAACTACGTACAATGTATATGCAAAAAATATCCAAAAAGTAGTGTTAATATACATTATACGAAAGAAATCACTGCATTTTAAATGAACTGAACTTTATTTGAAACAATATAAAACAATAAATATGTACTTGCGGCCATGCTATCAATAGGCCTAATTGTTCTCAAGGCCTCCTGTTGTTTCAACTAATAAGCATTGCACACACCGTTAACGTTAGTGAATTGTTTATAATGAACTCAAATATTTCCAACAAATATGTTATTATTTTACTACTATTTATTATTTTGAAAACACCATCGCGCAAAAAATCATGTACAACGCACGTTTGTGAAGTGTTTTACAGAATCTCGGAATTGACAAACCTCGCTGTCGCTCGGTTTTTAAACATTTTCCTCGATTCTGTGAATACCACTTCCCAACCTTGCATTGTAATATACTATATTCCAATTTCAACATTAGTACAATTTACAAATGTAATACATTAAACAATTATGTATAGTACCGGTATTATTTTATTCTTTGGCATATTTCTTATTTGAGTGAATTTTTTTTAGTAGATTGCTGTCGTTGTTTAAAATGTCATGAAATGTTTCACAAGAATTTGTTAAATTATATTTCACACATAAAATTACTTTCAAAATTTGAACACCCAATTGTGATTTTTCTGATGTCCACATAATTTTCTGAAATATTACTATATGGGAAAATTTGAGTAATATGATCGAATGATTTTGCACATCATTACAATTAAGTTATTGCTTTAACGTAACCGAATGAAAATGTTCAATATCATTGTAATGTACCGTCCACTCTTCTAAATAATCTATGCAGTTACTATAGAAATTTTTTAACGTGATTCATGATATAGCCAATGTTAGATTTATTGCACCTTGTTCGTCTAGCTGGGTTGTATTATTACAGATAGTTAATAGAAGACAATTATTTTCTAACCGCTTTTGACACTGGAATTTTAAATTATTAACTTCATTTGCTACTTCGATTGCCGAAATGTTGTCACCTTCAATAAGTTTTATAGCATTTTCAAAAAGAATTGCTTGATTGTGTACAAATTAGCCAAATTTTTTATCTTTTCTTTTTTTTTCAAAAAACTCATATAAAATTCTAAGACATTTATCATGTGATAGAAAGTAGGATTTCAAAGGGTCGTATATTTTCAAAATTCTTTCGACGACTGGCAAAAGAGTTAACCGGCGCGTTTTATTGTATCCAAGTATTTTCTGATATTCGACTTCCGCAGTTTCACAAAATTCTTTAACCATTTCAACACGCTCACTCTATAGATAAGAATAGATTTTAATAATAATATTTTCGACATCTACGGGCAACAAGTCAGCAGCTGTTTGAATGGCGTTATGTATTATGTGCTCTGCACAACCAGCACCAATAATGTTTTCATTAAGGTTTTTATTTAATTTATAAAAAAAATATTATTTGTATCTCTTCTTGCTTTTCCTCCAAAATTCGCGTTCGTGTTGTCTGCACAATATGCTATAATTTTGTTTTAAATTGTTTTTTTTTATTCCGGCTTTTACAATGAATATACATTTTTCCGGTACCCATGTTCACAGTTAACTACACATTTGTTTTAACACATGTTTCTATTCCTGTCTGTTCATCCATATATCTTCTTCTATTTCCCATTCCCTCTTAGCTTCATTGATTCCCTGAATCCATGTAATAGTTGGTCTACCCTTCTTTTTCCTTCCCTGTGGTTTCCAATCCATGATTATCTTAGTTAGTCTTCCTTCTTCCAGTCTTCTAATATGTCCGTACCAATTTGTTTCTTCTTTATAGAATCTAATATTGAATATTGTACCTGCATTTTTCTTTTATATATGAATTTCTGATTTTATCCTTCCTGGATATTCTTGCAGCACGTCTTTCCTTTATTGATCATGTTTCTTATCTCTGTTTCTTGTTTTTCATCTTTAGTAATTTTAATTCCCAAATACTTATATTCTTCAGTGTGTTCAATTGTCCCTAAATCTTCAAGTATTAAATCTTGAATTTTTTTTATATTAGTAATGGAACTGAAAATTATTTCAGAAGTATCGCCGGACAAAGAAACGAAATATAAAATTCTAATTTTTATTCCAGTTTCCGAATCAAAAATTCTAATAATAGTTGGAAATAACTTTAAATCCTCATGAATAGATGCGTCAGAATATATGGATATAAAATTAATTTTTCTAGATGTTTGTTTAATTTTGAAAATGCATATGGGGAAAGCACTTTACACACAATTGCCTCTAATTTTGTTACAGAACAAGCAAATTGTTTGTTGAATAACTTTTTGACAACTTCTGATGTACTGTACAGTCCATAGATGTGAAGGAATTATTGTGATTAATAGCATGAAAAGACATAAGTCTTTCTGATAATGCTAATTTCTTTTTCTTCGTCTCCATAAGTTTTTCCGAAAAAATCCTGTAATTTGGAGGATTCGATTATCTCTTACGTTTCTGTGTCTCCAAGCGCTTTGAAATATCATTCTTTCCGCGATGTGAAATAGAAAATTCACCATTACATTTATCACATTTTACCATGTAATCGCTTATGTTTTTTTTTTAAATAAAAGGAAATTCACTTCTTAGATCATCGTTGAATTTGCATCCTCATTTCTTACTCATTATGTTAAATTCGGCACCACACTATTCGAAACATGATGGCAGAAGCTTTGCGTGATTCTGGATACACAGTTTATGAGTAAGTTTATGGTGTGGCCACTAATGGGAGTAACAGACGAATAGATATTATTGCATATAGACCATCTTCTAAACTTGGTATGATATTAGATCCCACAATTCGTTTTGAGACTCATAGTGGCCAACCTGAGGAAGTTGACTCTGAAAAGAAGCCATATATGAGCCAACAATTGACTATTGCAAAGATAAATACCAATTAGATAGTATAACTATCACAGGATTGATGAACGGGACAAGAGGTACTATACCAGGTTCCATAGCCAAAGTTTGGAATTCCTTAGATTTGGACAGGATACATCTTTCTCAAATACCCATCGCTGCCATTAGAGGATCAATTTCAATTTTAAGAAACCAGTTTTACAAAATTTCTACTTTATAGTATGTATACTTCAATTAGGCCTACAATTTGATTTTTTAAATGTATTTACAAAATGTATTTAATAAATTTCAATAATTAATTGTCTGTATCACTTTTGTCCTTGAGGCACTCCTCTAATGAGGAAAGTTTTATATAATAAAACATTTAAAAATAAATAATTTTATAAATTATTATATACATATTGCTTAAAAACACAGTAAGTAGGTAAAAAATTACTTGAATAAATTTTATTGTTAGTTTATAAATTAAAGTTATTTGATTGTCATAAAGTAACTATATTTAAAAAAATAATTTTAATCCTGTAAGCCTGTTTCCGTCTAAATAATAACAATATTAACTTGTATTATATTTCCTCTGAATTTGCCGTAACGTAAGTCGTATAACTTTCAAGGCCGGTGCTATATATATATATATATATATATATATATATATAATATGAGTACTGTCTGCTAAATTCAAGAAAATGTATTTATGAAATAAATAAATTACTTATTTAACTGAATAGCTGATTTTTTGACATCACTTAACTACCACGCAGTACAATGTGTATCGTCTAAGGGACAGTTACAAAATGTTTTCGTCGTTTCGCAGCGCATAAAAACAATTATTGCAAATTTGCAAATTCATTCCACCACAGTTCGTGAATTCTAATCAAAACATTTGAGAAATTGAGTGAAAATAAGAAAGACACAAATAATGTAATGAAATAACATTAAAAAAATAAATACTGAAAACTAATTAAGTCAGATTTTTTTCTAACTGAATCATTGTTCAATATGTATTTTCTTATTTTCAATTTCTTATTATAGCATTTTATATTTCTTATTACAGCATTTTTAATTAAATATAGAGATATATCACATTTGCACTCAATTCTGTATTAAATTGTTAATATTTAGTTACTAGCATGTTATTTTGTATTTAAATTGGTTATATATGATTCAAATAGGATGAGAGATTAAAACGTATATGATGTAATAAAAGTAATAGGCTCAAAATTAAAATTATACGCTTTTTTCGTTTTCACAATAATTTGCAGTTTGTGGGTTGGATCTCTTTTCGGGGAAACTATTCAATTATTTCATTTTCCGTTCTTTTTAAAATGTCTGCTTGAAGTAGCAGTTTTATGTGAATGAAATGTGATAGGTATGTGTATTACAGAAATTTTCATTTCAATTAGTATATATTAAAATTGCAAAATTTACGATATTTTCTGTTATAATGATGAAGTTGTAATTAACGACGTAGATATATGACGTTCCATACATAGTATAGATACTGTGTAACAATATAGTTCGTTATGAAATATTATCCTAGTTTGTGAAGTATTTCAGTAGTACGAGAATTCGCTGAAAATGCTGCCATAGATTCTTGTCCAGATTAAATATTTCAAACTTTTTAATTAATTTCACCTCATTCCATTAACGTACGCTAGATAAAACCATACAGGTATTTAAATAAACAATAAATTTGTAAATTGTCATCTTCCAATTGAAGTATGATGATGAAACTGCTGATAAAATAAAAACCGAAAATAAATTGGATGCATTTATAAGCATTTCAAAGTTTTTACATTATTTTCTAAGAAGTTTGTGGCATAAAAATGAATTACACATTTATTAATATTTTATATTGTTGATTGTGTAAATATATTGAAAAGAAAGTGGGAAATTATCACAATGGATTTAGATGAAATAGATCGAAAATAGAGCAAATCTTGACATTGCATTGTCTTAAATACTGCAGATGACCCTAACTAACTAACTAACGTACAGACACTATCGAACCCTTAGGTTAATGGCCGCGCGGACATAAGTTCTCCATATATCCGTATTCTGAGCCAACAGCTTCCAATCATCCCCTGTATAATCCACTTCCCTCAAATTTAATCATAATTAATGTTACCGGTACTCTCCCACGTCATTCTTGGTCTACCAACTGGGCGTTTTCCCTCTGGTTTTCCTACAAGAAACTTCCATGCAGTCTTTCATTCCCCATTCGTCCCACATGTCCTGCCAATCGCAGTCTATAAGACTTAACTATTCTCATTATATCTGGCTTCCTATAAAGACAATGTAGTTCATTGTTATGTAGTCTTCTCCATTCATTTGTCTGACTACAGATGTCACATATATATAATTAATAATTTGTTTTAAATCAGTAAATTACATTAAATTTATCTTTTATAGGAAAAAATCACTAGGAGGTTTAATTTAAAATTAAACAAAAAGCTTCATACCTCACCTCATATCCAGTCTTCTAATTAGACTGCAGTTTCGAAGCCTTGGCATCTTCATCTTCAGTAATTTCTCGTCGACTAATGTTAGTTCAACCAGAAGAACTACTACTTCTTCCCTCTGTTGGTGGACCGATGAACCTCCAATCAGAATCAGCGAAAATTTCGTAGTTCATACGTTATTCTTTCTTGTTTTTTAAATGTGGATTTTTTTTCCCAAACCGTGAATTATTTTTGTTTTTCTATTTGTTTAATCAGACTGTTTTTTTATTTAATTAGATATTTTTCAGACCATGAATGAGCAACTACTGCTGACTTTTCCACTTCACCATTTTTTTTACATTTCTAAGATATTCTTTCACCCTTGTTTTCAAATTTATTTTTCCTATGTAAATTTTGTCACAATCCCTGCATTTGATCTGACTATTTAACTCATGCCCCAAATGGGAGTCAATGACCAATCACGTTTCAATGATTTCTGTTTTACAACCAATCACAGTCGTGTTTCACCAAATATTATTTATCAATATTAAATTTACCATATTAAAGAAAGCTCCTCCTTTTTAATATTCTAAACAGGTCTGACCTTTATTTTGCAGTGACTGACTCTGCAAGAAATACGGCTACCAGATTGTGTATATAGTGCATGGATGTCAACATATAGCGCTTGCAGGAGTTAATATGAAAACATTTGTAGCAGTTGATTATACCATCAATAAAAGAAACCACTGTTTGCACTTTCTTAAATGTATTTTTTCCCAGGTAATAATCCAGAAAAATATAATTGTCATATTTACATCATACCACATGAGAAATGAATTAATATACAGTTTGATGTGTTTCATTTTTTCTCCACTAGAGGGCATTCTTACAATATTGCGTTCCTTTGGCAATAAATAGTACGATCTGGTTGCAGTGATAAACAAAAGAAGCAGATGAACCGTACCTATCGTTTCTCATTTGTTCTCAAACATCGCTGTTTACATTAAATATATAAATATTTTAAAATAACTATAGTTAAATAATGATTTGTGAGTAAACAGCTTAATTTTATTCGTTAAATAGTCCTAACAAATGCCACTCCTGATTTCCAAATTCTCTAGATAAATCCACAGCTCACTTCCTGAGTCGTAAATTTATCGATAATTTGGAAATCATTTGTGGCATTACTTATGATAAATTCCTGATTGTTTTCTTCAATTTTTTTTTCATTTTTATTGGTTTTAATTATCCAATCTAGGCTGTATATAAAATTTGCAGCGAAACTTCTGGAATGGAAATGTTAGATTGGACTGTACATTAATTATATGCTCCAGGACTGTATAAAGGTCGTATCAGCTTTGATTTACAGCTGACTGACAGGTATTCCCTTATCAGCTACACAAGGTTATTAGTCTATTAGAGCATGGTTCATACTGCCACAATACCCCTCAAATTAATTCAATATCCTAATTGAAGTATTTGGAATCATTACCAATGTCAATTCATGGAACTTCAACAGTCCACCTGATACGACTCCTAAAATATAGCCTCTATTGTTCAGATGTCATCTTACAGCGTAATTACATCGACTTTTTAACTCATGCCCCAAATGGAAGTCAGTGACCAATCACGTTACAATTATGTTTTATTTACACCCAATCACAGTCGTGTTTCACCTCGCTCTTTATCGATTTCTCTTTATCAGCTCCTTCTTTTATGATAAAGGAAGCTCCTCCTTTTTAATGTTCAGAACAGGTCAAAGCATTATTTTTCTCCAACACATACATTAAATATAGCAAATAATAAAAGGATTCCTTGATTTTACTGAGTTGTTTACTAAAAAAATAAGTGAATAACCCGTAATGTTGATTATGATATATAGGTTTGATGTGTTTCATTATTTCTCCACTTGGGTGCACTCTTACAATATTGCGATCTTATTTGGCAATAAATAATATGATCAAGGTGCAGTGAATGAACATAGCCTCACATTTCTGATTTGTTTTCAAACATCGCCGTTTACAATAAATATATAAATATTTTAAAATAACTATAGTTAAACAACGATTTTTGAGTAAACAGCTTAATTTTATTCGTTAAATAGTCCTAATAAATGCCACTCTTGATTTCCAAATTCTCTAGATAAATTCACTCCTCATTTCGTGAGTCGTGAATTTGTCGATAATTTGGAAATCACTCGTGGCATTACTTATGACAAGTTAATACGAAATACTGGTATTTATTTTATACATGATTTGGATTTATAAGGAATTATAATTATTTGTTTATTGTATAAAAATATAGACAGATTTTGATCATATTAAAATGTGCAGATGTTCTTTTAATTTTATAATATTAATATAAGGCATATACGGATGTTGGTGCACGTACCCGCACCGATATTTAACGCAGGAACGAACCTGATGCTATTCACTAGAGCGATAAATACATTATGTTAACCATGCAGACGCCTCAACAATAGAATCACTGTGCAATTTGGCTTGCATAGCATAGTACATTACTTCATGTCGATTTTTTTTGTAAAGGAAATCCCGAAGATATGTTCCCGGAAAGGCGAAACCGATAATCTATCTACACATATGTAAATAATGTTCGTTTTTGCGCGATAGTGTGTTTTGTCGCACTTAAAGCAATGGTGACCATGATTGAAAGTTCAACTTCCTACATTTCGGGGTTGCCAACCTAAATAACTATACTGTAATAAAATAACTATATTGTAATATATATTACTACCGTACCCGGCAGACGTTGTCCTGCCCGAACGTTTAATTCTCATGTCATGGGCGGACGATAAAAATGTTACTTTTTTACCATAAAATTCAGCAATTAGGACATAATTAGATATTATTAAATAAGTTCGCAAGAAAACCTCTTACAGCCTTCTGTTGTGGCTCAAGATTTGTGAATGATGACGTCACTTAGTTATGTCTGAACATAACGATAATTCAGATGACTACGCATCTGACATAAAAAATCCCATAACCCGATCGCCGCGCCACCTAACAAGTCCAATTGTGAATCTAAACCATCCAGGGACCCATTCAAACACACAAAAAAAATTATCCAAATCAGTCCAGTGGATATACAGGAGTTTTTAATTTCTGATTTCAAGTAAACCTCCACTTCTAAAATGTACCCTCCTTTGCAGATAAGTTAAGAACCGTCATATAAGAATTATATTAGAGTGAAAAAAAAAAGATAAATTGATGAGAGTGAGTCAAAACAGTTTTTTCTTTTCCCCGCACATAGATTTCATTTCTGACCCACTGTGCACCGGTCCCATACTGGCCGAAATTCCATGAGAAAAATTTCTTCCCCCGTAGAGACTCGAACCAGCGTAAGTCCCGTAGTTCTCTGCGCCAAGACTTCTTGCCTTAACCACTCGGCTACGGCGCGAGACTCTTGGTATCAATGAAAGATAAAAATGGTTTTTGTGAGTTACCTGTAAGAGATAAACATATGCTGTCGCGGACTTTTTTGTAGAGCTTTTTGAGATATTCAATTCTGTGTACATTAATTTTGTGTATTTCTTATGGTTTAGGCAACGTAAGCCATTTAAGCGTCCAAAGAGCTACTTTTTTCACGTTTTCCACTACAAAGGGCGGTTTTCAAGGGTGTAGGAGTTGAGTATCACAACTCTCTTATAGCCTATGTTCATCCCGGGAATCTCCTGAACATTTTGCAAAAAAAAAACATCACAATCGGATCAACGGTTTGGCCGTGCATAAAGTACGAACAAACAAACAAACATTAATTTTTATATATATAAGATTACAAACACGCGAATGGGAAGTAAAACTATTGCCCTCCATGTATACTACATACAATGTATATACAAAATATATAGTGTTAATAATAATTATACGAAAGAAATCACTGCATTTTAATTGAACTGAACTTTATTTGAAACAATATAAAACAATAAATACGTACTTGCCGCCATTGTATCACTAACTGGTCTCACGGCCTCCTGTAGTTTCAAATAATAAACATTGCCCACACAGTCAATTGTTTATAATGAACGCAAATGTTTCCAACAAAGATGTTATTATTTTACTATTATTTATTATTTTGAAACGCCATTGCGCAAAAAATAATGTACAACGCACGTTTGTGAAGTGTTTTACGAATCTCGGAAATTAAAAAACATCGCTGTCGCTCGGTTTTCAAACATTTTTCTGGATTTTGTAATAAAACACTTCCCAACCTCGCAGCATAATATACTATTTTATAGTTCTGTACAATGAAGGAAAAAAAAAAACAGAATTTACAGTTATTTTAGAGCTGCTATTATTTTGTTAAATTAAGCTACTGACATTGTAAAATTGTGTATAGGCCCTAGTATTATAAATTATAAGGATTTCTGGTAAAGTGGTAATTGAATCCGTTGAGTATTATATTTCTTTTGTTTTCCTCCGAAAGAGAAGTTAATTATATTTTAGAAATTAATAATACTCGTCCATATTTTCTTTCATACGATGTGATGTAACTTGAGAGGTCCAGTCGTTACAATTAACTCACTGGCACTATCATGGCCGCACGGATATAAGCTCTCCATACATCCGTATCCTGAGCTGATGTTTTAAAAATATATCCTGTACAATTTACATCCCTCAAACGATGATTAATGTTATTGTTCCATCTCATTTTTGGACTACAAACTGGGCACTTCCCCTCTGGTTATTCCACAAGAAGTTTCCATGCCTCTTTCGTTCCCCATCGAGACTTAACTGTTCTTATTATAGTTGGATTCCTATTAACACATTGGAGACCGACAGCTCTGCTTTGTACCCACCGCTGCTGGACCGGACATTTCTGTCAGTAGGGTGGACTTTTAAATTTTAAACCGCGCTAGCACAGTGTGGCTTTTACATCAATATATTTACAATCAATAACAATAATGCATAAGTAAATCTTTATTAGTGTTCTCACCAGACTTGCTACTAGAAATCGAGGGTTTGATAGCGTTGGAAACATTTACCTTTATGTAAAGGCAAAGTGCAAAAGAGCATACGTAGCGAGTTTCTTTTCTTGTGTTCACTAAAATCGCGGAAAAGTTTTGAGGGTATTTTTTTCTTTCCAATCACAGTTGGTGTTAATTTATTTTTCTTAATGTCTTAGCCTCCCTGGTGGGTCGTGAGGTGGTCTCCTAGAAGTGGTTTCTTTTCTCTCTGTCCTTCTTCGTCTTCTCTGTCATCTGTTCCTAATTTAACGACTGCCAAACAAGAGGCTGTTTCAAGCAAAAAACTTCTGTTTGACATTTTGCTGTTAGGATTTTGAAATTTATAGACCCTGAAAACATTAAAGAGTGTACAATTCAGAAGCCACAATACAACTTTCTAGCACCATTTCACTATTTTTCTAAGGATGGAGTAATATGATAGGTATTGGTCAGCCCTGTCTACACCCTTACATACTTGTTATATTGAAGTATTCAATAGGGCATTTTTACAACTTTACTCTCCCCACTCTCGTGTTGCCTGATGCTATGTGCTAACCATTCTTACGTCTCTTTTATCTTTCCATGTTTGTAGCAAAAGGTCCCCCTTACTACAAAAACACTTTCTCCTGGTTTGAGTTTATTTCCTGCTTCCAAAAATGATTTTGGAAGCCCTCTGTTAATCTTTATTGCTTCAGAAGCTCTCGTCTTTCTTTCGAGCAAATTTTCAGCTATAGCCACACTATTATAATAATTATCCTGGTGGACATGATGTCACAGATATAAATTCGGCTCCAGAACGCAAAATTGAGTTTCTTTTAATTTTTCCGCTCTGCAAAATATATTTACAAGTTACATACGTATCCCGCAATCGCCTAACTACCCGCACTAAAATTCCATATTTCACCAGCCGTCTGTCATAAAATTGTAAACAATTCTGTAAAATTGGCAATTTCATAAAAGAGAAGAGAGGGGTACAAATACAACTAAAATTTATTTTACAATGAGAAGAATCAAAATTGAATGCCTCATTCAAAAGCGAAGAGGCAGGGAAGCCATAGAAAACGTAAAAACGGAAATCTCCGTGACCGGTCGTCTAGTGCTGGCCATTTAAACACGGAGATCTCCGTGGCCCGTCACCAATGTGTTAAGATAATGTAGCTCACTGTTAGGTGGCGTTCTCCATTCTTCAGTCTATCTCTTTTTGGTCCAAAACTTTTCCTATGAACTTCATTGTCAATTACTTGTAATTGTTTCTCCTCCCTTGACACTTTGAGTCCTGCAGTGGTACTAGTACCACGGCATTTAAATGACACTGAAGCTGGAGAAAACTAAATCCCTCGGCATGTCTGTACCGGTGGATTTATAGATTTATAGGGGTGTTTTTCAAATCAGGAGTCATGCACCGAAATAAATGAAATATGTGTAGCCTATTCTATACATTTCAAGCTATATTTTGCTTATATAGTTGTTAATATATATATATATGGTTAAGAAGATTCGGAAATTATTAAGCGGTTTGTATTTTTTAATCACAGTCCAATGTTGTGTTTTCGGAGTAACATCATTGGTCTCTTATTCAACGGGTCCGGGTTTGATCCAGGTCTGGACAAGTTTCCTGGGTGAAGATTTTTTCTCGAGATTTTTTTTTTCTTGTAAGAGAAATCTATGGACAATTTTTAAGATCCAAACGGTCGCAGATGATAATACCATCCATATTATATTCACCTTGTTTAATATTAATGTGTTGAGTGAATGAAGTGTCCCACCTCAAATGTCAGTATCGTCATGGACTTCCCCTGATATTGAGTTGATTATTCATCTGGGGAGGCCTTCCATGTACGTGTGTAGTCAACGAAGTAAATGTGCGATCCATAGTTTCAAATTCTTTCCCGACAGGCCGATTATACATATTTTAAAAGCAGGATCTACTTGCATTTCATTTTGTCAATTAATAATACAGTAAAAGCTCCATATTCACGGTTCCGTTATTCTTGGGTTAAAAAATTTCGACACAGTTCCTGTATTCGAGGCTAAAGATTTCTTTATTCTCGGATCCATTCGGTATATTAGAAGGATTACTATCCTTTATTAACGTATCGGTAACTTTTTTTACTACAAGCATGTGCCAAAGTAGCTTCTATAAAGAGCGATTCAAACCAAATGGACAAATAAATATCAAAGTAGAACAAACCTTATTGTCACTAGGCCAAACATCCGTTGTTAACGGATTCATTAAAAAATCCGAAAACGAAACAAGGAATTCTATCGCTGAATTCACAGGTGAATATCAATCTAAATTTATAGACCTTTTAAAAGCGACAAAACAGAAAAGAAAAAATGACTGAATTCTTTAAGCCCTTACCCAAGCCTGACAATAATAATCAATATAAATTGTTAAATATCTCTCTTTAAATTAATTTTATTTTGATAATTTGTATTTTATTTTGGAACCTTGGAACGGATCACCTATATACCCATACAATTATCACTCCACATTCACGGTTTCTGTATTCGCAGCATATTTACGGAACATAACCCCCGCGAGTAAGGAGCTTTTACTGCACTGATTGCAACGATAATCTAATTGTTAGAAGTGATAATGTAAATAATTCATGATCTTCGTCATCATCCATGCAAGTGTGGCCTATTACGGTCTCAAAGATGAATTTTCCATCCAGCGCTTTTTTTTGACGTCCCAGCGATCTTATGCCTTGGGGGCAGTAACAAAGCATGGCTTTTGGAATTCTATGAGATGACATCCTTGTTAGATGGGCTTTCTAGTTGTTCTGGTAGTTTTGTATATGGTGGAGAATAGGTTCTACATCTAACTCTTCCATAATTTCATTTCTTTTATGGTCCCACTTTATATAGCCTGCTGTACGGCGCATAAATCGCATCTCATTTGTTGTTATTCGGCTTTCATCTCTTCTTCGTATTATCCATGCTTCACTACGATTTCTTAATATTGGTCTTGCGAGAACTTTTTAAAGCCGTAATCTTGTGTTCTTTTGTACCGAAGATGGTTTTGTTATACTGTTAATTATCCCCCCTTTTTTGTGAAATTTGTGATTTTGTTTGATATATCAGCTTCATCTTGAAATGTTAAATTATAATCCAAATAATTTAAATTAATTTCTCGTTCTAAAATTTGATCGTCCCAAACAATTTTGAAGTATAGGATATTTTCCACAAAAATCCATCACTCTAGTTTTCTTTGTATTGATTTCCATATTGTAAATTTTTGCAATTAAAATTGTGTATAGAATGCTGCAAATCTATCTCTGTTGTAACTATTAATACCAAATCATCTACAAAAAAAAAGGGAGTCTATTTTTAGGTTTATATTAATTCCAATAGAACCGTGTCTCATCCGTCGTCAATCTTGAATCAGGATCGACCTTTACGAAAACCATTCTGTTTTTCGTTAAGGAGGCTGTTAAGATGTCGAAAACGTTTTTAACACATTATTTAGATACATCTTTAGATTGAGCTCATGAACGACTATGTACAGCCTATAAAATAATTGATGGCGCACAGATAATTTTCAGGTCTCAGAACGAAGCCACTTAGCATGATCAGAGATCAGCTATTTGGTTGACACGTATACAACTATTTGAGAAACTAAATTCGTTCTATTTCGTTGTGTATCGGCATTGGAAAACAATTTCGTGTAAATAAGTAGTCCGGTAAATACTGAAAATAAAACAAAGCAAAATAAATGAAACAAAAGAAAGATAATTAATTGAAATAAGGACGAAAGAGAGAGAAAAAAATGACGGCAGGATCCAACACACGATCTCATGCACGGGAAACAGAAGCTCCCTCCACTAGACCACAACCATCTCTCCTAGAAATTCAGTACTTTAGGAGTTATTTGCGCAATGAAATTAGATATTAACTTAATTTAATTTAATCAGGCGCATTTTGTATTTTTAATGGAAATAAATAATTTTATTATGCCGTGTGTTTCGTAAACAAACTAATGAGACGTTACAATCGTTATTTATTTCCTTTAATTTATTTATTTCCATATTATATTCCATTCCTGCCTAAGGGCAGGTATTTCACTGCAATCGAAGCATTTTCATGCTATGCCTTGCAGTTTTACCAGAGAACTGTATATGGGGTAGCTTCCCGTTTCTTTCCACACCGGTGGAGAATGATGATGATAATTATAAGGATGATGGTGATGATGGCCGGATTATTTTCTGGGACCGTTGGGCCCTAAGCTTCCTGACATTTATCTTACAGGTGAAGAAAAACTCCGAAAAAATCTCACCCAGGAGCCTGTCCCGACCGGGAATATTTCCATATATATACAAATTTATTTATATAACGAAGCCTGGAAAATTAACGACATTATTAAATAATAATAATAAAAATAATAATAATAATAAAAATACATATATATGTAGTTGACTTGAATAGAACGTGGGCCCGCGTCGTTGGAAAAAGCATCTTACCGCCTCTTCTACTGAAGCGAACGATACGAATGCTGCATGAAGAGAAACTTACGCCGTCCGCTTTACACTCTAACGAGTCAGAACATGTAACAAAGTACTGGTGTGAATCGCTCTTCTAAATTCTTAACTTTCCACCATCAAGAGTTGCGCCATCATTTTTTTTCGAAGGCGTATGTTATTTCTTTAAAATAATGCAATTCGACATGTGAAATGAAATTACGTGCAATACGAATTCATTACGAAATTCAGTGTTGAGATACAATTCGGTTGGAAACATCTCACTTCATCCTCAAAATCCTATTTTAATAATAATAATAATAATAATAATAATAATAATAATAATAATAATAATGAAAATGAATGCTGCTCATGATATTAATGATAATACTGATTTGAAATGGTATGATAATGCTCATGTTATTAATGATAATCATAATGCTGATAATGTTAAAAATACTAGGCCTATAATCTATTTTAAATTCTTGCAATGTAAACATAATTAGTAATTGTCTATCTTGGGCCTATACAAGGGCAGATTTTCAATTCCATCTTAAAAACCAGTGAAGTGATTTTGACAAATGAAGTGTCAATCGTTTTGTCTTTACCATAAGTGTGTAGTAAGATAGTTTCTTTAAGAAAAAAAATATAGTATGGCAGCCTTAACCAACAAATGCGGGAATAAAAAAAAATCGCTGACGTTATAGAGGAGGGTATTATTCATTATATTTATTTATATTAAGATAAGCTTTTTTAAATAGTTTTCATATATTGAACAAAATTTTAAAAAGATGTATAACCTTATTTATAATCATTACTTGGTAACCCATTTTTCATTCACATAAATGTTTCAGATTTGATCATCGATGTACAATATAAATATAAAAATAATAAATGCATTAAATTGTACACATAATTAAAACAAACTATCTAATCATTCATACAAAATCCACAATGCGTAAAATAATAAGTTTAAAAACCTAAATCCTATTAAAAAAATATCTAGTAAACTGAAGTGCAAGTTTTTTTTTTCGCGGAGGAGAGTCTTAAGATTACGAAGATAATATAAATTCGCTTCATATTCCAAAAACAATAAATTATACGAGTAGTTTTCTACCTTTAAGCTAAACTCAATGGCGCAACTGGCCTAGAAGACCCTTCGTCTACAAGACAGGTACTGCCCTCATATCCACATGTCATGACAGGGGTTGACGAATATCCAGCCAATATACGAATTACATGTGGTCAGTATGTAGGATCACCAGCCGTTATAGTTGGTTATTTCAACCTGGAGCCGATATTTATTGTTGCTTCCCGAATTCTTCAACGATCCAGGCAAAAATTCCACGAGGATATGTCTTTGTCTATGGAGGATCGAACCAACTCATGTCCTGTAGCTCAGCACCAAGGCACGATATCTAAGCCCGGGACTTCATAGCTTTTGATTAAATCAATTTTAAGATTATTTATAGTGAGTTTTAATTTCTCAAACTTTAATTATGTTACAAAGCTATATATAGTTCGAATTTCATTAGGCCTTCAACGTACGGTAATCAGGCTTCTTCGTGTTATTTACTTATTTTTTACACTATGTAACTAATATTGTAAACTTACTATTATTGTTGATGTGCATCATAATTTGACATTCCCGAATACAATCTTGGTTCTTATGAAAACAAAAGAAATCTCAATACTTCAAAAATGACCAAAAGCTCTAGTGCGGTAAATAAAAACATTTATTTTGAAATATTGATACTGCAATTTGTATTAATTTCGGTATTAATTCATCACATCCAACTTTCCACACCCCTTCTATTTCATCATTACTGCACACATCGTCTATAACGTTCTCCATAATCAGAAATAAATCCCAAATCAAATTGGTTTTACTGTTTTAACATATATAAGATGGCGACATGACCAACAATACTTAGCTATTATTTCTCCATAGCACCACATATAGCCGATTCACCTTCTGAAATCTAACATAATTTATCTTCAATTATATGTATTATTATTTTAGCTAATATCTTAATTATTAAAATAATATACATATTACAAAACTGAAAGAGACATAAATAGGAAACTGTCGAAATTTCAAATGATTTGCGAAACTATACATAAGACATTAAATAATAAAACAAGAAGAGATACTAGATTGAAGATTTATAAAACATTGGCAGTTCCTGCATTACTTTATGTGAGCGAAACTTGGGTAATGACCAAAAAATTGCAAACTAGAATACAAAGCGCAGAAATGAACTTCTTAAAAGAACAAAAGGCTGCCCAAGATTGGATCGGATAAGGAATGAAGATATAAGAACAGAGTTAAATATATATATCCATTGAATGAGAAAATCAAAGAATATAGAGAGAAATGGTTTACACATGTGGAAAGAATGAATGTAACAAGATTACCAAGAGCAACATTCAACTAAAGCCAAGAAGTTCAAGGAATGTAGGAAGACCAGTAAAAAGACGGACTGAACAACTGTGAGGCGGAACAGGCAATTTATGCCTAGCCCGTGAAGTGAAGAAGAAGAAGAAGAAGAAGAAGAAGAAGAATAAGAATATACATATTGCAAAAAAATAGTATGCAATTCTCATGTGGTAAATACATAACGAAATCTCAGAAATTAAAAAAAAAAAAGAGATTTTTTAAACTTTTCCTCGATCCGTATGAAGTGTTTACCACAGTCGCATCGCAATATAATATATTTACATATTTATTCTATAATGAAGTTTAATTTCCTGCATTATTATATAGCCTAAATTTATATTGAGATGCACGTGATTACCCCGTCTATCTCATTCATAAACATAGACATAGCCAGGTACTCAAAATAAATATACAGGTATATACATGGGTATTATTAATTTCCTTGAAAAATCTGATAATGGCATTTTACACTAGGCATAACATTGAATATTTTTTATGTTACGTGTGGAACTGCAAAACTGTTAACGTTTAAGACCTAAATGTAATGTTTTAGACACGTGCGTAGTTGTTTAAATTGAGGAATTATTGAGCATTTCCTGTTGTCTGCTGCAATTTGGTTTAGTATCATTACTCATTGCTGACTAGCTTACCAACCTCGATTGAGATTTACATTCGACAGTTAACGATCCAGGCTTGATTGCTGTTGTCCATAGCTCTATCTTGCCTAATCCTCTTAAATGTTCTATTTTTTCAATCCAAATTAGCATCTATCAGCATAGTTAATCTGTCCCACTCTTGTGTGATATACGGCATAGAGGATTCAGTAGAAAACAGCTTCCCTTCCACCCATTTCCCCGTCCCTTAAAAAAGGAAATAAAATGGGTTGAACAAAGCTTAATTAAATAGTTCAAAAAGCCGCCACAAGATTGACTTTCCGGGTGACCTCCATTTTAACGTTGAGCCGACCCTTGCAGCTAATCTGTGATGAGGGTTTGAGGGAGGATTACAAATTTGAGGGTAGGTTGGGGGACATCAAAGAGAAGCCTTCAACATAGTCCTGTACGTTTCATGAGGGAGAACTCACTGCAAATCTTGTTAACCTTTACCTAATTCAATTTCGAGAAAATCATCATCGTTTTGTGTAGTTTACCAAGTTCAAGAGTAACTCGCTCGAGGCGCTCTGATCGACGGTAACCTGTAGTCTTGGTACTTGGAAATTTTGAACATTTTATTCTTTCTTTATTAGTTCAATCAACCTAACATTTATATTTTTGTAAATAAAACATTCATGCGACAGCCAATTATTTGAAAATTTCACGAACACAATAATTACGCAACACGTGTTTTTTTTTTTCAGTTCAGGAGAAGGCCTACTAGCAGTTACCATACTCGTCTCGAGTCTCCAGTTTCAAGGTTCAAACTCGGCCGATTATTTCAGAGCGTAATATCTTCATAACTAGCATATTATGCACTATAAATACAATTTCACCAATTTTATAGTTAGTAAAAAAGAATATCCAAGATATAACAAATTAGAGATATTATATGGAAACTGAAATTAACAATTGAGGGAAATGTTGAAGAAATATTCTATTCAATCTAGCAATAGCAACAATAATTGCAAATATGAATGACGTGCAGAAATTAAATATAGGTTCAACTCTGAAAACATATGCTATTATTCCTCTTGTCATCCTAACATCTCTCAAAGAATGTTAAACAAAAAAAAATGAAACCTTTGTTCTTTAAAGTTATATTATATGGATGTGGAAAATGGTCTCTTGCCTTACGGAGCAGAAAGAAAAACGATTATTAAATAAATAAAAAATAAAACTTAGTTTTATTTGATTTTCATATTTATTAAGATAGTATTAGTTGCAGCTCTTTCGGTACACTGTGCCTACTTCAGGCATATTAACAAATTAATGAATTGTGTTATTATAGTACGTATCAACTGTATCTGTGCAACAATTTTTTTTTTTTTTTTACAATCTGTACTATAAATTTAACAGAGGCGATTCGTCAAATCTAGTTGGAATTTTAACAGTTTATTATACTTTTCAATTTATTTATTTCTACAGCTTCTAAAAGATCCAACATCTTTCCTTTGACACAAACATATAAAATTTTGAAATTTGGATTGAAACAATTATCATATTGGAGTAGGTGGTTAGCATAATTTGAATAAACTAAATTTCTGTTTTATGCTCTCATGTGTTCCTTTATACGAGAGATAAAAGTTTGCCAGTTTGTACTATATAGACATTGTCACAAGTGCCACACTTCAATCTATATACACCTGATAATTTTTCCTTTTTTATTTTGGTTGTATTGTTTTTTATTATATTTTGTAAAGTATTATTAGTTTTAAATGCCACATTAATGTTCAACTTTTTAAAGTGTTTAGATATGTTGTTGGAAAGTGGACCTATTTATGACATTATAACATATTTCTTTGTTTTTCTTGGGTAAAGGAAAAACTTTGTTAATTGCTTATTTGTAATGAATTTTCTTAATTAAATTGTCTATAATTTTAGGGTCATAGTTATTATTAATAGCTAATTGTTTAATAATATTCAGTTCATTATTGTATTATTATATTATATTATATTATATCCCTCTTTCACCCTTACTTACTAACTTACTCACTGGCACTATCGAACCCGTAGGTTCACGGCCGCGCGGAAATAAGCACTCCATACATCCATATCCTGAGCCAATGCTTTCCAATCATTCCTCGTACAATCTACTTCCCTCAAATCATAGTTAATGTTATTCTCCCACCTCATTCTTGGTCTACCAACTGGGCGTTTTCCCTCTGGCTTTCCTACAAGAAGCTTCCATGCAAGTCTTTCATTCCCCATACGTGCAACATGTCCTGCCCATCGTAGTCTACGAGACTTAATTGTTATTATATCTGACTTCCTATAAAGACCATGTAGCTCATTGTTATTTAGTCTTCTCCATTCACGTGTCTGTTCATCTCTCTTTGGTCCAGACTTTTTCCTAAGTACTTTATTCTCTAATACTTGTAATATCCTTTCTTCCCTCAAAGTAAGAGTCCATGTTTCGCACCCATATAATATAACTGGTAGAATAATAGTTTTATATATTTTCAGTTTCACCCTTGGAATATAATAATGAACTGAATATTATTAAACAATTATCTATTAATAATAACTATGACCCTAAAATTATAGACAATTTAATTAAGAAAATTCATTACAAAAAAAATTAACAAATTTTTTCCTATACCCAAGAAAACATAAAGAAATATGCCATAATGTCATACATAGGCCCAATTTCCAATAAAATATCTAAACACTTTAAAATGTTGAACATTAATGTGGCATCTAAAACTAGTAAAACTTTACAAGATATAATAAAAAACAATAAAACCAAAATAAAAAAGGAAAAATTATCAGGTGTATATAAATTGAAGTGTGGCACATGTGACAATGTTTATATAGGACAAACTGGTAGACTTTTTATCTCTCGTATAAAGGAACATATGGGAGCATATAACAGAAATTTAGATAATTTAAATTGTGCTAACCACCTACTCCAATATGATCATTGTTTTGATCCAAATTTTAAACTTTTATATGTTTGTGACAAAGGAAAAATGTTGGATCTTTTAGAAGCTGTAGAAATAAATAAATTGAAAAGTATAATAAACTGTTAAATTCCAAACTAGATTTGAATTAATCGCCTCTGTTAAATTTTTAGTACAGATTGTAAAAATAAATTATTGTTGCATAGATACAGTTGTTAAGTACTATAACAACATAATTCATTAATTTGTTAACATGTCTAAAGAAGGTACAGTGTACCGAAATAGCTTTAACTAAATTATATCTTAATAAATATGGAAATCTAATAAAACTTTCAGTTTTATTTTTTTAATTAAATAAGTTATGGATTTTCAAGTAAACATCAATTCAATTGATTACTTAAAAAAAAATTATATTTGAGATTAAAGTTCTTAGGGATTTTTTTTGGATCAAATACAGACGGACAGATACGCGGAGAAGTTTACATAAGAGTAAGCTACATTATCTTTATTGGAAACCACATGTAATAACAATGGTTAAGTCTCGAAGACTTCGGTGAGCAGGGCATGTGACACGTATGAAGAATGAAAGTGGAGCGTGAGAATAGATAGGCCAAGGATGAAGTGGGACAATAATATTAAGTATGATTTAAAGGTGTTGAATTATACAGGAATAATTGTAAAATATACCTCAGGTAAGGAATGTGTGGAGAGCTTATGTCCAAGCGGGCATGAACTTCAGAGATCGATAGTATCAGTGAGTTAGTTATCAAGAGCTATTTCATGTCAGTGTTAAATACTTTTCATAAATAATGAATTGGAATAACACAAAATAATTTTTGATATTCCTTGAAGGCTAAAGAGAGTAAAATCCTGACTACGGCTCCTTTCTTAAGGAAATAAAGCCTTTGGGTCTCGTTTTAAAGATTTACGTAATTTAAAATAACTCCTAGCCTAAATTAAAATGTGTCTGAGCAAACATTTGTAATGAATTGGTGCAGTTTATTTTTATTTTCTAATGATATGAAATCTAGTCTAACATTTAGGATCTGTAAGCATCCATTCGCATGAGGACAGAGGCTGTTACGAACGTAGAGGTGATTGATTATACACCATTTTAGGCAGGTGTGGATACTACTTTTTAGAACATCTGCTCTAGTAGCTTACTTTATAGACGGCAGGCCTAGAATTCCCCTGGCCTATTAACCGTTCAGTGACCTCACATAAAAATTAATGTGATATTTACAGAAACTCGTAATCTTCTTCTTTATTGGTATGATTTTTATCCTGTTTATTTCCAAAATCACTCATCGAAGAAAGATGTATTGGATGTGCAGCCACTGTCTATCCATCTCATGGCTGATCGATCTTCCTCTGGCTCCTCTCCCGACCATTTTTCTATCTTCTTTACCTGTTTTTGCAAGTCTGTTGTCTTCCATTCGTTCTATATAATCTTTCCAATATTTTTGTCTTTCTATAATAAATTTGGTTATATCCTGAATTTGATATTTGTCTCTAATTTCTGTATTGTGTATCATATCAAGTAATGTTTTCCCCTGAATTGTTCTTAAGACTTTAATGTCACATGTGCTTATTATTTAACTAATAACACTGGTCAACATGATTTTTGTCTCATGAGTACCAATAGTTGTACTTAATGCAGTTTTGTATCGTGTTTTCAAATATGTATTCGGAATTTCTCCATCACCCACAGTTTTTTTTATTTCAATTTCAATTAATGGATTTAAATCATTATTTTTTAATAAACTTTTTTCGTCCATTTGTCCATTGTAAAATAAAACCAAATGAGCTAACTCATCATGAGTTTTCTACTATTGAAAAGAGATATCAAGGCAAATGGAATCCTAATATGCTGCCCGATTATTGTTGGACCATCAAGAGGGATGCTCCATAGGCGAAATATAGCAGAAAATCGTCACATCTTAGTTTCTAGGTGAGTCCAAATGTTTGAATATTGTGTAATTACGAATGTAGAAAATATTAAAGTGTTTGAAATTAGAAATGCCTGTCTCTCGGAAACCTTGCATGATGGAGAAAAACAGATATCATATTTGAATTCAGGAGAAAAAATGCTATCAGAGTCACATATTTTTCTTTCTGAGACAAAAAAGTTTATTTTGTGTTGCTTAGTGTAATCATTCTATCAATATAGGAGTGATATGTTGTCAACATGTTGCGTCTCTCAACAGATATTGCTAGTTTTCTCAACCTGATTTATATTTCAATGGATTTTAAAATTACAGAGTAAACAATGAATATGCGAGCATCGTTTAAAACGATGAGACGCACATCACATTTCATAAACTGGTTAAATAAAAACAAACCTAGCTCAATATTAAATTATCAAAATATTAATTAAAATTGTAGATATATAGGGTTTTATAAGACCTTTCCGAGAAACGTTTATAAACTGTGGGTGATTAGGAGAGAAACACTTTTTGTTAAGGGATATAAATTCCCAAACGTCATTTGTAAGTTCTGTGCATATTTATTATTATTATTATTATTATTATTATTATTATTATTATTATATTATTATTATTATTATTATTATTTTTATTATTTTTATTATTGTTATTTTCTTTTCCTTTTTTCAAGGTAATGAATAAATGAGTTATATTAATAGGAAAGAGAGAATACTGTACAGACAAATTTTAGTAGAAGTCGACGCAAAAAGAACTTCGGGGAATTTTTTCTACGTCATTTGTAAAAGGAATAGAAAACCAGCTTATATCATTTTAATTATTATGTAGTAAAGGTCCACCGCTGTGGTCTCGAGGTAGCGTGCTGCCTTGTCACGCAGCGGGCCCGGGTTCGATCCCCGGTCGGGACAGTTGTTCTGGGTGAGGTTTTTATCTGCGTTTTTCCTCACCTGTAAGACAAATGTCAGGAAAACTTTAAGGCCCAAACGGTCCCCGAAATCATATGTCTCTTCATCATCATCATCCTTATCCTTATCATTATCATCAGCATCATCATCATCCTTCACCGGTGTGGAAAACAACGGGAAGCTACCACACCTACAATTCCCTAGTAAAGCTGCAAAGCATAGCATGAAAATGCTATGATTGCAGTGAAAGACCTGCCCTCAGGCAGAATTACTATGGATGGATTGTGTAAAGGACAACTTTTTATCAGTAAATTGATAGGAAGGACACATCAATCGGTGACTCGTGAATCTATTTCTACCAATGCGAGACGACTATGCTCGCGTCAACCGCGAGTTCAAACGCCGCTATTTCGAAGCGCCGCAATATGAAAACAAGGCACACTGTAGATTAGATTGTTAAGATAATTATTTCAAGCAATTACTGTGTGTGAATTTACTTATAAAAATATTTAAGAATATGTTAATATATAAAATTCTCAACGAATAATTTAACTGTAATATCTTGAAAATTAATTGCTGAAGTTCATTATGGGATATTTCGAAATATACAGTCGAACTGCCTTTTGGTTTTGAAATATAACAAACATAAATATCCTCAACTCGTGTCCAACTCAGGATCGGTTGAGGAATGAGAAGAGATGAAGCCCCTATATTTATAGAGGTCTGTGAACTACAAGAGTGCCGGTCGACCATTCCTGGCGGTGTCTCACAGGGACGGATGAACGAAATGAAACGAAATGGATGAGATGAGTATGGAGAAATAGCGGAACGAAATTTGTGGCAGGGAAAAACAGGAAAAACTCTGAGAAAACCTGCCCAAGTTCAGTTTCGTCCACCACGAATGACCGAGTCTCGATCTCGGGACCCCAGTGATGCGTCTCTACAGCTTTGCGCCACGGAACATTATGGTTTAAAATATATCAGATTTTAAAGTATTGTCCAGTTTGAAGAGAATTTGTAGTCACATGACGTAATAATAATCGACCTTTAAACATTTTAATTTCAGTCAGGTTGTAATTTGTCGGGATATTAACAAGTTTCCGCCATGGTGGTACGGTGTGAGTTAACTTGTCGAAAGGTCTACAAGCATCCCACCGTTGAGGTAGTTGCCGGCCTAAGTAGTGTGAATCGTGCACTAATGTAGTTATAGCAGTTGACGAATATGAAATCAGTGAGGTTCAACATCATTTATCGAGAGTTTATAAAAAGTCAATAAATAGTGTAATCGCTAATAAAGTATTGTTTATCGTATAAAATGTTGTTTGTACATGGAATTTTCATAAGTAATGCCACGGGTGATTTCCAAATTATCGATAAATTCACGACTCACGAAGTGAGTCGTGAATTTATCTAGAGAATTTGGAAATTAAGAGTGGCATTTGTTAGGACTATTTAACGAATCAAATTAAGCTCTTTACTCACAAATCATTGTTTAACTATAGTTATTTAAAAATATTTATATATTTAATTTAAACGGCGATGTTTCAAAACAAATCAGAAATGTGAGGTTATGTTCATTCACTGCTGCTTGATCATATTATGTATTGCCAAATGAGATCGCAATGTTGTAAGAGTGCACCCAACTGGAGAAATAATGAAACACATCAAACTATACCCTATATCATAATCAACATTTGACTTACAAGGTACACATTTTATAATTATCTTATTACATAACTTCAACGGTGCTTTAATATGAAATTCAAAAGTCTTTGTAATTAGTTTAGTGTATAGATATAATCTATACTTAAAACATGTATTTGTAATTTGTGCTTATTGAGTGAAAGAGAATGCCTTATGACCATAACTCTACCAGAATAAATATAATATTATTTTGTTATTGTTATTATTATTATTATTATTATTATTATTATTATTATTACAAAATATTAAGTAGGCCTAATATTCTTTGCCCGACAATGTTGTTGTTGTTGTTCTTCTTCTTCCTCCTTTGATGATTTATACCGAAAAGGCCTCTCCCAGCCCCATTGGTCTTGGTCGTCCAGGATCCTGTCGTTCTCTTGCTTTATATAACATAATTTTGTTCGGTATTCTCTTATCGTCCCATTTTTCTATTTTTCCTTCCATTTATCCGCTATTTCAAGTCGTTCAGCCTTAATTTTTCTATGGTCACGTCCATTAAATCCATCTGTCTTTCTTATGTAATGAGACTTGTGAATAAATAATTGCTTTACTTCCAGGGATACCAACCCAGTCGCATAACCCGCTACCTACAAGGCCAGGATTTTTATTCGATATTTACTCCTCTAGACTGGTTGCTTTCATCTCAGCTAAAGAGTCCTGCCAACCCTATCTGTTGGTCAACTAGTGGTATTTCATTTTCCACCAGTCAATAAACTGGTTAAGCTTAGGGTATTCCCCTATCCGTCACTCCGGGGGCGCGCCCTCTTGGGGTTACAGGTTCCGACATAGTCATAAATTAAATACAGGCAAAATATATATAAACGCATCAAAGATAAATACATCGACTAATAGTGAACTATAATAAAAGTGAATGAACAAAGTTGTTATGAGCCGCTGGTTTTCTTTGGCTTAAAGGACCTTTGGGACTAGGAAAATCTGGTAGCGTGTTTATCTAGCCGAGCGGTAGTGTGAGGAAGAACAGTTAATCATGATACGTTTTGAAATAAACAATGGATTCTTATTTTAACTATTTTATTTCTAAAGTATGAATAATTACAATCCTTAAGTATTCTAGCCCTAAATAACTAATTTAAGCCTATATTAAACACTACAGTACTTCCTGGGGTTTGAGAAAGAGGGAGTTATGGAAATTATGAATCTACCCTAATCTACATTTTAAAAATGTTATGTCCCTATTGAAAATTTAATATCAAAATAGTTAATTGTACTTGATTCCCTTCCAAAAATCCTAGACACATATTAAGAAAAATGTTCGGTGACTTACCCTTCAGCACTTTCCACAGACAGACACGAGACCCTCACTTCTTCCGTGTTATATACTCAAATTGACCTCTAGTTACCCTAACTGTACTCACATTCCAATAAACTAAATGTAGAGATTTTACAGTTATCTAAGCAAAACTTTGCTCTGAACTATATAATGTCTAAACTCTATTTCAACAGACTTTGCTTGAATAATTAAAATAATCTATAAGACAATTAAATATCTATATAAACGACTCTATGTATTCATAACAAAAGTAATCTTTATTTTAATTGCGTGGGGACAATTTTCACCGTCGCGTTAGTGAAAATGTTCTATTGGATATAACGTTATTAAATATCAAACAATAAACGTGGCAGATCAAAATGCAAACGGAAAATCTGTCAGATCTATAATGGATGATAGGAATTTGGAAGAAGGAGATAGGAATGATAGAAAGAAATGGAAACTGAAAACGGCAAACCTATAAGTGTGGGAAAGCCGAAGAAGAAAAAGAAATAACAAAGTGAGAATTTATTATTTATTAGCAAGTTTTCGGTTTATCAATTCAACAAGATTTACTCGTGTCCTTACGTAGTAGTAAGAGAATATGGTTCTACCAGGAGTGAACCCAACTATGAAACATTCTTCGCGATTCAATTCCTGGGTAAGATTGAATTTTTACCCGAAATTAGTTAAATTAGAAAATAATGAATTTCCAAGAATTCCTAGACTAGAATAATGAATTAATATAACATATTTGTATATCTGTATCAAATATAACACAATTTTTTCAGTGTCGGCATAAATAAGAGATTTAGCTTCGTCATATTTCTCCAAATGACTCAAAACACTGGTAACAGTTAAGCATCATATTATCTGCCATACTTCATTTTCTTTTTTACATTTTCTTCTGCTGTCGCCAAAATAAATACACAATGTAAAACCATCTTGTCTACTGTTCGTAAGTAGATACGTAGGTAGTACGTTATTTATGCCAATCTTCCGTCCCTTTTTGGTCCGAAAATGATTCTATATAAAACATTATTATTATTACTATATTATTACTATATTATTATTATTATTATTATTATTATTATTATTATTATTATTATTATTATTATTATTACAAATATAAGTATATATTTGTATAGTGAGAAATACTGTCACATATGGAGCTGAAATATGGAAATTCAACAAAAACGTAGAACAAAAACTTATGTCGATGGTAATGGATTTCCTGAGGAGAGCAGCAAGATCTTCAAAATTAGAAAAAAAAATGTTAATCATCATCATCATCTTCAAGGTATTCGAGTTTTTTTATAATTTCAGCTCCGAGGAATTATAAAAAAACTCTAACTCCCCAAAGCAATAAATAATGTTATACGAGAAAAAAATGAATATTAAATATTCAATAGTAGATTATACATATAAGATAGAAGCAATTAAATGTTTCACGAATGCAAGAAGAAATGTTACCCAGAAAAACATTGGAATGGTGTCCACGTGGAAGAAGAAAGAAAGGAGGACATTGAAACTCGTGGATGCAAGAAATAAGAACTTGAATGAGAACAAGATTACTGGAAGACATTGAGTGGAAGAATAGAGACGAGTGGGGAGATAAAAGAAAATTTTAGGTACAGAAAAATGTGTAAACATTGAAAATCTGTATATGAATAAATAAAAAGAATATTATTATTATTATTAATATTAATGTTTCTTAGTTTGATGGGTTTTTAATATCTATAAGTTGTAACAAAATATTTGCTGGTTTGTAATTGTGATGAATTTATATATTCCTGTTTCTTTTGAAATGCAAACCTGTAGAATTCTGCATTTTCCCCGTTTCTCCTTCTAGTTTTATACTAAGAGTAAATCAAGATTTCTCTATAAAGAAATTTATCACCCAACGTTTGTAGATAAGCCTAACATGCACGTCTGTACAACCTGCTCATTGATGTATAAACGCCAATCTATTTGTATTTTAGAACTGAATGAGAAAACAGAAATTCCAGAGTTGAAACTCAGATACAGAAATTACTTCTCAACCGAAAAAGGGGGAAAAGAAAATAAGAATAAAAACATGTAACTTTGTTTTGATTTTTTTCCATTGCATTTTTTTTCGAAATTCATAGCATCGTATTTCCACTTGCCATTTTTCATCTCAACTTAAATTTCCTGTATCCGTTGTCGTCGCCATACAAAAGTGATCCTCCTCCCAGCCTGTAAAAACGACTCAAGTAGAATTATTTTTATTTTGTAACAAGACAGATAAACATATGGTTATAACGGCGGAATCCGGTTTTTGGTTCTATACTTTATGTAACTAGTTTAGAATTAACATAGTGCAATGTTTTACGACTGTTAAAGTTTACCTAACGAAAAAAGGAAGGAGACATTGTAGTTACTGCCTGATGTTTATTTCTATAGATTTTGTAGTAAATTATACTTTAAAAAATCTAACTTCAATCGAGCTCTATGCTAACTAAACTCACTGGCACTATCGAACCCGCAGGTTCATGGCCGCGCCGACATAAGCTCTCCATGCATCCCTATCTTGAGCTAATGTTTTCCAATCATTCCCTGCATAATCTACTTCCCTCAAATCATATAAAATATGAAATATACTCGTCGGTAGGCTGATGAGATCTCAGGGTGTAACATATTTTTAATAATTAGAAATAATTTAAATTTGTTACTTCGGTTTTAAACGAGTTTTATACTATTTATTAACAAAAAATACAATTGTTGCTATTCCAATTATTCTTTTTATCTAGGAGTAGAGTCGATGAATTTTACTCTAAGTCCACGTGCACGTTATTAAAATCATTTAATGTTTAGATTTTAAGAAGACTGAAGTTTCTTCTAAGTTCTAAATTATCTTAAATTTTGCCGGGTCGCGGAAGATATCGAACTAATCTGTATCGGAGATCGCGGTTTTGGAGAGCTGTGTATGATATAATATAGAGTAGGAAATAGTATCACGCGTTTTCACTTAAAAAGGCGTTGGCCACGCCTAAGAATTCTTCCACCCCACATTACACAGTTTATGTACACATGTGACATTAAATGTTATTCGTTCATCATATGTTCCTTGAGAGGGTGATTTACGCCCTTGGGAATTCCTGAAATGTAAGTTCGTTCAACAGATCTATGAATATTTTTATAATTTTACACGTGTGATTCTTTCACGTGTAAATGTCATCTTTATTTCTTAGCATTCTACTAGTCAGAGGCGTTAATTAACGTTTTCAGGGGGCTGGGTAATAATTGCTTTTTTATATTGTTAATAGATAACTATGTTTTCAGTTTCTTTCAAATTTGTAAACTGTCATATGTGAAGAGGAGATGTTATCTTTAACGTGCAAACTCTTCTTAAGGGGAAATTAACATTGCTTGTTACCTGTATAATCAAGCGAGATAGTTTGAGCATTTAACTGTATCCATTGTTATTCATATACATTCGCTTGTTATCATAAGTAATGCCACGAGCGATTTCCAAATTATCGATAAATTTTCGACTCACGAAGTGAGGAGTGAATTTATCTAGAGAATTTGGAAATCAAGAGTGGCATTTGATGGGACTATTTAACGAATAAAATTAAGTTGTTTACTCACAAATCATTGTTTAACTATAGTTATTTTAAAATATTTTAAAAGTATTTAATGTAAACGGCTATGTTTGAAAACAAATAAGAAATATGAGGTTATGTTCATTCACTGCTGCTTGGTCATATTATTTATTGCGAAATAAGATCGCAATATTGTGAGAGTGCACCCAAGATGAGAAATTATGAAACACATAAAACTATATATTATAATCAACATTACGGGTTATTCATTTATTTTTTAGTAAACAACTCGGTAAAATCAAGGAATCTTTTCATTATTTGTTATGTTCAATGTATTTGTTGGAGAAAAATAATGCTTTGTCCTGTTCAGAACATTAAAAAGAAGGAGCTTTCTTTATCACAATATCAGGAGCTGATAAAGAGAAATCGATAAAGAGCGAGGTGAAACACGACTGTCATTGGTTGTAAAACAACATTCATTGAAACGTGATTGGTCATTGACTAGCATTTGTGGCATGAGTTATAGTCTTTGTAATCAAGCGAGATAGTTTTAGCGTTTTAACAATATCGTTTGTTATTCATATATTTGCTTGTTACGTATATAATCAAGCGAGATAGTTTTAGCGTTTTAACAATATCGTTTGTTATTCATATATTTGCTTGTTACGTATATAATCAAGCGAGATAGTTTTAGCGTTTTAACAATATTTTTTAAAAAGATCGTTTGTTATAATATATTGCTGGGTACGGATAGATATAATCAAGCGAGCGATTTAGTTTTAGCACTATAACAATACATTTGGTTTTATTCATTATATTTTCTTTGTCTTTCTTGGCCAGTATGACTGACTTGCCACATGTGTTTCAAAACTGTGTTGATAATATGGTTTATTCTTATTATTTATCAAATGATTAATTGAATGAAAATTTTGATATGATTTTCTCAAACCCTGTAATTTTGTGGTTCTAATGATATGTTATAAGGTATGTTTATCTTATAGCATATTTGATTACATTTTCAATACATTTTAGTTTTGGGGTCTATGTATATTATATGAGCCTATTAATTATTGCTACAATACACACATGCTATTGAGTAGTACTAAGAAATTGGGACTGGAAAGCTAACATCAATAAAACCTAATATGTATTTACACATAGAAATATATTTTGTAATGGAAATGGACAGTTTGATAACGATTGCGGGAATGGGAAAAGAAAGTGAAGACAGTGAGTGAATGAATAAGTACCTAAGAAAACTAATTACAAATATGTTTGAGATTCACACAGATATTAAATATAGACTCAATTCTGGAAACGCATGCTATTATGCTTTACGGGGACTCTTGTCGTTCAGATTTCTCTCAAAAAACGATAAACTGAAAATATATAAAATTGTTATTCTCTTGTCATATTTATATGGAGGTGAAACAAGGACTCTTACTTTAAGAGAGGGATAAAAGATTACGAGTAGGCCTATATTGAGAATAAAGTTATTATGAAAACATTAACAGATACAGAGAGTATTTAGAGGAAGTGACATCTATTCAGATCCATTATTTAGATAATCTCAAAATAAAATAGATTAGCGAGAGATGGGAAGAGAACAACGAAAAACAAATATTAGAAATAAAGACCAGAGGACCACAGTCAAAGTGTAAAGTACATTTATTACAAGATAAAAGATTGCAACATCTGTCTCAGATTAGGGCCTAAATGGAACAATTAATATTAAAACCTACTTCCGAAGAAATAAACCGAGAATGGGATAATATAAAGAAAGCATTGATAAAGCAGCATATGAGGCATTAGGAACAAAATATAAAATATATAACAAGAAGGGTTTAAGAATATGGAATGAAGAATTAGAAAGGATAATAAAAGATAAAAAAGAGGCTTATCACAAATATTTACAGAATAGAACTCTAGAATTAAGAGCTGAATACAAACATAAAAGTGCAATAGACAAAAGAGAAATTAAAAAAGCACACCAAGTCAGTTGGGTTCGATATATAAGCAGACTGGAATACGATATACATGGGCAGAAAAAAATAGCCTATAAAGTAATGAAACGTGTAAATAAACAAGAAAAAGATACAATACAGGTCAATGCAATTGAGGACAAACAATGGAAAGAACATTATAAAAAACTGTGGTATAATGAAAATAAAACAACTAAAGATAACATATATGAGTGTGAGATAGGAATAGATATAACAATGGAAGAATTAGAAGAAGTACTGAAAACAACAAAGAACAGAAAGGCAGCTGGAATAGACGGAATTAATATGGAATTAATAAAATATGGAGGAATTTTTTTAAACTGAGATTATTACATTTTTTAAATTTATGTTGGAAACAAGCAACAATACCAGAAACCTGGACAACAGCAATAGTACAATCTATTTTTAAGAAAGGAGAACGTAACGACTGCAACAACTACAGAGGAATAAGCATTTTAACTGCAGGCTATAAAATATACTCAAGAATCTTAACATTTAGGTTAAAACAAATAGCAGAGGTAATGTTAACAGAAGAACAAAGTGGATTCAGACCAGGGCGTTCATGTATGGATAATATATTTACGATAAAAGAATTTATAAACAAAAGAAGAGAATATAACAAGGAAACACACATAGCTTTTATTGATTTTGTCAAGGCATTTGATAAAGTAGACAGAGGAAAACTCTGGACAATTTTAAAAGAAAAAGGAATTCCGAAACACTTAATAGCAGCTATAAAGAGTTTGTACTGGAACACAAATTTTGTTATAAAAACTAGAAAAGAAGTACGTAAAAATAAAATTCATACTAATCAAGGAGTTAACCAAGGATGCAGTATCTCTCCAGTCTTATTTAACCTATACATCAATGATATAATAGAAAAATGGAACGAAGAAACAAATAAAGGAATAAAATTAGATAAAACACACTACTTGAAAACATTATTATACGCTGATGACCAGGTAATAATAGCAAATACAGAAGACGAACTTCAAAGGAATATTTTTAAACTACATAATATATGTGAACAATATAATCTCAAAATATCCATAGAAAAAACTAAGGTAATGGTATTCCAAGGGAAAAATCAAATCAGATCGAAAATAGTAATAGGAAACAAAATCATAGAGCAGGTGAACCATCTCAATTATCTAGGATGTGACATTTAATTTAATTATGATAATGATATAAATAATAAAATATCAAAGTTCCAGGGAATATGTGGTACGATAAAACGATCACTAAATAACAAAACAACAAGAGAGACCCAATTGAAATTTTATAAAATGTTGGCAGTACCAGTACTGCTCTATGGATCAGAAGCCTGGATACATAAAAAACAAGATCTAAGTTAGGATAACGGCGGCAGAAATGAAATTTTTGAGATCGGTTAAAGGGTGCACTAAGGAAGACAGAATCAAGAACACAGAAATAAGACAGGAACTTGAAATATTTGCAATAACTGATAAAATAGATACATATAGACAAAAATGGAAGCAACACATAGACAGAATGAATGAAGATAGATATCCAAAACAAATAACAAAATACAAACCTAAAGGCACCCGAGATGTGGGCAGACCTAGAAAGAGATGGGCTGAAGTCGGAACGGGTCAACAGACCTAATCCATGAATGCAGATGATGATGATGATGATGAAAAATTTTGGACCAAAGAGAGATGAACAGACAGGTGAATGGAGAAGACAACATAACAGTGAGCTACATGATCTTTATTGTATTGTAAGCCCATGTTTTTCCCTTTGCAGAGATTTAGGCGCTCTCCCCCTACAGGGAAGCATTTGAACCATACTAATTTAGTTACACTTGTTTTCGTATAGATGTAATTTTGAGTGGTCCGTGTTCAGTGTTCCGCCTCATACTGATATCTAGGAAACCAAGGTAGTATTAGGACGGGAAAATTCGGTAAATTTTGCTTAGAGGCCTTTTAGTTCAGGCTTAAGAATTTTTTACGAGCCTGAAAATCTTCAGACTCGGGACCCATGGCTTAAAGTCCCTCCCGGAGGACTTGCTCCTTGGATTTTTCCGTCGTAAAAAATCCATCGACCCCGGCCGGGTTTGAACCCGCGACCCTCGGGACCAGAGGCAAGGAGCATAACCACTAGTCCACCGCGGCCGATACATGATCTTTATAGGAAACCAAATATAATAAGAATAAAATCTCGCAGACTGCAGTGGTCAAGACATATGGCACGAATATGTATTGAAAGAGGGACATAGAAGCTTCTTGTAGGAAAAGCAGAGGACAATTGCCCTTTAGTTAGACCATGACTGAGGCGGGAAAATAATATTAACTATGATTTGAGGGAAATAGATTTTACAGGGGATGATTGGAAAACATTAACTCATGAGTTATCACTGCGTTGCCTTGAACTGCGGTTTCAATAGTGCCAGTGAGTTGGTTAACTATGAACTATTCTTACAAACGAATACCACAATCGTAAATATATATCGCTTGTTTTATGTCAACTTTTTATTAATTTCTCAGGAGAGCTGAATTAAGTTCTTGATAATTTACAAACAATGCACCGTTTCGTGGAAATGGGTTTAATTATTTCTAAGCACAGAACATATTTTTGTGTGAAATTGGTGCAGAACAGGTGTTCAGAGATCATGCATAGAAAAAAAAAAGTTTTCAAAATGTGGAGAAAGTAGAAGCTGGTTCTAAGCAGGATGTATTTGTAATTTAATCTTATTTATATGGACTTTTACTATATGTGAAGTAAATAGGATAGTAGCTGTATAAATGAAGTTATTAAGACCTTTAGCGGGTTATACACTTTATGACCACAGGCGTAATGCAGATATCCGCAAATCTCTCAACACACCAGCAACAACTGAAACCATCGAAAAATACCAAAATAATGGGATAAACCCCTCCTTAGAATGCCAAACATAGAGTATCTCTGAAGCTATTCAGCTACAAACCCACAGGACGAAGATACCCAGAACGACCTAAGAAGCGACAACTGAAACCATCGAAAAATACCAAAATAATGGGGTAAACACCTCCTTAGAATGCCAAACATAGAGTATCTCTGAAGCTATTCAACTACAAACCCACAGGGCGAAGATACCCAGAACGACCTAAGAAGCGATGTAAGGACTGATTTCTATCCTGAAGCGGAACCGGCAGTGGCCTAATCCCTGATTGTTTTTGATGAAGATGATCTTATTTATAGGCGATTCATTTCGTTCTCAACGATGTTTAGGTTTAATTTGTTAGTCTATGTTTGTATTCTGTACATGTAGCCTAATGTGATATTATATCGATTATTATGATGAAAAGATGATGTTCGACAACTATTTGAGCCTCGAATATTTCCGAATTTTTACACGCTTTATATTAGCTTGAACTGTATCTATCTATCTATCTGTCTATCTATCTATCTATCTGTCTGTCTGTCTGTCTGTCGCGATAATCACCCACTTAAAATCATTGGATCGACTTGAAACTTTGTATACTTGTAAAAGACCCGTGACAATACAATAATTTCATACTTTGTTTCTAAAATCATGGCCAGAATCGTCAGAGAATCGAAAAAGGTGTCTTTGTATCTATGTAACGGAATTTTTGAACACGATTTTCACCCAGTTACAAGCATTGGATCGACTTGACACTTTGTATACTTGTAGAGGACCCGTGACAATACAATAATTTCATATTTTGTTTCTAAAATCCCGGCCAGAATCATCAGAAAATAAAAAAAAGTTAAAACTGGTGTTATAGGTTTAGTATGTCTATGTAAGAGCTCAGTTGGTAGAGCGGTGAACTCTGGTGGTATATAATTTCCATAGGTCGGTGGTTCAAATCCGGCTGGGAGTTTTTTTAGAAGAGTATTACTTGTAGCTCATACTACAATATTATCGAATTTAAAGATATTTATATTTTTATCTTATTCTGTAAAATATTAAAACTAAAAAATAAAAAGTGAATAATAGTTTTAAAAAACTAAAACAACACGCTTTATTAGAAAACCGATCTAAAAAAATGAAAAATAATTTTAATTTCCAACACGCTTGGGATAAATAATTTTACCATGAAAAGCGTGGGGTGCTTTTTATGATTTTTACATGTTCTTCTTAGAGACTTTACTTTTACCAATATCTGTTTATTATCAAATATACTAATTGATAAAGAGCACCCCACGCTTTTGATGGTAAAATTATTTATCTCAAGCGTGTTGGAAATTAAAATTATTTTTCATTTTTTAGTTTGGTTTTCTAATAAAGCGTGTTGTTTTAGTTTTTTGAAACTATTATTTATTTTACTGGTAAAGAATATAACGGAAAAATAATCGCCCAAGAAAACTCTCCCGGCTGGTGATAGAACATTGGTCCGCTCTGACTAAAGAATCTATTTTGCTGGATTCCAAGGAATAAATGTTATTATTGGAACTATCTTTCTATTAACATGCTTATTTAGACATATATTCCTACACTTTTCATCCCATCACCACTTTGGGTTCGAGATAGCAGCCTGGTACTTTCATTTTGTTGATGTATATATTTCAAGCTACTTTTTTTATGATGAAGATAAAAATCATCATCATGACTCCAAGGATTACGAAATTGTCCGTTCTGACTTCATTATGCATCAGCCCAACTTTTCTAGCTCTTCCAACATCACGTTTTCCTCTTGTAAAATAATTTCTTGATATCAGTGGATATTTCTCCATACTCATTCCATTCATGTGATCAATACACTTTGGTCTATTATTCGTGACTTTATCCAATAAAGGCTGCACATTTAACTCTTATCTTATATCTTCATTTCTAATTCTATCAAGTTTTGAACATCCTCTAACTTGACTGAGGAACCTCATTTCCGCCGCCTTTAATCTATCTTTCTGTTTTTTTGTCGTTGGAGGCCAAGTTTTACATCCATACAATATTGTGTGAATTGCCATAAATTTATATATATTTTATTTTTGTTTCCTTTTTAATTTTATTCTTGAACATTGTTTGTATTGTTCGACATACCGTCTGAAAATGAAGATAATATATATTATCCATATGTGACTGACTGATATTTACAATACACTTTGGAAGCAAATGATTGCACAAATATTTTATTTATTATCCATCAAAGTATGTGTGATTGACATAAATGTCAACTCATCATGCAGCTTAATATGTTAATCTAAATCATTCTCTGAAGTGTCATTCCTAATTCAATTTTCCAAAATACCATTTGGAGGGCACATTTCAAGTTACGTTCTAAATAAAAAAATGAAACTTAAATCACAATTAAGACCAGAGTTATGATCTAATATGTGATGGTGTGACTGACTTACAGCTCGAGACCAAGCTCTGTGTGTTTCCGGGGAGAAGTGTTGGGCGTGGGTGGAGGTACACTTCTATGCTTCTCAAATACTAACAGCTGAGTCACCAAATTCCTGTCAGATACACGGAGCTGACTGTCATATCTGAATTTTATTTAGATTATGAGTATTTGAGAATAAAGTTATTAGGAATAATTTTGGACCAAAGAGAGATGAACAGACAGATGAATGGAGAAGACTACATAACAGTGAACACATGGTCTTTATAGGAAGCCAGATATAATAAGAACAGTTAAGTCTCGTAGATTGCGATGGTCAGGACATGTGGCACGAATAGGGAATGAAAGTCGTGCATGGAAGCTTCTTGTGGCAAAACCAGAGGGAAAACCAAGTTGGTAGACCAAGAATGAGGTGGGAGAATAACATTAACTGTGATTTGTGGGAAGTACATTATACAGGGAATGATTGGAAAGCATTAGATCAGGAGAGGGATGTATGGAGAGCTAATGTCCTCGCGGCTATGAACCTACGGGTTCGATAGTGCCAGTGAGTAAGTATTACAAAATGCAGATATTACACAAATGTAACAAAGACTATGAAACTAGACAAAACAGTTTCGGTAACGGAGATTAAAAGAGAATTACAAATACTTTATCAATTCTACGAATAATGTTAAATTTAATTTTGCTATAAAATAAATGTTAATTTAAATCAATAATATAATAATTAAAATGACTCGCTTACCATGTACCATTTTAAATTATATAAAATAACAAATATATTAAATAGGCTACTCAATAATAAATGGCCTTCTCTACTATAATTGTGGATATAGAAATAGTAACTGATTACAAATTACCTGATGCATGATTTAATATTTCTGATTTCTAGATTGAACCATTGAAATAAAAAAACACTAACTTAATATTCCTTCCAGAACGTATGCACATTCTTAATAAGTTAGTTTTTTGTAAGAGTGCATGTACTTTCAAAACAAATTATTATACATTCACATGAGTAAGCGGTCCAATTGCTGACGTAGTGAATTCTGTAAAAACAAAACTCTTATTATTATTACTTCTTACATTAGCCTTACATAACAATCTTCTGTGACTCACTTCATAACATCGATATATCAGATCCGCTTATGTAGTTATTTCACTCTTATTAATAAAAATAATGTTTTCTGCCACTCATGAAGTTCCACGCTGTAGCTAAATGGTTTGGATCAAGATGCCTTAATAGAGGTCACTGGTTCAAGTCCCTGTGAGAGGAGAAATTTTCTCATGGAATTTCGGAAACAATGCGACTGGTGCCCGCCCAGAATCGTGAAGAATTTGGGAATATACAATATTTATCGGCCGCAGTTGAGAAAACCAGTCATAACGGCTGGAGTATCCGACATGCTGATCACATATCACTCCTAAACATTGGCTAGATGATTGTGAGCTTTTGTCACTGATATATTTGGATGTGAGATCAGCGGCCGGCTGGATGGCAAAGGGCTTTTTAGGTCTGTCGCGCCATTCAGTTTTTTTACACACGAATTTATGAATTTTTTGCGCTGTTTGACAGTAGTGCATACTCTATAACATACGGGTCCAACGCTTTGACGTTGTTTACTCAATGAGTCCATGATAGCTGAAAGATGTTCAAATTGTTTTTCTAGAAATTTCTTTCCTTCTTATATATCATTTTGTGACTTCTTCTGGACAGTAATTTGGTTAGTTTTACAGCTCACATTACAGAATACTGCACCATTTTGTATCTTCTTTCCCGATTTTCCAAACATTCGTGCCATCATTTTTACTTAAGCGCCAATCACATCTGTAGCCCCCTTTCTATGGTACGATTCAAAGAAGTTCCATTTCATGTCAAAATCCAAATATGAAAGTTAATCGGTGTCACATTGCTAAATGTATAGGTCTATTTCTAAGTGCCAGCTGATCTAACTCAAAATTTGTATCACCTCAAGTTTTGGAAGAAGTTCTTTTAGTTCTGAAAAAAACTTTTCTTAAGCAAACATCTATATCATACCTACCATGTGTCACATAACCTGACATTAGAACATAATATGTCTTCTGAACTTCTCTGTCACTTCCCATCTAAACTAGGCAACACCAGTTAATATTGAGATATGCTTATTGTTCCAATGAACTCCTGGATTTCATTTTCTTCTTTGTATGTATAATTTTCTGAGAAATCAACAAGTATGGCTGCTTCATTTACTGCAATCTTTTCCTGAATATATTTTTAAATGCTTCCGCTGACTGCGTTTTAGCTCAAATTGACACAGAAGAAGGGCCAGTAATTATTTTATGGAACAGCTGAACCGAACAGTCTACCAGATTTCCTAAACCATGTTTATGTTAATCGTCAGTGGAGTGCAGCAAGCAACTGACTGTGCCATGCGTATTAGCAATATAAATGAGAGGACGCAAAGTCAGTCAGTCACGGGACTCTAGCTGGAAAAATAATGACTTTACAAGAAAATATCATCGATAGTTTTTTGTTAGTTGTTTACTGATAACATAGAATCAAAGAGGAAATTTTAATCCATTAATTATTATATTGTCAAGAGTAATTTTTATACGTTTTCCGTGACTGATTGACCATATCTTATAGTTAACAATTATAGGAAACATTTAAGGTATATAGAACATTAGAATGCAATTAATAGTACTATTTTTACGACTAAGGAGGACCAAAGTATGGTTTAACAAAAGCGTTTATGAAATAAAATGAATTAATACGACCGAATCATTAAATAACAAATTGGTAAAATTCTGCGTGTTTTTACAGGTTTAGAATATGACAAGTTCTACCACTAATATTAGATTAAAATAATACACTTTTGAAACATTTTCTTATACAATCAGAAAATTTGATGTTTAAATATAGGCTATATATTACGCCATAAAAATTATTCCTGCGTCAATTTCAAAATGTTCACCTCGGTATGAGATTTTCATGAGATCGCTCATATATATATACATACATTTTATTTGTATTATTCAATGCCCCAGGTTGTCATCTCGACATTACTGGTTTCTCCCCTGGCATTGGCGTAATTATAACCCACTTCTGAAGTTGGGGCGCCTAGAAGGCGGAGTTACGTTGCCCTGATGATATGATGAGTAATAAATGATATTGAAGCACCAGGAGAGTTCTTAACCTAAACTTAACCTAATTTTCAGACCATGGGCAACGACAGGAATAATTCCCTTTAAGGAAAAATTGCTATGGTTTAACTGGGAATCGAACCCGGGACCTCATGAACAGTAATCAGAAACGCTGCCCACTAGCGCATGAGGCTGGTCGACAAAATATAAATATTATTTATCTAATATATTTAGCATATTTGACTTCCAATCGACAAGTTTGTACTTACATGAAAAATAAATTTTATATTAATAATTATAACATTATTTATTATAACTATATCCAGAATATTGTAATACGACTGTCTCAATCCTTTCTAAAAATAATTGAAAATAGAGAAAAATCACTCCCTTCCAATGTGAATTTGACCGCCCTCCCCTACACATCAGCTATGAACTAATAACACTAGTGAACATGATTTTTGTCTCATGAGTACCAATAGTTGTACTTAATGCAGTTTTTTATCGTGTTTTCAAATATGTATACAGAATTTGTCCATCACCCACAGTTTTTATATTTCAATTTCAATTAATGGATTTAAATAATATTTTTTTTAATAAACGTTTTTTCGTCCATTTGTCCATTGTAAAATAAAGCCAAATGAGCTAACTCAAATGATTTCAGCTATGTAAAAGAGATACAAAGGCAAATGGAATCCTAATATGCTGGCCGATTATTGTTGGACCATCAAGAGGGATGCTCCACAGGCGAAATACAGCAGAAAATCGTAATTTCTTACTTTCTAGATGAGTCCGAAAGTTCGAATATTGTGTAGTTACGAATGTAGAAAATATTAAAGTGTTTGAAATTATAAATGCTTGTCTCTCGGAAACCTTGCGTGATGGAGAAAAACCGTTATCATATTTTAATTCAAGACGAAACATATTATCAGAACCACATTTTTTTTTTCAGAGACAAAAAAAAGTTTATTTTTTGTTGCTCAGTGTAATTGTATATTACTTGAATTCACAGTCTGTTGAGATCTCAAAATTCCTAATACGTATACTGTCTCATAATGAATATCTTTTTTTTTAACACAAATTTTATTTGGAATATTTTCTGATCAGAAATTGAACTACTCTTCAAGGTAGAGACCATCAGATTATACGGTCTTGTATCATCTTTCATCGATATTTAATATTCCGTTAGGCAACAGTATCTGATTTATGAAGCGAAGAATAAGTTGGGATCCACTTCCATAGCTTCAATATTTTCAAATTTTCAAAATGTCACGCAAGAAGAGGGTCATCAATCGAAACCAATAATACAGAGACACAAGAACAGAACTAGGCTTATATGCTGGGAAAGTAGCAGTTAAATTCCTCCCAATTCCAGATTTTTCTTTTAGAATTTCTAGTAGGTATAAAATAAGGAACAGCGTAATTAAACAAAATATGAATTTGGAACTGCAGTTGTGGATTTTATAAAAGAACAAACAATTAAAATTGTATGGTCATCTAAAAAGAATGATAAAAAAAGGTAAAGTGATCCCACTGCAGGACTTAGGAGGCCCTTGGGGTAGTAGGAGGTTAAGGCTCCAACTTTTTCTGAACAATCGGCACTTGATGTCAGCCGGGTTGTCAGCCCTGCGTAACGGCCGCCTGTGTCCCCAGAACAAGCGTCTGGTACTCATTTACCTTTGAGGCTGAGTCAACCCCAGGGCCATGGTGCCACCAGAAGGTTTGGGTCAGTTTAAAAATCTTGACCCCACCTGGACTCGAACCCTCGACTTTCCGGCTTGTAGCGCAGTCCCTTAACCACTACGCTACGGCGTTCCCTCAAAAAGAATGGTAGAAGGCAGATTTCCAAGAAGAATACTAGAATGGGTACCACTTGGTAGAAGAAGAAGAAGAGGACGGCCAAAAAATAACGTGAATTGATGGTGTTTTTAGGAGCATGAGGGTAAAAATTGATTGGACGATGGAGATTGGAAGAACTGAGAGATGTTTAGGAGAATGGCAGATTAAGGGTCAATTTCACGAACAGAGGTAACTGTATTACGCCAGTTTTGTCTGTGTATAATGCATAGTTTAAACTGGCGTAATACAGTTACCTCTAATTGTCTAAAATGTACCCATAGAGTAGCTGATAAAGTTATAAAATTTGTTATAGCTCCAGATATTTTCATTATTCCTGTAAAGTTTATTTAAAGGGGGGGTAAGAATTTAAGTTGGAATACATCTGGTTTGCAATTATCAATAATTGGACTGCACGTTCGTTTACAACAAACCCCCAGTGAATCACATCTTCATATTTCCACCAGATATACATTGCATTAAAAACTACCATTACTTACATTCCAACATAATATGAAGTATCTATGTACAGGTATTAGTCGCGGAGCAAGAAATGACCATGTTACGACATAACAAAAACGAATCCAAGATTAGAATAGAAAATGACATAAAAAGTAAAGTAAAGTGATCCCACAACAGGCCTCAGGAGACCCTTGGGGTAGTAGGAGGTTAAGGCTCCCACTTTTTCTAGACAATCGGCACTTGATGTCAGCCGGATTGTCAGCCCTGCGTGACGGCCGTCTTTACCCCCAGAACAGGCACTGGTACTCATTTCCGTTAGAGGCTGAGTCGACCCCAGGGCCATAGTGCCGCCAGAGGGTTTGGGTCTGTTTTAAAAATCCTGACCCCAACGGGACTTGAACCCTCGACCCTCCGGCTTGTATCTCAGTGCCTTAACCACTACGCTACGGCGTGCCCCAAAGTAAAGAGATCCCACTACAGGCCTCAGGAGGCCCTTGGGGTAGTAGGAGGTTAAGGCTCCCACTTTTTCTTGACAATCGGCACTTGATGTCAGCCGTGTTGTCAGCCCTGCGTGACGGCCGCCTTTACCCCAGAACAAGCGTCTGGTACTCATTTCAGTTAGAGGCTGAGTCGACCCCAGGGCCATAGAGCCGCCAGAAGGTTTGGGTCAGTTTAAAAATCCTGACCCCACCGGGACTCGAACCCTCGACCTTCCGGCTTGTAGCGCAGTGCCTTAACCATTCCAACATAATATGAAGTGTCTATGTACAGGTACTAGTCGCGGAGCAAGAAATGACCATGTTACATAACAAAAACGAATCCAAGATTAGAATAGAAAATGACGTAAGGGATATTTATTTACTAATAAATCGATATATCCATACATAAACTTAGATATATCATCCGTTAAACTCTGTTAATTTGGGCATGTACAATGTTGTTTTTTTGGCGGTTCGTGGCGCAAGCAGTTAGACGCTCGCCTCTCACCGCTGGGGTCCCGAGATCGAGTCCGGTCACTCCATGTGAGTTTCTTGGAGGACGAAACAGAGCTTGGGCAGGTTTTTCTCGGGGTTTCTCCCGTTTTCCCCTACCACACATTTCATTCCACTATTTCTCCATCTGATTCATTTAGTTTCATTTCGTTCGTCCGCTCATGTGACGTTGCGTCAGGAGTGATCGGCCGGCACCCTTGTAGTTTACATACCTCTATAAATATAGGGACTTCATCTCATCTCTCGATCCGACCCTGAAATGGACAAGGGTTGAGGATATTTGTTTTAGTATTTTTTGTTTAATATATGCAGAGTTATTATTTTCTTTTTAATGATATTTTGAGAAATTTAAAGATTTTGGTTGCCATCGTATCCAGAGAGTTTAGGTATATACAGAATTTCCTGTGGGGGCCTATATAATGTGCATAATTATGATTTGTGTAGTCATATGGCTTGTTCACATGGTTGATGTTAAACATCAATGAATTATGGAATGTTCCATTGAAATTGTCTTGGGAGCGTTCCTGTTTCGTACACAGGAAACCTGGTTCAATCCCAGGTCGTGAAGTACCGGTATAAGTTTCCAGTGCCATTTTTTCCTGGGATTTACCTAATATAAATTATTAAACAAATTTATAAACATAACTCCGCTTATGTTAACATTGAAAATATAATATCTAATCCCATTAAAATCACAAAGGGATTGAAACAAGGGTGCAGTCTATCACCAATTTTATTTAATATTTATGTAGAATTTATATTAATGAAATGGAAACAAAGCTGCACAATAGGCAACAGATTTTTGCTGACATTACAATTTGCTGATGCTCAACTGGTTTTAGCGCAAGACAAATTTGATATGGAATTCATGAAAAAAAAAAGGTTGATAAACACACATGAATCATGGGGTCTCACATTAAATTTACAAAAAACTGAATATCTGGCAGTAAATAACAATGAAAGAGAAAATTTAATATTGGTAGAAGGAATCCAAATAAAGCAAGTAAACAAACTAAACATTTGGAAATAATTATGGATAGCATTAAAGGTATAGGCAAAGAGAATATAAAACATAGAATTGAATTGAGTAACAAAATAATATCATCGTTAAATTCCATGTGGTGGGATAATCATATTTGGAAAGACACAAAAAAAATATATATTGGTAAAACATTCATGGAATCTGTTGCAATGTATGGAAGTGAGGTATGGACAATCAATAAGTACTACAAGAATAGACTAATAGCTCTATAAATGGATAATTTACGCAGAAGTGCCAGAAAGTAATTATTAGAATATGTCACAAATAAGGAAATTAAAAACGAAGCAGAAGAAAGCATAATTGAAAGAATTGAGGAGAAGGAATTAAAGTGGTTAGCACATGTTTTATTAATGGAAGATGAGCGATGGCCAAAGCAACTATATCAATGGCATTCGACCAGAAAGAAGAAAAGAGGGAGACCGAAGTTAATATGGAAGGTAAATATGAAGACATTAATGCAAGCAAGAGGGCTAAGCATTGAAGATGCCCAAGATCGTAGGCTTTGGAGGTTTGACACGGGAAGACGACAGCAGCTGTAAAAATCCGAAGATAAAGAGATTTTCCCTCATCTGTGAGACAAATTTTAGGGACGTTTAAGGCCCAAACTGTACCCGAATTAATCTGGCCAACATAATCATCATCATATTCGCCATGTTTAGTATGAATGTGAGAGTTAATCGTATGTTTCGTCTTAATACTGTGATGTCTCAGACGTGGCCCTGGATTGAGCAGATCGTTAAATCGGAGATATTCTGCACGACCTTGTGTAGTCTAAAAAGTGTGTGTAAAATCCAAAGTTTAAAATCCCTCTTCCAACAAATCGTGTCACTCTGAGCCTCGGGGGCGTGTGACACGTACAAAAATACTTATAAGGTGGGAGGTTAAACTGCGTTTTTGCGCGTTTTATCGTACTTACAGAAATGGCGACTATAATTGAAAGTTAAACTTCCTACATTTCGAATTGCTAACCTAAATAACTATACTTACTTACTGGCACTATCGAAACCGTAGGACATAAGCTCTCCATACATCCATATCTTGAGCTAATGTTTTTCAATCATTCCCTACTTCCCTCAAATCATAGTTAATGTTATTCTCCCACGTTTGAGCCTTTGACATGCGTTCCCTGAAGTAGTCCCCGCCCGGCGAACCGAATGGGGGACTGTTTGACCTCCAACCTCTCATTGTAATATACTATTACGGATTTATTGTCTCATGTCATACCTAAGTAAGCCTACTTCTTTTATAAATATTCTAATTATTTAGAACACTCTTTATAAATGTGTTTATGCCTAAAAATATTTTTTCTTCAACACTATGTTATTCCGAAATTTCTGGTGTTCTCTCCTGGCATTAGCGTAATTGTTACGACTTCTGAGGTTGGGGTGCCTGAAAGGCGGGGTTACACTACCCCGATGATGTGATGGGTGGTGATTATAATAGTGCGCCAGGAGAGTCCTTAATCATAAACTTTATCGTCATCAGCATCAAGGATTAGACCTGAAGGTCTGTTCCGATCTCATGCTAGAATTGGCCTGTCCATCTTTCACTGGGTCTTAAAACATTTCTTCGTCCTAGTGGTTTTAGTGAAGAATCTGTTTCGGAATTCTATTGTTATCAATTATATTGACGTGGTCCATCCATTCATCTCTGTAGGTTCAATTCTCTCTAATAGTTTGAATATATTTAGTTCACTTCGTATATTTTCATTTCGTTTTCGATCTGTTATTGTATAGCCAGCCACACTCCACAATAACCTCGTTTATGACGATTCTATTCTTCGTTCCTGATTTTTTTGATTTAGACCCTGTGTTCCGATCCATATAGTAGCGTTGAAACCGCTGTTTCTAAACTCAATCTAAGGTGCATATGAATGTTAACCATTATGATAGCCATATGGTGTTCGGGGAACGTTTGGGCCTTAAAGTATCCTTACATTTGTCTTACAGGTGAGAAAAACCCCGAAAAAAAACTTCACCCAGGAAACCTGCCCGACAGGGGTTCGAATCCGGATCCGCTGCGTGATAGGCAGCACACTATCAGGGGACCACAGCGTTGGATAAGACTGTACATATGAAAGTCTTATCACGAGTTGCACACAGTAGCCAAACTGTGATACTGGAAATATGTGGGTGAAAGATTGAAAATTACGTCTATTTCCTAACGTAACTCATCTTACAAGAAATAAGCAGTTGTTTTATATTCGCGATAAGAAAGGAACTTATGGCAGACATCGCTTCATGTTTTCAATAAAATCACCCTCGGCTATGTATAGTGCACGTCCTTCCTCTCTAGTACAGTGTTATTAAAACACCAAACTCAAAATGTCTCCCTATAGAGGTTTTTTTTAAAGGTTTGGATATTTACACTATGTAAATGAGAGAATGCTTTAGATATCTCCCTGGAGGAAGTTATCCTGGATCAATTCCAACATGGAGCACGTTCTCATGCAATGCATCTCTGGTTACTGCACTTGTATTCAATCTCATGCTGCAGTGCAAGCTGCAGTTACGATTTTATCCAAACAGGATGTCATTAATGACTTTTATCCATTATTTATTTATAAAATAACTTCAGAGGTATTTTCGTACATACATTGCCACTAACCATAAACAGATACTTTTATCATTGCTCACAGTAATACGCGGGAGAGATGAGTAATAAATACGTACTGAGAGAAACTTTTTTTTTTACCTTTAAACATAAGTTAAGTTGCATAGTTCATTTGAACTTTAGACATTGTTTAGTGGACTTAGTTTATTTGAGTGGAATAGGAATATCAAAAAAGGATGTAAATGCAAAAATATCTAAATTTTTAAGAATTTTAGGGTTAATAAATTCAATCTTCAAGCCACAATTAGTACACAATGCTTACAACTTCTGATCGGAAGTAAATTGAATTGTATAATAACTCGATAAATGTCATCTACCTCCAAATCTTGTACATACCAGCTCGATACCTCAGAAATCAACTTACGACAATTAGAGATTTACTGTACGAATATTATACGAATACTATACGGACATATGAGCATGTTCTATAATACTGTTTTCACACTTGTTTTGCCAACTATTTTTCGTGTGATGACTATTCTTATATTAATTAAAATATATTTTAACTATAAATATTATATATATAAGTCCACAATTCATGTCGCAGCCTTCATCTTGTTTTTATCAGCCTTCGTCAAAATCTCTGTTTCAAAATCTATAAATAAAAACAGTCACTGTCATTACTTGAAGAACTTCTTCTGTGTTTTCTTAAGTTTTAGTTTTTAGGCTTCAATTTACTGCACCACATATTTGTTGGAACACGGGTAATCTATCTTTAAAATCATTTTCAAATCTATGACTAATATATGTTAATAAGTATGTGGACGAGATTGTAGAATCGAACAACTACAAAATAAAAATGTACACTGATGGCAGTAAATTCCAAGAAATGGTAGGGGCTGCTGCAGTTATCTTGATAAACGGAAAATTAGAGCGTATATTAAAAGCCAAACTGTCTAATCGTTGCTCTAATAATCAAGCTGAACAGATAGGAATTCTTAAAGCTCTAGAAGCAATACCATCAATTGACCAAATTGCAGTTTATACGGATAGTCAAGTTACTCTCGACCTAATTAAAACAACTTCAAACAGGGATACATCATATAAAAAATATGACAAAGAATAGGAAAACTCAGGGAACAAAATTGGACAGTACACTTCGGCTAAATAAAAGCACATGTTTGAATTTATGGGAATGAAATTGCAGATCAATTGGCAAAAGAAGCTGCAACAGAAACCAGCGTAACCATAGAATATACAAAAATACCTAAATCATTAATTGTTTGCCCAAAATAAGAAGGCACTATTAAATGGTAGAACGAATGGAATAACATAGATAAAGGAGCCACCTGTAAGAAGTTCTTTCCATCAGTCAGAGACAGATTAAAACATAAATGTGAAATAACCCCGGAATTTTTTGAAATGGTAACTGGTCATGGAAAAAATAAATCACATCTTCATCGTATTGGAATATTAAACAACTCAACCTGTCCATGTAGAAAGCAATTCAAAACGTAGAACATCTCCTTTACAAGTGTGAAATGCAGCACCATTCTAGAAATAATTTGAAGGAAGAAATCCGCAAAGTAGGAGGAACATGGCCTGTGCCGGAGGAAGACCTAATACACAAATATTTAAGACATTAAAAAAATATAAAAACAATAGTTTACGATAATGAGAGATTAAGAAGTGATTAAGATAAAAAACACGTGAAAAAAATAATATGTACCAAATAAATATGTGATGTTATGTAATGTTATGTTATCTGATCTTATGTTTTCTTATGTTATGCATGTATATTTTACCACGGTAATGGGGCATGCTCAAGAAAAAATGAAAAACATGTTAATAAGTATTTAGAACAGTTACCTTGTTTCAATATAATATCATTAATTACATGTTTGGTTCTAACATTAAGCCTCTATATTTACCTTGGTAGGATATATTTTAATTAAGTTGAGGAGACGGACCTTTCAGGTGAATATTCCATATTTATATATTAATTTTGAATAATACCTCAACGGAACACATCATGAATATTATAAAAGTTGAGGATATATTTTTTATTATTGGTAGAAAATTTAAAATTACACACACACACACACACACACACACACATATATATATATATATATATATATGTGTGTGTGTGTGTGTGTGTGTGTGCGTGTGTGTCTGACATGAAAAGAAACATAAACTCCCGGTTCAGGTGTTTATTTTTCTTTTTTATGATATATTAAACATTCATTGCTAAATGCCAAAATGTAATTATAATATTGTATGTATATATATCCAATACGTGTGCTCTAGCGGCCGCATTTTTTGTTTTATCAGAACCAAACTTATACACCTATCAATAAATTAAGTGTAGGAGTTAACCTGAAACGAAAATTTAAATATCACTCTAGTAATCGCAATTTTCGATGTTTCGCAACGGAACTCAGTATAGGCTATGCTAATTAAATAAAATGACGAAAGTATTCTAAAAAAATAATCGAAATCGACAATCAGAAGTAGGAGTTCATTTGAAACCCTACATTAAAGGAGGCCGAGGATCTCGTTTGTCGACCTTGGAAGGAGCCGGCGTTTATTGCAATATAAGTGTTTCTGGCCGATTATATGCTATGTTGATAAATATTCAAATTTGAGAAAATAAATTAACATGGAAACTTTAATATAACATTATTAACATAGATTATCAATAATTTAAAAAATAAAATAAAAATAAATATCTTCAACTCGTGTCCAACTCAGGATCGAGTCGAGGGATGAGATGAGATGAGCCCATATATACATAGAGGTCTGTGAATGACAAGGGTACCCGCCGACCACGCCTGACGCACCATCACAGGGTAGATGAATGAAATTAAACGAAATGGATCAGATACTTTTATTAAGTAATTCATATTATAAGGGAATTATTTAAATTATGTTATGGGTATGAATTGCACAAATTAAACAAAACACATGGTAAATACTAAAAGGATATAGCACAATAGTACACAGTTATTAATTCTAATAATTATTAATAAGTTTATGATAAACTTAACATAGGTCAGAGTAATACTTAAATATCTCACTTGACAAATTTCGTGTTTTTCACGATACCAGGTTTGAAACGGAACCCCGTTCATCTTCAGTCAAATCTCCGACCATAAGCAGTACTGCCAACCGAGCCAACAATAATACTCTCATGACTTGAAATTTAGTACAACTAGTTGTATTCGATATTTAACGGTTTTAAAAATGTGTATTAATTCGATATTTAACCGAGGGTTCGAGTCCAGGTGGGGTCGATTTTTAAACTGACCCAAATCTTCTGGTGGCACCATGGCCCTGGGATTGACTCAGCCTCTAAGGTAAATGAGTACCAGACGCTTGTTCTGGGGACACAGGCGGCCGTTACGCAGGGCTGACAACCCGGCTGACATCAAGTGCCGATTGTTCAGTAAAAGTTGGAGCCTTAACCTCCTACTACCCCAAGGGCCTCCTAAGTCCTGCAATGGGATCAATTTACCTTTTTTACCATTCTTTTTACATCACCATACCAGTTTAAGTGTTTGTCCTTTTATGACATCCGGACCGCGGTCCGCCAATTGTGCCACTGGTCTATGAGGTGTTGTAACTGAAATCTTACTTAGTTGAGGATTGAGGTTACATGTACCGGTACATAGCTCTATTAACCTAATATATGGTAATTTATAAAAACAAATTGTCTTATCTTTCAAGATTATGAATCTACTCTCTACACTCTGTGTAGTAGTAGTAATAATAATAATAATAATAATAATAATAATAATACAATAATAATGATAATGATGATGATAATAATAATGATAATGATGATGATAATAATAATGATAATGGTAATGGTAATGATGATGGTATTGATGATGATGATGATGATAATGACAATGGTGATAATGGAAATGACAATTATAATAATGATAATGACAATGATAGTAATTATAATGGCAATGATAATAATGATAATGACAATGATAGTAATAATAATGACAATGATAGTAATGATGACAATGGTAGTAATGATAATGACAATGATAATGATAATGACAATGGTAATAATGATAATGATAATGACAATGGTAATAATGATAATGACAATGACAATGACAATGATAATAATGATAATGACAATGATGATAATGATAATGACAATGATCATATTGATAAAGACAATGACAATGATAATAATGATAATGATAATGACAATGGTAATAATGATAATGACAATGATACTAATGATAATGACAATGATTCACTAATTATAATGAACATGATAATAATGAATAATGACAATGATAATATATGATAATGACAATGATAGATATTGATAATGACAATGATAATAATGATAACCATGATAATAACAATGATGATAATGATAATGACAATGATTCATAATGATAATGACAAGAATAATAATGACAATTGTCTAATAATGATAATGACAATGCTAATACTGATCATGACACATGATAATACTAGTGTGTGCTGTACACATGAATAATAATGATACTAACAATGATAATAATGCTAATGACAATGATAATAATGATAATGACAATGCATAATAATGACAATGCTAATAATGCTAATTACCATGCTAATCAATGATAATGACATTGATAATAATGATAATTACCATGAGTGAATAATGGATGACAATACTGATGACAATAATGATAACGATAATAATGATAACGATAATAATGATAACGATAATAATGATAACTATAATAATGAGTACCTAATAATAAGTGATAACACTAATAATAATATTTGTTTGTGAATACACTTTTTTGTTGTTTTCATATGCCCTACTCTATCGAATACGATAGGGCTGTAGTGAATACGATTTGATATCGGTATAACTTAAGTGTAAGCTACCTTTAAAGGAGTGTAATTTTCCCATGGGGAGGTTTGTTATGACATAAAAGAAACCCACACACGTGATATTAAATTATATACGATATAAAAGTATTCCTACCGGCATATCAGGCAGCATTAACTATTACAATGCCATTGCACTGCATTTTCCATAGCTGTAAGATGCATAAAACTAAAAATGTGTCTGGATATGAAAACAGTCTGAAAGATAACAAAACTTTTTTTTTTCCCTTCCACAATGAAACCCTAGGAGATGACATTGTCGCCATTTCTGCTTGTTTTATGGAGGAATGAAAGTGTATATGAAGGTAAAAGAGGAGGTAGAACATGAAATAAAAGACCTAAGCGAAAGAGGAGAAAAAAATGCACTTAAAAGGATCCCTGAGAAAGGAGAAAATATTATTTCGTGATAGTAGAAAATATCTCTTTTATATACGCAGCCATTTCTTATATGGAACTGAATTTCATACTGGGCACGGCTTATTGAGGCGTGTATGAATTATAGGAATTTTTATATGAAATATTGGGGTGTGCACCTCCGGCCCGGCTCATATGTCCTATATAATGACGTGCCGATGGCAGCATGATGTAGCGGGAAGAGCGCTATGTGACTAATAACTGAAAATTAATTGTCCTCGTAGACACTGCCTCGCTTAGCTGTGGATTTCAAACATTTGTTCTCTGACTACATTTATAATATCGATCTATCTTGTACATCGTCTATTTTACAATTTATTGCTGGTGTATATATCTTTTTTGGTTATTTCATCCTGGAGATTTTCTCTTTTTCTCTTATACTCTTAATACAGTATATTATGCAGTCTTGTCTTCGTGAACATTTCACATTTTACTGTTCCATTTTTATAACCTTACACTTTTCAGAATGTAAAAATGTTGATTACTGCTACTATAATCTAGGGTAGCGTTTCTCAAACTCTGGGTCCCGAGTCATTGTTGGGTCCAATGGGATGTTTCGGTGGCTGCCGACACTCTTAATATGACTATTTAACTGATGCCCCAAATGGGAGTCAATGACCAATCACATTTCAATGATTTTTTTTATTTACAACCACTCACAGTCGTGTTTCGCCTAGAATTTACCAACTAAAGTTTATCATAATAAAGAAAGCCCTCCTTTTTAACATTCTGAATAGGTCATAGTATTATTTTGCAGTGACTGACTCCGTAAGCAATACGGCTACCAGATTGTATATATAGTTCATGAATGTCAACACATAGCGCATGAGGAAGTTAATATAAAAACATTTGTAGCAATTGATTATACCACCAAAGAAAGAAACCACTGTTTGCATTTCCTTAAATGTATTTTTTCCCAGGGAATAACATTCCAAAAAAATATAATTGTCATATGTACATCATAGGACATCAGAAATGAATTAATATAAAGTTTGATGGGTTTCATTTTTTCTCCACTAGAGTGCATTCTTACAATAATGTGTTCCTTTGGCAATAATTAATATGATCTGGTTGCAGTGATGAAAAAAATAAGCAAATGAAGCGTACCAATCGTTTCTCATTTGTTTTCAAACATCGCCGTTTACATTAAATATATAAATATTTTGAAATAAGTATATTTAAATAATGATTTTGCTTAATTTTATTCGTTAAATAGTCCTAACAAATGCCACTCTTGATTTCCAAATTCTCTAGATAAATTCGAAATCACTCGTGGCATTACTTATGATAAATGGTATACACTGATCGCAGGGTATCTGAAAGCCTGACTGATGATGAGACCCTTAAGAATTCGCTCTTCGTATTGTCTTTGCACTGTAGAACCCACGAATAAAGACAATACGTTTCCCGTAACCGTCTCCTAAATTTTCTTTCTCACTCCGTTTTAATTTTCATTTCACTTCAAACTGCAAACACTAGTTCTTTGTTAAGGCTGCAGCATTGCTGGACACTAACATGAAATAGCTTGTCAGGTAAGAGTTAATACAGGGTGTCCCATTCAAACCTCCCACATTTTAATTAATCATAACTAACAAAGTATGCGGAATGAAATAAGGCCGGTGTTAAACGAAACAGAAACTCAAAGAATTTGCATTGCCACATACTAAAATACCTCTATATGTGCACAATTAGTAGCACGAACAATATCAAGTCTGAATTCGATTTCGTGCCACGTTCTTGTCCAACATATCCATTGGTACTGTAGCAATTGTGTCAAGGATACGCGTTCGTAAATCATGAAGAACTTATACTCGAGTCGCAAACACACGTTCTTTTACATACCCCTGGAAGAAAAAGTCCAATAGAGTGATGTCTGGCGAACGTGGTTTTACGTCATTATTATCCAACATGCGACAGACGAATTAACTGCAACAGTGAAAGAAAAATTATTTCAGTTTCTCTTTCTTTTAATACCAATCTCATTTCATAATTCCGCATACTTAGAGAGTTATGATTAATTCAAATGTGGGTAGTTTGAATGGGACACGGTGTATTTTCGATCAGTTCTATGTCATTCTCTTCACATTGTGACCACTCCTCCTGTGACTTTACAGAAGTTTTGTTATCTTACCCTGAGTGTACAAAAACTGTACATTGCAAGATGTAATTAAAATAAATATATTTATGTTTGTTTTCAATTTTATATCGTTGTATTGCTAATATAACTTTTAATAGTAGTTGTTTTATCTTACCAATGAATATAATACTGATTTTGTTACCTTCATTCGTACAATGTAAACCTCATATGCAGCCTCCACTCTCTTGAACGCAACATATAACAGCTTTTGCTCAAAAGTCATTATTGGTTCAATGAAAAGAAAAACATCCTCAATTTCAATATTTTTCAATAATGTGCCAGGTCCACCGCAATAGCCTGTGTGTTAGAACCTTGCCTAGGACACAGTGACATTGGTTTGATTCCACGCTAAGACACATTTTTAAATCATATATTTGGGGAGTTTTCCACACCTGTTAGCAAATATCGGGCAACATTTTAAGTAATAAATGGTACCCGAAGAATATTTGATCACGCAATAACTTAGAATGTTCACGCCGCTCAGAATGAAAGTACGATATAAGCGAATGGTGTGTCTTGTCATAAATGTTTGTGTTGTCTCGGAGGTGGCACTGGCATTGAGCTGATCACTCATGGACCTATATATCCTTGTATAAGCAACGTAAGTACACGTGTGTTTCAGAGTTTAAAATCCTCTCCTGACGGGCTTTGTCACTGTAAGGGCCGTGTGGTGTAGGACGCAGAGAAAGGTTAAACTAAAGAAAATAAATACAAATATACGGTATATCATGTCACAGAATGTTTAAGTTTCAATTATTAATTACAGTGTGCTATTTTAACTTGTTTAGCGCGTGTAGTTCAGTTTATACTTAAAGATGGGTCTCCGACTTGAAAAAAGAAAACACTAATAGATATTGTAACAACATTGTCTATCTCACTGTATGCACGGATTCGATGTCCAAGCGAGTTAATTTCCTGGTTGGTATTCTTTAGGAATTATTTCCTTTACTACCCAGATCTTCTTCATTTCATGGGTTAGAAAAATTATCTGTTCTGACCATTTTTTCACTGGCCTTCCTACATTTCTTGAACCTCTTGGCTTATAGTTAAATGCTGCTTTTGGTAGTCTTGTTAATTCATTCTTTTTCTACACGTCTAAACCATTTATCTCTATATTCTTTGATTTTATCATTCATTTAACTCTGTTCTTACACCTTCATTCTTAATCCGAAGATTTATATCTAGATTCAAACCATAATTTCTGTGAAAAAAATGATGGCTTAGTAAGTATTACCACACACATTCTCCCTCTTTCCCATTCATTTTATCCTCCCTACTTTTATATGATTCATATATTCCGTTACATATTTGGGCTGTGATGTTGGCTACAATGTGGAAAGAGATATTGACTCCAAAATAAATAAATTTCAGACGGTGTGTGGAACAATACAGAGAACATTCAAAAATAAAATTAGAAAAGAAACCAAGATAAAAATGTATAATGTTATGGCGGTTCCCACAATATTGTATGGATGTGAAACTTGGGCTCCAGTGAAAAGACAGAAGGATAGAATACAGACGGCAGAGATGCGGTTCCTAAGACAAGTAAAAGGATGTACAAGACTTGATAGAATAAGAAATGAGGATATAAGAGAAGAATTGAAAGTACAGCCTTTGTTGGATAAAGTCACGAATTACAGACAGAAATGGATTGATCACATGGATGGAATGAGCAAGGAGAGATATCCATTGTTAGCCAGAAATTATCAAGCAAGAGGAAGGCGTGATGTTGGAAGACCTAGAAGACGTTGGGCTGATGCAATATGAAGTCGGAACGGGCAATTGCCTAATCCTTGGAGTGATGATGATGATGATGATGATATTCCGTTACACTTACAAAGCATTAGCATAGACCGGTCTCGTTTAGACATAGAGCAGAAACTGTGTACCACACGATATAGAGTGTGCAGAGAACCAACCTAGATCTATGGTTAGTAGTATGTCAGGGCAACCGCTGAAGACATCACAGGATATAAAGAGACAAGCATCAAACTTCCTGGCCATAGAGGAGCTTTAAAATATTCTACTCAATCTGTAATCGAACCCGAATCAACTGAGTTTAAGGTTAAGATTTTACTGACATCGCAATGGCGACGGATTCATTTATGCATATGTCTCTTCTTCTACTACAAGGTTTAGGCTATGCAGCCTGTTAAAAGTGGAGTTCATCTTCTACGTGGTCGGCCAACATCTCTTGTTCCTCTGGGATTATACAGGAAGGTTCTTTTTGGTATTCTTTCGTTGTTCATTCTCATTAAGTGTTCTGTCCACTTCTTATTATTTTCGCTGATTATATCTTCAATTTTATATATATTTAATTCTTCTAGTATAGTTTCATTCCTTATTCTATCCGCTCTTGTGCATCCTTTCACATTACGTAAAAACAGCATTTCCGCAGTCTGTATCCTGCTTTTATCCCTTGATTTCATTATCCAATTTTCACTTCCATACAACAACAAAGGAACAGCCATTGTTTTATATAATTTAAGTTTCGTATCTTTCCTTGTTTTCCGATCTAAGGTTCTTTTTATGGTTCCACAAATAGCCTGAAATTTATTTACTTTATTTTCTATATCTTTATTTTCTCTATAAGTTATATCACATCCTAAATATTGGAAATGTGATACTTGTTCTATTATTTTGTTGTCCAGTACAATTTTTGATCTAATTCCATATTTACCAATAAATGCCATTACTTTTGACTTATTTATTGATATTTTACAATTATATCTATTGGCTATTAATTTAAATTTATATGATAACATTTGGAGCTCATTTTCAGATTCTGCTAAAAGTACAACATCGTCCTATGTAGGCCTATACTAGCTAATACCCGGCGTGCGCTGCAACGCCTAAATAAATATCAATGTGTTTTTACCACCAGCCGTGCGCTGTTACGCTTGCCCGGGAATCTGCTTATCCCGATTTTCTTGGCATCAATGAAAGACAAAAATGGTTATTGTGAGTTATCCGCAGAATATAAAAATATGCTGTCGCGGACTTTTTTTCCAGAGATTGTTTAGATATTCAATTCTGTATAAATTAATTTGTTGTATTTATTATGGTTTAGGCAGCGTAAGCCATTTAAGCGTCAAAATAGCGACTTTATTTCACGTTTTTTACTACGAAGGGTGACTTTATGGGTGAAGGGCTTGAGTATTACAACTCTCTTATAGGCAATGTTCATCCCCGGAACCTGCTGAACATTTTTTCAAAAAGCCCCATCTCAATCGGATGAACGGTATGGCAGAGCACGCTTGCCCGGGAATCTACTTATTTTGATCTTCGTGGCATCAACGAAAGACAAAAAATGGTTATTGTGAGTTATCCATAAAAGATAAACATATGCTTTCGCGGACGTGTTTGTAGAGTGTTTCGAGATATTGAAGTCTGTGTAGGGCCTACATTAATTTTTTCTAACATTTTCGTTAAATCTATTATACGTAATATTATTTACAGATACATTGTTGTCTGTTTACATAATATACTCACATGACTGTTTAAAATATCTTTGTTAAAATATAATATACATATTTATAAAGATTCCATAGTAATTCTGCCCGAAGGCAGGTCCTTCACTGCAATTATAGCATTTTCATGCTAATGCTTGCAGGTTTACTAGGGAATTGTGTAGGTGTGGTAGCTTCCCGTTGCTTTCCACACCAGTGAAGGATGATGGTGATGATGATGATGATAATGATAAGGGTGATGATGATGGCCATATGATTTCGGGGACCGTTTGGGCCTTAAAGTTTTCCTTACATTTGTCTTACAGGTGAGGAAAAACCCCGATAAAAACCTCACCCAGAAAAACTGCCCCGACCGGGGATCGAACCCGGGCCCGCTGCGTGACAAGGCAGCACGCTACCTCGAGAGCACAGCGGTGAGCTTATAAAGATTATTATACGAATTACACATGGAAACTTTAGAAAACAAAATTTCTCTTTATAAGTCAAAATGGATGCAATAGTCCAAGATCCGGCTGGACGAATACTACGTTCATCGAGTGTATGAACAAAATCTATTTTTTCATAAAATTATGAATGACTGAATACATTTTTGCCGAGTTGCCTATTAAAATTCGGCCGCCAGTATGTTTAATTAAAATATAATTAATTAATTTATTCGAAATAATTTGATTCACTTGTTATTAAAATAAATTATACTCCAGTTCGCAGAAATCTATGTATAGAGCTTGAAAAGTTTTGGTTGCCATTGCAAACGTGACCGTAACCTCCTCGCGGCTGCAGTAGGCTGTGTCACCAATCAGTAATAAAGTGGCGGTAAGTATGTATTTATTGTTTTATATTGTTTCAAATAAAGTTCAGTTCATTTAAAATGCTGCGATTTATTTCGTGTAATGTATATTAACACTACCTTTTGGATATATTTTTGTATATACGTTATACGTAGTATACATAAAGGGCAGTGGTTTTATTTCCCGCTGCGAGGATGTTACGGCCAAGTTTGCAACCAAAACTTTTGTAGCTCTATATATCGATTTCTGCGAACTGGAATATAATTTATTTTAATATCAAGTGAATAAAATTATTTCGAATAAATACATTAATTATAATTTAATTAAACTTACTGGCGGCCAAATTTTAATAGGCAACTCGGCAAAAATGTATTGTCATTCATAATTTTATGACAAAATATATTTTGTTGTATTCTTGCAGCCGGATCTTAGATTATTAGCAGAGAATATGACATAGACTACAATATTATTCTGTCTGCAGGATTTCAAGGCCTTCACTATGGATTGCATTTGCACATGACTCCACAATATAGTAGCTCTGTTGCATTGTTGTCCTGTAATATTACTCAGTAAAGTTAGAAGAATGCCGAAATCATTTAAAAAAGAACGTAAATCAATCGAATAAGAACATTTTTGCGAAAATTTTATAATACTACCAGCGATAAGCCACTAAAAGGAGTGAACCTACTTACACTTTGCACATTGTGCGCAATTTCTATATATGATATAATAACTTAGACTTTTACAAGATCTTGTTTTCTTTGCGGTCCGGAATATTTAAATAACTGGCAGGATAAATTATTGTTTGTTCATTTTATGGTTAGGCTAATGTTAGTCTAGTACTTCTGGCTTAAATGAATAAGACTGTGATTGTTTTGTTAGAATTGACACTTACCATCAGCAAGTCCCAAACAATAAAACTGACATTACATCAATAACCGATTAATTTATGGACTCCTGTTTAAAAGGACTATATAAACATAATTATATTCAGGAAGAAATAAATGAAATAATACACAATGCTAAGAAATGTTATTTTCCAATAATTAAACTAACTAATTGAAAATATCCGTCACGTGAAACTAAAAGCGGATTGCATAAAACATTTAAGGCCGGCGTGCCTTGCTACTCCTCAAGAAATGTAAATTAATGTTCTAATGTTTAGTTGATTAAGCGAAAGGAAAAATAATTATAAATTTATATCGTAATTATTTATAGGTACCCTGTGCTAATTATCCGTCGTTGCCCGGGAATTTACTTATGCCGTTCTTATTGCCATAAATGAGCTGAAGACGAAAATCAATTTATTATGTTTAGGTGAATAAGTATTCCGTAAAAGGAAAATTGATTAAAAATTAAATTGCATTTATTTTAAGATACGTGTGCTGATTACCCGGTAATCTACTTATCCCGATCTTTTTGGCAAAAATGAGCTGAACAAATTGGTTATTTGAGTTATCCATAAAATAATTACCCGCCGTGCGCTGCTTCACTTGCCCAAATATTTATTTATCCCGATCTTCTTGGCAAAGACAGAAATGGTTAGTGTGAGTTATCCGTAAAAGATAAATATATGCTATCCCGGACGTTTTTGTAGAGTGTTTTGAGAGGTTCGATTTTGTGTACATTAATTTGGTGCATTTATTATGGTTTAGGCAGCGTAAGCAATTTAAGCGTAAACATTTTTTTTCACGTATTTCACTACAATGAGTGATTTTTAGGGATGAAGGGGTTAGGTTCATTTTTGGTTCATGTTAGATTCAGGTTAGGTTAAGATTAGATTCAGGTTAGGTTCAGGTTAGGTTCAATTTAGGTTGAGGTAAGGTTCACGTTAGATACAGGTTAGGTTCAGGTTAGATTCAAGGTAGGTCCAGGTTAGATTAAGGTTAAGTTCAGGTTATGTTTGGTTAGGTTCATGTTAGGTTCAGGTTTGGTTCAGGTTAGGTTCAATTTTGGTTGAGTTTAGGTAAAGGTTAGGTTCAGGTTATGTAAAGTTAGGTTCTGTTATGTTCGGTTAGGTTTGGTTAGGTTATGTTAGGTTACATTTTGTTATTATAGATTCGGTCATGTCCGGTCAGTATAGGTCATGTTCAGTCAGGTTGGGTCAGTATAGGTCACGTTCAGTCAGGTTGGGTCAGTATAGGTCATCATAATACAGGTCAGGTTATTTAAGCGTCCAGGAAGCTCGTTTTTCACTACAAAGTGTGTTTTTTTAAGGTGTAAGAGTTAAGTATTGCAACTCCTTTATAGCCTAGGTTTACTCCGGGAATCTCCTGAACATTTTGCAAAAAGCCCAATCCACTTCGGATTAACGGTATGGCAGCGCATAAAATACGAACAAACAAACGAACAAACAAACAAACAATTATTTATTTTTATTAATTAGATTTTCAAGATAAATTTGTTGTATTAGTTTTAAATTGAATACACTGGTAACTACTTTTATCAGTATGTCTCATCTCATAAATTAGACCACTTACCAAATATATAAAAATGAATGTTTGTTTGTTTGTTCGTACTTTATGCGCGGCCATACCGTTGATCCGAATGTGATGAGACTTGTGATACTCAAGTCCTACATCATTAAAAATCGCCCTTTGTAGTGGAAAACTTGAAAGCTCTTTGGATGCTTAAATGGCTTACGCTGCCTAAACCATAATGTATACAGGATTGAATATCTCCAGAAGCTCTACAAAAAAAGTCCACGACAGCCTATGTATACCTCTTACGGATAACTCACAATAACCATGTTTGTCTTTCATTGATGCCAAGAAGATAGAGTCAAGTACATAGATTCCTGTACAAGCATTAGCACACATGGCGGGTATTCTTTTGCGGATAACTCACGATAACGAATTTTGTATTTTAGCTCATTTATGCCAAACAGATCGAGATAAGTAGATTCCCGGGCAACACCGGGTAATCAGGACGGAGATTCTTAAAATAATTACGATACACATTTATAATTATTTTTTATTTTATTTATTCATCTAATCATAAGAACTACATTAATTTTCGTCTTTCAGCTCATTTATGCCAAGGAGAACGGGATGAGTAGATTCCCGGACAATACCGCGTAAACAGCACGGCGTATCTAAAAATAATTGATATAAAATTTCCCCTCACTTATTTATCTAAACATAAAACACACAATTTTCGTATTTGAGCTCATTTATGTCAAGAAGATTGGGATAAGTAGATTTCCGGGCAATGCCGGTAATTAATTGATGAATATATAGATCCAATTTATTTCGAAGAACTAATAACTGTTATCAATCATTGTAAAAAAGACAAAAAACCGGACATTGATAATATGAATAATGAACAAATACACTACGGCTCCATTCAACTTAAAAAAAAAAGTATCTTAGATTTGTCAAATATATGCTGAAAGACTGGTCATATCCCAAAAGAATGAAATATGGCCAAAAAATTTATAAAAAGGCAGATCGTCAAAACTGTGAACATTATACAGGCATAAATGTCTTTGGCACCTGTTATAGATATATGCATCTATATTGAAAACCGTTTAAATGCGATTATGGAAAGTATTGTTCTAGAAGCTAAAAATGGATTCAGAAAAGGCAGATCCTGTTCAGATTGCATTTTCACTATTAATCAAATAATTGAGAAACACAGAGAATATAAGATACCAACTTTTATGGCATTCATAGATCTTGTAGAGGTGTTTGACAAAGTTTTAAAAGTCTTGATCACATATGAATATGTATTTTTTGGTCATATAAGGTAATAGTGGGCTTCTCCGGACGAGTAATTATTTCAATCCCAGGAAATTTGACATGAGGCTAATCATACTAAAAATAAGGCGAATATGTTACGGAGATTATAATGCCCAAATGGTGTTTGGGGACTGTTTGTGCCCTAACGTATCCAGACATTATGTCTTAAAGTTGAGGAAAATCCCAGAAAACAACCTTCACCTAGAAAATTTGTTTCAATCGGGGATTGGACTTCGCCCGCTGCATCTGAAATAACGAGGTTAACGTGGGACCATAACGCTCAATAAAATTAAACTACTCTCCCATAATACTGCATCTTGTATTCCCTCTTATTCATCAGCAAGGATTTATATCCCTCATTGGTCTTAAAAGGCCGGAAATCTCATGTAGGCAGGGAGTAGTATCTCTGAATCACATATTGGACATACATACTCTGGCTCCCTGGATTTGTGTTTAGCAGAACAAAGAATTATAAGAAGATAATCATACTACAATATGAAATCATAATTGAAAAATAAGTCCGGATGAGGAAGGAGGGGGGAGGAATAACAACCTCTTTAAAAAAACCTTGATTCAGCTCGCCCAGCTGATAGTACCTTGTAAGGGCCCCTTGCCAGGGACACGGAGAAGACCTCAACGGCAGATATGGCGGAGTAGTAGTCCTACGGTACGGCATTGAAGGCAGAAGAGGCAACCACTCCCTAGGTTAACAGGGTAAACCGCTGCCTTGCGGGGTAGAGAGATCTGCAAAGGCTAAGGGAGAAACCTCCAACAGAAAAAAAAAGAGGTAGATCAGACTCCGTAGCTGTGGAAGCAACTAATCTAAGGGACGGAAACCCTAAAATCAAATGGATGGTCCTCCAGATTGGGGGTTTGGCGTTAGGCTAGCTCCCTAGGACAGTAAATGAAAACATGCTTGTAAATCTCAACAAGAATCAGCCGGAAGGTCTAGAAGACAGATTGATATGGAGGAGGATTGTTGAGAAGGCCAAAACTTTCACTTTTTAAGTTGTCGCGCCTTAGGATGATGATAAATTACAAAATATGATAAACATAAAAATTATTAAGCCTCTACTTTATAAAATTGAATATACATTCATATATTTCCTACGACACATGTAAAGACATAACATAAAATTGGTCAAACTTCAAAAACTTATAGGAACAATAAAAAGCATTCTTTTCCGAAAAGTAAGCCCAGATACAATTCTAAAATTTTATAAAACAATGGCTCTTCCAACTCTATTCTATAGTTCTGAAACCTGGACTCTTACTACAGGTAAATTAAATAGGATAGTAGCTGCAGAAATGAAGACCTTTAGCGGGTTATACGCTGTATGACCACATGCGTAATGAAGATATCCGCAAAGCTCTCAACACACCAGCAATAACTGAAACCATTCAAAAATATCAAAATAATTGGCATGAACACCTTCTTAGAATGCCAAACAATAGACTACCTCTACAGCTATTGAACTACAGACCCACAGGGCGAAGAGACCCAGGAAAACCTAAGAAGAGATGGAGGAATCAATTTCTATCCTGAAGCGGAACAGGTCAATGGCCTAATCCATGCCTGCTATTGATGATGATATATATATATATATATATATATATATATGCCCTATAACTTTTAGGGACGTAGGAACCAACACGCTGATTAGGCAAACAGACGTTACTTGTAAGTTAAAAATCATAATGGTCACTTCATTTCGATTTCAATTAGGTTTTTCATTAAATCTGACACAATACTAAACACGTTGTTCATGATTTTAAGCAAATTAAAAAAGTAATACACCAGGTAGAGATTACCATTATTGTTATTTACATTGCGTAAATATATATATATATATATATATATATATTGTCTAATGCTACCAGGTTGTCTTTTATGACATTTCTGACTTTCTTCCCTGGCATTGGGAGAATTGTATTCCATTTCTCAGGTTGGAGCTTCTGGAAGGCAGATTTACATTACCCCGATGATATGATGAGTGATAAGTGATAATGAAGCGCCAGGAGTGTTCTTAACCTAAATTACAGACCATGGGCAACCATAGGAATAATTCCCTTTAAGGAAAAATTCCTATGGCCTGACCGGGAATCGAACCCGGGACCTCATGAACAGTAGTCCGGAACGCTGACCACTAGTCCATGAGGTTGGTCTGCGTAAATATATTGATATTCAGTTAATATACATGTATACGTTTCGGTGGACATGTGGCTAGCACGAGCGGCTGCCCCGACTCAAATCCCAGGTTCGAATCCTGACGGTTCCAAAGGGATATTGGTGGTGGGCCACACCGGAATTTTTCGGGTTCTTCTCGGGATTGTCTCTTGTCCTGAATTTTGTCTCACAAACACTTTCCATTTGCCTTCCTTTACCTTTCATATAATGTCATTTCTCATTTCATATCTACCTTCATCTCATCTCAGGTTAAAATAATTGGGTTGGCAGTGCAAAAGTGTTGAAAATGTAAGATTGCGGGGATCTAGAGGGAGCCCACCAGGATACTGACTCATGACTTCGAGCCTGAGCATTAATAAAAAAGGGCAAAATGGTCAACGAGAGGAATTGCAGTTTCTCCACGCGGCCATGGACCCAATCCAAAAATAGCGGTATTATTCATGGTCTAGAACCTGGTTTGTTGGACCTGGAGGTCGATCACTAACTTACATAACATGCAAAGTAGGCTTCCATTCCACTCATACCTATAATGCTGAGATAGCGCAATATATTTTTTTCAGGTAGCGATGCTCGGACAGTCAGCCTTCCCCGCTGAATAAAGAAATGAAATAAATAGTCAAAATAAAAATATATGTAGAAAAGTAACACATTGTCAGTCTGATCAAAATATATAATTAACTAGCGGGCTCGTTAGAGTAGTCCTACCTGAACGTTCAGTTCTCGTGTAATGGCTGCACGATAAAAATATGTTACTTATTTACCATAAAATTCACTAATCAAGACGTAATTATATATTGTCCCCGATGGCACGAGGTTTTCCTCTTACTTATTTGGACTTAAATAAGTACACAATTGCTGTGTAAAATTTTTATTTACTTTATGTTCTTCTCACAATTATCACTAAATCTTCAAACACAATTTGATTTAACAACAATTATTTTTGACAGTTTATAAGATAATCAATTATAACACAGTTGCAGACACTCTTTCCTCACAGTTACGCTCAAAATTAACCTCTCGCCATCCAATATGGGACTCTCGCCGACCAATTATCGCAGACTGACTGGCCGGCCTTCTCCTCCGCTCTTTTATGTAAGCAGGGAGGAAAGTTCTAGTAACAGCTTCGCGCAACTTCGAAACCCAGAAACCTCTGGCTTCCGATCATCTTACAAGCGGAAACAGACGCTGGTAGAAACGTCTGGCAACACGTTCCAGACAATTCAAGAGGCTCTGCGGGTCACTAACTCGCTAGGGGCGACTCACCCGCGCAATTCAAACGCCGCTTACACGACATGTAAAAATATTATTAAATAAGTTCGCAAATAAACTCCTCACTGCTGTCAGTTGTGGCTCAAGAAGCGTGCATAATGACGTCTCATTTTTTCGCGCGGAATATGTCGATAATGCAGTTGACTACTAATATGACAAAACAAATTGCTATAACCCCATCGCAGCGCCAACTACCGAGTCGAACTGAGAATCTAAACCATCCAGGAACGTACTTATACACACACAAAAAATATATAAAAATCTGTCCAGTCGTTTAGGCAGTTTTTAATTTAGGGTTTCAAGTAAATCTCGATTTATAATTGTCGGATTTCGCTCTATTTGGATAATGCTACCTCGGTTTATTTAAATACGATACACTGAATTCCAGTGTGAAACTGAAAAAAAATGCGACTACCAGAGCGATTTTTAAATTTTCACTTCAGGTTATCTCCTACACATAATGATTTTATAGGGTCCAAGTGTGAATATAAACTATCGAGGGACCCAATCAGACACACGCACAAAAGTAATTAAATTTGATCCAATTGTTTAGGAGATCAGTGACAAATACCTGTACAGAAAAATTCTATTTTTTGTTAAAATTGTTTTACAGCGTATATTTTACTGTACGTTAGACGATATACTTCTATCGCGCCATCTTTGGTAGACTGTGTAATGAAGATTTAAAAACCACTGCTCTGCTGGAAATCAAACCCTAGCCGCCGGATTTTCAGATACGGTACCGAACACACTAAGGCGCGGCGATAGACAACTTCCGTACACAATAACGGGAAAAAGGTAATGTGCATAATTAACTTACTGGCACTAATGGTACCGGTAGGTTCATGGCCACGCGGAAATAAGCTCTCCATACATGCCTATCGTGAGCAAATATTTTCCAATCATCTGTATAATTTAATTTCCTGAAATAATAGTTGATGTTATTCTCCCACCTCATTCTTGGCCTACCAACTGGACCTTTTGGCTTTGGTATTTCTACATTAAGCTTCCATACCTTCATCCATTCCCCATTCGTGCCACATGTCCTGCCCTTCGAAGATCCGACAATTAACTATTCTTATTATATCTGGTTTCCTATAAACATCATTAGCTCACTGTTATGTAAGTCTTCACCATCAATCTTTGGTCCAAAAAACTTTCATAAGAACTTTATACTCAGTTACTGGTAATATTTTCTCCTTCCTTAAAGTAAGAGTCCAAGTTTCGCATCATAACTAACTCACTGGCACTATCGAACTAGTAGGTTCATGGCCGCGCGGACGTAAGTTCTCCATACATCCTTATCCTGAGCTAATGTATTCTAATCGTCCCCTGTATAATCTACTTCCCTCAAATCATAGTTAATGTTATTCTCCCACCTCATTCTTGGTCTGCCAACTACACGTTTTCCTTCTGGTTATCATACAAGAAGCTTCCATGCACGTCTTTCATTCCCCATTCGTGTCGCATGTCCTGCCCATCGCAGTCTACGAGACTTAACTGTTCGTAGATTGTTTCGCAATCCATATAATTAAATTATTAATATATATCACATAGACTGGAAATGAAGACAGCAAACAAATGAATTAAGCATGAATTCATAAATTGGCAAAACAATAATTTCTCGTGCCAGTTACTAAAATTTTTCGGACCGCAGTGAAAAGAAAACCATGTAAAAAGTTATTATTGTATAATTTCACACAAATTTAAGGAATTTTCTACTCGTTTGCTTTTACTATTGTTTTAAAAACTATGAAATAAATAAAATGAATTTATCTTATAGGATTCATTGCCGATTTAAGGATTAATAATGCTTTCTATTGTTTGGGACGGCGTGGGATGATTATTTTAAATGACCTACTCATTTAATATAGATCGGGCTCATGGGTTTGTAGTTGGAGCCTATGATTATAGTGCATATGGTCGATGGATCGATTTTTCATCAGACCACAGAAATTTTCATTAAAGGAATTTTCGTTCCTGTGGTCGGCCATGGACTGAAATTTAGGTAAATTTAGGTTTAAGGACTCTTCTAGTGCTATGTTATTATTCATCACTTATATAATCGGGGCAACGATACGTCAGCTTTCAAAGTCCCCAACCTCACAACTAGGTTACTAGGAGAGATTGTCAGATTAACTCACTTGCACTATCGAATCCATAGGTTCATGGCCGCACGGATATAAGCTCTCCATATATCCCTATCCTGAGCCAATGTTTTCCAATCATCCCCTGTATAATATACTTCCCTCAAATCATAGTTAATGTTATTCTCCCACCTCATTCTTGTTCTATCAACTGGGCGTTTTCCCTCTGGTTTTCCTACAAGAAGCTACCATTTACGTCTTTCATTCCCATTCGTGCCACATGTCCTGCCCATCGCAGTCTATGAGACTTAACTGTTCTCATTATATCTGGCTTCCTATAAATACTTATCATGTAGTTCATTGTTATGCAGTCTTCTCCATTCACCTGTCTGTTCATCTCTCTTTGGTCCAAACATTTTCCTAAGAACTCTATTCTTAAATATCGTAATCTCCTTTCGTCCCTTAAAGTAAGAGTCCATGTTTGAGATTGTCAGATATGTCACAAATCTAATTGCACTGGACAACAACAAAAAATCTTTTCTGAAAATAAGGGAAAAAAATCTGATAAAAAGCCTTGTTTTATTATAAAAACATTTATGATATTTATGCTTAACGAAGTTATTAAAATAAGTTGAAAATAAGTTAAACATTTAGAATCAGAAATATGTGGGATAGTATATTACGATGCGAGGTTTGGAAGTAGTTTTTACATAAGCGAGGAAAATGTTTAAAAACCTAGCGACAGGGAGGTTTTTAAGTTTCGAGATTGTGTGAAACACTTCACACAGGTGCGTTGTACATTATTTTTTTGCGCGATGGTGTTTTCAAAATTATAAATAATAGTAAAATAATAACCTATTTGTTGGAAATATTTGCGTTCATTATAAGCAACCGACTAACGATAACAGAGTGGGCAATGTTTATTAGTTGAAATTACAGTAGGCCGTGATACCAATCAGTAATAAAATGGCGGCAAGAATGGATTTATTGTTTTATATTGTTTCAAATAAAGTTTAGTTCATTTAAAATGCAGTGATTTGTTTCGTATAATGTATATTAAGACTACCTTTTGGATATTTTTTGTTTGCCGGTATACATTATACGTAGTATACATAGAGGACAGTGATTTTATTTCCCACATGTGGTTTGTAATACGTAATTTTACAATATAGTTATTTAGATTGGCAATCCCGACATGTAGGAAGTCAAACTTTCAATCATGGTCGCCATTGCTCTAAATACGACAAAACAGACTATAGCGCGAAACATACGTTGTAAGTTAAGATAAACCTTTATAATCAGAAACCTGTGGAAAATATTTTGATATACTTTCAGGTTATAAAGTTAGACTTTATTGTTAGCATACGTATTTACGTGGAAGCTGAATTGAATGGACTAATGCTACTGCCACTCATGTAAGAGCAGCGAGCTTGAAAACGTTTGATCGCATACTATTTCACTGAAGCCACAAGCCTCAGAGGACTTAAAGTAGCTCTGTGACCCTACTCTCGTTATAATAAGCTTATGGTCTTAATGGACGGCGTGTGTCGATACAAGTGGCCGGTATCCTGATAAGTAGGTTCACCTGTATGCTACAGTGGAACATGTTACACTTCTCCAACTTTTAATTCTAATTTTAGGAAATTCGAGGTAGGCTATTGATTTGTTTCATAACGAAGACTTAAAGGGAATAGCAAATCTGGAGAAGAAGACTATAGAAACTTTTTACTATCCCAAGTCTGTCCAGATAAACAGAAAATGAACAAACTAATTACACTGAGCAACAAAAAACAAACTTTTTTGTCTCAGAAAGAGACATATGTGATTCTGATAGTATTTTTCTCCTGAATTCAAATATGATATCGGGTTTTCTCCATCACGCAAGGTTTCCTAGAGACAGGTATTTATAATTTCAAATACTTTAATATTTTCTACGAACTCACCTAGAAAGTAAGAAATGACGATTTTCTGCTATATTTTGCCTGTGGAGCATCCCTCTTGATGGTCAAACAATAATCGGCCAGCATATTATGATTCAATTTGCCTTGATATCTCTTTTCCATAGCTGAAATCTCCGGAGTTAGCTCATTTGATTTTATTTTACAATGGGAAAATGGACGAAAACATTTTTATTAAAAAGATAACTATTTAAATCCTGTAATAGAAATTGAAATAAAAAAAACTGTGGGTGATAGAGAAATTCCGAATACATATTTGAAAAGAGGATAAAAAACTACATTAAATATAACTATTGGTACTTATGAGACAAAAATCATGTTGACCAGTGTTATACATAATTAACTTTATCACTTAGGCCAACATTCGAATCCTTAAGGAACGAGAATGGGAAATAAAGGAAGTCTCAAACAAAGAAGAAGTTGATTATACAGAGTGAGTCTAAATACCCCTTACATAGTTTGAGGACTTATAAAGGGGACCAAGACAAATAAATTTAGCATACGAACCTATATCCAGAAATGTACAAAAATCATTTCAACATATTTTGCTCTCTCCGACTCCTGCTGCCTGTCGTCTGGAACCACTTACAAAAAGGGATCAATGTGACAACTATCGACTTCAATACAGATGTGGTACCTCCGTACCATGTTCTCGTACACACGATCATCAATCTCTGGTCCTCCAACATCCGCCGTAGTCATAACTCGTGCTACATAATAGGTCTTCCTCGGATTCTATAGGGGTATCGTGAATTAAGGTTTTCATGTGACCTCACAGGTAGTAGTCTGGCGGGGTCAAGTCGGGAGAATGTGCAGGCCTAGCAATCTGACCGGCCATTGCACCGAGCTTCGCCGTACAATAACATAATGTATGTCATGCATAGAAGCAAAACAGTACTAATGAAGTACGTACACCTTGAATTGTGCTGTGTAGTGTTGTGAAGGATTACTACTGCACTATTCAGGTGAAAATGTCTCTGGGCGAATCACAAAGTCAACTAAATAACACATAAACAAACTTGCAGTGAAAATGAAATATCAGGTGAGCGGGGATGACGTAAGGACTACCCTACTCAAGTCTATCCAAGAGAGTAGCGCCCAAAAAGCATGTGAGGTGAATTTGCGTGTAGCGGAAAATCGGTTCGTTTCCGGACACGAGTTCCTAAGTTAAACTTAATTTTGTCTTCGTCCCTACTATAAGTCCTCGAAGTCTGTAAGGGGAATTTAGACTCACCCTGTATAGTTCAAATCATGTAAGTTCGGGGGCATTAAGTATAAATCAGGCCTGGCATCTCTTCTCGATTGCTAAGAAGGGTGGGAGCCCTAACCTCTGTTACCCTAATATTCCCGTGAGATTTATAGTAGTCGATTTTGGTGGAAAAGTGGCTGCTATGTTTTGCATCTGGTTCCAAAAATTGTGGGTTCAGACCTGGCCAGGGCCTATGATTTCTTTTAAGGTGTAAAATACTAAGGGAACTGAAGTCGTGGGTCCCGTGTCGTAGATTTACGAAACGTAAAAGAATTCGAGCCTAAGAAAAATGTCTCTGTGAAAAAATTGTCATCCTTTTACTCCCTGATTACAATTGCCGTAATGACCTTATCTGTGAAAGCGCGTCCTTAATAATAATAATAATAATAATAATAATAATAGTAATAATAATAATAATAATAATAATAGTAATAGTAATAATAATAATAGTAATAGTAATAATAATAGTAATAGTAATAATAATAATAGTAATAGTAATAATAATAATAGTAATAGTAATAATAATAATAGTAATAGTAATAATAATAATAATAATAATAATAGTAATAATAATAATAGTAATAGTAATAATAAAATAGTAATAGTAATAATAATAATAATAATAATAGTAATAGTAATAATAATAATAGTAATAGTAATAATAATAATAGTAATAGTAATAGTAATAGTAATAATAATAGTAATAATAATAGTAATAATAATAGTAATAATAATAGTAATAATAATAGTAATAATAATAATAGTAGTAATAATAATAATAATAATAGTAATATTATTATTATTATTATTATTATTATTATTATTATTATTATTATTATTATTATAAAGTTATATAGTGGGATTACTTTATTTTTTACATTATATATTTAGGTAATTAAATCTAGATGATTGAAATAGGAAGGCCATGTAGCTATAGTCCACCAACAGTATCTCCGGCCCTGACGTTTTCACGACAGAGTTGCCAATATGAATATTCAGTGAGAGTGGCAGCTTTATGTATGCGGTTGGCAGACATACACCTGACAACATCTCACCAATTCCAAATCTTACTAGTGCGTTATAGCGGCGTCAAGAGTAGTGATTGGTTGTGGCAGACGTCAACTCCCACTCAACTATTCCCTTTATGGCAGTAGATTGCGAGTTTCTCTTTTTACCCCTCGAATAACCTAAACGTCAGAGCCGGAGAGTCAGCGGCAGGACTATATATTGAATTATAAAATAAATATTTTCATAATATCACAACGATCGAACTCGGGTAACATTTTGATTATGCTCTGTGACAAGGAATTAAGTTTTCTGTATAAACAGATCATACGAATAATATACGTAAATAATGATCTCTCTGAAAGCAATATTAGGGATGAGGAAGAGGAATGAAGGGGGCTTTGCATCAAAGAATTTCATAAATTATATCATTCACCAAATGTATTCAAATTCATCAAATCTAATGAACTGAGATTGTATAGACATGTAGGATGGTACTAGAAAACAAATTAAAATCGTTAAAAAATGGCCGAATTTAGGAACCTCGCCATTATTCTCTTTCAAAATAAACTAATATCCATCCATCCATAGTAATTCTGCCCGTCACTGTCTGTCACTGCAATCATAGCATTTTCAGGCTATGCTTTGCAGCTTTACTAGGGAATTATAGGTGTAGTAGCCTCCCGTTGCTTTACACACCGGTGAAGGATGATAATGATAATGCTAAGGATGATGATGACCGGATGATTTTCGGGGGAAGTTAGGCCCTAAACGTCCTGACATTAGTCTTACAGACGAAAAAACGAAAAAGACCTCACCCAGAAGCCTGTCCCGACCGGGAATCGAACCCGGGCCCGTTGCGTGGCAAGGCAGCACACTACCTCGAGACCACAGCGGTGGACAGAAACTAATATAATACAGAAAATGTAGATTAGTTCCAATATGTTTCAGTTATCATTTTTGCCCGAACTAAATGCAATGTATTTGGAAATAGTCCACCGCTGTGGTATCTAGGTAGCGTACTTCCTTGTCACGCAGCGGGCCCGGGTTCAGTCTCCGGTCGGGACAAGTTTCCTGGGTGATTGTTTTTTCCGGGGGTTTTCCTCACTTGTAAGAAAATGTCAGGAAATGTTAAGGCCCAAAAGGACCCTGAACATCATCTGGCATCATTAACATCCTTAACGTATTCATCCTGGCACATCATTATCATCATTGTCACGTACCATATATCATCCGGGCATCGTAACTCCGCCTTACGTGCGCCCCAACCTAAGAAGTGTTAAAATAATACCATGCCAGGAGAGAACACCAGAATGTTGAAATGACAATGTGGTGGCATTGAACAAAAAAGTAATAAATTGTTCCTAGACAAGCCGTCTGCAGCAAATGTAGCGAAAATCTCATTTAATTGCTTTTCGAAATAGAATATTCGCATTAAGTCTTCTGAATAGAAGTTTCACTGCTTACGGGGGAATAGGAGATTAAAGAGGGGAGAATATTCGTTTGCATCGGGAGTTGCGGCTGAGCAGCTCTAAGATAGAACACCAGCGAGTAAAGATCGAGATCCTGGGTGCAAATTCCCGCCCAGGTGCATAATTTTCTCTAGCGAATTTGTTTGAAGTAGCAAAATGACGTAAAATATAATACATTTATTTTTATTTATTTATTTATTTCTTCAAAGACCCCAAAGAGCAAGATTGCTCATATTAAGGGCAATATACAAAACATAATGGCCATGAAACAATTAACAATAAAAACAAGAAAACAAAATCAGACATAACTTTAAGTAATACAAACTACTGTAAATGTATAAAATATATATATATATATATATATATATATATATATATATATACACCCATATAAATACAATATTTAAAAAGGATAAAAATAATAATTAAATTAACAAAATTAACTAAGAAAGCAATGAGAAAAAAGATTTTTAATACAATTAGAAATATGTTTAACATTCGTGAAATGTTGATATTCAATAGGTAAGTTACTGTTATGGTTTTTAATTCATAACGAAACCCTTTTATACCATATTTTGTTGAGAAACTAGTAACTTTGTGTAATGAAGTACAACCTCTAGTATAATAATTATGTATACCTTTATTAAAACTTAAGGGCATGTTATGGTGAGATGCATTTTTAATAATTTTAATTACAATATATACTCGTACAAATCATATATTTTTCTAATTCGTTTAATGGTAAAATATTTGAAAAGTATAAATAAATAAAATGGGACTAATGTAAATAAACATATATTTAAAAATACATTCTATATAATTATAAAATTAATAAAAGTACATATCTAACATAATACGTGTTTAAACACAAATCAGATTTCCAATATGGCGACAAAGAAAACTTCCCCCTCCACTTCCTTCTTCAGTACATCGAATGCTACCAGATATGACACTGCGTTTGCTCTGTGGGTGAAATATTACAAAATTTATAGTCCACCGCAGTGGTCTCGAAGTGGCGTGCTGCCTTGTCATGCAACGGGCCCGGGTTCTATCCCCAGTCGGGACAAGTTTCCTGGGTGAGGTTTTTTCCTGGGTTTTTCCTCACCTCTAAGATGAATGTCAGGAAATCTTAAGGTCCAAACGGTCCCCGAACACACCTGCTATCATCATCATCATCATCAATATCATATTCACCTAATTAGCTTAAGTTTAGTTTAAGGTCTCTCCTGGCACATCATTACCATTATCATCAACTCTCATATCATCGGGGTAACGTAACCCAGCCTTCCAGGGGCTCCAAACTCAAAAGTGGGTTACATGTACGCCATGCCAGTAGAGAATACCAAAAATGTCGAAATGACAACCTGGGGCATTTGGAAAAAAAAAGAAAGAAAATATCAGGTATTTTAAATCATTCAACGACGTTTGTATTTAAATCTCATTGTATGTTACTTATAGAATGAAGACCTAACTTATACGTAGAGATCGCACCTTGTTTGGCTATAATTAACAATATTGAGTATGTTGATAGTTACGTCATAACTTAATATTATTCTGACAGTACGTTTATGTCATGATTAACTTGCACCAATGTTTTAATAAAGAACGAAACATGCAGTTAATTATAACTTAAGTTCATTAAATCAAGTCCACTCTACTTTGGGATTGCATATTATTGAATTATTACTATAAGGCAAAATATACCCACCCCCCGAAATACCTAAAAATACGTCATTTGATGTTCTGTAAGTTTGTCTGCCACGTTTGAATTTTTTTCCTTTTACCTCCCTTTGCTACGTAATTTTGTGTTTACGAATGAAAGTACAAACTTTAACAAAGTCACTGTGCGGCATCCAGATAGAACAGGCAAATGTTTCCGCTGAACTGTGTATTGCACTTAACTTTGACTTGTACAATTCAAGTTACGTTTTTCTATTAAAAAAGTTGTTTGCAAAACACAAATTACAATTTTGTTTATATTGTTAAGTAGAATTAAAATTAAATGAAGACTGAAACATTAAAATAGGTAGATATTTAAGTCACTAATATAATTAAAAATATAAATCAAAATCTTAATACAAATTTAATTGGATTGGATTTTTTTATTTCTTGCGCTAGTGTTTAACAATTGATTGTTAATTCATGTGCAGGCTCACATCAAATTTCATTTTTATATACTTACTAGCTAATACCCGGCGTGTGCTGCAACGCCTAAATATTTGAAAATTAATGCTCTTTAATGTTTGTTTGAATAAGTAAAAGGAAAAATAATTAGAAATTCATATTTTTAGATACCCCGTGCTGATTTTTTAGATATCCCGTGCTGATTACCAGGCGTTGCCCGGAATCTACTTATCCCGATTTTCTCGACATAAATGAGCTGAAGTACGAAAATTAATGTGTTTTATGTTTAATTAAATAAGTAGTTAGGAATATTTATATCATAATTATTTTTAGATACCCCGTGCTGTTTACCCGGCGTTGTCTGGGAATCTACTCATTCCGATCTTCTTGGCATAAACGAGATGAAAGACAAAAATGAATATACTTCTTATGATTAGTTGAATAAGTAAAATGATAAATAATTATAAATTATATCGTAATTATTTTAAGATTTCCCATGCTGATTACCCGATGTTACTCGGGAATCTACTTATATCGATCGTCTGGGCATAAAGGAGCTAAAAGACAACATTCTTTATTGTGAGTTATTCGTAAAAAAACACCTCCCTTGTGCTGCTATGCTTGCACAGGAATCTGTGTACTTGTCTCGATCTTCTTGGCATCAATGGAAGACAAAAATGGTTATTGTGAGTTATCCGTAAGAGACAAACATATGCTGTCGCGGACTTTTTTGTAGAGTTTTTTTAGATATTCAATTCTGTGTACATTAATGTTGTGTATTTTCTATGGTTTAGGCAGCGTAATCCATTTAAGCGTCCAAAGAGCTACCTTTTTCACGTTTTTCACTACAAAGGGTGATTTTTAAAGGTGTAGGAGTTGAGTATCATAACTCTCGTATCGCCTATTTTCATTGCAAAAAGCCCCATCACAATCGGATCAGCGGTATAGCCGCGCATAAAGTACGAACAAAGAAACATTCATTTTATATATTAGATTAAATTTAATCATTAGACCGCTGCAGCAAGGATGGTACGAAATTTGTTTTCAAATAAGCCGATATGTTGTCTACACTTCAACATAGAAGAATTTGCACTTTAGCCAGGAATTTAATCTTTTATATTTTAGACGTTGGCAATCTTCAATCAAATTAGTGATATTAAATTGAGTTAACTGCAGTCAAACGGATTGACAGTCTAGAAAAAAAATGTTTTCATTTCGCAGACGTAACGGCAAAGCTCATAAGTGACTTCAAAGAGTTAAAGTAAACCAATAAAGATCTTATAAATTCAGTTTCACACCTGTGGGAGACTCTGGGATAGAGGAATAAGGGTTTGGTCCGGGAGAAGTAGCACGATAGGAGTGAGGCACTATATACTGTATAACTGGAGGTTATGATTTCAAGGCCCTGCTCAGTTAAAAAAAAAAAAAAGTTTCTCTATGATATATTTAGAGAAAGAAAAGATGACGTTAACTAATCTAAGAATCTTACTGCCTTTTTTCAGAAACTTGACTAATGTTAGGGTAACCATAAAAATGTACTATTCTTGATGAAGATAAAATCTTAAACCTTGTAGCTTACAATATATTGTAAACTGTACTATGTTTAGAAGTTATTATGGATCGCTCCAAATCAGTAACTGTAGTATAACTCACACATGTGCAGCTCAACAGAGTGAGTGGAAAAGTTTAAATTTTCCTTTTACCGCTGTGACGAAATAAAACATTTGTCATGTCGGAAATTCTTTACTGGGCTGTTCTATGTTGTTGTTAGGTTGTGAAATGTACCTAGAATATTCATTTTGGCCATCCTTCACTGCAAGCATATTGCGTAATTGTCGTCATTATTACACCCACCATTCGTGGTAGCATTTGGCGTCGTGAAGAGGGAAATTACGTCGCTGCTAGGTTATACAGGTTGTGTCCCAAATACTCATTCATGGTTTAAGTATTATCATGTTTCTGACTGGTACCAATCGCTTTAAAGAGCATTGTTACCAGGACAAATGTTTTAATCGCCAGGCGGGGCTACGTCTGTAGGGTCCTTGCAATTTGTTAATTTTATGTCACGAAAAACTGCTTGTTATAATCTATGATAAAGCTTTTGGTATGGTAAATAGAAGAAAATTGTGAGATATAATGAGATATAAAGGTATTCCACAAGATTTGATCACGGCTATTCAAGGTAAATATATAAATAATAAAATTATAGTAGACATGTGTCTTAAATCAAAACAACAACAAAAGTAATAATGAATTGTGGTGTCAAAAAGGGTGTCCTTTATCACCTTCTCTATTTAATTTATTTGTAGACGAAGAAATGTTAAATTGGCAGTTCAATTTAAATAAACATTTTAAAGTAAATAATAAAATATTTGATACAATATTATTTGCTGATGATCAAGTAGTGATTTCCAGTTCAGGAGACGATCTATAAAGATCTATTTTTAATTTGTTTAAAATAAATGCCAATTATAATTTAAACATTTCATAGAATAAAATTAAATTTTAGCATTTAAAAGGCACGAAACCTTAAGAGCAAAAATAGTAATCGATGATAATATTTTAGAGCAAGTGTATAGTTTTAAATACCTAGGTTTCAATTTATCATATGTTAAAATTTAAGATACAGGTATTAATGATAAAATAAATAAATCTAATCTCATGTGTGGCACTATTAAAATAATCCTTAAATATACAAGAAAAGAAACGAAAATGAAATTTTATAAAGTAATGACTGTTCCTGTATTGATGTATGGATCAATGTTGGACGATCACTAAAAGACAAGAACAAAGATTGGAAGTAATTGAGATGAGATCTCTAAGAAATATAGCAGGATATACACTTCTAGATAAAAAATGAAATGAAGATATAAGGAAAGAACTAAATATTTTCAAACTTACAGATCGAATAGTTATATATAGGAACGCCTGCAAAGAACATGTTGATAGAATGCCAGATGAAAGATTTCCAAAATTATTGCTGGATTATAAACCACACGGAAAGAGAAATGTTGGACGAACTCGCAGAAGACGGTATGAACAATTCTAAAAATTCTTGCTTTCATGAAACCGGAACGAGCCAACGGCTTAAATCCTTGGGCGATGAAGAAGAAAAACTGCTTGTTTAAAATTATCTAAGAAGGCAATTACGACCATTTCTCCGTCTTTTTGCAAGATATTTTAATATTTAAATAAAACATGGATGGACGGCAGTTATAGAATAGGTATATTTGTTTCATAATATAAGTAGTTTGATTTGTTTCAATCCCACCTTTTATAAGAAGGCAAAAACGCATTGTGACGAGTAGAATATGTCATCCCATCTCTAATATTAACGATCCACATTTGATTAATTATGTCTTGATTTGACTCAAGAGGTTATGAACACCTTTACCCCGAATATTCATTTCTACGCCCAATGATGATCAGCGGATTTTTATATTTTGAACGAATGCATTTTTTGTTGTTTAATAATATGTAACAGAAAGTATAAGTGGCGCATGAAGTCTCAATCTGACTGACCGCACTAAACCGTGGCATGAAGCATCGGTCTGAAGAGAGATTATTCTGGCTTCATTAAACAGATAGATCCTAATTTCAACTTGAAAAATATTCCAATAACGATAAATTGAGACAGGGAAATGAGAAGAATGATGTTATATTATTATTTCATTGACCTGCGATTTATTGTTTAGGTAATGATGAATTGCAGTTCAATGAAATACTTAACTTAGAGTATCACTTAACACATTTTCATCGTTCTTTTATTCTCTCACTTGTAGTTTTTGGTATTACCTCTAGTTGAAATTTGGAACTATGGGTAACTCTCTTGTAAGCAAAAAATTGAGATTTGTAAAAACTCTAAACTACTGTTACTTTTTATTGTAGCGTAATATGAATTAGTTTATAAAATTTATATATATATAACAATACTACTGTTATTATAATAATTTAATATAGCATTTAAGTTATTAATATTTAAACGCATATTATTTGCTGATTGTTTGGAAGTTGACATTAAACAACAATATGTATTATTATTATTATTATTATTATTATTATTATCATTATTATTATTATTATCATTATTATTATTATTATCATTATTATTATTATTATCATTATTATTATTATTATCATTATTATTATTATTATCATTATTATTATTATTATCATTATTATTATTATTATTATTATTATTATTATTATTATTATTATTATTATTATTATTATTTATTTATTTATTCTCCACTGCTAAAGTTTCGCAATAACGCCCTTGCCTCATACGCAATAGGCTCCGTTTGAGTCCTCGGTCGGGGCAAGTTTCCTGGGAGACGTTTTTCAGAGTTTCCTCGACTTTAAGACAAATATCGGGGAAATGTAATACCCAAATTTTCCCGGAACATCATCTGGTAATCATAATCATCGATCATATAATATTCTCTTGTTTTATATCAATGACTAAGAGAACGTTAGTCTTGTCATAAATTTTCACGTTATCTCGGAGGTCGCCTTGACATTCAGTTGATCATTCATCCAGGTAACTTTCTCTCTGGCCTTGTGAGATCAAAAACGTATGTAATTCAGAATTACAAATCCTTTTTCTATAGAATGTGTCCCTGTTTTGCCCGGATAACATGAGACACGTAAATGTACTTATAAGGGAGAGGTTAAAGTAAGGTAATGAAAGAGATTACACTGAGCAACAAAAAATACATTTTTTTCTTGTATGAGAAGGAAAAAATATGTGATTCTGATAGTATATTTCTCCTGAATTCAAATATGATACCGGTTTTTCTCCATTACGCAACGTTTCCGAGAGACAGGAATTTATAATTTCAAACACTTTAATATTTTCCTCATTCGTAACTACACAATATTTGAACATTCGGACTCACCTAGAAAGTAAGAAATGACGATTTTCTGCTATATTTCGCCTGTGGAGCATCCCTCTTCATGGTCCAACAATAATCGGCCAGCATATCGGGATTCCATTTGCCTTGATATATCTTTTCCATAGCCGAAATCTCCTGAGTTAGCTCATTTGGCTTTATTTTACAATGGACAAATGGACGAAAAACATTTATTAAAATAATTATTTAAATCCATTAATTGAAATTGAAATAAAAAAAACTGTCCACCGCTGTGGTCTCGGGGTAGCGTGCTGCCTAGTCACGCAGCGGGCCCGGGTTCGATCCCCGGTCGGGACAGTTTTTCTGGGTGAGGTTTTTATCGGGGTTTTTACTCACCTGTAAGACAAATGTCAGGAAAACTTTAAGGCCCAAACGGTCCCCGAAATCATATGGCCATCGCAATCATCATCATTCACATTCATCTTAGGTTAAGCTTAGGATTAGGGACTCTCCTGGCGCACCATTATCATCATCAATCACCCATCATATCATCGGGGCAACGTAACCCCGCCTTCCAGGCGCCCCAACCTCAGAAGTGGGTTACAAGTACGCCATGCCAGGAGAGAAACCAGGAATGTCGAAAGACATACGTGGGGCATTTGGAAAAAAACTGGACGATGGAGAAATTCTGAATATATATTTGAAAAAAAGATAAAAAAACTGCATTAAGTAGAACTATTGGTACTCATGAGACAAAAATCATGTTGACCAGTGTTACTGATACAATTATTATTGTATTAATATAGCAGGAAAATGTATTGTATACTAAATGGTTGTGGATGGGAAGACTTAGAATCACACTTTCTGAAAGTTGTACTATTGCTTTGTTTTGTAACTTGTGTCATTGTTGAGTTGTGCCTGTTTCTAAGAGAGCTTCTGTTGCTATAAATAATTCATGTGGTCAGAGGTTGGCTGCAGCCTATCTCTATACGCCTGTCTTTCTACCCAGAACCATCTCTCTCTGGACCGATGTCTGATGCCGGGATATAACTGCTAGATATTCAACCAGATTGAGACGCCACGTTAAAACCTTCTGCTACGCAGTACACACAACAAAACTTGTATTCTTTCAAGATAGCGTAGACCCTCATCATCATGAGACCAACATATAAATAATAACTATTTCAAATATTTTATGTCAAAACCACACATGTCCATCATCCAGGAACTGCGTAAAGTAAGCAAATTCCTTAGATATTTGAATTTGTATTTATATTTTTCTGGTTTACGGAATACATATTTCTTAGTTAAATTGGATATATTAAATGTCTGATGCTTTGACAGGAACATTATTTTTCCCAACTCTTATTGACCGAATAAAGTGCAAATACGTAGAATCAAATTTTGTATTAACGCATTTTATGACTGGACACGGTAAATCTGTACATTATTTGGAACGATTTAAAATAGGTACAGACACCTGTATTTACAGAAACTCCAGCCAGTATCTCACAACTGTTATTTGAGTGTCCCGCATTTGATTCCAAAAGACATTAATTTATTTAAAAAAGTAGGTTATTACCATACTAGATTTAAACTGCCTTTGTCAAATATTTTATGTAAGAAGTGTTGCTATAGAAAGATGTGTGACTTTATTTATCATATTTTTAAGAGACGTTGAGTTAGTTCTTTTTTGGTTTAATTAATTAATTTGTTCATATTACGTTATTATGTAACGCTAGAAATTAACCATATTCTAAATTACTGTAAATAATTGTATTGTAACTAAAACCCTAACATACCGGATGGAGAAGTAGGGTTCGTATTATTGGAGATTCAATTAATTAAATCTGATGCCACTTTATTTAAAAGTGTCAGACTGGCGTGAAAACAAAGACACATAACTGTAAGTTATTACCTATTTGGGGTTGGGTGTGCAAGACCATATATTTACTTATGCACTTTAACATAACATTAATGCATCAAATATCCATACAATTATGTAATTTTTGTGTTTAGCTGCGGAATTTAATAATCTTCATCTTATTTTACTCTTAAATATGAAAAAAAATGGGACTATTTCCTGTCCTGACCGCTGTAATAGTACAACATGGAAGTCATAACCGTACTAATAACTGTGATTACAACTGTTATTCTATGAGTTATTGTATGAACCAGTGTTAACCTCTCTAATAACCAACTAATAACTGTGATTACAAATGTTATTCTATGAGTTATTGTATGAACCAGTGTTAACCTCTCTAGTAACCAACGATAAGCACATTAATTATAAAACAAAATTGCGCACAAGTTGTACATTTATAACCACCGATGACCACGCACATTATCTGCGATAAGAACCAGCGATAAACTCATTGCTATTAACTATGGTTACTCTCTATAGAATTATATTACGTTAGATCTGCTTTTAGATATTAAATTACTTCAGAGTATGTTAGAATAATTGAATTAGGTAAAGTTAGCTTTTAGGTTCCTAAACATTTAGGTTAAGAGAGCTTTTAGTTTCTTATACACATAGTATAATTTATTTACATTCTCCATATCAGTTCTTGTATGGAATTTCAAAATGGCCGACGTTTACAACGTAAATACATATTTCGGCTAATTCAAACGTTAAAATACTTTCACAATGCTTACTTTCCGCAGATAAATTTCATTAATAACACTACATTATACCAATATTTGCATTAAAATTGTCATCAATAGCGTAAGTAAATATATGGTCTTGTACTCCACCAACCCCTATTTGCATATTATTGCATTATTTGACAATGAATTAAATATCTACCAATTCATGTTTTCCATTGCTTTATTATAAATATTAGATAAAATAAACTACAGGATAAATTAAGGGTTAATTGCATTGTACTGTACTTATTGCAACAAAGGAAATATGACAGTGGCTAGAGTAAAGTATTAATTTCTGGTTTCAGGTAAACCCCCCACTTCTTTTCGTTGTGGAACATAAGGAATTGCGATTGCTAGAGCGACTTTTAAATTTTCATTTGCAGTGAATTCCTACACTTAATGGTCGGATTTTGCTGGTTAACGAACTAGTCCTACTATATATCATTTACAAAATAAATATATTGATATATACAGTCATTGTAGAGTATTATGTTACATGGATCAGATATGTGGACAATTAAAAGGTGTCAAGTTAACAAGTTATTAGCAACAGAGGCGGATTATAGGTGAAGATCATCGCTGAAGTCCAGATTATAAAAAATTAGAAACGTTAAAATTAAGAAATCAATTATTGTACCAATTTATAAGAAAGGAGATAAAACTGATTGCAACAACTACAGGGGCATCTCATTACTTTCAACTTCGTACAAAATTCTAACAAATATATTAGTAAGCAGACTTACTCCCTATATTGATGACATTCTAGGAGATCATCAATGTGCATTTAGAAGAAACAGGTCTACAACAGATCAGATTTTTAGTATAAGACAGATTTTAGAAAAGAAATGGGAATATAATGGCACTGTACATCAACTGTATGTAGACTTCAAAAAAGCATATGATTCAATTAAGAGGGAGAAGTTATATAGTATCCTGCTGGAGTTCGGAATTCCTAAAAAGTTGGTTAGACTAATACGAATGTGTCTAAATGGCACAAAGAGTAGGGTGCGTGTAGGCAAACAGTTTTCGGACACTTTTGAAATCCAGAATGGGCTGAAGCAAGGAGATGCACTATCTCCTCTACTATTTAATTTTGTACTAGAGCATGCCATTAAATCTTTAGAGAATGAGGAAGGCTTACAACTGAATGGTATAAATAAGCTGTTAGTTTATGCTGATGATGTAGTACTATTGGCCGATAGCGAGGAGATACTAAAGGCCAACACGCACACACTATTGAGTAACACTAAGAAATTAGGACTGGAAGTAAATATCAATAAAACTAAATATATGGTCACACATAGAAATTCATTAAATAATGGAAATGGACAGCTAATGACAAATGAGGGAAATTTTGAGGAAGTGGCTGAATTCAAATACCTAGGAACAATAATCACAAATAGGAATGAGATGCACAAAGAAATTAAACATAGGCTCAATTCTGGAAATGCGTGCTATTATGCATTGCAGAGACTCTTGATGTCCCAACTCCTTTCAAAAAACGTTAAACTGAAAATATATAAAACTATTATTCTACCAGTTATATTATATGTGTGCGAAACATGGACTCTTACTTTAAGAGAGGAAAGGAGATTACAAGTATTTGAGAATAAAGTACTTAGGAAAATTTTTGGACCAAAGAGAGATGAACAGACAGGTGAATGGAGAAGACTACATAACAATGAACTACGTGGTCTTTGCAGGAAGCCAGATATAATAACAGTTAAGTCTCGTAGACTGCGATGGGCAGGACATGTTGCACGTATGGGGAATGAAAGACTTGCATGGAAGCTTCTTGTAGGAAAGCCAGAGGGAAAACGACCAGTTGGTAGACCAAGAATGAGGTGGGAGAATAACATTAACTATGATTTGAGGGAAGTAGATTATACAGGGAATGATTGGAAAGCATTAGCTCAGGATAGGGATGTATGGAGAGCTTATGTCCGTGCGGTCATGAACCTACGGGTTCGATAGTGCCAGTGAGAATTAAAGTTAAAAGAAATATCTCGCACACAAATGAAGAAAGTGATATCTCAAGAGGATTTTTAGAATAGATTTATTTAGCCTGGTGGAGTTAAATAAATCTATTCTAAAAATCCTCTTGAGATATCACTTTCTTCATTTGTGTGCGAGATATTTCTTTTAACTTTAATAATTTTCTTAATTTTAACGTTTCTAATTTTTTATAATCTGGAATTCAGCGATGATCTTCACCTATAATGGCATCTGATAGAATCTCTAAGAATATCTTGTAGTGGAAAATAGATGGGAAAAGAAGAAACGGAAGTCCTAAAGACGGTTGGATGAATGGCTATGAGAAGAAGTACAGGGTATTTCATAATACGTATTACATACTTATAAGGATTGTAGAGGGGACTTAGTAGATAAAGTTTAGATATGGAACCCATGTCCGAAAACGTACCATTTCGATGTAAAATAGGTTTCAAGATCGAAACACAATGGATTGATATAGTGTTCCTTGTGTTTCAAAATAAGTATTACAGACTTCTAGGGGTTGTATTACAAGTGTAGTTCCACATGTCGACCATGTTGTTTGTTGCACAAAGTGTACCTGAGATCCATGTTTTCACACACACGCCCCACAAGACCTGGTGTGTGTGCTCAATGATTTCTGGCAGAATTCGTGCAAGAAAATCTTCCTCCGACTCGACAAGTGTAGTACAACCCCTAGAAGTCTGTAATACGTATTCTGAAACACAAGACAAACGATATCAACCAATTGCTTTTCGATCGTTAAACTTATTTTACTTCGAAATGTTACATTTCTGGACATGGGTTCTTTATCAAAACTTTATCTACTAAGTTCCCTCTACAACCCCTAGAAGTCTGTAATACTTATTCTGAAACACAAGACACACGATATAAGCCAATTGTTTTTCGATCATTAAACTTATTTTACTTCGAAATGTTACGTCTCTGGACATGTGTTCCTTATCAAAACATTATCTACTAAGTCCACTCTACAACCCCTAGAAGTTTGTAACACTTATTCTGTAAGACAAGACACACGATATCAGTCAATTGTTTTTTTATCTTTAAACTTATTTTACTTCGAAATGGTACGTTTCTGGATATGGGTTTTTTGTCAATAACTTTATATACTAAGTCCCCTCTACAACCCCTAGACGACTGTAGTACATATTCTTAAACACAAGACACAAGATATCAGCCAATTGTGTTTGGATTTTCAAACTTATTTTACTTCGAAATGGTACGTTTTTGGATATGGTTTTTTTTATAAAAAACTTTATCTACTAAGTCCCCTCTACAACCCCTAGAAGTCTGTAGTACATATTCTGAAACACCCTTCATGAGTGATCTGAGACTTGGCAGATGGGGATATTCATGACCACTATGAATGGAGAAGACGAAAACCATTGTATTGTAGATAAAAACTAAAGTAAAGAAAAATGGTTTATACGTATATTTTTGGTGTCTACTAAAAAGGATCGATGAAGATCTGTAAAACGTATTCAAAAATATTTTTTTTTGTAATCTACCTCAATAGCTTCATTCCTTCAAAATTCGCTAAAAGAAAAACAGCATTCAAACGTTCACTGTCAGATTAAAAAAAAGATGCAAAAAAAAACATAAATGTCGTGGAAAAGTGTTCTCTACATTTGTCATCAGAGCTAAAAAATACATACACACTTTCAACAAAATGTACAAATGTGATCCTCTGTACGTTAAATATTCAATGCTCCATGAGATCTTCTCAGAAGAATGCTAATATAAAATTTATAATTTTCTCTTAGGTGATATACGCATGACCTGAAAACCTCTGCTTATTCGACTATAGACAGCTGAAAACAAGAAAAGCATATGGAAAAATCAATTGAGTTAAAACATTCACAAGAAGCGTTTTATACAATAAATACTCAGAGACCAGACTGAAAATCACAGGCTTATGTACTATATTATGTTATACTGCAATATTATGTAATCTAAAACAATTATCCTGATAATCTTAAGTGTTATAACAGGTGGGATTGTACATAACCAGACATTTATTTACGCAACTTCAGAAATTTCTTAATGAAATTTATCCCATTACTAAGTGATATTTGTAATATTTACCCCCTGAAAATTACCTTCGTGAATGGGAATATAATGGTACTGTACATCAACTATATGTAGACTTCAAAAAAGTATAAGGTAAAGGCACCTAATATGAGACCCGTTTTTTTAAATGGTAGTAACTGGGCAAATAAATGTCACAAATGTTCCAAAACACAAAGGTAACATTCGATTTTTATTGAATTTAAGGTACACAAACAAAATGGTATTAATGCTCTTTGCTTTGAAGAGAAAATTGAAAAATTACAAAAAATGGTAATTTTTGTTAGTCACAAAAATGTCTCCTAATATGAGACCCTCCCCATTTACTTTTGTTTTTTGACACATGTTGGACACAAGAACATTCGGTCAGTTGCTCCACAATGTTCATGAGCCCAGCGATAGCATCCTGTGCACTGAACCCATTCTTCTCCATGAGTATTTGAGGAATACAAGCAGCCACAAAAGAGACACTTAGCGTCTTCTTCAAATGCTTCGTCATCAGAGCTGTTAGATGAGACTTCTAAATCCGAATCTTCACTGCTAGATTCTTTTAGAGGTCGTTTTCTTTGGGATTTCTTACATGGACCCTGCTTTATTTTACCTGCATGATTTTTCACGTGAGTGACATCTGCTAGCTTCCTTTTTTTCTCATTTATTCAAAGTTTTGCTCAAGGCTCCTTTTATAGGGAGATGATGAAATGACACATGCTTTTCCAGTTCGGTTTGAAGACACCGTTGTAATTGTTGGAAGATCCCTGATGTCGAATGGAGAAACTAGTGTACGAGAAGGTCCTGCAGTTGGTTCTGCACCAGGGGAAGCAGGGAGTTCTTCTGAAGAGTTTCTATTTCCAACATGGATAGAAAAATCATAGTCACGAAATATTTGATCATTTAAAGGAAACAACCCAGTTTTACGGAATGCATTTACTGATATTTCCATGGTTGCTGCTCTGTTGTACGCGGCAGCAAACAATTTAGCAATCACGAAGGGCGTTACAACACGCGTTGGATGGTTCTTCAGCCAGTTTTCAATTTCTGTTGAGTAGTAGGTTTTTAAGGGCTTCATAAATCCAACATCCAGTGGCTGCATCTTGTGTAAACTGTGAGGTGGTAAACAGATTATCTTCACATTGTTGTCTCTGGCTTTGTTGATTATGGCGATATTCCTTGTATGGGAATAATGTCCGTCTAATACCAGCAGTACCGAATCATCAACAGAGGGTTTTGTAAATTGAATAAAGTGGTCAAACCAAACTGAGAATAAATCAGCTTGAATCCAGCCTGACGGATGACACCCCCAAATTGCACCAGCTGGAGCCCCATCCATAAGCTCCAATTTCATGTTTTTTCTAGGCCAAATTATCATAGGGGGAACATAGGTACCAACAGCGTTCATACATGTTACAATGGTCATTAGGCTGCCTCTTTCAGCTGATGTTAGGGCTGGCTTTCTTACCCTTAATGGAAATAACTTTTTCATTTTTGTGTTGGACGACGGATATGCCTGTTTCGTCAACATTGTATAGCCTATTTGGTCTTCCATTAATCGCTTGAAATTCGGGTTCATATAATTCAAAAAATGTTTTCACATGTTCTGGTTTGAATCCTTTGACCCTTGCATGAGAGATATTTTGTGGAGTCCTGAAAGTGAGCTGTGGGTGTCGTTTGAGAAATGATGCCAACCACTTTTTACCAGCTGTTTTATTTTGTACAGAAATGGGTGTTGAATACCATTACGTATAGCGAGTTGAAAAGCCATACTCTTAATATCTCGCCTTCTCAACCCATAGAACCGTGAATCCATTTGAATACAATATTGAACCAGTTGTTCTTCCAGGCCTTCACCCAAAACAGTCTTCCGCCCAAGTGGTACTGCTACCAACTCGTCAGCTGACATCTCTCGCTTTTTTACATACCTCTCTATTGTCCCTTTCGGGACACCAAATTGTTTGGCTGCTAATTTGTATCCCATGTTCCCAGCTCGGACGGCATTAACAGCTAGAATCATTTGTTGTTTGTCCCAAGTCTTCCGTTTATTGCCTGGACTATCACTCATCTGTAAAAGTAATATATTTTTGTCCTTAACCCATGAAATATTGAAGCTCCTAATATGAGACCCTGTCTCATATTATGCAACCCATAGGGTCTCATATTATGGAACCTTCAATGAGGGTAAAAGAAATTTACCGAGGCTCTAAAAAAGAAAGACAACCAATTGCAAATTACAAATAGCTAATCCATCTAAACACAAACCACATTACAGTAATAAATTATGAATATTAACTTACCTTAGACGTATTTTGATGTCTTGTCAACAGCGCCTTAAAAAACTACAAATGATGAAATCGCAAGAACATTCGAATTTGAAGCAATAATCGCTCGGTCATTGTAGCCAACTTTAAAGAAACGCTTAGATGTCAACCGCTACTGATTCCTGCCATTGTTGACAAAATCCAGCTCTTATTTTCCGAGAAAGATAGGGGTCTCATATTAGTGGAGGGTCTCATATTTGGTGCCTTTACCTTATGATTCAATTAAGAGGGAGAAGTTATATAGTATCCTGCTGGAGTTCGGAATTCCTAAAAAGTTAGTTCGACTTATACGAATGTGTGTAAATGGCACAAAGAGTAGGGTGCGTGTAGGCAAACAGTTTTCGGACACTTTTGAAATCCAGAATGGGTTGAAACAAGGAGATGCACTATCTCCTCTACTATTTAATTTTGTACTAGAGCATGCCATTAAATCTTTAGAGAATGAGGAAGGCTTGCAACTCAATGGTATTAATAAGCTGTTAGTTTATGCTGATGATGTAATACTATTGACCGATAGCGAGGAGATACTAAAGGGCAATACGCACATACTATTGAGTAACACTTATAAATTAGGACTGGAAGTAAATATCAATAAAACTAAATATATGGTCACACGTAGAAATACATTATAATGGAAATGGACAGCTAATGACAAATGAGGGAAATTTTGAGGAAGTGGCTGAATTCAAATACCTAGGAACAATAATCACAAATAGGAATGAGATGCACAAAGAAATTAAACATAGGCTTAATTCTGGAAATGCGTGCTATTATGCATTGCAGAGAATCTTGATGTCCCAACTCCTTTCAAAAAACGTTAAACTGAAAATATATAAAACTATTATTCTACCAGTTATATTATATGTGTGCGAAACATGGACTCTTACTTTAAGAGAGGAAAGGAGATTACAAGTATTTGAGAATAAAGTACTTAGGAAAATGTTTGGACCAAAGAGAGATGAACAGACAGGTGAATGGAGAAGACTACATAACAATGAACTACGTGGTCTTTGCAGGAAGCCAGATATAATAAGAACAGTTGAGTCTCGTAGACTACGATGGGCAGGACATGTTGCACGTATGGGGAATGAAAGACTTGCATGGAAGCTTCTTGTAGGAAAGCCAGAGGGAAAACGCCCAGTTGGTAGACCAAGAATGAGGTGGGAGAATAACATTTATTATGATTTGAGGGAAATAGATTATACAGGGAATGATTGGAAAACATTAGCTCAGGATAGGGATATATGGAGGACTTATGTCCGTGCGGCCATGAACCTACGGGTTCGATGATAGTGCCAGTGAGTGAGTGTGAATGAGTGAATGTATGTTAATGTAATGTGAAATTTAGGAGTGGAAATATGTTTTTATGTTGTAACTGTCGGTCACTGTGTATTTCCATACAAGAGGTAATTTTTTACGTATATAAACGCATTTAGAATGTAACGAACCTAAAAGCTAACTTAAACCTAAATCAATTACTCTAACCTATGTGAGTCCCATGAAACGCCTTTTTTACGCGGTTAAATATGTACATTTGTTTGTGTTTTATGCGGTTAAATTCGGACATAAATCAGTTATCGACGAAGATGCTGTGTTATCGACAGAGCCGTGGTTTTATCTCTTGTTATTAGTGTGGTTTTCGTAGGTTATTAATGCTGTTATCGCTGGTTATTAGTGTGGTTATCGCTGGTTATTAATGTTGTTATCGCTGGCTCATAGAATAACTGTTGTAACCAGTGTGTTCATGACAGGAAATAGTCGCACTTCTTTTTTTACATATTTACGAGTAAAATGAGTTAAAGATAATTAAATTCCGGGGCTAAATATTTTTAATATATAATTTTCTAATTATTTATTGCATTTAAGTGGTGTTCAAGTGCATAAATTAAATATGCTAGCTTCCATGGCGTCTTATAACATTTTTTTCAATTATAAAAAAATATAATTTGAGAAGAATAATAAGTATAATATTTACATGTTACCCATTCTATAATCAGCCCATCATACTTCTCAGGTAGTAGCATGCCTGCTTCCTGACTAGTGACACGAGTTTGATACCCGGTGGTGTTAAACATTTTAATTGTGAATTAATTAAATTATTTTAATTAAAACAATTCAATCTGGAGACCAGATGAGGTGACAGTGTACAATTTTTAATCGTCAGATTGTGTTCCAGATTCTTGCATTAAATTACAAATCCTTCCGCAGTAGGCCTACATACCTTGTGAAGGAATGTGATATTGTTGATAGCGATTCGTTCGACATATGGGGACGTTAAGTCGGGCGGCCTCTGTGCTTTTCGAATAAAGTAGGCTACGTTCTGGCACCGGATTGCACCTTCTCCCTTTTCTTCAATATCATCGCTCATACTACAAACTATTAACAACACAAGTACATGAACGTACTCTTCCTGTACTCCTCTCTGCACACAATGCATGAATGCGTCATCAAAGTAAAGTGGTCTGCCGATGTGGTTTTGAAATTAGGCAAATAAAAAGTAGTTTATCCGCCAAGCGCGGAACCCGCAGCACGAAAAGTGCAGTTAGCATTAGAAAATACACACCCACAATTCTATAACTATTCCACAGAATGAATTAAAAATTAATAACTGCTGTCATCGCGTTTAGGTTAAAAACAAGATTTTTAGTTTGGTGCAAATCAAGGAGGCTAATATTGACTTTTAAAGTTAAATATTTTTACAAATAATAAATATTGAAGCTCAAAAATTGTTCTACTATCTAATGAACGTTAAAAGAATCGAATAAAAACAGAATATTACAAATTCGAAATTAAAATATAAAGTCCATTTACGAGAAATAAATTATTTTGCATTTTATCAAAGTAAAGTTGAGGAAAACAAGATTTGTAGATTGAAGTATCTGTTCATTTATGAGAAATAAATGTTTTGCATTTGAGATCTTCATGTGTAATTATAATGGAAAAAAAAAGGATTGAGAGGCTCTCTGCATTAAACTAAATATCTCTAACCTTGATTCGTTTAGCTTATTATTTTTAATGGTACACTTACGTAATGTTTGCATCCTATCTTAAATGCATAATGTAATGTAATGCAGTTTAAAATAGATTTAAATAGATTTTTTAGCTTGGTGGAGTATGAACATGTGACCTTCTCTTCCACTCACGAGGACAAACATATGTTACATTTAAATACAGGGTTCCCACAAATGCCCTTTCGGGTTTCGAACACGTGTATCTTGCGTTTAAATAAACTTACAAATATGAAACTAGTACTAATGGAAAGAGAAACATAAAACGTTTAGGTTATAGTATCACAGTTAGCAGTATCACAGTTGGCAACAATGATGTATAATTACATACAACATTGCTTAGTGTTGAAAGGGAGGAAATGGCTTGTATAGAGTATAGGCGAGCGTTCTGGGTTCTTGATTATCGTGCTCATCAATCTGTAATTGTTGTTCAACGACATTTTCGAACAAGATTTGGCGAAGATCCACCCAGTAAGCGGTACTCTGGTTTTACGACAAGAGGGTGCATCTGTAGGAGGAAATCTTCTGGACGCCCGGTTGTAAGTGAGGCAACTGTAGACCGAATTCGTGAATCTTTTACACGTAATCCTCAAAAATCAATAATTACAGTTAGTAGGGAACTGCAGATCCCTAAATCTGCGTAAACGTTTGAAATTTCATCCATACCAATTGCAGATGCTGCAGTTCTTAAAGGAAGAAGATTAAATGGTGCGTCGTACTCTGCGCTTAATGTCTGCAGAAAGTGTACGGCCCGTTCTTCTTTGTAGAGAAAACTCTCACTTTTTTCTTAATTTTTTCTCACGGCTAGGGAGCATTTCTACAGTTTGGGCTTCCCGTGGCTGTAAATTTTCAAGTACGAAGTTTCTTCCAAATGTGATGTTTTCGACTAGATCCGGCTTAAGAATTTCTCGTCTACTTTGGTGGCTACATCTTTATGACCTTTTCGCATTTAGGTTTCCCACCGCTAGTTGTGAGAACTTTTACTTTATTTAATTTACTATGTATTCTATATTAAGTTCTTTCATTGTTTATTGATTAATCGTATTTATTAATCAATATGCTCAATTAGGATACTTTCTTATCTGCTACATCCTTCTTGAGCCACAACAGTTGACAGTAAGGAATTTTCTTCGGAACTTATTTAATAATATCTAATTACGTCTTAATTAGTGAATTATATGGAAAAAAATAGTCTATCACACAATAATGAAACAAAAAATAGAAATCTCAACTCAATGTTAAATGCTCACTAAGCATATTGTTTATCGATAATTCGAATACCGACAAAACGTTTCCTGAACACGCAAATGTTCGGGCATTATATATTCTTTTATGGATAACTCATAATAACCATTTTTGTCTTTCAGCTCATTGATTCCAAGAAGATCGGGATAAGAGATGGACATATTCCGCGCAACAATGTGACGTCATCAAGCACGATTCTTGAGCCACAACTGATGGCTGTGAAATATTTTCTTATATGTAATTACGTCTTAATTATTAAATTTTATGGTAAAAAAAGTAAGTTACATTTTTATCGTCCGGCCATGACACAAGAATTGAACGTTCGGGCAGGACGTCTGCCGGGGTACGCTAGTGTACAATAATAACTTACATTATCGTGTTTTCTTTGCGGTCCGGAATATTTAAATAACTAGAAGGAACAATTATTGTTTCTCCAATTTAAGGTTTTTCTTTTTACATATAACATCTTCCTCTTCTTCTTCTTAATTATAATTTGTAGGATTTTCATCCTGTTTATTTCCAAAATCACTACTCGGAGGAAGACGTATTGGATGTGCATTCACTGTCTATCCATCTCTTGGCTGGTCTTCCTCTTGTTCTTCTCCCGTCCATTGGTCTACCTCTTTTTGCAAGTCAGTTGCCTTCCATTCTTTCTATATGACCCTTCAAATATTTTCGTGTATCTATAATAAATTTGGTTGTCTTCTCAAGACATATAACGACAATGAATCTGAATAAGACTGATGATGGTTTTGTTAGAATAGGTACTTACTATCAGTGAGACGCAAACAGTAAAATTGACATTACTTCATAAATGATTAATTTATGGACTCATGTTTAATGGGACTAAATGAACATAATATCCAGGAAGAAATAAATTGAAGGATACAAAATGCTAAGAAATGATATTTTTCAATAAATAAAGTACTTAAATTCAAAATATTTGACACGTGAAACAAAAACCAGATTGTATGAAACACTAATTAAACCGGTGTTAACATTGAGTTGAACCTGGGTTCTGACTGAACATGACTAATCTCAATTGGCTGATTTAGAAAGAAAGATACTCAGAGGGATATATGTACCTGTGAAGTAAAATGTAAATAATACTAAAGAATTGGGACAGAAGTAACATTAATAAAACTAAAAATATGTTCACATATAGAAATACATTATATGATGGAAATGGACAAATGAGAGAAATTTTGAAGAAGCAGATCCAAGGTGTTTGAGACAAAACATAATTAATCTAAGTTATAAGATGTTTATTTTTTAAACCTCACTCCCCACCATTAAAATGGGTGTAGATCTACATCAAACTGTATATTATAATGAACATAGAGGTTGTTCATTTATTTTTTAGTAAACATCTCAATAAAATCACAGAATCTGTTCATTATTTGCTATATTCAATGTATTTGTTGGAGAAAAATAATGCTCTGACCTGTTCAGAATATTAAAAAGGAAGAGATTTCTTTATCACAGAAGATGGAGCTGATAAAGAGAAATCGATAAAAGCGAAGTGAAACATGACTGTCATTGGTTGTAAAACAAAATTCATTGAAGCGTTATTGGTCATTCATTGACTAGACTAGACTTAGAGTTTGAAGAGCAGGATCACCTTTGTGCCCATACACGTTCTCCCACGACCAGCCGAGCGCACACTCAGTTTGACCCGAATGCACATTCGCCAGCCGAGCGAATTAATGTGCAGGGCCCGTGGCCTGTCTTTCATTGACTACCATTTGGGGCATGAGTTAAATAGTCAGAGGAAACAAAACAGTTTTCGAAAAAAATGTTCGGTTCTTATTTATGGTAGACGAACATTTAATTTGGCCATTTATATGTCGTTTGTTCTGAATAGAATATACTCTCTCAGGTAGCTTATGTATATTTTATCTGTACAATATGAATACATATTTTAATATACCATATTTAATTTTAATTAAAACATTTGGAATATTCAATTTAGTAATAATAATTAAGCTATTGCAATTGATAGAGATTTGTTTAATAATTTATACATTCAATATAAAGTTTATGAATAATAGTAATGTATAACAAAATGGAAATTATAGCAAAACTTTGATTTTACTAAGATAATTTGATCGAAAATCCTATTGCCGAACAGATTTTCTTTATATTACTATAATTATTATTATTGTAATAATAGTTAATACTAGTAATCAAGATGTATTCTGAACGTGATTGCACATATCTGGATCATATTTTCGTGTATTCAGAATGTAAGCTAAAGGTTTAGCTCTTACTAAAAATTCAAATTTTAAAATTTATGTGGGACCCATTTCTGTGATTTCATGATAATGTCGTTGCCTTATACGCAGCGGGCTCAGGTTCGATCTCGATCCACACAAACTTCCTGGATGACATTTTTTTCGTTTTTTTCACCTGAAAGGTAAATGTCGGGAAACTTTATTTACCAGAAGGTCCTCAAATATAATCTTACTATCATGATCATCTTAATCACCATCGTTTGTTTAGTATGGATGGGTGAGTGAATGGAGTGTTTTGTTTTATATGTTCATGTTATGTTGATGTGTGTCTGGCATTGAGCTGATCGCTCATCCGGAGAAGTCCTCCATGTCGTTATATGGCCAAAAAGTATGTGTGTTATAAGAAGTTACATAAATTCTCTCATGATATACCCGGTTCTCGTAAGGTCGTGATAGCATGGGGGAAGTAAAAGTAGCTAGCGTTCTAAAAAGGAATAGATTAATCTAAGATAAGGTAGAGAGATAGATAGATTGATGTGGGAATGGGCAAATATAATTTTTCTAAAAAAATGTTGGGTACATTTTTAGAGGACGTAAGTAGTAGTAGGAATTTATTAGACTAAAAGTAAGATGCATACAATAATGTTTACAAATATGGGTTGCACCGGCAGTAAGCGGTACGTGCTGTTGACAGACAGTTACAATAAAATAATGTTTGGTAATAATATAACTTAAAACAAAAAAAGAAAACAATATTATTACAATTAGCTAACACTGGACAACACTGAAATTTGCACCTGACAAAAATTATAAGTTTCTAACGTATTTTTATGCCCTGATTTCTAAACTGAAATCCCTTTTTCGTTATCACCTACGGTTTTGGAGTAATCGCCGATTTATGATTATACTAACGGTCCGACCGTGCGCAAAGTAGCGGGCTATTGTATGTACATAATCTATTGAACCCTTGTTCATGAAGATGGAACATATGACAACAAATTATTACTTTATTGCTGGGAAAGAAACAATTCCAGCCTATTGGGTTGAAGGAGAAACACTGTATTGTGGAATTATCCTAATAACAAAATGAATGTTCTTATTTTGCGCGTTTTGACCAGAAATTTACCAAGTATTATTATAGGCAGTAGGCCTAAACTCATGTTCACACACAAATTGACGTTTGTTGAAGCAGTATTCGTCGTTAAGTAATCCATTCTCATTCATTGTCCCGCAGTCTTCTTTCTTCCCATTATATGTTCCAGATGGTTTACCTTTTAACCAATTGTCGTATCCTGCTTGCTTAATAGTTTGACCTGAAATTATTCGAACATAATATTGTTTGAGAAGTGATGGTGAAAAAATAGGAAGGAATCAGAAATAGATATGAAGATAAGCAAAAAGGTTACAATAAAGGTGCATCCAGAAATAAACCGGTTATCAGATTACGATTTTTTCTAGTTAATTCTCTCTAATTCCAAGAAAACGATAAAATAATTATTTATCAAACTCATTATCACGAAACAAATTCACTATTCAAGTGCAAAACATACAACCACAAATGCTGCAATAAATATCGGTCCACAAGTTGTTCATAAACAACGAGAGTTGATGATATCATATGGAGAAACAAGCATTTAAATAAAAATACGAAAACAAGAATATATAAAGCAGCGATACGTCTCCGAAACATGAGCAGGTATTGTTAAAACAAACTTTAGAAGCAAATGCAATAAATATTCTGAGGAAAATTGTACGTAAATAAAGGAAATATCAAATTAAAAATAATTAAATAAGAAAACAGCTGAATATTCAGCAATAAGCGAATGAGTGGAAAAAATACATCTGAATGGAATCAACAAATATTCCGCATGACACCAATAGAATTGTACGCATAGCAAGGGATAAATAAATTACCAGAGGATAGGAGGAGGACACTGGGAAGACCAAAAAGAGACGAGGACTCTTAATTCTGGATGCAACAGGCCATGGACCTAAAACAAAGAGAAGAAGAGGTTGAAGAAGAGGAAGAAGAAGAAGAAGAAGAAGGAAAAAGTACATGAATAGATTATTCAATGGGATCCTCCAAATTTCATGAACACGTTAATTGAAGTATTAATTTGCGTACCAATGTTTATTAGATATGTTTATTAGATTATTTCTGTTTACACTTGAATAGAGTACTTCTCTACTGATGGATAAATATGTACAGTAAAACATGCTCAAAGCGGAATCGCATGGGACCATTTGTTCCCACATTGGACAAAATTCCGCATTATAAAAAACTAAAAGTTATTAATAATTTTAGGAGAGTACCGTATATGCCTTTTTATGTACCTTGGATTAATTGTAGTTCCGCTTCCGTTGGAAAGTGAAGTAGAGTATGTACGAGCGACTTTGACGGTAAGGCGCGAAAAAACAGTCCAATTTCGTCAGCGTTAAAAATGTCTCTTAGGCGCGTATGCTGAAATTCAAGTATGCAATTTCGGTTTTCGCTCACTAACTACACTTTCGTCCACATTATTTGTTTCCCTGCAAATTTAATTCCACACTACAGTGTGTCGTCTTTTAAAACTGTCCAGCCAACCTGAAGGTCCCTTGAAATCGTCATTCCCTTAGGGATTTAACAAGAGCTAAAGCTTGACTTTGGAGCATCGGTGCGGAAATGTTTGGACATTTATCTTGAATCACTTTCACTTTTTCGCTTAATGAGAATGATACATACGTTTCAGCCAACTTTTTTCCGTAAATTCAGAACAGCTACCTGTGAAAGGTCGATCTCAGAACTTAACTAGTTTAAGATTTTACAGCGCAGTTGTTATTTACGAAACAGGTATCTGTATTTCGCATAACGGGTATGGAATGAGGCCGAATCTATACAGGTAGAATCTATACAGTAAAAGCTCCTTATTCGCGTGGGACATGTTCCACAAATATGCCGCAAATACAAGAATCGCGAATATGGAATGGTAATTTGTATGGGTATATAAGGGATACGTTCAAAGGTTACAGAATAAAATAAATATTATCAAAATAAATTAATGAGAGATTTTGAATAATTTCTATTAATTATTACTGTCAGGTTTACTCAAGTACTTAAAGAACTCAGTAATTTTTTCCTGTTTTGCCGCTTTTAAAAGATATTTCAGTTAAGATAGGTATTCAGCTGTGAATTCTGCGACATAATTCCTTATTTTGTCTTCGGATTTCTTTATTCATTAACATTGAAAGAGCGAGATATAGACGCAAACGACTCGCCAACGCGTATGAACTGTCAAGCATTTTTATTTGTACTTTAAACGGTAACACGATTTTTTTCTCTTCGGTACTAATTATTTTTCATTCCTTTAATTCGACATTATAAACTGGGAACAAAGCACAAGACAGACATGTTATTCAGTCAAAATTATTGCAACAAATAAGTTGAAACAATAATATATCGATCGTGGCGATGGAGGCACGAATCAAAGTACATATCGGCATATGAAATACGACAACAGCTTTTAACAATGAACTTTAGGGTCAGTGATAATTAGGTTTGTTTTGTTTTGATATTTATTTGTCCATTTGGTTTGAATCACTATTTGTAAAAGCCGTATTGGCACCTGCCTTCAGTAAAAAATAATAAAAAACTGCTTATGATTAATAAATAAATAAGTAAAATTAAATAAATTAATAAATATATAACTTTCCGCTTTATAATTTTTTCATGAATTTTGTAGAATTATCCTTCCGTTCCAGCGTTGAACAGATTCCGTTTTATGCAAAGTAAATACACGTAAAATTGCTATTATTTCGCCGGGACCAATAAATGTGTTCACATTGGACAATTTCCGGATTATTCACGTTCCGGATTAAACACGTTTTACTGCATAATACATATTTTTAAAACAATAGGAAGTAACATTAATAGGTTTGATTAATAATTAAGACATTTTGTCTGTACATCCTTACCTCGTATGGTTGTTTTTTCGAACATATGTTTCAACGCTTCTGAGCCCCATCGTCAGCGATTAAAGAGTCTGTAGTCGCTGACGTTGGGGCTCAGAAGCCTTGAAACATATGTTCGACAAACAAACAACCATAAGAGGTAAGAATGTGCAGACAAAATGTCCTAATTATATATAATTTTGTTTATGTTAGAATTAGTACTTAAAATTCAACGAGTCCCAAACAGCAATAAAGAAAAGACATATATCTAGTGACCAGTAAATTCCCGGACCTATTTTTACTAATACAGTTGAAGATTAAAACATTTTAACGATATATTTAAATTGGTTGCTGTAGAACATGAAGTATAGGCTTCCAAAATTGCTTTGAATGTAACCTACGTACGTAGAAAAGTAACACAAATTTTGCAATAAATAGTATGGTTTCGACAGAAGAACAGCAAAACAGATTGATTCGAATCACAAGTATTGTTTGGTCATTTTTTCGGTCTCGATTCATTTCAAGGTGGCGATCACATAACACTTTCTTCGTGTTACATTTTTTTTCATTCGTCAAGGAGCGTTTTGACTGTCATTAAAATTATGATTTTTTTTCTCAGGAAACTCCTTTTGTAATTCGTCTACCATTAAAACATTTCCGTGATATGATAGAGTATGATATATCGACAATTTATCTACACAGATTTCTGTTGGTATTTTAGCCAGATAAGAGGTGATCACTCATCCTCATAGGCCTTCTACAACCTTGTGTGCTCTACCACCATGTGTGCGATCCATAGTTAAGTAACATCCTCAGACAAATCATGACCCTGTAAGGCCAGGAGTTCTGATGTACTTAAAAATAAGTACTGTCACGATGAGAGGGGTTAAATTAAGACAGATATTATATATATATATGAAAAGAAAAATAAAAGCCTGAACCGGGGTTTGAACCCAGATCTCTGAATTCATACTTCAGTGCCTAGCACTTACGCTATCCAAACATCCTAGCAAAAAACATTTATTATTTCTTTTATATATATTCTCTATGACGAGAAGTAGCGGGAATTAGGTCTCACTGCCCTCTATTGGCTATTATATTAAGTCAACAAATTAAAGAGTTTTTTTTTTACTTTATAGCAATAATGCTTCTTTATTTTGATGTTATAATTAAATTTTGACATTAAACAATGCAGGCCTAATATAACATGAAAAGAAAAATATTTGCCTGAACAGGGATTTGAACCAGACCTCTGAGTTCATACTTCAGTGCGCTACCACTTACGCTATTCAGACAATCCTAGCACAAACATTTATTTGTTCTTGATATATATTCTCTATCACCAGAGGTAGTGAAAACTCAGTCTCACTGCCCTCTAGTGGCTACTATAATACGTAAGCACATTAAAACGTGTTGTTGTTTACTTTGTATATAAGAAAGAAAGAGAGGAAATTATAATATTATGTACTTACAATTCACAGTAATAAAATTTCCTTCAGAAAATAAATCGTGGAATCCAATGAAGTAAAAGCCAACTCCTGGTATCAACTTCTGTATAGCTTCGAATTCATTACGAGAGTTTAAGATAGCAAGGTGCGAATCTTGGCTAGCGCAGTATTGACTTGCATCAAACCACGTCTTCTTCTCATTGGGCATGAAATAGAAACTATTCCCGTACAATCTAGTATAAAGATGAGAAAAATTTATGCCATTTGCCCAGCTCATCATTCATTGATTTTTGTTTGGAGAATCCAGTGTTCAGATAAATGATTGTTAATATTAAGAGTATCCTTATGGAAAACATGTTGGTATCTCTGCAAATAAAAAATAAATATGTGACTAATTTATGAAATTGTTCATAACTTCGATAACACGTAAGAATAAAAACATATATACACAACATCAAAATATTGGCTCAGCAATTTTGATGCAAATTATTATTCCTGTTTAGGAAGCGAAATTTAGTCTTGCAACATTTTTAGCGCAATTTTTGAACATTTCGTGCATTTTTGTGAATTCAAAAAAGATAATGACATTTCGGGTTTCTTTAAATGTAATTTAACCTTGTTTGATTATATTCTTTCATTTAGTGGATACATTTAAGTAGTTTCTAAAATTCGTAATATTATTTCATGTGTTAAAATTATTTTTATCGCAGTAAACGGTATTTAAGATAAAGTAAAATAATATAATTTGATACTTTATAAATAACTAGCTGATACCCGGCGTGCGCAGCTGAGCCTAAATAAATTAAAATTAATGTATTTTTATGTTTAGTTGAAAAAGTAAGAGGACAATTAATTATACATTTATATTTTTTAGGTACCCCGTGCTGATTATCCGCCGTTGCCCGGGAATCTACTTCTTGACATAAATGAGGTGAAATACGAAAATGAATGTGTTTTATGTTTAGTTAAATAAGTAAAGGGAAAAATTTATATCTTAATTATTTTTAGATATCCCGTGCTGTTTACCTGGCGATGTCCGGCAATCTACTCATCCCGATCTTCTGGGCATTAATGAGCTGAAAGAGAAAAATTATTGTACTTCTTATGATTAGTTGAATATGTAAAATGAAAAATAATTGTAAAAGTATATCGTAATTATTTTAAGATTCCCTTTGCTGATTACCCGGTGTTGCCCGGGAATCTATTTATCTCGAGCTTCTTGGCATAAATTAGCTAAAAGTCAAGATTCGGTATTGTGAGTTATCCGTAAAACAATACCGCCATATGCTGCTATGCTTGCACAGGAATCTATGTACTTGTCTCGATCTTCTTGGCATCAGTGAAAGACAAAAATGGTTATTGTGAGTTATCGGTAAGAGATAAACATATGCTGTCGCGGATGTTTTTGTAGAACGTTCTGAGATATTCAATTCTGTGTACATTAATTTTGTGTATTTGTTATTGTTTAGGCAGCGTAAGCCATTTAAGCGTCCAAAGAGCTACTTTTCACGTTTTCCACTACAAAGAGCTACTTTTAAGGGTGTAGGAGTTGAGTATCACAACTCTCTTATAGCCTATGCTCATCCCGGGAATCTCCTGAACATTTTGCAAGAAGCCCCATCACAATCGGATCAACGGTATGGCCGCGCATAAATTACGAACAAACAAACAAACAAACAAACAAACAAAAACAAACAATTTTTATATATTGGACGATCTATCGCATACAAACGTTATGGAACCTCATCAACAAAGTTATAGGAACGATATTACATAGCGAAAGGATAATGTTTTGTTAACCCATTCTCCTCAAAAGACCAGGTAGACTCGCCGGTAGTTAAATGCCCTCAACTCAGAAGACGAGGTACACTAGCTTTACTCTGCTCTATTTATTTATTTATTTATTTACATTGTACACCCCTTGGCAGGGCAATTATTTATTAACATTCATGAATAATAGAGGAACGTGTTTTGTGATCTCAAGTACCATAATATTTTATTTGTTTCGAATGTCTGAAATAGGTAATTAAATTTACAGTAACTTAAAATTCCGTTACTGGTGATATGCATTGGACATTTAAAACTGAAGCGAATGTGATAAGGAACATAGAGTATGAACATGTCGTTTGTTAGTTTTCGGATTGGATACGGTACACGCTATAAGGTTCAGATATTCAATTTAAAAAATGTAGTTGATGGATTTTATTGTAAGACTCTTACTGAAAGTTTAAAATGTGTGTTCAAACTGTCTGACTCCATTACAAGCTTTGATACCTTTGCAGCAATAAATGTCCAACTCTATCGAGCGTGTCAAGACTTTATTTGATCTGAAAAAGGAATAATTGATTTGGACATTTCGCTGGATCTGGTGCAACTCGAGTTTCATACGCCATACTTTTGGTACCCCCCCCCAAAAAAGCTAATTCAGGTGAATGCACTTTCTAAGCAACAGGTCCTGCTCGTACAATCCAGGGTTCCCTAATCTCGAGAGTTAGTTGTGCTGTTGCATTACCTTGGAACTGGAGGTTGGTTAGGTGGCATGGCGTGAACTTTGGTCAATAAAACGAACTCGTAAACATATTATGAGATAATCTGAGATGCGAAGAGTCCCTGTGTTGCATATTAACACGTGTTACCCTAGCATAATATGTTTTATTCTTACCCCACCTCATACTACTTTTACTCTAGTTACTAGTATTATTACCAGGGAGCGGGGTTGTAGTAGTAGTAGTAGTAGCAGTAGTAGGACTTTATTAGACAAAAAGTAAGATATTTACAATATTATTTACAAATATGGGTCGCACGGGCAGTAAGCCGTACGTGCTGTTGACAGTCCGTTACAATAAAGTAATAATTGCTACTAGTGTAAAGAAAAATAAACAACAAAAAAAGCAATAACATTACAATTACATAAAGAAAACACAATAATATTACAATTAAATAATAACACAATATCATTATACACTAAAAAACAATAACATTACAATTACTTAAAGAAAACACAATAATATTACAATTAAATAGTAACACAATAGCATTATACACTAAATAATTTATATATAATTATTAAGAATTAATGGTACTGCATTTTGATAACATAATTTATTCATGAATGAGTTTTGTTCTTATTTTCCGCGTTTTGTCCAGAAATTTACCCAAGTTTATCCAATTTTTTGGATTTACCAATAACTCGTAGCATGCCAATCTTTCCCGATTTGAATTTAGAAATCTTTCCGGTAATAACTGACGTCTCCAATATTCTAAATCATTACATTTTCATATAAGTATACAGTGAAGTTAAGAATGCACGGACTATAAGGAGGGATGACGTACCTGTGACCACTCTGTGTGGTAGGTAATGTGAAGCGTCTGTTTACTTACTCAAACCCCGCTCCCTGGTTATTTCTATTATTATTAATAATAATAATAATAATAAATAGTAATATAAATAGTAAGAAAAATGATAATTATAAATGTGTAATAAAACAAAAAGTTAAAATGAGTAGTGAAACACAATACTTGATTATGAATCAATAATAATAAAAAACATCTATACGTATGTCTGGCATAATAAAATATCGAGAGATGAGATAAAACTCCATTATTAAAGGTTTAATGCACAAAGTTCCTGCTACCAGCTACTAAACAGGAAACTGCATTGAAGGAGAAAAGTCAAAAGAAGAGAGAAGAAATCTGGGACGATTTTTAAGCAGCAGATGCAATGATCAATCGAGACTGGACTGGACCAAACAACAAGATACGCAGTGCTGTAACAAGACTGGCAGTGCGTGGATATCACGACAAACTGCAAAATTTTAAGCTACCATGATCCGTCAATGGACTGCATGTGTAAGCTCTGTGATAGACAGTGTGCAAGATACCATTTCAATGTCTGTTTAAAGAGAACAAAATCGTTGCTGGAATACAGCAGAGACCAAATCTAATGCACATTTGTGCCCGATTCTTCCTATTAATTATTGAAGGTTTATAATGTACAAAGGTGATGGAAGATGAGCCCTGACGAACATCACAAGGGAGATAAAATTAAGTGAAACTAAGTGGATTATATAAATACGGAGATATGGGGAAAACCGAATAATCCCCTTGATAAATCTCTCCTGCCTCCGATTCGCCCACCACGAACGTCACATGGAATTAATAATAATGATGATGATAAAATGATCCGGGTGGCGTGTAGCCAGCAAAAAGTATCTATAATATGAGAGACTGAACTGAGTTAATGGAATGATATAGAATTGTTGTTATTAAAATTACTGTCCAGAGCAAATTAACTATTTAAGATCACCTAGACAATCCATTGAAAAAATAAATACATATAGGAACACTAGAATAAAGCTTGAAGGGAAAGTACAGGATCGTAGACGTCATTAAATATAGGCTACAATATATACAATTATGTTGGTGTGTTCATATCAGACAAATGCCGGAGGAGAAATAACTTAAAAAGTGTTTAATTGGATTCCCGAGGGATGAAAAGGATGGGTTGACCAAATATTATATAAATCAAGAGTAGAAGTTCAATGATTGAGGATATAGGCTATATTCCATTCCATAGTAATTCTGCCAGAGGACAGGTCTTTCACTGCAATCACAACATTTTCATGCTATGCTTTGCAGCTTTACTAGGCTTTACTAGGGAATTTTAACTGTGGTAGCTTCCCGTTGCTTTCCACACCGGTGAAGGGTGATGATGATAATGGCCGGATGATTTTCGGGGACCGTTGAGTCCTAAGCTTCCTGACATATGTATTACAGGTGAGGAAAAACCCCATAAAAAACCTCACCCAGTAGCCTGTCCCGATCGGGACTCGAACCCGAGCCCGCTGCGTGACACGGCAGCGCGCTATATCGAGACCACAGCGGTGGACAGGATATATATATGTTCAATGTCACCTACTTGTTATTCGACATTTCAGGTATTCTATCCTGGCATTGGCGTATTGTAACCCACTTCTGAGGTTGGGGCGCCTGGAAGGCGGGGTTACGCTGCCCCAATGATATGATGGGTGATGACGATGGGTAATGTTGCGCCAGGAGAGGTTTTAAACCTAAACTTAATCTAATGATGTGAATATGATATTGATGTTAATGATGGCCAGATTATGTTCGGAGACCGTTTGGGCCTTAAGGTATCCTGATATGTGTCTTACAGATGAGGAAATATCCCGAAAAATCCTCACCCAGCAAACCTCTCTCGAGCGGCAATTGAACCCACTATTCAAACACACATTTTCAAACTAAATATGACGTATATGATGATGATGATTATGATGGCTAGTGGTATTCGGGGTTCGTTCGGGTCTTAAAGTTTCCTGACACGTGTAATTTATTTATTCTTGTCGAAAATATGTAATTTCTTAAATACAGTTCATTCAGTGGTAAACTGATATGACTATTATGAGTCATATCAATATGCATATAACTTTTAAAATTTAGCTAAATATTTAATTTCTCGTTTAAATAAAGTAACTTTTTTATAGTGGATATAATAATTTATATTATACAGTACTAGCTACTACCCGGCGTGCGCTGCTACGCTTAAATAAATGAAAATTATTGTGATTTTGTGTATAAGGAAACATAATTATAAAATTATATTTTTACATATCCCATGCTGATTACTCGGCGTTTCCAGGGAATCTACTTATCCTGATCTTCTTGACGTAATGAGCTAAAATACGAAAATTAATGCGTTTTATGTTTAGTTAAATAAGTATAAGGAGAAATGTATAGCTTGAATATTTTTAGGTACCCTGTGCTGTTTACTCGGCGTTGTCCGGGAATCTACTCATCCCGATCTTCTTGGCATAAATGAGCTGAAAGACAAAACAAAAAAATGTACTTCTTATGATTAGTTGTATAAGTAAAATGAAAAATAATTATAAATGTATGTCGTAATTATTTTAAGATTCCCCGTGCTGATTACCCGGCGTTGTCCGGGAATCTACTTATCTCGATCTTCTTGGCATAAATGAGCTAAATGACAAAATTCGTTATTATGAGTTATCCGTAAAAGAATACCCGCCATGTGCTGCTATGCTTGCACAGAAATCTACGTACTTCTCTTGATCTACTTGGCATCAATGAAAGACAAAAATGGTTATTGTGAGTTATCGTAAGAGATAAACATATGCTGTCGCGGATTTTTTTTTGTAGAGCTTTTTGAGATATTCAATTCTATGAACATTAATATTGTGTATTTGTTATAGTGTAGGCAGCGTAAGCCACTTAAGCATCCAAAGAGCTACTTTTTTCACTTTTCCACTACAAAGGGCGATTTTTAAGGGCGTAGGAGTTGAGTATCACAACTCATTTATAGCCTATGTTCATCCGGGAATCTTCTGAACATTTTGCAAAATGCCCTATCACAATCGGATCAACGGTACGGCCGCGTATAAAGTACGAACAAACAAACATTCATTTTTATATATTAGATTAGTTGTTAACCCACATACACCTACAAGGTGCAACTCTTAAATGATCCTAGTATTCGCTGGCTTTACCAGAAGAGGTTATCAAACTTACTCAACGTAGAAATTGGCAACACTATAGAAGAATAATGGACCAATCTAAAATACAAGGGTTGTTTCTTTAGTTTTGGCAACAATAGTGTGGAATCCAAATAAAACTAGGGTTGAAAATTCTGTTTATTGAACATGTAATTTCAGTACCTTCCCTCCGTCCGAGCATATGGATTCGCCTCTCCCCCCTCCCCTCCTCTTGTAACAATGAGCCCAGAGTTATCAGTTTAGATCTAGGCGTCACAGTATAACGTAGTACAAGTTTTCAAAGCAGGAACAGAGAATCTGTTTGAAGATTGAATGTTTAGAGGCAGAAACCCACTACAGTGTCATCAAGGGTTGCGAGAGGCTTGTGGTGCAGATACATTGCAGTACCGAACAGTGGCAAGTTGGGTACAAGCCTTTAGAGGACACGAAAATGTGTCACATGTGCCTAGGGGCAGTGTCTGATTTGTTCAATCGCTGGGATTGGGAGGTGCTCTACCACCCTCCATACTCTCCAGGCATAAGACCCTGTGACTTCGATCTCATTCCTAAACTCAAGGAGGAGATTCAGAACAGTGGACGACAGTCTGAGTGCAGTTAATCAGTCTCTGCGCATCATCCAGAAATTAGGCAGTTCCGACGGCATTCGACGGCTACGACATCGCTGGGAATACATTGTACGCAATGCTGGTGACTATACCGAAAGCGTCTAAAACTTACAACCATGTATGTATGCTATGTATCCAGAAAATAAATAGTTTCCAAAACTAAAGAAACAACCTATGTATATGTTAAACACAGCAGCCAACGAAAGTATAGGAAGAAAGAAGAGATGGATAAGAAGACATGGCTTACGGAAGTGGGATGAAAACCTCGCCAGAATTATTAATGATATACGAGAAGCATATTGAAAATATCTATCAACTAGAACACTTGCTGACGAAATAGATTACAAACAGAAAAGAGCAATAGCTAAAAGAGAAGTTCGAATATTTCACAGAGAAAATTGGAATAATTTTGTTATCCAATTGGAAACGGACATTACAAGACCAAATCTAAGAACATATAAAATACTAAGGCAATTAAATGGAGAGCTACATGAAAGAGTTAAACTAAATAAAATTTCTTTAAAAAATTGGATAGAATATTTTCAAAAGTTGTGGCTGCAAAAAAAAAATGAAATTTTAAATCTCGTAACTTCTAACAATAATTACATAAATGATTTTACTTTAGATGAATTAAATACAATACTCGTCCACTGCAAAAATAACAAAACACCAGGCGAAGATGGTATTAACCTGGAATTATTTAAGTATGCCAGCTCTGCCTTTAATGAAAGATTTCTCAGTTTTTAAAAATATAATTTATAATGAGGGCCCTCCGCCAAAAAGCTGGCAACAAGCTCTTGTAATCCCACTACACAAAAAATGAGATATAAATAACTGTGATAACTTCAGAGGAATTAGCCGTTCGGACTCAGGCTACAAAATCTACACCAAGTTGCTCAAATCAAAATTAGCTAACTATTATGACAATTTATTAGATGAAGCGCAAAATGGATTCCGAAAAGGAAGATCCCATACAGATGAATACTTCACTATTAAAATTCTAATATAAAAACACAGAGATTTAATATTGAAACACACATGGAGTTTATTGACTTGAAGTCATTTGACAAAGTAAATAGAAACAATTATTAGAAATCCTCAAATCTGATGCAATCCCATACCAACTGATAAAAGCTATATATGATATTTATAAGGATGTCCACTGCTGTGGTATCGGGGTAGCGTGCTGCCTTGTTACGCAGCGGGCCCGGGTTCGATCCCCGGTCGGGACAGTTTTTCTGGGTGAGGTTTTTATCGGGTTTTTCCTCACCTGTAAGACAAATGTCAGGAAAACTTTAAGGCCCAAACGGTCCCCGAAATCATATGTCCATCGCAATCATCATTCATATTTATCTTAGATTAAGTTTAAGATTAGGGACTCTCCTGGCGCACCACTATCATCATCACCCATCATATCATCGGGACAATGTACCCCGCCTTTCAGGCGCCCCAACCTCAGAAGTGGGTTATAATTACGCCATGCCAGGAGAGAAACCAGGGATGTCGAAACACAAACCTGGGGTATTTGAAAAAAAAATATTTATAAGGATAAATACATCCAAGTTAAGATTGAAAATAAAATCTCGGAATGCAGACCGATTAATCAAGGAGTTAAACAAGGATGTGGTCTTTCACCAATGCTTTTCATAATATACATTAACTCAATTATTAAAGAATGGAGACTACAACCATATGGCAGTATACCACTTAATAGATTATATAATTTAGACACCCTATTATTTGCAGATGCCATTGTGTTTATAGCGAATTCAGAAGATGACCTACAACGTTCAGTCCACTCGTTTCACCAAATTACAAATAACTACAACATGAAAATCTCAAGGGAAAAATCTAAAGTCATGGCTTTCCTAGAAAAAGACTCAGTTCGCAGTAAAATTGTTAATAATAAAATATTAGAACAAACCAACACATTTAACTATCTCGGATACCAAGTTACATACAAAGAAGAAAAAGATTTTAGTCAAAAAATTATAAAATTTAACAGAGTAACAGGGATTATAAATAATATTTTCAAGCCAAACACAGTACAGCAACACACACGAACTAGAATTTATAAAACACTGGCCAGACCCATATTATGTTACGGCAGTGAGGCCTGGACAATTCGCAGTGTAGATGAACAAAGACTAACTGCGGCAGAAATGCAATTTTTGAGACGTACTGTAGGCTACTTAAGAACAGGCCACAAAAGGAATTCTGAGATTCTCAAAGAATTACAAACATAATCAGTTATGGAATATGTACAAAAATACAGAAAAAACTGGAAATCTCACGTAAGAAGAATGATCAGAACAAGAATACAATGTCAGATCTTAAATTACCAGCACCAGGCAAGAGATCTTTGGGCAGACCCTTCAAACGTTGGATTGAGACCGTAACAGACGACTAGGGCTACCACATGAAAGAAGAAGAAGAAGATGATGAAGAAGAAGAAGATGAAGAAGAAGAAGATGAAGAAGAAGAAGAAGAAGATTGGTTGTTACTTACTGATCTTTTGAGATGTCACTTCAATTAGAAAATTGTTTGTTGTTTTAACACGTGTTGCTTTCTTTTTATATGCGTTATCTTTATCTTTAATATCTTATTAGGTTAAGGTAAAACAAATATATTTACAAATATTGTCAATCCTTGACCTACTTTTCAAAATTGTAATTCCTGGAAATACATATCATGCATGATGTAACTAACTGTATTCAATCAATTAATGACAAGTACAATTATGAATCTCTCTAGCCCATGTGGAAAGTTTTTTTGAAGTGCTACTCTCGAAAAATTATACAAATCATCAAAACATATTATATTCTTAGGATTATAATCCTATGAGAATAGAGGTGTTATGACTTATGACATATAAAGTATTTCATAATTCGCTATTTACAGCATGAGTTCCACAAATGTTGATAAGAAACACAGTAACCATGTTGCACTTAGTAATTTTTATTGGAACGAAAGCATTAATTTTGACACATTTTGTAAGGGCTATTTGTATTGTTAATTTTAAATGTATAGTTTATGTGTGAAATGTAATTCCTGAACTACTAGCTTCCTCTACTGCATTAACGTAGATTTACTTAATTATATATAAATTAATTAGTGTATAATGCTGTTGTGTTATTATTTAATTGTAATATTAATGTGTTTTCTTTATGTAATTGTAATGTTAATGTTTTTAGTGTATAATGATATTGTGTTATTATTTAATGGTAATATTTTTATTGTGTTTTCTTTATGTAATTGTAATGTTATTGCTGTTTTTGTTTATTTTTCTTTACACTAGTACCAATTATTACTTTATTGTAACGGACTGTCAACAGCACGTACGGCTTACTGCCCGTGCGACACATATTTGTAAATAATATTGTAAATATCTTACTTTTTGTCTAATAAAGTCCTACTACTACTACTACTACTACTACTACTTACCCATAAAAACCAATAACATATTCATTTTTAACTCTGGTGTGTATGAAAGGGTGATTTAATTTGATGTGATTTATTTTTTTCTCTACTAGGCAAAAAACTTCAGAAGTTACGTTTCACACAGTAATTTCAACTTTTTCGGAATTAAGAAAGTTTCAGCAGCCTGAGCTTCCCATAAAACTATGTCAGGTATTCTACTCACACTTTGATTTTCTGATTATATCATTTGCAGTATAATTGAAATCCCCTTCTCAGTAATGTAACGTGTGATTAAGAACTATAACAAGGTCACCTTGTAGGTCCGTCTCCTCAACTTAAGTTGTTTTAAAACTCTGTAGGCCTTTCGGAACTAGTCCCGTCATCAGCAGAATGCATTAGGTCCGTTCTTGTTGACCCTTGTTGAAACACCGACTTGGTTGTGAATATTTTTGTATAAAAAATTGTATGGACTGGGTATATTCTCATTAAGAATCAGATTGTTGTTGATTTTTTTAGGATTGCGATTTCCTCCACTATATTTATCCTCGTTGGAATGTTTTCTCTATGTAATATTGTGAAGGTGTTATCGATGATATGCATATGATGTCCAGCCTGAGTTACATGTTTTGCGTAACTTGATTTTCCTCCATTATAAACAAAATTTCTAAAATGTTATTTGAATCTAATTTTGAAGTTTCTGTTAGTTTTCCCAATGTAAAATGTATTGCGGTTTGTACATGTTAATTCGTATATGTATTTATTGTTGGAATAATTTTTTTCTTCGATATTGTTTATTAAATTGTGTAATTTATTACCAGTTATGTACACTGTATTTATATCCCTATCAAGCTTTTTTAGTGTGTTGGCTAATTTTAATGTTTCTTTACTAGTGTATATGAGAGTTACCCATTTCTTGTATTTTCTTTGGATTCTTTTTCAAGTTTGTTATGTTGATAATGTTATCTTTTCTTTTTTTGTTTATTTACGATTTTATTTATTATTTGTTTATTGTAGCCGTTAATTTTTGCCATGTGTATAATGTAATTTAATTCTTTATTATAATTGTCTCTATTTAAAGGGGAGTCTTACCATGAATTTTACTAGTATCAAAATTCCCTTGCCCTAACATCAATCGATGTCATAACACGAAACATATATTAAAAGTAAAAATTAAATGAATTTTAAAATAATTTACCATACATTATATCTAGATTTACATAAAGAGTTGTATACAACTTGAATAGGGGTAGCGTGGAAGAATTCCGATCTTGGAGATAATTCCGATGACAATTTTATTCAGAAAGCCGCGTTCTGCACAATGCTGGCATCTTCCACAAAGTGTTTCAAGTACTATGTACTCTAGTTGAACAGCATCTCTGTGGGTGGTGGAATTTTGTGTTCCGTGTTCTTTTCTTGTAAGTAATATAAGCTGATTCATGAGAGATATGTTAGGCATTTATCAATTAAATGTATTAATTTTTACAGATTACGATAAAAGGATGAATATTAATATGAAGTAATCACTTACTGTTTCAATACATAGGCCTAACTCCAATATGATATGGTGCTAGATTATTTCCAACATGGAGCGGTGGGATAACTCCGGTAAATACTGATAGGAATTACTTCGCGTGGTCGAAGTGGCACTAGATTTTTTAAATTTCTATTTATTAACGTTTAAATGATGCAGTTGAGTACCTGATGATTTTCAGAAGCCACGGAATAGAGCACGTACTACCCATAATGCGTCTTCGGATCCTGGATCTGTAATTGCGTTTGTGGAATTGATTTAGGAATGGTTAACTGATTAATGACACACTCGATGATATTTAAGCCCAAATTTGCCCTTAGTGTCCTTTAAGGAGGAGTAAGATTGGATGAAGAATATAATTCCATATAGTGAATGATTTTAGTTTGGGATCTATAGTTTTCGAGGTCGTTTTGCTCATTGGAAATGGTCGCGATGACACTTGGACCCCTAAGCGACCCTAATTTGGGTTTAGGGAATGAGAAGAGGCGAAAAATTGAAATACAACAGTGACTGAGATTGTAAGTTCCATTGTTTTGTGGTGGCTAAGATAGTTAGCGAAGGGGAGTAAATAATATCTTGAAAACTGTGATTAATGTCTAAACACATTGCGGAGACACGTATAAATACATACGATGGACCGACATTCGTGTCGAATCAATAATGTATTAGGCCTATATAGGCATTGTTTCTATAACTTTCTGGGCGAAATCATATATAAAATGTATGAACTAATATTTCTACTCTAGTTAACTTAGTTCATTTTTCTAATTCGTAAGAACTGATGTACCTGTTCGTAATTCATTATTTGAAATTTTGTTGATTTTAATTTAAATAGCCGTTATATAAGTTACAATATCTGCTGCATAAGTAACATATTGGTATTTTATGTAACAGCACGTCATTTTTACACGCTTAATATTAGCTTGACCTGTATCTATCTACGTAACAGAATTTTTTAACGCGATTTTCACCCACTTAAAATCATCGGATCGACTTGAAACTCTGTATAATTGTAAAGGACCAGTGACAATACAATAATTTCATATTTTGTTTCTAAAATCCTGGCCAGAATCATCAGAAAATCAGAAAAAAGTGTCTTTGTATATATGTAACGGAATCTTTGAACACGATTTTCACCCACTTAGAAACATTGGATCGACTTGAAACTTTGAATACTTGTAAAGGACCTGTTACAATACAATAATTTCATATTTATTTTCTAAAATCCTGGCCAGGATCATCAGAAAATAAAAAAGTGTCTTTGTATCCATGTAACGGAATTTTGAATACGATATTCACGCACTTAGAAACATTGGATCGACTTGAAACTTTGTATACATGTGAAGGACCCGTGACAATACAACAATTTCATACTTTGTTTCTAAAATCCTGGCCAGAATCATCAGAAAAACAAAAAAATGAAAACTGGTATAATAGGTTGCGGACTTGTCGACTTTTTAGCCAATCGTTGTAAGAGCTCAGTTGGTAGAGCGGTGAACTCCAGTGGTACATAATTTCAGTGATCCATTGGTCGCCGGTTCAAATCCGGCTGGGATGATTTTTTAGAAGAGTATTACTTTTAGCTCATACTACAATAGTATCGAATTTAAAGATATTTACATGTTTATGTTATTCTGTAAAACATTAAAACTAAAAAATAAAAAATAGTTTTAAAAAACTAAAACAACACGCTTTATTAGACAACCAAACTAAAACATGAAAAATAATTTTAATTTCCAACACGCTTGGGATAAAATTAAAGTGGCCAACAAAAAAAAATCTCCAACACATATAGAATAAGACTAGAGTTATCAAGAAAGAGAAAATAAATTTACCATCAAAAGCGTGGGGTGCTTTTTATGATTTTTACATTTTCTTCTTAGAGACTTCACTTTTACCAATATCTGTTTATTACCAAATATATTAATTGATATAGAGCACCCCACGCTTTTGATGTTAAAATTATTTTCTTTTTGTTGATAATTCTAGTCTTGTTCTATGTGTGTTGGAGATTATTTTTTGTTGACCACTTTTATTTTATCTCAAGCGTGTTGAAAAATAAAATTATTTATAATTTTTTAGTTCGGTTTTCTAATAAAGCGTGTTGTTTTAGTTTTTTAAAACTATTATTTATTTTAATTAGTAATTGTAAATATAGTGTTTTTTTAAATATATTAAAGGGCTTTATGTAACCAACTCACTCACTGACACATTCGAAACCGTAGGTTAATGACCGTACGGAGAAAAGCTCGCCATACGTCCCTATCCTGAGATAATGTTATCCAATCATCCCCTGAATGTTCTACGTCCCTCAGATCGTTGTTAATGTTATTCTCCCCACCTCATTCTTGGTCTACTAATTGGGCGTCTTCCCTTTAGTTTTCCTACAATTAACTTCCATGCCCTCTTTTATTCCCCATTCGTGCCACCTGTCCTGCCCATCGCAGTTTACGAGACGTAACTCTCCTTATTGCATCTAGATACCTGTAAAGATCACTATTATGTAGTCTTCTCATTCGTCTGTCCAATCATCTCTCTTAGGTACAAACATTATACTCAAATACTCGTAATATTTTCTTCTCCCTTAAAATTAGAGTCCAAGTTTTACATCCATGTAATATAACAGTTTTATATATTCCCAGTTTAACGCTTTTCAGATTAGTTGGAACAAGAAGAGGCCCTGTAATGCATAATAGAGCATGTATTTTTAATTTCTTTCTCCATCTTATTTTTGTTTCACAATTATTGTTCTTAGATATTTCAATACAGCCACTTCTTCAAAATTTGCCTCATTTGTCATGAACGCACAATTTCCTTTCTATAATATTATATTTCTATATGTGACCACATATTTAGCTTTTCGATGTTTACTTCCAGTTCCAAATTCTTAGTGTTATTCAATAGGGTGTGCAAGTTGTCCCTCAGTATCTTCTCGCTATCGCCTAATAAAACAATGTATTTAGTAACTACGCGTATTAATATTAATGATTCATAATTAGTTATAATTTATTTATTTATTTATTACATATTAATTTATTAATATCTCAAACCATTCGCATCGATATTCCAAGTTGATAGTGTAAGGACCGACAAATGTTGTTGAGAGGCCACTTATTTCAGGCTTATGGTTGTTTTATATGCCGCAATCTATAACTAACGACTTCCCTTCCCAAAGAAACCATAATCAGGATTTATCGCCCATAAATATTATCAACTCTGAATGAGATATAAGTGTTGTAACCACTAGTCCACCAGAACCGATTTAATCATCAATGATTAGCGGATATAATTTGATTTCTTTGGAGATTCATTACATAATGAATCAGTAAGAAATGAATTGGATATATTTTCAATACTCGATAACTAGAGGAACACAAATACCGATGAAAAGAAAATTTAGACAGAATGGACAATGCAAGATTACTCAAAACGATCAATACCTACAAACCGCATAGAAAAATGTATTTGGGACGATAAATGAAACAATGGACTAGAGACAGGAACAGGTCGCATTGACCTAATCCTGGAAAGGAACAGGAAGAAATATATTAATATTTGTCTGTTTAAGTGTTTTATAAAAAACAATAAACTTAATTTTTATATCAAAATACATCTTTTGGCTAGATTCATAATACATAATTTTGATATATTTACGTACACTGGCTCTTCCAGCTCTTTTGTATGGTAGCGAAGTATGGACGTTGAAACAGAAGGGTATACAGAGACTTAGATCTGCTGAAATGAGATACCTTCGGAGGACTGCAGGATACACACTACTAGATCACAAAAAAAATGAAGACATCTTAGAAGAATTACACATGGAACCTTTAGAAAAAAAATTTTTGATTATAAGTCAAGATGGATGCAACATGTTCATCGAATGGAAGATCACAGAATACCCAAACAAAGGTTAAGATATCAACCTGCAGGAAGAAGAAGACCAGGACGTCCACTCAATAGACTTTTGGATGGTGTTTCTCTTGAGGCCGAAACAGGTCAAGAAATGGCCTAAATTCGTGAATGTGCTATGATAATGATGATATATTTAAGTCATTCATTCTAGTTGTAGTCTTAGTTTTCTGATTGTATTGATTAATAACATCTTGAAATGCATGAACAATAAGCCTTAGAACGTTGTTCAACTAATGTAAGTGCTCATGTATATATTCAGTCGGTTCTTGAAGGAGGGGAACTAAAATCATGGATTGTTGAAGTACTCAAGGGTGGAGACACAACAAAGGGTGAGGGCTCTGTGTGTATTTTGTGTAGCAGCACACGGACAGACGGACCGATAAAGACTGGCCACGAAAACTAATTCCATTAGGCTGATTATGTACGGTGCAATGCTTCAGCTCGCCTGTTTTTGGCTGACCAAATGCTCGGATGCTGACTGTTTTCTGAGTATTCAGAAAACAGTATTCTGACTCCACGGGTATAAATAGTACTGTTCTACTTAAATAGGCCAGCGTTTCGTCTAATTTAATAACCTGTTTTCTTCTATTTCGGATTAATAAATTAATAGTGGACTATATTAACTTTCCCCTTTTTTTATTTCAGCTCTTTCTAGAGTTTCGAAAAGTGTTGGGGGATAGAATATTTTTTTAGGTTAGTTCAAAATACATTTTTTATTTTTATGTATACCTAACTAATAGAGGAGTAAACAATTACCTTTTTTAAATTCCTTTTTACAAACTTTATTTCAAGTTTTCGACTAATTGCTTAAGTGATCTATATTCCCCCAATTCACCCCATATATTTTTCAATTATAAAACTTGTGAAAATCAGCGCCCCTACTTTTTGCTCGTTGTTTGTTCGTTTCATAAATTATATTTATAATATATTTATTACTATACAGTATTTTAAAATAAGGCTACGGGAGATTGTACGCCCGCTTATGAAACAGTAAGTCTTTTATAAATTTAACTCAACTGTTTTATATGAATGTTAGTGATGAAAAGTACTGGTGAACAAACAACGCTAAGGACAATTTGTTACGACCACCAAATTAGGAACGCAAATGTGAAATTCTGGGCAGACGAGGTTAGGAGAGAACTCCAAAAGATAGGGATGGGTTGGGTATGGGAAATAGGGACCGAAAATCGCAAGAATGTGTGGAGAAAAATAAGAAGGAGATACTTAGATATAAACCAACAAAATATTTTTGCCGAATGTGCGGGAAAACGCTCACTGTTTTTACAAAGAGACCTAAAACAATTTTGGGGAAAATAATCTTATATATTCAATCTAGGATTTAAAGAGAGATCAGGGCTTGCTTTGGTTAGGTTAGGGGCAATGGAAATTTTTAAAATTAACGACGAACACGATATGCGAATATGTCCAATGTGCGGAAGCTTTGAAGACGAGATACATATATTAGGAAAATGTATCGATTTGAAATATTGGAGTCGTCAGTTATTACCAGAAATATTTCTAAATTCAAATCGTGAAAAATTGGCATGCTACGAGTTATTGGTTAGCCCAGAAAATTGAATAAACGTAGGTAACGTTCTGGGCAAAACGTGGAAAATAAGAACAACAGTAATTCATGAATAAATAAATATGTAGACAAAGAGTATTATCATTAATTCTTAATAATTCTACATAACCTAGTTCATGTATAATGTAATTGTAATGTTACCTAATTGTAATATTATTGTGTTTTCTCTTTTTTTAAAGTTATATTATTACCAAACATTAACTTATTGTAACGGACTGTCAACAGCACGTACGCTTTACTGCCCGTGCGACCCTTTTGTAAATAACATTGTATGTATCTTATTTTTAGTCTAATAAAGTCCTTATATACTATATAAATAACTGATGCAATTAATCAAAGATGAACATTTAATAAGAACCTCTACCGATATCAATGATTAAATATTGGAGAGACAAATAGCCAGGTGTTCTATGAATTGAAATATAGTGGCTAATAATGAAAAATATTTGACATAGAGGATATAAAGAAATTATGGTTTCTTGAGATTCGAACAGCCACATATATTTTCCTTGAAAGCCCTTTCATAACAAATGAAACGGAATTTACTGTGAAACTTTCATATTTACCTCAGAGAGAGCGGAAGGATAAATACATCCGATAATATTTTATTCAAGGTTCGATGTAAATTTTCTTACAAGGGAACAGGAGAAAAAAAAAAATATATATTACTTTAAATCTTCATTTATCATAATTCATAAGTAATGCCACGAGAGATTTCCAATTTATCTAGAGTATTTGGAAATCAAGAGTGGCAATTGTTACGACTATTTAACGAAACAATTAAGCTATTTACTCACAAATCATTATTTAAATATAGTTATTTTAAAATATGTATATATTTCATGTATACGGCGATGTTTGAAAACAAATGAGCAATGTTTGGTTATGTATCATTAGTTCATCCACTGCAACTTGATCATGTTATTTATTGCCAAAGTAGGATCGCAGTATTGTAAGAATGCACCCTCGAGGAGATAAAATGAAAAACATCAAACTGTATATTACCAACATTATTTTTTAGGAAACAACTCAGTAAATTTTTTATCCAAAACACTATAACACTGAGCAACAAAAAATAAAATTCTTTATTTGTCTCATAAAGAAAAACATATTGTTCTGATAGTGGTTTTTTCTCCTGAATTCAAATATGATATCAGTGTTTCTCCAACACGCAAGATTTCCGAGAACCAGACATTTATAATTTCAAACACTTCAATATTTTTTACATTCGAAACTACACAATATTCGAACATTCAAACTCACCTAGAATGCAGGAAATGACGATTTTCTGCTATATTTCGCGTGTGAAGCATCCCTCTTGATGGTCCAATAATAATCGGCCAGCATATTAAAATTCCATTTGCCTTGATATATCTTTTCTCTAGCTGAACTCACCTGATGAAAGTGTTCCCCGTTTTATTTTACAGTGGACAAATGGACGGAAAAACGTTTATTAAAAACAATTATTTAAATCCATTAATTGAAATTGACATAAAAAACTGTGGGTGATGGATAAATTCCGAATACTTATTTGAAAACACGATAAAAAAGTACATTAAGTACAACTATTGGTACTCCTGAGACAAAAATCATGTTGACCAGTATTATTGAACACACAATTATCAAATGTGTAGTTCGAAGAAATCTATTCATTATTTGCTATATTCAACGCATTTTTTGGAAAATCTGTCATTTCAAAGTAATGCTCTGACCTGTTCAGAATATTAAAAAAGGAGGTGCTTTTTTTGGTAAACAGAATTCGATAAATAGCCAGGTGAAAACGACTGTCATTGGTTGTAAAACAATATTCACTGAAACGTGATTGGTCTTCGACTCCCATTTGGGGCATGAGTTAAATAGTCAAGTGTAAAGATATATAATACAACTATTATTGCAATTATTGTAATACTAGTAATAAGGATGTATTGTGAACGTCACTGCAGATATCTGGATCGTATTTTTGTTTATTCACAATGTAGGCTAAATGTTTATCAACTTATTAAAAATTACAATTTTAATATTGATGATGGACCCACTGCTGTGATTTCGTCGTAAAGTCGTTGCCTCATACGCAGCGGGCGCAGGTTTGATCTCCTATCTAGACAAGTTTCCTGGGTGACATTTGTGCCTATCATTTTCTCACCTGAAAGATAAATGTCGGGAACATTTAAGGACAGATGGTCCTTAAACATAATCTTACTATCATCATCGTAATCACCTTCGTTTGTTCAGTATGAATGAATGAGTGAATGACGTGTTTTGTCTTAAATGCTCGTTTTATCTTGAGCTTTCCCTGGTATTGAGCTGATCGCTCATCCGGACAGGTCTTCCCTCTCATTGTGTGTTCAAAAGTATGTTTGTTTAAATAATTTACACAAATTCTCACCTAAAAGATCCGGTTCTTGTAAGTTCCGGATAGCGAGAGAAAAGTATCTAGTTTTCTTAAAAAGGAAGAGATAAACTAAGGTAAGGGAGAGAGGCAGAGATAGGTAGATAGATAGGTAGATATATAGATAGATAGATAGATAGATAGATAGATAGATAGATAGATAGATAGATAGATAGATAGATAGATAGATAGATAGATAGAGAGAGAGAGAGAGAGAGAGAGAGAGAGAGAGAGAGAGAGAGAGAGCAAACTAAAGAGATTGATGTGACAATGGTCAAATATAATTTTCTCAAAAATATTCGGTACATTGTTAGAAGAAGTAAGTATTATTATAGGCAGTAGGCCTAAACTCATGTTCACACACAAATTGACGTTTGTTGAAGCAGTGTTCGTCGTTAAGCAATCCATTCTCAGTGATTGTGCCGCAGTCTTCTTTCTTTTTAGCTGCTGTTCCAGATGGTTCACCCTTTAACCATTTGTCGTATCCTGCTTGCTTAATAGTTTGACCTGAAATCATTCGAACATAAAATTGTTTGAGAAATATTGGTGAAAAAATAGGGAGGGATCAGAAATAAAATTAAAGAAAATAAAAAATATTACAATATAAGTGCATCTAGATTATGAATTTTTCAATGTATCTCTCTAAATACTAATTCCAATAAAAGGATAAAAAATATCAAACTCATTATCACGAGAAAGAAAATCAGTATTAAAGTGCAAAAAGGTACAACTACAAAGCTCCAATAAATATAGGTCCACCAGTTATTTATAAAGTAGCCTGTTTGAATGATATCATTAGGAAAACAAGTACTTAAATAAAGATATGAAAACAAGAATATATATAACAGTGATAAGCTCAATATTGACCGGACTCCGAAACAAGAGCAGATACTGTTAAAACAAAACAAACTTTACGATCAAATGAAAATAATATTCTAAGGAAGATTGTACGTTAATCAAGGAGAGAGAGCAAATTAGGAATTTAGAAATAAGAAGACAACTGGATATTAAATAGACGAATGTGTGGAAATAAGAAAGATTTGAATAGAATCAACATATATCCCGCATGACAGCAGACAGAAATGTACGCATAGCAAGAGATAAATTACCAGAGGATGAGAGGAGCAAACCTGAAAGACCAAAAAAGAGGTGATGACTCTTAATCCTAGATGCAACAGATCATGAACCTAAAACAAAGAGAAGAAGAAGAGTACGAAAAAGTAGTTCATAAATAGATTATTCAATGGATCCTCTAAATTTCATGAACATATTAATTGAATTATTAATTAGCGTACCAATATTCATTGGATATTTTGTGATTATTTCTATTTACACTTGAATAGTATACTTGTCTACTGATGGATAAATATTTAATTCTGTTTATGTTAGAATTTGTACTTAGTATTCAACGAGCCGCAAACAGCAATAAAGAAAATAAATATATCTAGTAGCCAGTAAATTTCCGGACCTATTTTTACTAAAACAGTAGAACTTGAAGAGAGTTAAGATGTAGCAGTAGTAGTTAAGATATATTTAAACTGGTTACTGTAGAACATGAAGTATAGACCTCCAAAAATGCTGTGAATATAACCTACATACATTGAAATAGTAATACAATGCGAGATTGGGAAGTGATTTTTACAGAATCGAGAAAATGTTTAAAACCTGAGCGATAGAGAGTTTTATAATTTCCGAGATTCTGTAAGACACTTAACAAACGTGCGTTGTACATTATTTTTTACGCGATGGCATTTTCAAAATAATAAATAATATAAAATAATATCTTTGTTGGAAATATTTGCGTTCATTATATACAATTGACTAACGTTAACAGTGTGGGCAATGTTTATTATTAGTAACAACAGGAGGCCGTGAGGCCAATTTACTAATAACATGGCGGAAAGTATGTATTTATTGTTTTATATTGCTTCAAATAAAGTTCAGTTCATTTAAAATGCAGTGATTTGTTTCGTATAATGTATATTAACACCATCTTTTGAATATTTTTTGTATATGCATTTAGAATAGAATAGATTTATTTAGCCTGGTGGAGTTAAGGCCATGTGGCCTTCTCTTCCATTACCAGAACAAGCATATGTTACATATGAATACAAAAAAATACAAAAATAGTCATATAAAACAGGACAAACATATGTTACACATGAATACAAAAAAATTACAATAATAGTCATATTAAACAGGACAAACATGTTACATATGAATACAAAAAAAAGTTACAATAATAGTCATTGAACAATTAATTATGTCATATTGAATAATAATGAAATTAATGTCTAATAATAGAATGAAACTAAATACAATTAAAATTAAATTAATGATACAATGAATAAAAAAAGGAATAACAGCTCGAATCTACTATGCATAAAAAGAAAAGAAAGAAATACAAAGAAAGTAATAAACTATAATGAATTAATGTACGCTTTTTATACAAGGCATTAGGTAAATATATTAACAAATCCTAAGTTTATTTTTATTAAATAATGCAAAAACGCATTATTAATTCTTAAAAGTAGTATTAGTGAGTTGTTTCTGTTAGTGATTTTATTTTCAATTTATTTCTGAAAGATGGTAAAGTTTGGCAGTCTCTGACATAGGGTGGAAGTGAATTCCATGTTCTAGCAAGAGAAACTGTAAAAGATTTCGAATAATAGGTAGTATGATGAGGAGGGATATAAAGGACACTGTGCTCAAGGGATCGGGTATCTAAGTTATGTGTATCAGAGAGTTTAGTGAAGCGGTGTGATAAATAATAAGGTAAAGATGTGTGTAATATGTTATAGAGAAGGCATAGGGAATGGATGGTTCTACGATCTTGAAGACGAAGCCATGACAATTGTTCCAGGGATGGTGTAACGTGATCAAATCTACGTATACCACAAATAAAACGTATGCAAGAATTGTGAACACGTTGAAGTCTTTGGGTAAGAACATTATTTAGGTCAGTAAAAAGAGTATCACAATAATCAAAATGGGGCATTGCAAGTGTTTCTACTAGCATTTTTCTTAGAGAAAACGGTAAACAATTTCTTATACGATTTAATGAGTGTATTATTGAGAAGATAGTTTTGCAAATGTTATTTATTTGTTTATTCCAAATTAAATGTTTATCCATAAACACTCCTAGATTTTTTACTGTCTCACTATAAGGGATCTGAACCCCATTAAGTGACACACGAAATACTGCATTTGTGTTAATTGAGGATAATAGTCTCTGATGGCCCATAATGATTGCTTGTGTCTTTCTAGGATTTAATTGAAGTCCATATTTCTCTGTCCACGCCGTTAGCGAGTCAAGGTCCTCATTAATTTTGGTTACCGCGTCATTTAAAGAATATTTGTCTGAGTGAAGGTAGATCTGCATGTCGTCCGCAAATAAATGATGTTTGCAATGTTTTAGGGAGTCAGATATGTCGTTTATATAGATTGAAAAAAGCAATGGGCCGAGCACCGAGCCCTGTGGAACTCCAGCTTTACGGTAGGTCCAAGAAGAGCGTAATGTAGAATTTCCTACAACATATTACTGGCGCTCACGAAGGTAGGAGTTGAACCATTGCGTGACACTGTCAGAAAGTGAGAGGTTTTTTAGTTTAAGCAACAATAAGTCCAAGTCTACCGTGTCAAATGCTTTACTAAAGTCAAGTAGTGTAAGAATAGTAAGTTTTCGATTATCAGATGCTTCGCGTATGTCTTCACATATATTTAGTACAGCAGTATTTGTATTGTGTCCTGTCCTGAAGCCTGATTGGTATTGATCTAAAAGGTCGTGTTCAGTTAGGTAGTCAGTCAGTTGTTTATGGACTAATCGTTCCAAAGCTTTTGAAAGGGTAGGTAAAATACTAATGGGTCGAAAATCGTTAGGAGTTAAGGGAGTTTTTACTTTCGGGAGTGGGCGTACAATTGCTTGCTTCCATAATGTGGGATATATAGAGGTTTGTAGTGAGGAGTTGAAAACATGAGTTTATGGTAGGTAGTATAACGTCGATTATTTTGTTAAGTAGAGTGATATTTATACGGTCAGTACCTTCTGCTTTTGTTTTTATTCGTTTGAGAGTTTTCTTTATGTCATTTTCTGTAAGATATGAAAAATGGAAATGTTCTCTGTCTGGTGGATTTGTCAATAGTAGTTCACTTATTGTATGTGTTTTGTCTTTAGGAGTAAAGAATGTGCTTGTAAAATGGTTATTAAGTGTGTTAAGAGAAACAGGTAGTTTTTCTACCTGTGTGTCTTTCCTTCCTACACCCATTTTATTCAGATTTTTCCAAATATCTGGGTTATTGTTATTAGGTTAAGTAAGGCTGTATAGATGTCTAAGTTTGGCGTTTCTGATAGTTTGTGTAGTCTTGTTACGTATCCGTTTATAGTGATTGAGATTTATATCAGCTTTGTCGACTCTATATTTCCGATATGCTGCGTCTCTTTCAGTCATCAAGTCACGAATGTTAGCAGACATCCAGGGAGCAGGGTGTCGTTTCACTAGTTTAGTTTTCAGTGGAGCGTGTCTGTCATATAGTTGTAATATAAGGTTATTTAATGCCTCAACTTTTTCGTCAACAGAATGCAACGTCCATATAGCATTGTATGTAGTATGCATAGAGGGCAGTGGTTTTACTTCCCACACGCGTGTTTGTAATATGTACTATTGCAGTATAGTTATTTTTATTACAGTATAGTTTTTTAGTTTGGCTACCCCGAAATGTAGGAAGTTGAACTTTGAATCATGGTCGACACTGCTGTAAGTACGACAAAACGCACTATCGCGCAAAAAAGTAACATACACATTTTCATAAATAGTTTGGTTTCGACAGAAGAAAAACAATACAGAATGATTTGAATCAAAAGTATTGTTTTGTCGTTTTTTTCGGAAGGTGTCGATTCATATCACAGTGGCGATCACATAACACTTCCTCTGTGTTCATTTTTGTAATCATCAGGGAGTGTTTTGTACTTCATTAGAACTATTATTTTTTGAGGAAGCTCATATTTTTAATACATCTACAATTAAAAGAATTTCGTGATATGATAAATTGGACAGCAGACACGGAGTTTGTGCTGTGCGGTAACGAAGGCTTACACGTGACTTGAAATGTGCACAGACTCAGCAGTATACAAAATCACCCCACGCATTCTCACGGTCGCAGTCAGATTATGTGCTTCGAGTGGATAAGGTGCTCGCTCGTTTTTCTTGTGTACTGAATGGCGTGTGTATAAGTTATTTTAATTTTGAAATTTGTATCTTATAAAACAGGGGTGTATAAGTGTAAACTGAATGACGTGTGTATAAGTGTAAAGTGTAAACTCTATAATGGCTGATAATTTTTCTACTGAACAACGTGTATTTATTTATGATAAATATGTGTTAACTCAGTCTGCCAGACAAGTACGAAGACTCTTTGAAACGCAAATCCCGGGTGTAAAAGTCCCGTCACATTTAACAGTTTCTGTACAACAAATTCCATGCAACAGGAAATATCGAGGCTAAGAAACCAATCAAGCCGCGTAGCGTTCTCACAGAAGAAACAATAGACGACATCTGTTATTGATTGGAACAATTAGGCGCCTTTTGCAACAAGTAGAAACTTCTTAAGGCTCTATACAAAAGCTACTAAATTGTTAAAATTGCATCCATATAAAATAACTAAGACACACGCTCTTGAACCGGGTGATCCTGATCCAGCACCTGCGTCAATAAAGTTGGTAAGTACGACAATTTGTAAAATATTTACGAAAATGTGTGTGGTTGTATCACCGCGATCTTACGCTGTCCGTTCTGCACCGCAAGTGCGTCAACAGTATACGGTGAAACCCCAGCGTCTGCTGTCCAATGTTATACTGATGGCACTGCATATTGAACAACTTATTTGCACAGAGTTCTATTGGTAATTTACCCATATATGAGGTGCTTACTCACCTGATAGGCCAACCATATCCTTATGTGCTCTAACAAGTATTTGTGCAATCCAGAGTTAAATAATATCTTCCGACAAATCATGACCGTGTAAGGCCAGGAGGTCTGAGGTACTTAAAAATGAGTACTATAAGATGAGAGGAGTTACATTAAGACAGTTGTGTGTATGTATATATATATATATATATATATATATATATATATATATATATATGTGCGTGTGTGTGTGTGTGTGTTTTATATTGCAGATTTTCGTGGATATATATCACATTAAATGAAAAATAAATGCCTGTAACTGGGATTTGAACCTAGGTCTCTGAATTATACTCAGTGCGCTACCACTTACGCTATCCAGACTTCCTAGCAAAAACATTTATTATTTTCTTTTTATATATTCTCTATTACAAGAAGTAGCGGGAACTTAGTCTCACTGCCCTCTAGTGGTTTTTATATCAAGTAAGCAAATTAAATAGTTTTTTTACTCTACTTTATAGCAGTAACGCTTCTTTGTTTAGATTTTATAATTAAATGTTGACATTTAGCAATGCAGGCCTAATATAACACGAAAAGAAAAATAAATTCCTAAACCAGCATTTGAACCCAGACATCTGAATTAATACTTCAGTGCGCTACTACCTATGCTATTCAGACAGTCCTAGCACAAAAATTTATTTCTTCTTTATATATATATATATATATATATATATATATATATATATATTCTCTATCACGAGAGATAGCGAAAACTTAGTCTCACTGACCTCTAATGACTTATGTAACAAGTAAGCAAATTAAAGAGAATTTCTGCTATATATAAATAAATAAATATATATATATATATATATATATATATGAGAAAAAAAAGAAAGTGAGAAAATTATAATATCATATACTTACAATTCACAGTAACGAAATTTCCTTCAGAAAATAAATCGTGGAATCCAATATGGTAGAAATCAGCTCTTGTTATCAATTTCTCTATAGCTTTGAACTCGTCAGGAGAGTTTAAAATAGCAAGATGTGAATCTTGCCTAGCGCAGAATTGACTCGCTTCAAACCACGTCATCTTGTCATTGGGCATGTAATAGAAACTATTACCATACAATCTAGTATAAAGATGAGAAAATTTGTGCCATGTGCCCAGCTCATCATTCATTGAATTTTGTTTGGAGGATCCACTGTTCAGATAAATGATTGCTAATATTATGAGTATCCTTGTAGACATGTTGGTATATCTGCAAATAAAAAATAAATATGTGACTATTTTATGAAATTGTTCTTAGTTCGATAACACACAAGAATTAAAAACATATTTATCATAAGTAATGCCACGAGTGATTTCCAAATTATCTATAAATTCACGACTCACGAAGTGAGGAGTGAATTTATGTAGAGAATTTAAAATCAAGAGTGGCATTTATTAGGACTATTTGACGAATAAAATTAAGCTGTTTACTAACAACTCATTATTTAAATATAGTTATTTTAAAATATTTATATATTTAATGTAAACGGCGATGTTTGAAAACAAATGAGAAACGATTGATACGCTTCATCTGCTTCTTTTGTTCATCACTGCAACGAGATCATATTATTTATTGCCAAAGGAACGCAATATTGTAAGAATGCACTCCAGGGAGAATAAATTAAACACATCAAACTGTATATTAATTCATTTCTGATGTCCTATGACAATTATATTTTTCTGAAATGTTATTACCTGGGTAAAAATACATTTAAGAAAGTGCAAACAGTGGTTTCTTTTTTTGGTGGTATAATCAATTGCTACAAATGTTTTTATATTAACTCCCGCATGCTCTACGTGTTGACATTCATGCACTATATATACAATCTAGTAGCCGTATTTCTTAAAGGGTGAGTCACTGCAAAACAATGCTATGATCTATTCTGAATGTTAAAAAGGAGGTGCTTTCTTTATTATGAAAAATTTTAATTGGTAAATTCTAAATAAAAAAACCATTGAAATGTGATTGGTCATTGACTCCCATTAGGGCATGAGTTAAATAGTCACATTAAAATAATGGCTCAACAAATTTGATACAAATTACTATATCTGTATCCGAAGAGAAATTTAGATTTTTTTGCAAATTTTTAGCGCAGTTTTAAAAATTGTTGGGCATTTTCGTGAATTCCAAAAATATAATGGCATATCAGTATATTTTAATGTAATTTAAACTTTTTTTATTATATCCTTTCATTTAATGAATATATTTAAGTACATTCTAAAATTCGTAATATTATTTCATGTGTTAACAAATGTTTTGCAGTATATTTAAGAGAATGTAACATAATACTGTTTGATACTTTATAAATAGTTATCTATCGCATACTACACGTTATAGAATCTCATCAACAAAGTTATAGGAACGATATTATATAAAGAAAGGATAATGTTTTGTTAAGGAACAGGTCTTTTTTTACTTATACTGATTAGATACAATACACGCTATAATGTTTAGAAATTGAATTTTAAAAAATATACTTACTCATTGGCACCACCGAACCCCTGGGTTCATTACCGCGCGGACATAAGCTGTCCATACATCCCTATCCTGAGCTGATGCTTTCCAATCATTCCCTGTATAATCTACTTCCCTCAAATCACAGTTAATTTTATTCTCCCGCCTCATTCTTGGTCTACGAACTGGGCGTTTTCCCTCTGGTTTTCCTACAAGACGCTTCCATGCACGTCTTTCATTCCCCATACGTGTCACCTGTCCTGCCCATCGCAGTCTGAGACTTAACTGTTCTTATTATATCTGGCTTCCTATAAATATCTTGTAGTTCATTGTGATGTAGTCTTTTCCATTCACCTGCCTGTTCATCTCTCTTTGGTCCAAAAATTTTTCTTAGTACTTTATTCTCAAATACTCGTAATCTCCTTTCATCCCTTAAAGTAAGAGTCCATGTTTCGTATCCACATAATATAACTGATAGAATAATAGTTTTATTTATTTTCAGTTTAACGTTTTTTTAAAAGTATTTGGGACATCAGAAGTATGTGTAATGCATAATAACACGCATTTCCAGAATTGAGCCTTTGTTAAAGTATATATTGATATATTACGTGATTGATACCTTTAAACCAATGAACGTCCATCTCTATCGAGCATGTCAATGTTTAATTTGATCTAAAAAAATTGGACATTTCGCTGGATCTGGTGCAACTCTATTTTCATACGCCATACTTTTGGTACAACCCCCCCCAAAAAAAAACTAATTTAGTTGAATACGCTTGCTAAGCAACAGGTGCTGCTCGTACAATCCAATGTTCCCTAAACTCGAGGGTTAGTTGTGCTCTTGCATTGTTTTGGAACCGGAAGTTCCACCTTGACCAATTAAACGAACTCGTAAGCATATTGTGGGACAATTTGGGATGACAAGAATCTCTGTATTGCATATTAGCTTCTTTACCTAGGGTAACATCTTTTATTTTTCCCCCACCACAACTTTTACTCTAGTTACTACTGATATTACTACTATCAATAATAATAGTAATAATTATGATAATAATAATAATAATAAATAGTAATGGCAATAGTAATAATAATGATAATTATAACCCTCCATGGTATATTTACCTTGTCTTGGTGGAGTGGCTTGCGTGCTTAAATGATCCTCAGAGCTATGCCGGCAGTAGCATTGCTGCCGATAGGGTTACCCATGCCGGACTGGTCGAAGGTGATAAGCCAGACGAAAAAAGTACCTTGGTCGAAAGAGTGACGATCTTTCACCGTAAAAATACAACCGACAAGAAATGCGGTCATGGGTTCAACTGGGGTAAAATTTTCCGGAGATCCAATAGTCCCCCATTCGGTTCTCCGGGCGAGGACTACTTCAAGGAACTCATGCCAAAGGCTCAAACATAGGGACATGTTCCTAGCAACATGGAATGTTACGACGTTATACAATAGTGAGGCGCTAGAAGTATTAAGCCGTGAATTAGATAAATCACCCTTGGGTATAATCGCTTTATAGGAAGTTATATGGCCAGGAGAAGGTAGTCTGGAATCTGGAAGTTTTGCATTATACTACGGGGGTGCAGAAAAACCTGAATTTGGAACGGGTTTTTTAGTCCGAAGGAGGATCCTATCCGCTATCCGAGATATTAAGTTTGTCAGTGATAGGATATCATACATAATTCTAAAGGGTAAGTATTCGCCGTATGAGAGAATTTGTATTACAAGTATGACGGTGTATTAATACAAACATACCTATGTTACCAGTGTGAAGTCCCGCTTTATTGAGTTCAAAAATCTACAGCGGTGCCCGATCCTATAACTTGTAATTACTCCGAGCTTGTGTTTTGTAATGAATTGATTTCTATTTCATAAATAATTAAAATAGTAAAAAGCCATATATTGATCCATTCCCATTCCTTTAACGCAGTTCAACCCCTAGCCTTATAGCCTAGGTACTTTTACGTGTCACACGCCACCCGGCCTCACAGTGACACGATCTGTCGGGAGAGGGATTTTGACTCTGGATTCACACACATAGGCTACTTTTTTGACCACTCAAAAACATGGAAGGCCTCCCGGGTAAGTGTACAGCTCAATGCCTCCGAGACAACACATCATTCATACACACATTTTCATATTAAATAATTTATTATTATTATTATTATTATTATAATCATCATTATTATTATAAAAGTAAACATATGGTCACACATTGAAATACATTATATAATGGAAATGGACAGTTAATGACAAATGAGGGAAATTTTGAGGAAGTGGCTGAATTCAAATACCTAGGAACAATAATCACAAATAGGGATGAGATGCACATGGAAATTAAACATAGGCTCAGTTCTGGGAATGCGTGCTATTATGCTTTACAGAGACTATTGATTTCCCTACTCCTTTCAAAAAACGTAAAAATGAAAATATATAAAACTATTATTCTACCAGTTATATCATATGGATGTGAAACATGGACTCTTACTTTAAGGGAGAAAAGGAGTTATGGGAATTTGAGAATAAAGTTCTTTGGAAAATGTTTGGACCAAAGAGAGATAAACAGACAGGTGAATGGAGAAGACTAAATAACAGTGAACTACAAGGTCTTTATAGGCAGCCAGATATAATAAGAACAGTTAAGTCTCGTAGAGAGCGATGGGCAGGACATGTGACACGAATGGGGAATAAAAGACATGCATGGAAGCTTATTGGAGGAAAACCTGACGGAAAACGCCCAGTACGTAGACCAAGAATGAGGTGGGAGAATAACATAAACCATGATTTGACGGAAGTAGATTATACAGGGAATTATTGGAAAACAATAGCTCAGAATAGAGATATATGGAGAGCTTATGTCCGCGCGGCCATGAACGTACGGGTTCGGTAGCGCTATTATTATTATTATTATTATTATTATTATTTTTATTATTATTATTATTATTATTATTATTATTATTATTATTATTATTATTACGAGTGGAGAAGAATAAAGCCTGTATGCACAGAAACATGTGTAAACATTAAAATTCTGAATAAAAATAAACTATTATTACTATTATTATAATTATTATTATTAATATTATTATTATAATTATTATTATTATAATAATAATATAATAATTATTATTATTATTATAATTATTATATTATAATTATTATTATTATTATTATATTATTATTATTATAATTATTATTATTATAATTATATTATTATAATTATTATTATTATTATTATTATAATTATTATAATTATAATTATTATTATTATAATTATTATTATAATAATTATATTATTATAATTATTATTATAATATTATTATTATTATAATTATTATTATTATTATTATTACGAGTGGAGAAGAATAAAGCCTGTATGCACAGAAACATGTGTAAACATTAAAATTCTGTATAAAAATAAACTATTATTATTATTATTATTATTATTATTATTATTATTATTATTATTATTATTATTATTATTATTATTATTATTATTACAATCAATAAGTACTACAAGAATAGACTAATAGCTTCAGAAATGGATTATTTACGAAGAAGTGCCAGAAAGTCTAAATTAGAAAAATGGTACTCACTCGGACGAGAAGCTACCCTTCTCTTAATAAAACAACAAAACAAAAAAAACAAACTAAATCTCAAAACAAATCAGAAACATCAAAAAGATCACCTCCAGGCATCAGTCGTCAACTACAATTCACTGATAAGCCTGAAGTACATCAAGCCACACGTATGCCGGTCAGAGAGAGACCATCCTCAGGTTTAGTTGAGAGATCTCCTGGTACGAGCATGCCTACTGTCTCAACAGACATGGACTCTGTATACTCAGAGCCCATAAACGAAACACACAGAACAAACAGTACACAGGATTCCTTAAGAGAATACCGCACACTAGCAGAGCTTGCTCAAAGCCAGGAGAGCCAAAATATACTGAACTCTGAGGCGGGTCCCTCAAACACTGGCAATGCGTGTGAAGTAACTCACAGTGAACCTGGCTCACCCCAGACAACTAACACTCCACAAAATGTGGAAGTCAGGGACACATACAGCACAACAGACGACACAGATTACCAACAAGTGGGCAGGAATGGCAAAACAATAAAACAAAACACTCAGCCACCTGCAGCAAACACAACGCCAAATACACAAACAAGGAGGGAAAGAAGAAACACAAACTCTTCTACTGGTTCTTCTGTTTCCTCCGCAAACTCATTTATGACAAGACCAACACAACAAATGCCTCCTGTCATAATTCACAATACCTACCAAGGGGACATGGCAAGACTAAACGATACATTCACAACAAGGTATTCTCCCCTAGCCCTACACTGTGTACTGACTAATCAGGGTACACAGGTTAAAACTTCAACTAGAAGGGACTATGTGAACCTACTTAAATACTTAAAAGAATCTCAGGTTCCCTTTCACATAATCGAAACGAGACGCAAGGTCCTAAGCGTCGTAATCCGTGGCGTACCAAGTAACACCCACCCAGAGACAATTGAGGAAGCACTTCGAGTAAAAGGCTTCCAAATCACAGAATGTAAAAATATGAAATCCCCAACTGGAGCTCCTTATCCCTTATTTTCAGTGGAGCTTCCGGATAACGCTGCTAATAAGCAAATATATAACCTAAGAAGTCTGTGCTATTACTCAGTCCTGGTAGAACCATACAGGAATAGGGACCCTGTAGTGCACTGTAAAAATTGCCTAAAATTCCAACATTACAGGGAATCATGTATGGCCTCGCCACGCTGCAGGATCTGTGCTGATTCACACCCAGACACAGACTGCAGACTGCCTCCGAATTGCGCACCACGCTGTGCAAACTGTAAAGGGTCGCACACAGCAACCTCAAATCAGTGCCCAATCAGGAAGGCAGTGATGAATTCCATTAGAAACAGGGGCAGAAACAACACTACACAAAACAACATTGCACACACGCCATAAAGAGCACGAGGAACGCCAATACAAAACAGACGAATTAACAGACCCAATAATACACCACAACACGTTCAAGTACAAAGAGAACAGGCGTTGCAAGCACTGAGAACGGGCGAGAGAGTCATGAGGGAGGCGGAGAACCGTGAGTATTCTCTGGCGGTCCAAAGAGATCCCAGAACTCAGGCTCAGCCGCAGCCCACAAGGCTCCAAGAGCCTCGGGATCGTGCTCCAGCACCTGAAGCTCGACCCAATAATAATACCCAAGAACACCAGCAGCAACAATACCAGCCCACACAATCGGAGGACCCACAAATGCTGGAAATCCGACGAGTTCAGCATCAACTGCAGCAACAACAGGAACTGCTTTCTAGGCAAACTCAGCAACTTAGAGCAGAGTGGCAAAAGTTGAGAGAGGAGCAGAACAGATTCCTGGAGCAGCGGAAGATGTGGGAAGCCAGGATACAGTATAGTAAAGGTCCTACTGAACCAATCAATAACCAACATAGTGATAGTCCACTCCCAGATCGTCGGGACGCTAACAACGTACCAGACGACAGGAGTGAGAGTCACTCAATACACGAGGATGGTCTCATCTCGGCGGTCTTTGATGCACTAGACGATGCATATGACACGCTGAGGAGAGAGCCCACCCTTAGGGTATTGCCACACGTAGCTGCACGCTTTGTCAGCTCCCTATTGAGCTTCTACTGATCATGGGTAGTAGGGGAACTGGGATCCTATTCTGGAATGCTCAAGGCATCCGTAATAAAAAAAGCAGAACTACTACACTATTTAAACAAAAATAAAATTCCATAGCACTAATAACGGAAACTCACCTCACGGATAGAGAAAAATTCAACAACAGAAACTATTCAACATACAGGTTGGATAGAAACAATAGACAAGGCGGTGGTGTGGCCATCTTGGTACATAAAACCGTCAAACATAACCTAGTCGACTTACCCATCACAAATAGGACGGAATGCGTAGCCATTGGACTTAAAATTGGCCGCCATACGGTAACACTAATTTGTACTTATAATCCTCCAGGAGATATAGACATAAATGATATAGAAAATCTGATAGGATCAAATAACAATATAATACTAGCTGGCGATTTAAATGCCAAGCATACTGATTGGGGCTGCAGAACAAGTAATAGGGCCGGCAACAAACTCAGGGGATTTTTTTACGACTCCAATAGGAGCTTTCAAATCCTGGCACCAGATAAGCCCACTCACTACCCTAATAACATACATTTTCGACCAGATATTCTTGATATCGCTTTAATGAAAATATTAACATTCCCTGTGATATCACGGTAGAAAATAACCTCCAATCAGACCACCTCCCAGTGCGCCTTACACTAAGAGGTAGACCAAGCAGAGTTCAAACAAGACAAATCCCGAATTACAAATTAGCAAACTGGACCCAATTAAAAATAGATATTGAAAATTCATTACAAGATCGACCATTAAAACACGGCTAATGATATTGACACGGGGGTAGACAGCCTAACAAATATCATAAATACGGCTATTAACACTAATATTCCAAAAAAATCTATTAGAACCAACCAGCCGTATCTCCCAGATCATATCCTACGCCTAATTAGGCAAAGGAACGATGCAAGAAGAAAATGGCAAAGGCATCACAATAACTTGCAATACAGGCAAGAAATGAATGATCTGCAACAAAGAATCAAGGTTGCTATACAAACATTCGTGTCAGACACCTGGGAAAATGTAATCGGCAGTCTAGATACTAAGGACATGCCGAGAACATGGAACATGGTTAAAAATTAACTAACACACAAAGCGGATACATATCCCCCTCTCATCTTGCCTAACGGGAAAGCCGTCACAGATCAGGAAAAAGCGGAAGCATTTGCAAATCATCTGGAGCGAACCTTTGTACCACATGACCCTCCGAATAACCCGCAATTTACAAGGGAAACGGAAACAATGGTCTAAGAATTTCTAAATAGAATACCCAATAAACAAATCAGAAAAACAAACGTCTCAGAAGTCAAATGGCTAATAAATCACCTTCCCGATAGAAAAGCACCTGGCCCTGATGGCATACAAAACATAGTGCTGAAACAATTACCCAACATCGGATATGCATTTTTAGCAAAAATAATAAATGCTATGTTCGAAATGAAGTATTTCCCAAAAACATGGAAAACTGGGCGTATAATATTATTCCCCAAACCTGGAAAAAATCCTAGAGAACCAGGAAAAAAGTAACACACAAAGCGGATACATATCCCCCTCTCATCTTGCCTAACGGGAAAGCCGTCACAGATCAGGAAAAAGCGGAAGCATTTGCAAATCATCTGGAGCGAACCTTTGTACCACATGACCCTCCGAATAACCCGCAATTTACAAGGGAAACGGAAACAATGGTCCAAGAATTTCTAAATAGAATACCCAATAAACAAATCAGAAAAACAAACGTCTCAGAAGTCAAATGGCTAATAAATCACCTTCCCGATAGAAAAGCACCTGGCCCTGATGGCATACAAAACATAGTGCTGAAACAATTACCCAACATCGGATATGCATTTTTAGCAAAAATAATAAATGCTATGTTCGAAATGAAGTATTTCCCAAAAACATGGAAAACTGGGCGTATAACATTATTCCCCAAACCTGGAAAAAATCCTAGAGAACCAGGAAATTATCGCCCGATAACATTATTAAACACAATGAGTAAGGTATCTGAAAAAATTATATGTAAGCGCCTTAATCACAATCTAAAACAATTAAATGTAATTCGGGATGAACAGAACGGATTCCGTCCAAAACATAGCACAGTAACCCAGCTAATGAGACTTGTTGAACATATCACTAGAGGGTTCAACGAAAATCGTGTCACGATTGGATTATTCTTAGATATAAAACAAGCCTTCGACAGAGTGTGGCATCACGGCCTACTACGGAAAATGGTCGAAACAGGATTAGATGACGGAATAATTCATTTAATAGCTAAATATATAAACAATAGGCAATTCGAAGTTGCTTTCCATAACTCAAAATCCGCCCTGCGGCCCGTCTATAGTGGAGTGCCACAAGACAGTATTCTAGGACCTACACTTTTCAATATATACATAAATGATATTCCACATGACAATAGACATAACAACACTCATCTATATATGTATGCAGATGACACTCTAATCACTAGTCAATCCTCCCGAACAATACACGCGTCTAGACAGATTCAAAATAATCTTAATATTCTCGAACCATGGTTGGAAAAATGGAGAATAAAAATAAACGTAGATAAATGCCAAGCAGTTCTTTATATAAAAAGGTATTCTCAATATCGATACATGCCCCCACAATTAAGTCTTTATGGACACAATATCGAGTGGAAAAACGAAGCCATTTATTTAGGTGTAACACTCGACAAAAAACTACTGTTTAAACAACATATCCAAAATACCTTAGGCAAAGCGTATGGGACATTGAAGCTGCTATACCCTATTTTAAATAAGCATAACAAAATTCGAATAAACACAGGGCTAACAATCTACAAGGCACTATTAAGGCCAGTACTCACGTACGCAAGCCCCATATGGGGACACGCCGCTAGAACTCACATAAAGAAACTGCAAGTTTTTCAAAACAAATTATTATATATGATTACAAAACTACCGCGTGTAACACCGGTTGACATATTACACGATCAAACGGGTGTAGAAACAATCGAGGAGTATATTAAACGCATGGCTCTTAAATTTTAAAATACATGTGAAGGCCATGATAATCCACTCGTGGCATCGCTGGGAACCTATGAAACAGCCAACAACAAACACAAGCGTCCAAAATGGATCCTGGACAACACTTGACCAGTGAAAGCTGATAGGGCACACACACACACACATAATCACAATTATTCAATGACAATTACAAACAGTAGCATATAATGTACATTAATAGGAAATATATAAACCACACAAACATGGTAAAAAATAATAACTATGTCTAACTGATACAGGTTCATCCCACCAGTTCCAGAGAAACTGACATACCCTGACAACTACAGATAGAACAGCAACAACTGAAGAATACAAAAAAAATTAAAAAATGCACGTTACCATAATTGTATGATTAATTGTAATAATCTGAAATGTACGCACATTATATTTAAATAAAAGAGAAGCCTGGATGCCCTCCCAATATAGAGTCATCCGAAAGCCAAACTTGGCAAGATCCCGCGTGATCGACTATTCCGATTGAGGTTTTAAGCGGTTTCCCTCAATCCAAAGAGCAAATGCTGGAATAGAACCCCAAAAGGTCCGCTTCCGTCTTCACTCTCTAATTAACTTCAAAATTAAATTCAAAATTTGAACCGGGGCTAATGTATTTTACAGGAACTCGGGGTTCTACCTATTAAGGAGGACCAAAATGGATCGCTCACCGCCAACACTTAAGTGATGGCCGCAGAGCTTTCCATCTATCTATCTATCTATCTATCTAACGTGTCACAAATAAGGAAATTAGAAGAAACAAAATGGAAGCAGAAGAAAGCATAATTGAAAGAATTGAGGAAAATGAATTAAAGTGGTTAGGACATGTTTTAAGAATGGAAGATGAGCGATGGCCGAAGCAACTATATGAATGGCATCCTAACAGAAAGAAGAAAGAGGAAGACCAAGGTTAACATGGAAGGAAAACATGAAGACAGTAATGCAAGCTAGAGGGCTAAGCATCGAAGATGCCCAAGACCGTAGGCTTTGGAGGTTTGGCACGGGAAGACGGCAGCAGCTGTAAAAACCCGAAGATAGATAGAGATTACTATTATTATTATTTCTATACTAAATATGACGAACATTGTAATGATGATTAATGATGGCAAGATGATGTTCAGGGACCGTTTTGGCCTTAAAGTTTCCTGTCACATGCCAGTCATTTGTTTTTGACGAAAATATTATTATTTCTGAAATACAGTTTATTCAGTTAGAAGCTGATTGGACTATAATGAACCATATAAGTATAAGTTTTAAATTTTAGCTACATATTTAATTTCTCGATTTTTGTACATTGTTAACTATTTTGGCAGAGAAGTGCATCTGATTCAGTATCTGATTTGTATTTACAAAATATAAAGATTTAATTTTATTACGAACCCCTAACTGTTAAAAGAAAAATATATATACTGAATACAATAATTTCTCACAATCTAATTATATTAGTTGTTACTTACTGACCGTTTGAGGTTTCACTTCAATCAGAAAATTGTTTGTTGAATTAACAAGTGTTGATTGCTTTTTATATACGTTATCTTTATCTTTAATATCTTATTAGGTTAACTTAAAGTAAATATATTTAAATATGTCAAGTCTTGACCTACTTTACAAAATTGTAATTCCTGGTATTACTTATCATACATGATGTAACTAACTGTATTCAATCAATGAATGATTAATACACTTACGAAACTCTATATGAGGCAAGTTTTTGAATTGCTACTATCTCAAGAAATGTACAATCAAAACAAAATAATCTTAGGATTATTGTAGGCCTATAATCCTAATGGAAATAAAGGTGTTACTACATTCAGCGTATTTCATTATTCGCTATTTACACCGTGAGTTGCGAAGAAACATTAGTACCATGTTGTACTTAATCATATTTGTTGAAACGAAAACTTTATTTTATATACATTTTGTAGGGCTATTTATTTTGTTGTATTATATTTACAGTTTATCTGTGAAATGTATTTCCTGAACTACTCTACTGCATTCACGTAAAATTACTTGCCCATAAAAACCAATAATATGTTCGTAAGTTGGTTATGCACGAAGGGGTGATTTAATTTGTTGTAATTTATTTTTGTCTGCAATAGGCAGAAAAAATAAAATTTACGTTTGACACAATAATTTCTACCTTTTCGGAATTAACAAAGTTTAAAATTGTGTCATAATTCATTATCTGAAATTTCGTTTATTTTTATTTTTAATTTTTATTTTAATAGCTGTTCTATACAATATAGGTAATATATATACAGAAATGAAGGGGACTTGACAAAAGTCATTGGCCGTAATATATATATATATATATATATATATATATAGACATTTTATAAAACAGCACGTCTTTTTTTTTAAATTGGTAATTTTAAATATTTTACTTTCTAAAATATTAATTGGTTTTATTTGGTATCAACTCATTCACGGCCACAATTGAACCCTTAGGTTCATGGCCGTGCCGACATAAGCTCCCCATACATCCCTATCCTGAGCTAATGTTTTTCAATCATCCTATATTCTACATCCTACAAATCACGGATAATGTTATTCTCCCAACTCAATCTTGGTCTACCAGCTTGGCGTTTTCCCTCTGGTTTTCCAACAAGAAGCTTCCATGCCTCTTTCCATTCCCCATTCGTGCCGCATGTTCTGCCTATCGCAGTCTACCGAGATTTAACTCTCTTCATTATATCTGATTTCCTATAAAGATCATGTAGCTCACTATTATGTAATATTCTCATTAGCCTGTCCATTCATCTATCTAAGGTCCAACATTTTCATAAGAAATTTATTCTCAAATATTCGTAATATTTTCTCCTCCCTTAAAATAAGAGTCCAAGATTTACATCAATGTAATATAACTGGAAGAATAACAGCATTATATATTTACAGTTTAACGTTTTTAAGAATAGTTGGGACGACAAGAGTCCCTGTAATGCCTAATATAACCAATGTTTAATTTCTTTCTCATTCTCAATTTTTTTACAATTTTTGGTCTTAGATATTTTAATACAGCCACTTTTTCAAAATTTCCCTCATTTGTCATGAATGCTCCATTTCATTTATATAATATTACTAGAAGTCCCGGCCACGCGTTGCTGTGGCTAAGGTATACGTTAAAAATGTAAATTAAGTTGCTGTCTTTCAACCAGATAAATACTTACAAACGAAATTAATAATATTGAAAATAAAATAAACACTGAATACACTTAAATTATGAAGTAACCAATATTTTTAATTCAATTGAAATTCGCGGTTGCAACAAAAAGCTCAGCCATCTGGATCTCTCTTTGTTAAATAATAAACCAATTGCCTTACCAAATAACCCTACACCGCCATCTATAAATTTAATTATAAACTACCCTAAGTCTCAAGTTGGATCAAACTGCACACAGTGTGCAAAGTTTATTAAAATCGGTTCAGTAGTTTAGGATTCCATCGCGGACAAACAACGTGACACGAAATTTTTATATATTAAGATATTTCTGTGTGTGACCATATAGACCTATTTAGTTTTTTATGTTTACTTTCAGTTCCACTTTCTTAGTGTTACTCAGTGTGTGCAAGTAGGTTCTTAGTATCTTCTCGTTATCACCTGTAAAACAATTTATTTAGTAAAAACACGTATTAATGCTTCATAATTAATTATTTATTAATTTATTTAATGGTAGGCCTACTCTATCATCACCATCATCAGCATCAAGGTTTAGACCTTCTGGTCTATTCCGATATCATGTTAGAATTGGACTATCCATTTTTTTACTGGGTCTTCCAACATTTCTTCGACCTAGTGGTTTGTAATGAAGAATCTGTTTCGGAATTCCATTGTTATCCGTTCTATTGATGTACCTACTCTATAATATCTCAAATCATTCGCGTCGATATTCAAAGCTCAATGTTTAGGTGCAGATAAATGTTGTTCAGAGGCCACTTCTTTCAGGCCTAGGGTTGTTTGAATTCTCGTAAACTATGACTAACACCCCACACCTACATTTCCCTTCCGAAAGAAACCATAATCAGGTTTTAACGCCCATAAATATTATCAACTATGAAACAGATTTAAGTGTTGTAACCAGAACCGATTTAATTCTCCATCCTTAGCGGAAGTTGATTTCTTTGGAGACATTAATATATTTGTCCATTTAAGTGTATTATAAAAGCATCGATCTTAATTTTTATATCAAAATACTTTCTTTGGCCAGATTCATGATGAATAACAATTTGTACATATGCAAGTCGTTCATTCTCGTCTTAGTCTTAGTTTTCTGATTGTATTGATTAATAACATCTTGAAATGGATGAACAATAAGCCTTAGAACGTTGTTCAACTTATGTAAGTGCTCATGTATATATTCAGAGGGTTCTTGAAGGAGGAGAACTAAAATCATGGATTGTTGAAGTACTCAAGGGTGGAGTCACAACAAAGGGTGATGGCTCTGTGTGTATTTTGTGTTGCAATACACGGACAGACAGGCCGATAAAGACTGGCCACGAAAACTAATTCCATTAGGCTGATTATGTACGGTGCAATGCTTCAACTCGTCTGTTTTTGGCTGACCAAATGCTCGGATGCTGACAGTTTTCTGAGTATTCAGAAAACAGTATTCTGACTGCACGGGTATAAATACTACTCTTCTACTTAAATAGTCTAACGTTTCTTCTAATTCATTAGCCTGTTTTCTTCTATTTCGAATTAATAAATTAATAGTGGACTATATTAACTTTTCCATTTTTTTTCAGCTCTTTCGATAGCTTCCAGTAAGTGTTGGGGAACTCCGATCAGACCTAGTACTACATTTTTTTTAGGTTAGCTGAAAACACTTTTTTTTATTTTTATGTATACCTAAGAAATAGAAGAGTAAATAAGTATCTTTTTTCATTTCCTTTTTACAAATGTTATTTAAGTTTTTCAACTAATTGCTAAAGATATTTATTTTCCCCCCACTTCACCACATACAGTTTTCAATTATAAAACTTGTGAAAATCAGCGCCCGCGACTTTTGCTCGCTATTTGTTCGTTTCATAATCTAGAAATTATATTTATAAAATATTTATTAGTAAACAGTACTTTAAAATAAGGCCACGGGGAGATTGTACGGCCGCGTATGAAACAGTAAGTCTTTTATAAATTTAACTCAATTGTTTTATGTAAATAATTGATGCAATGAATCAAAGATGAGTATTTAATAAGAAACTCTAGCGATATCAATGATTAAATATTGGAGAGACAAATAGCAAGACGTTTCATGAATTGAAACATGGTGACAGATAATTTAAAATATTTGATATAGAATATATAATGCACGACCAGAATTTCTCTTCATTGAAATTTCAACTAGTTTACAGATATGTCTCCTGTGCGTGGTGTACAAACCTCCGAAAGTAGAGTATCTTAGTAACATGGAAACACCTTTATTAAGTTTACTGCTGCATTATTAGCATGTTATAGTAATGGGGCGGCTTTAACTATAACTTACTTTCTTCCTCCTCCTCATCATCATCATCAGAACTACTGGCACTATTTCACGCATGCAATATGCATGTCTTGCCCTTACAACCAACCCATCACACATCGACGACTGATAATAGAGATAATAGCCACGACAAATTCACAGAAAATTACAAACCACGGACACATATCTGCCCCCGGTATAGCAGCCCATGGCGTCATATGTATATATATATATATATCGAATACTCTCTCCAGTGGCCTAGGACTCGTCCTAAATTATTGACCTACCGAAATTTAAAACATATTAACCAGCAAGCTCTAATTGCAGACGCTATCGAGATGCCGTGACATGATATTTGGACCCTACGCACAATTGACGAAATAAATATTGATTAAATTTAACAATATGATATTAGAACTTTACGACAAACATGCCCCTTGAAGATTAGACGAATTGCTAAATCCCCAGCTCCCTGGATGTCCTAAGAAATTTCGATTACTGATGGCTGAGAGGGATGCTACTTTTCGAAAATGTAGACGCGACAAAAGTGACGCTAACTTAAGACAATATAAGACATTAAGAAACAAAACTAATCAAATCATTAGGAACGCTAAGTTGCGGTATGCTCATAGTCTCATTGATCCAAACACAAATGCAAGTGATATGTGGAAATGTATTGGATCAATGGATCTACGGCAACCGACAACGAAAGGAGAGAGCATTAACATATCACTAGACGATCTAAACCAACATTTCACATCGTACGCCACACTTAACATAAACACTAAGACCAAACAACAACTATAGATGAGCTCCTATCCACACATACTCCTTCCCGAGAAAAATTATTCTTTTCCTATATAATGCCAATCGACGTTAAACTATCCATGGACCGCATTAGAACTAAGACACAAGGTATAGACAATATAAGTATCGACTTTTAAAAAGAAAATACTCGATAGGCTTAGTTTCATATTGCTTAGTAATTTATTATCAAAATGTAAAGTCTTATAATACTCCATGTCATACTCCCAACTGTAACCCATATATTTAATGCCTCGATCATTACCTCAACTTACCCCGAAATCTGTAAAAAAGCTATAGTCAGACCAATCCCTAAAATTAAATTACCTGTAACACCAAACGACTTTAGGCCAATCAGCATCCTCCCAGTCCTATCTAAGGCCTCGGAGCGCATTGTTCATGGACAATTAACTGATTACCTTAAAACACATAACATACTCGACCCACACCAATCAGGATTAAGGAGAGGCCATAGTACGGCAACCGCACTTCTTAAAGTTACCGAAGAAGCGCGGGAAGCAATGGACAGTGGCCACTTGACAATATTTACACTCTTGGATTTCAATAAAGCTTTCGACACTGTTGACACTGACATATTAATAGCAAAATTACGCACTCTAAATCTTTCGGACAATGCTGTTAACTGGCTTGGATCCTATCTTCGTGGTCGCCAGCAATGTGTACCCAATGCAGTACTTTCCTCATCCTGGCTATCATTGAAGGGTGGCGTCCAACAAGGTTCAGTGTTAGGACCACTTATGTTCTCTATCTATATTAACGATGTAGCCTCTAGACTGACCTATTATCGACATCACCTATATGCTGACGATTTGCAAATTTACATTCACTTCCATCCTGACGATGTATATGACACACTAGACAAATTAAATAGTGACCTAGAATCAATTTCCCAATGGTCGAGGAAACGTGGACTTAATCTTAATGCTGACAAGACACAGTGCATAATTATAGGACATCGGCGAATCCAAAGCATTATAAATTACGAAAATATCCCTACCATTCTCCTAAATGACAAAACCATCCCATCAGTAGTAAAAAATCTGGGCATCTACATGGACCAACACCTAGACTGGAAAATCCACGTGAATAATACCTGCAAGAAAGTGTTCTCAATTCTTCACTCCCTAAATACAGGGTGGACCGCTCGAATGGACCTAATTTCAATTGCTTGTTACTGGCAAACGGTTGAAGATAGAAACTTAAAACAACGTTCATATTACAGAAAAACTCACCAAGTTTTGATATCCAGATCACCACATCTCTATATGAGCCCCAGCAGTCACTGTGACGATATCAAAGCGATGAACAATTTCTTGCCAAGTACGTTGGAGTATGTCTTCTGGAATGTTCTCAATAGCCTCTATGATGCGCTCACGAAGATCACGAAGGTCTTTGACTGGGGTGGTGTAAACTTTATCTTTGACATAGCCCCAGAGAAAGAAATCCAGTGGTGTTAAATCGGGAGATCTCGGGGGCCACGCGCGATTGGTCCTCCCCTACCAATCCAACGGCCAGGGAAAATGTTGTCCAAAGTCGTACGAACTTCATTGGACCAGTGGGGAGGAGCACCATCTTGCTGGAAAACGATGTTAGGCTGCAGTTGTTCAATTTGTGGAAAGAAGAACTGCTCCAGCATGTCAAGATATGTGGTACCACGAACAGTTTTCTCGGCGAAGAAAAACGGTCCAATGACCTTATTATATGACAAACTGCACCAAACATTCATCTTCGGACTATCACGAACATGCTCTTGAATAGCGTGAGGATTCTCCGATCCCCAGATCCGCACATTATGCCGGTTTACCTTGCCTGACAAATGGAAAGTGGCTTCGTCCGAGAAGAAAATCTTGGTCATGAAGTCAGGATCAGCGTCGAGACGGTCCAGCATCGTATTGGCGAATTCCACTCGTTTCGGCATGTCATTCGGCTCCAGACGTTGCACTAACTGCACTTTATATGCGTGCAGTTTGAGGCGTTTGTGGACAATCCGTTGTAATGTCGATTTTGGTATTTGAAGTTCCCGCGAAGCTCTTCTTAATGACTTCCGGGGCTTCGCTCAAATGCGGCTTGAACATTTGCTACCATTTCATCGGATGCTCTGCGACCACCACCATGCTTCTTCAACACAGATCCTGTAGCTAATAATGTATCACGCCACTTCTTTATGCTTCTAGCAGTTGGAGCATCACGGTTAAACACACGCCGGAACTCCCTTTGAACTCTAATGATTGATTTAAACTCCGCATACCACAAAACAGCTTGCGCTTTCATCTGCGGAGTCGCCATTTTCACAAACAATTAAATCTAAGAACGAGAAACGTATCTTTGTGCCATCTACCGACAGGATTCGAAACTTGGTGAGTTTTTCTGTACTATGAACGTTGTTTTAAGTTTCTATCTTCAACCGTTTGCCAGTAACAAGCAATTGAAATTAGGTCCATTCGAGCGGTCCACCCTGTGTAGTTTTAAAAACTTCCTTCCTACAAAATTAAAACCAATACTTGTACAGACTCTTATAATGCCACACTTCGACATATTACTGACTAATCTGGCAACTGATCTATCTGACAGACTACAGCGTGCTCATAATGCGTGCATTCGATTTATAATCAATCTCCGTCGTTATGACCACGTGTCTCCTTCATTTCAGACCTTATCTTGACTACGCCTAAATTACAGAAGAACTTTACATTCACATACCTTACTATTCCAAATTCTGCACACATATTTACCAAGTTAATTAACAACACGTTTTCAAAATTTATCGGATCATCACAATTTAGGAACAAGATCACAAGACTCTTCTTTACTTTTGATACCACAGCACACGACATGTCTATACTCTGATTCTTACACAATATCTATGGCTAGAGCATGAGACTCGCTTCCCAGTCATGTCAGGGACTGTCAATCGCTATCATTATTTAAATCCAAATTTACTGATATCTTAAGTTCGACACAATAAAAACATTAACTGCATAACAACTATATAGAGCATTCTATTAATAATCATCTAGGAAGCTACTTTATTTTATATACTTTTAATTTTATTGTATTCTATGTTTTTGTTAGTATTAGCTAGTATTAGATCGCATCATCATTGTCGTCATCATCATCATCTTCATTCATGGATTAGGTCTGTTGACCCGTTCCGACTTCAGCCCATCTCTTTCTAGGTCTGCCCACATCTCGGGTGCCTTTAGGTTTGTATTTTGTTTCTGCTGAAGCGTATGGCATGTAAAAAGTACCTATAATGTGGGAGGTCAAACTGAGTTAATGGAATGATATAGAACAGTTATTAAAATACGGAAATGAACTATTTATTACTATTATTATTATCATTATTATTATTATTATTATTATTATTATTATTATTATTATTATTATTATTATTATTATTATTATTATTATTATTACTATTTAATATTCGAAATTTATAAACCCTATTTTACCTGAGGTAATGAGAAGCAAATAATAAATTATACATTTAAGATAATCTAGTCATTCCATTGGAAAAATACTAAGAACACTAGAATAGAGCTGGAAATTAAAGTGCGAAATTATTTACTAGACTTCATTAAATATATATATATATATATATATATATATATATATATATAGGCCTACACACACACACAAACAATTATAATGGTATGTTTATATCAGATAAATTCCGGAGAAGAAATAATTTAAAACGTGTTTCATTGGATTCCCGAGGGACGAAAAAGACGAGTTGATCAAAGATTACATGGATACATGCGTTTAGAAGATTAATGATGAAAAATATATTGAAGGAAGTATATTGTGAAAATACATGTGGGAAAGAAAGAAATTCGTATAATTTTGGATACAGGAATATGTTTTTATACAGTGTAACTCTTGTTAAATAATGTAATTATAATTCACGAATAATAATAACAATTCCTAACTTTATCCTTGTGACATTAAATTTACATACAATTTATGTTTGGGTTAACCATTAGGCTAATTTTTCTTACTTTTGACAAAATGAAATTCCTACTATGCTCGTATTATCTGTTCACGTAAGTAAGCGTGCAAAGATAATACATACAGCGTCGTGAAAGTACATACGGGGAAATCATTTTAAGAGGAAATCTCGCACCATCTCCTGCTGCCGCTGTGAGCAGTACGATCGCAGCGTGGGAGACAAGTTGTACACAACATCCCAGCGGTTAGTTCTTCAGTGTGTCGTACTGGGACCCATGTCGCTTGTTGTGTGTTGCATAACAATGTACTCGAAAATTAACCGTTAAATTAGCAAAACAAAAATGTCTTGTCTGTTATTTAAATGTGGTAGACCGCAGTGAAAACGGAATCTTATGTAACTGTTATCATTAGGTATATTGTGTAATTGACACATATTTAAGTGGTTTGTTTTTGTTATTTTCCTTCTCATTCATTTAAAATATTAAATTAATTAAACCAACCTATGTATCCTATAGGATACATTATGAATTTAAGGGTTAAGTATACGGTTGAACAGCGAATTTATTTGGTGGAATGTTACTTATTGAGAAATAACCATAGAAGGCGCGTTCGGAAATTTTCTAAAAAATATCCTGACCGTACGATTACCAAAAAATTGTGTTTTTTGAAATTTATGAAAAAGTGGCATACAACAGGTTCAGTTTGTGACATACCGAAGAGGTGTGAAACGCACGTTTTAACATTAGAGAAACATGATGGTATTCGGCTGCGATTAGAAGTAAGTCCTAGAAAATCACTAAAACATTTGGTACAGTAAACTAATATATCGAAGAGGTCAGCTCACAAAATGGCTGAAACTTCGACCTTATAAACAAAGGTTTGTGCAGGAACTTAAACAGGCAGATTTCGCCACAAGAATAAGGTTCTGTAATTGGTTTCTTGGAAGTGTGTATTGTGGAATTTTTGATCCACAGCCAATGTTTATGTCTGACGAGGCATGGTTCCATCTTTCGGGAGACGTGAGAATGTGGAGTGCTGAGAATCCGCATATTATACAGGAAGTGCCTTTGGATCCCATTAAAATAGGGGTTTGGTGCGCGTAAGCGCATGGCGGATATTCGGGCTATTTTTTTTAAACCGTGTAAACTCAGATGCTTAGGCCTATGCCAGAACAATGTTGCGTCTATTTCTTAATGAATTGACACAGGAAGAAAAGGATTATGGATATTTTCAACAGGATGGTGCCACAGCGCATACCGCTCATAATCCTATAGAAACTTTACGTAAAGTTTTCGATGGCAGGATAATTAGCATAGGTTTATGACGCCCTATACCAGCGGACCTAACTTACTGTGATTATTTTCTTTGGGGATACCTAAAGATAAAAGTATACCGAAATAATCATCATACCTTAGAATAACTTAAGGTCGAAGTAACACGTGAAATGCAATCTACTACCGAAGCGGAATTACAGAAAGTGGCCGATAATTTGTTTAAACGATGTGAGACGGGGTAATTTTCAACAATATCTCAAATAAATGGTTAGTAATAAGCCTCTATGTGTAGGCCTATTTTTTGTATTAATATAAATTAATTGAGTTATCTGTATTTTGTAGCTTCTAACACTCTTCATTTACCGGTAGTAACGGAACCCGCTCCCCGCCGGTGCAAGCACAATAGCGGGAAAAGTTAGAGCCGCTGCAACGCTGTAAAAAGGTTTCCACTTAAAATTGATTCCCTGTATATTCGTTTAGAATTAACCAGTTCAATTATGAAATATGAACCGCTCAAAGACATTAAAAAATCATAAAAATAAACAATAAAAAATGTAAATATAAACCGGTGAGTTTTAAATCGAAAACATTAATGTTTATTTTTATGACATCTGCTAGATCTAAACTAACGACTCTCCGATCAATTACTGAACTATTTTTACATTGAGTTGTTGCTGAAAATATGAGACAAGCGCCGGCGAATTTCCATAAATGGTCAAATAAAATATCTATTCCCGGTACGACTGCATTTGTATTACAAGTATGAGAAGCATTAATAAAATCCTACCTGTGTGAAGTCCCGCTTTATTGAGTTCAAAAATCTAGAGCGGTGCCACATCTTATAACTTGAATTTCTCCGAGTTTGTCATTTGTAATGAATTAATTTTTATTCCAGATATAAATAAATAATAAAAAGCCATTTAACGATTCTATTCCCATTCCTTTAACGCAGTTTAAACTTTCGCCTTACAGGTACTTTTACGTGTCACACGCCACCCGGGCCTTACAGTGACACGACCCGTCGGGAGAGGGATTTTCACTGTGGATCAAACACATACTTTTTTACTTCGCAAGGACATGGAGGGCTTCCCCGAGTGAGTGTACACCTCAATGTCAGGGCCTCCTCCGAGACAACATAACATTAAGACGAAATACAATATTCATACACGCACTCTCACACTATATATGATCAATATGATAATGATGGTGTGATGATGCTCGGGGACCGTTTCGGTCTTAACGTTTCTTGACACTATCCATTTGTTTATTTTTGACGAAAATATAAATAGAGTTTATTCAGTGATAAGCTGATTGGACTATAATGAACCATATAAATAGAATAATTTAACTAAATATTTAATATCTCGATTTTTGTACATTGGTAACTTCTGGCAGAGAAGAGCATCAGAATTAGGTTCTGACTTGTATTTACATAATATAAATATTTAATTCTATTACCAACCCCTAACGTAAAAACAATTACAGCGGATATAATCATTTATGTTATAATGTAATTATATTAGTTGTTACTTACAGATCTGTTAAGGTGTCGCTTCAATCAGAAAAACGTGTTTGTTGATTTTACTCGAGTTGCTTGCTTTTATATACGTTATCCTTATTTTTAATATCTTACTGGTTTAACTTAAAGTAAATATATTTATAAATATGTCAACGCTTGATCATCCTATAAAATTTGTAATTCCTGGTATTACTTATGATAACTGATATAACCAACCGAATTCAACCAATGAATGATTAGTGACAATTACGAAACTCTACACGAGGAAACGTTTTGAACAACTATTATCCCAAACAAATTGTATAAACAATCAAAACAAAACCAATCTTAGGATTATCGTATAATCCTAATAATAAATAAAAGGTGTTATGACATTCAATTTACTTGATAATTCGCTATTTACAGCATGAGTTCTATAAACGTTGCGGAAAAACATTGAACCATTTTGTACTGAAACATATTTATTGAAACGAAGACATTATTTAGACATATTTTATACGAGGTACTGATATTGGTAAATATTAAATTAACAGTTTACTAGCTAACACCCGGCATGCGCTGCTATTCCAAAATAAATGTTAATGCGTTTTTACCACCAGCCGTGCGCTGTTATACTTGCCCGAGAATTAGCTTATCCCGATATTCTTGTCATCAATGAAACACAAAAATGGTTATTGTGAGTTATCCGTACAAGAGAAGCATTTGCTGTCGCGGACTTTTTTATAAACTTTTTGAGATGTTCAAATCTGTCTATATTAATTTGGTGTATTTGCTATGGTTTAGGCAGCGTAAGCTATTTAAGCGTCAAAATAGGGACTTTATTTCACGTTTTTCACCACAATGGGTGATTTTTAGGGGTGAACGAGTTGAGTATTGCAGCGGTGCTCAGAGGTAGGCAAGAGATCTCAGGGTTCTGAACCTTTTTTATAAGCAAAAGTACAACGTACAAATTTTCCACTCAATTTTAACGAACCCAAAACTATTTATTTACGAAGAGATATACTTCTGTTAATACAATTATAAACTTTTATCCAAGAGTGGAGTCGATGAAGTTATTCGAGGTCCGCTAGCTTGAATCAATATTTTCAGAGTCCAACTGTTTTAACGGACTAAATCTGTAGAAAGTCGTAGATAACTTTAAATTTAACAAGTTCTCGGACGAATCTAAATTTTAACTGGATCGGAGATCGCGGTCTGCAGATCTACGATGTTCAAACACAGAACACAGAGTGACCGAGAGTGAGAGAATTTTGATGTGTGTTCTCGCTTAAAAATACCTCCCACTTCTTTCGATTCCACTCGATACAATTTGAATATACATATGTTGCAATAAATCTTATTCGCTACTCAGTTGTTTCTTTAGAGGGGGTTTACGCCCTTGGAGTTCGTGAAATGTAAATTTGTCAACACCGCTGTGTATACCTTGAGAATTTACACGTGTGGTTCTCTTACCTGTAAATGTTATCCTTATTTCTTCGAATTGTTGGTTAATGACGTTATTTGCAGTTTCTAAGAACTGGGTTAATTACTTTTTGATATTGTTAAAAGATAACTGTATTCAGTTTCTTTCAATTTTTTAAACTGTCATATCAAGAGACTGTTATCTTTTCTAAAGGGGGGATGAAAGTCTCTTGTTACCTGCATAGCCAGGTACATTTTAACAATACTTCTTTATTATAGACATGTAGGGGAATTTTACCTGAATGTATTTCTACTTTTCCACATACGTCTTTTGCAGCGATATTAATAATATATTATATTTTGATTATTTATTGAATAATTTAATTTTAATAAAAAATGTATATGATTTGCCTAATCCTTGTCATTTTTTCATTCTAATGATCTATTATAAGGCATCTTTATCTTATAGTATACTTTTATTCTATTTTCGGAACATTTTAGTTTTAGATTTATGCATATTAGAGTTTTTATTTTAGTTTATATATATATATATATATATATATATATATATATATATATACATATATTTGCCATCGTATTAAAACTATCTTATAGCCTATGTTCACACCCGGAATCTCCTGAAAATTTTTCAAAAAGCCCCATCTCAATCGAGTGAACGGTATGGCAGAGCACGCTTGCCCGCGAATCTACTAATCCCGATCTTCTTGGAATCAATGAAAGGCAAAAATGGTTATTGTGAGTTACCCGTAAAAGATAAACATACGCTGTAGTGGACTTTTTTTGTAGAGGTTTTTGAGATGTTCAATTCTGTGTACATTTATTTGGTGTGTTTGTTATGGTTTAGGCAGCGTAGGCCATCTAATCGTCAAAATACGGACGTCTGCACTACAAAGGGTGATTGTTATGGGTGAAGGGGTTGAATATCACAACTCTCTTAAGGCCTATGTTTATCCCGGGAATCCCCTGAACATTTTGCAAAGAAACCCATCAATATCGGATCAATGGTATGGCCGCGCATAGAATACGAACAAACAAACATTGATTTGTATATATTACATGTTTCAAAATGTAATTCTTGATCTACTAGCTTCCTCTACTGCATTTACGTAAAATTATTTGCCCATAAAAACCAGTAACATGTTCATTATCAACTCGGTTATGTACGAAAGGGGGATTTAATTTGTTGCAATTTATTTTTGTCTCTACTAGGCAGAAAAGAAAACATTAGAAGTTACGTTTCACACAGTAATTTCTACGTTTTCAGAATTAACAAAGCGTCAGCTGCCTAGACTTCCCTTATAACTATGTCGAATATTCTATTCCCACTTTGAATTTCTGATTACATAATTTTCAGTAAAATTAAAAAGAAATCCTTAGCAATTTCCTTGCCCTAACAATAATTACATCAGACATCGTGATGTCAAAACAACTAAATTTATTAATAATAAAATGTAACTGAATTTAAAAATAATTTACCATATTTTATTTCTAGATTTACATAAAGCGTTGATACAACTTGTATAGGGGTAAAGTGGGAGAATTCCGATCATGGAGATAATCCTGATCACAACATCACATTGGAGCCGCATTCTACGCAATTGTTGGCACATTCTGGCATATTCCCTCTGGTTTTCCTATAAGTAGCTTCCATGCCTATCTTTCATTCCCCATTCGTGCCACTTGTCCTGCTCATCGCAGTTTATAAGATTTAACTCCCTGTATTATAGCTGGTTTAATGTAAAGATAATGTAGCTCACTGTTATGTAAACTTCTCATTCGCCTGTCCATTCATCTCTTTTGGGTACAAAATTTTCCTAAAATATTTATTCTCAAGTACTCTGGATTTTTCTCCTCCCTTAAAGTAAGAGTCCAAGTTTCTGATCCACGTATTATAATTGAGAGAATAACAGTTTTGTATAATTTCAGTCTAATGTTCTTTGAGAGAAGTTGGGAAAACAAGAGTCCCTACAATGCGTAATAGTACGCATGTCCACATTTGAGTCTATATTTAATTTCTTTCTTCGCCACATTCTTTTTTGCAATTATTGTTCCTAGGTATTTTAATTCAACCACTTCTTCAAAATTTCTCTCATTTGTCATGCACGCTCCATTTTCTTTCCATAATATATTTCTATGTGTGATCATATATTTATTTTTTTATGTTTAATTCCATTCACAATTTGTTAGTGTTACTCAAGGGTGAGTGCATATTGACCCTTAGTATCTTCTCGCTATCGCCAAATAAAACAATTTATTTAGTAACTTCGCGTATTAATATTTATGTTTCATAATTAGTTAATTATTAATTTATTTATCGGTACTCTATTTCTGAAATATATCGCGTCGATACTTAAACTGAAGATGTAAGAACTTGCAAATATTGCTTACAGGCCACTTATTTCAGGCTCGGGATTATTTTAGATGCCGCAATTTATAACTAACAACCCACACCCTTATTTCCCTTCCGAAAGAAACCATAATCAGGATTTAACGCCCATAATTTATTATCAACTCTGAAAGAGATTTGAGTGTTGTAACCATTAGTCCTCCAGAACTGATTAATTCATCGATGCTTAGCGGATATTATTTGATTACTTTAGAGATATTAATATTAGTCTATTTAAGTGTTTTATAAAATAATTAAACTTAATATTTATAATTAATATAAAATTATAGAATATTCACCTGAAAGGTCCGTCTCCTCAACTTAATTATCATTTAACTGTAGCGCTTTCGGGACTTGTCCCATCATCGGCAGGATTCAAAACTGGTGTTTCACTGAAGATCTGGTAGAGGGGGTTGCATGTTCGTTTTCGTTTATCAGGCTGTCGTTGTGAGCTGCTTTCATGATTTCCATCTCTTCGAGTACGTTTATCTTCGCTGGATTATTTTCTCTGTGCATCACTGTTAGGGTGTTTTCAATATTTAACATGCGATGTCCTTCGTGGATAACGTGTTTTGCATAGCTTGATTTACCTTCTGCGTGAACGAAGTCTCGAAAATGTTCTTTGAATCTGATGTTAAAACTCCTGTTTGTCCTTCCTATATAAAATTTGTTGCAGTCCTTACATGTCAGATCCTCTACCAGATCTTCAGTGAAACACCAGTTTTCAATCCTGCCGATGATGGGACAAGTCCCGAAAGCGCTACAGTTAAATGATAATTAAGTTGAGGAGACGGACCTTTCAGGTGAATATTCTATAGTTTTATATTAATTTTGAATAAACCTCAACGGAACACATCATGAATCTTATAAAAGTTGATTAATATTTATATCAAAATATCTTTTTTTTGGCCAGATTCATGATAAACAATTTTTTTACATATTTAGGTTATTCATTTTAGTTTTAGTCTTAGTTTTCTGATTGTATTGATTAATCGCATCTTGAAATGGATGAACAATAAGCCTTAGAACGTTGTTCATCTAATGCAAGTGTTCATGTATATATTCAGAGGGTTCTTGAAGGAGGGGAACTAAAATCATGCATTGTTGAAGTACTCAAGGGTGGAGTCACAACAAAGGGTGAGGGCTGTGTGTGTTTTTTGTGTAGCAACACAAGGACAGACGGACCGATAAAGACTGGCCACGAAAACTAATTCCATTAGGCTGATTATGTACGGTGCAATGCTTCAGCTCGCCTGTTTTTGGCTGACCAAATGCTGGGATGCTGACAGTTTTCTGGGTATTCAGAAAACAGTATTCTGACAGCACGGGTATAAATAGTACTGTTCTACTTAAATAGTCCAACGTTTCTACCAATTCATCGTTTCCCAAAATATTTCAACGGTTCGCCAAAACTATTCCGTAATGGCCGGTTTCGAGGTTAGGCCTATTATTTTTTCTTCATTTCTGCGGCATTGTATAATAATATATTCCACCGCTGTGGTCTCGAGGTAGCGTGCTGCCTTGTCACGCAGCGGGCCCGGGTTCGATCCCCGGTCTGGGCAGTTTTTCTGGGTGAGGTTTTCATCGGGGTTTTTCCTCATCTGTAAGACAAATGTCAGGAAAACTTTAAGGCCGAAACGGTCCCCGAAATCATATGACCATCATCATCATCATCATCATCATTAACATTATCATCCTTCGTTGATCTGCAAAGCAACGGGAAACTACCACACCTACAATTCCCTAGTAAAGCTGCAAAGCATAGCTTGAAAATGCAATAGTTGCACTGAAAGACCTGCCCTCGGGCAGAATTACTATGTATGGTATAATAATAATAATAATAATAATAATAATAATAATAATAATAATAATAATAATAATAATAATAATAATACAGGTAGACATCTGTGGTAAAAATTTAAAAGAATTATCTCTATTAGTTTCGGAGTTTCAAAATTCACTCTTGGCTCTCCTTAATATTTTGATCAATAAAACTTGAACGGTGGTTTACAATTAATTTTAACATTAATGCTCACGTTCATAGCAATAGGAAACGATGTTTAATACTGTTCAGTTAAGGCTTCAAAAACATTTTTAATGTCATATCAAGCACTTATTTTAGAGAGACATAATTTGCGTAATAATTTATAATAAGCTACTCGTATTGTCATGTTCCTGACTTCGATAAATTTAATTCTACCCACGGACCTCAGACACCCAGTTGTTCTCAAACTATGGTTATAAATTTTGTGGGTTTTCGGGCTGTCGTCCATTAATAACTTTTTCAGGCACTATTTCGTGTGATGATTTTGTAGAGATGGTCATGGTTGATGGATAAGTTTCGTTTATCACTCTTCCTTTTCCGGCTTCTATTAAAATTTCAATTCATTCCAATATATTTTATACAAAACTAATAATAAACCAAACATCATATATAAAAGAAGACAGCAGCATATACAACAACAAAGAAGTATATAAACTTATGCAATAATTGTGAAAAAATATGTAGGACGTGCAACCAGGAGTTTTAAAATACGATATAACGAGTATTTCACTGATTTCATAAAACGTGGAGGCAAATCAAGTTTCGCTAAGCATTTTACAAACACACGTCTTCAGTTCAACACAATTGAAAACACCCCCTCAATTATTCATAAAGAAAACGATAACAGAAAAATAAACATCTTAGAAGAAATATATATCATGAAACAAACAAGAAATGATAACCTGCTGAATAAGAACACGCCCTACCACATCAACCCACTATACAAAATATTCGTTAAACAAAACCAGTATTCAAAGAACAGCTTTGAAAGTAGAACCGGTTCCGAATGCCTAAGTGAAAATGTTATTGTATTGTAAGCCTATGTTTTCCTTTACAGAGATTTAGGCGCTCTCCCCCCACAGGGAAGACTTGAACCATACTATTTTAGTTACACTTGTTTTCGTATAGATGTCATTTTGCGTGGTCCGTGGTCAGCGTTCCGCCTCATATTGACATCTAGGAAACCAAGGTAGTACTAGGACGGGAAAATTCGGTAAATTTTGCTTAGAGGCCTTTTCATTCAGGCTTAAGGATTTTTTACGAACTTGAAAATCTTCAAACTCGGGACCCACGGCTTAAGGTCCCTCCCGGAGGACTTGCTCCTTGGATTTTTTCCGTCCTAAAATATCCATCGACCACGGCCGGGTTTGAAACCCGCGACCCTCGGGACCAGAGGCAAGGAGCATAACCACTGGTCCGCCGCGGCCGACTGAATGTGTTATACACATATAATTTATTGAGAACGACTGCAACAACAGGTACAAAATTGAATTGTTTCTTTTTTAAAATTAGAAATAAACTGTAATATATATAATGAAAGTAAGCTACATGTTATGAATATATTTTTTCACTCCCAAATTTTAATTCCGCCGCTAATTACCTTAACTGTTAAAGTGAGTCGAAAAATAAAATAACTTTAATAAGAGAGCGACATTAATCATTATGATTTTATAAATCTCTGACGTTTAAGTACTTATCTTGTAATAATGTTAATCTAGAAACACAGCAGCAAAAGTTTGCGCAATGTAGATATTATGCGACGGGATTGAGGTTTCTGAGAAGGATTACAAGATGCGTTTCTCCCCTCTCCAGGAAACGTTCCTTATCTCCATGAAACAATGACTTATATACAAGTTTTGCTAAATTAAGTCTCTATTATTATTATATCCCTTGGGGACACGCGGCGACGCGCTTTAGCATATTTGGTTAATACAATACGAAACAGGACCGAAGGACGGGGATTCGATTCCCGATTGGGGTCAGAAATATTAAATTGGTTTAAATCTTCTGGCGGCACCATATCATTGAAGTCAACTCGGCCTTTAATGAAAATGTTTATTATCGTCTCACTATGATGGTTGTCCGATTATATAAAAGCGGGTGTCGCGACAATGCTTGACAATCATTGGCATTCACGTAGCGGTAGTCGGCATCTTTGTATTTAATTATAACAGCTGCCGGGAAACAAAGCGAGCCGCTTGACAACCATCATAGTGAGGCGATAATACCAGCCATGAGTTCTGGGGTAAAGGCTTGCCGTCCTTTAGGGTTGACAATCTGACATTTCGGGCCAATTGTCTAGAAATGTGGGAGTCTTCATTTCCAACAACGCCTTGGAGGCTTGTAATGGGATCAGTATATATATTTAACACTCAATATCTCTTAGAGGTTGTGTTTTATGTGATAAATACGAGTATAAAATGTACGTTATGTTAGAAAGCAGGGCAATTCTAAATTATTGGTACAAAATGAACATTTATCTATTGACTGTAATGAATTTATTTCACTGATGTCTCGTAGACTGCGATGGGCAGGACATGTAGCACGAATGGGGAATGAAAGACGTGCATGAAAGCTTCTTGTAGGAAAATCAGAGGGAAAATGCTCAGTTGGTAGACCAAGAATGAGGTGGGAGAATAACTAACTATTATTTGAGGGAAGTAGATTATACAGGGAATGATTGGAAAACTTTTACTCAGGATAGGGGTGTATGGAGAGCTTATGTTCGCACAGCCATGAAGCTATGGGTTTGATAGTGCCAATAAATTAGTTGGTTAAATATCATGTAAATATCACGAAAATGTATAATAAATGTTAAAATGTATAATAAATGTTTCGGTCACCTCAATAAGCCCCTGTCGGAACGTTTGATTCGTCGTATTGCTTTGAATGATGTTCCATTAATGTTGTGGCTCCCCAGATCATCGGAAATTACGCCAGGCGATTTTTCCCTTTCAGAATGTGGAGAACCCGTTGTACCAACTCCCATTGCACAGGAGTTACAGCAGCGTAAGGAGCGGATAATTAACTAATTGACCAGGCAATGTTGCCACGGGCCTGCAAGAAGTGGAGTATTGCGTAGATATCTGCTTGTTCACAAATGTCTCCCTCATCCAAATTTATGATTGTCCATGGAAATATGGAGAGTTAACATTTCATATTTATATTTTTGCGAAAGAAATAAATTACATCAATCACATAAGTATTTCATATTTTGTACCAATATTACATTAGAATGCAGAAAAGCTCCTTCTTCACAGTTGAGTTATTCGCGGGTTAAAAAAAATGCGACACAATTCCTCTATCCACTGCAAAAATGTTCTTTATTCGTGGATTCAATCGGTATATTAGAAGGATAAACTGACTAAGTAACTAACTCACTGGCACTGTCGAACCCTTAGGCTCATGGCCGCTCGGACATGAGCTCTCCGTACATCCCTATCCTGAGCCAATTGCTTTCTAATCATCCCCTGTATTATCTACGTCTCTCAAATCATAGTTAATGCTACTCTCCACCTCACTCTTGGTCTACAAACTGGGCGTTTTCCCTCTGGTTTTCCTACAAGAAGCATCGTGGACGTCTTTCATTCCTCTTATATGAGAAGGATTAGAATCCTTTATTAACGCATAGGTAACTTTTTCTACTGGAGGCACGTTTCAAGGCGGCTTTTACAAAGAGCGATTCCCATGAAATAGACAAATAAATATCAAACTAAAGCAAACCTTATTGTCACTAAGCTTAAAGTTCGTTGTTAAAAGTGGCCGCTGCTATATTTCACGTGCCGCTATGTCCGTTGATAAATGCCGCTCTAGCCCGATCGGTGTTTTATTGTTTCAACTTGTCATTCGTTGCAATAATTTTGATTCAATAACACGTATGTCTTCTACTTTGTTCTGAAATTATACTGTCGAGTAAAAGGAAAGAAAAATTAGTTCCGAATCGGAAAAGAGTAGTGTTGCCAGTTAAAAGTAAAAATCAAAATGCTTGACAGTTTACGCGCTGGCGAGTCGTTTGCATCTATATCACGTTATTTCAATATTAGTGAATCAACTGTACGATTCATCAAGAAGTGCCAAGACAAAACAAGGAATTCTATCGCTGAATTCACAGCTGAATATCAATCTGAATAATTATTGAAAGTCCTTTCAAAACCGGGGGGGGGGGAAACCTAAATTCTTCAAGCCCTTACTTAAGCCTGACAATAATAATTAATATAAATTGTTCAAACTCTCTCATTAATTTGATTTCATTTTGATAATTTTTATTTTATTTTAAAACCCTGGAACATATCCCCTATATACCTATACAAATTATCATTACATGTTCACGGTTTCTGTATTCGCAGCACATTTATAGAACATTCATCCATCCATAGGAATTCTGCCCGAGGGCAGGTCCATCGCTGCAATCATAGCATTTTCATGCTATGCTTGCAGCTTTACTAGGGAATTGTAGGTGTGGTAGCTTCCCGTTGCTTTCCACGCCGGTGAAGGATGATGATGATAAGGATGATGATGATGGCCATATGATTTCGGGGACCGTTTGGGCCTTAACGTTTTCCTGACATTTGTCTTACAGGTGAGGAAATACCCCGATAAGAACCTCACCTCACACAGAAAAACTGCCCCGACCGTGGATCGAACCTGGGCCCGCTGCATGACAATGCAGCACGCTACCTCGAGACCACAGCGGTGGTTACAGAACACATCTCCCGCGAATTAGAAGTTTTTACTTTATACGACAATCGTGTCCCTTTGAAGACTACACGAAATACTAGTTACCCTGCTCCCTGGATGTCCGATGTAATTTGATTGCTGGTGACAGGAGGAATGCAGCTTTTCGAAAATGTATACCGGACAAAAGAGACACGAATTTAAGAGGATACTAACTATTAAGAAACGAAACTAATAAAACACACGAGGAACGCTAAGCTGTTCATGGTACACTTTCTAGATGCAATTGTCATGATAAAAGAAATAAAATGTTGATTAAAATAAGCCACATTTGGGACAATAAGCTAACGTTCTTTGACAGTCCATAACTGTTACTTAACAAAAAAATTGAACGTGTACAAAAATATAATGCTCCTATTTGTAAAGCTAAGAAGAATTTAAAATCGATATTAAATATTGATGCTTGAAAGTGAAAAGCATTGTTTATCAATTAATATATATTAATATATTTTATAATAAACAGATATTGGTAAAAGTAAAGTCTCTAAGAAAAAAACGTAAAAACCATAAAAAGCATCCCACGCTTTTAATGGTAAAGTTATTATTTTTTTAGATAACTCTCGTTTTATTCTAAATGTGTATTGGAAATGATTTTTTGTTGACCACTTTAATTTTATCCCAAGCGTGTTGGAAATTAAAATTATTCTTCATTTTTAGTTCAGTTTTATAATAAAGCGTGTTGTTTTAGTTTTTTAAAACTATTATTTATTTTTTTAATTTTTTTACTTTGATAGTTATAAACCTGAATCCCATGAAAATTTAATTGCTTAATACTCTTCTAAAAATCCTCCGGGCCGGATTTGAACCAGCGACCTATGGATTACTGAAATTATATACAGTCCACCGCTCTACCAACTAAGCTTTTACAACGATTGACTAAAAAGTCGATAAGTCCGCAACCTATTATACCGGTTTTTATTTTTTTGATTTTCTGATGATTCTGGCCAGGATTTTAGAAAAAATTAAATTATTGTATTGCCATGGGTCCTTTACAAGTATACAAAGTTTCAAGTCGATCCAATGTTTTTAAGTGGGTGAAAATCGTGTTCAAAGATTCCGTTACATAGATACAGGTCCGTTACACAGACAGATACAGGTTAAGCTAATATAAAGCGTGTAAAAATACATTGACTTTCATAAAATAAATTATTTCACTTACTTCACAATAATAAAGACAAATACATATACTTGTTCTGGTGAAGTTTTGGATTTGTCAGATTTTGGGCGCAAGCTCCATATTTAGACTCTCAAAAACTGCACATGGGGGGAAGCATATTGAATTCGTTATAATGTGATCTAGGTATTATTTATAGCGCACCGTTACTTAACTGAAATTTTGTTTTCCTTTCGAAATTTCCTGTATATGAGCTGTAAATATAGGTGTATTATCATGGAATTCAAATTTGTGTTGTGTTATCTGTTTCAGGTAAGCAGTCACTAAAACTACAAGCAGCTTACACAGCAGAAACCATTTAAGTGAGTTACATTCATTTTAATCCTCGGTTTAATTAATAATAACTTTTATAACGAACCTATAATCATAGTAATTAAGTCGCGAATATATACATGAAACGAACATGAGTGAGTTTTAAATTTTTCACACGAACGTTTTAATTACCATTGAAGACAATGTGCAACTAATTTTCTTGTTCGACCATTCTTAAATGTTTTTATTTTGAGTTTTATAGATATTCTATTAATCCAAAGGGTGAGCATAAGTGTATTTTCGCACTTTTGAGCTTAAATTGTATTAATTGATTTTTTGTATAGCTTTGGTTTGGAGAATTTAACCTCAAAGCAACAGAAATTAAACACAGGAAATGAACTCTACATATTAAAAAGTATTTTAGAATGTTTGTAGCTACGTGGTACTTCTTGATGTTTTGCAGGCTTTGATTTTAAGTTTTTAACCTCAAAGCAATATATATATATATATGATACGAAAAGAAAAGTAAATGTCTGAGTCGGGATTTGAACCCGAGTCTCTAAAGTCTGTATGTTTAGCGCTCTAACCAATTGAGCCACTCAGGTTTCCTAACAGAAAAAAATATTTTTCTTATATATGTAGTATTCTCATATATGTAGTATATGTATTCTTATATATGTAGTATACATATATATGAAGTGTTATGCCCAAGAGCAGGTCTTTCACTGCAAACTCAGCATTCTTCACTCTTTCCTTTACTCTGCCTTTTGGTATCCGTATACAAACCATTAATTTTAATATTGCTTATCATCGAATGTCTTTTTCTGCCTCTAACCTTTTTTCGGTTGACCATTCCTTATAGGACATTCGTCAGCAGGCAGTTTCTTTATAGCCAGTGGCCAATCTATTTTTTTAACTTATACATTATAGATTAAACCACAATATATCAATAAGAAAATTTGAACAATGAAGAATACATACATCTTCCTTGACATTGCATTATTCAATGCTTTCGTCGCAATTCCCTGAGGTGTTGGTTATTCAAAATCAATTTACTTTCATAACTCGCGCTGTACTTTGGTATTACTAGTTTCAAGGCTATTTGCACATGTCATATTAACCGATATCGGAAGTACTTATTTGGAAATCCATAAAATAGAGGACACTTCTTTAATGTGTATCATTAAGATAAACTTATGTCATATGTTAGCTATATTTACGTGTTATAATAGCGTCGATCAAAAATATAATTAATAATAACATAACATTAATATTATGTAATGAATAGGGTTGTCAACATCCACAAAATGGGAAATTTACTCAACCTATTGCCATAAAGAGTGGAGTACACCGGGGATGCACCATATCTCCACTATTATTTATATTGGTGTTTGATGTAATTGTGAACTAGTTAGGGGTATTGGGTGGAAGATGTTTGAGAGCTTGGAAAAATTAGAATATGCAGATGATATCTGCCTCCAGTCTCAAGTTTTTATCACGTGCAAAAAATGTCAAGAGTTTATATTTGAACTGGAAATTAACATATTTAAACATTAATGTAAGGAAAATAAAAAATCTCCGGATAAATTCGTAACTCAAAAAACAGTTTTTTATAGGAGAACAAGTAATTGAACCTGTTAATTCAGTGTATACTTCTAAAACGGTGAAATATTGGAGGAGGTTATCCTCAGAATTAAGTGAGCGACTGCCATATTTTGCACCATTTGCCCTCCTGGAGAAACAGATACATTTCCAGAAACATTAGGTTATGAATTTTCAAAAGTAACGTTAAAAATGTTCTTCAATGTAGTTTATAAGCTTAACTTTCAAGTAGAGGTGTCAATGTAAAATTGCAAATCTATATTAAGAGACGTCTGCGCAGAATTTGTCATACTTACTTGATAGTTTTAATAAGGAATGAAAGTTTATGGTGTGTGGCAGGTGAAACAATTGAAATACAAATTATAATACAACCTCCTTCTCTGAGTAAACCAAGGAAGGCTGTTGAAACACAGATGTTAGAGTAGAATCCACCCTTGGCTTTAGTATGATTTACCTCTTGCTTACGTGAAACTAATCGAACCCCTTTTGATTTTGTGGAGATAGGATAATGGGATGTCCAAGAGAAACATGAACGAGAAATGTCAGAAATTACGTTAAGAGCAATGGAAAAACAGGAACCGAAGTCAAGACTATTGCCGCCAAACTTGTCAGATGTAGATTTCTCATTGTCGTCCTATGCTCTAACAGGGAGTGAAATAACTTACTTCTAAAACCATTAACACATTGTTGTTTTTTATCAATTTACATATCAGCATCATAATAATCATTAATACCAAAGTCAATTTTCATTCGTTCAACATAGTAAATCGTATATTCTCTAACGCATATCTTATTGGTTTATTGCATGAATAGGTAAAACCCATCTTGGGCTGTTACTGTAGAAATATCCTATATTCTACTATGTACTCGCACACACTCCACCATGCTCAATAAAGTCAAGTGTGTTGGTCATTTATCAAAGGCAGTGTCACAAGATGTTTAATCTTATACGCAATATACTACCAGGGCGTAATAATGGGATTTAATTGTCCAAAGAAATCAAAACTTGCGTGGTGTTTTAAAATTAGAGAATGAAATTAACAGACTAGTTATGAATTAAATGTTTAATAAATAAAATTGATGAAATGGAAATAAGCTACGAATTTAATATATTGTTATTTAATTTAACTTATTGTTTTACAATGTTTTAGTGGAACACTCTTCTATGTCCCGTAACTTGCAAATCAGAAACATTTTGGAGACAGGCTCGACGGTTTTCGGACAATTGCGCATCAGATCTGACAATTTGTTTTCTACAGTATACCAGTGATAGTCAAACATTATTGGTTCAAACTGACAAGAGCTGTAAACTGGGTTAGTCAATATTAAAAACGCAGCTTACAAACAAAATAGCCTCAAAATCTCACAATTAAAAATATTAGAAATACCTTTAACATATACCATTATAAAGACGTGGTCTAAGATGTAACGTACGCGGTTGAGAGCAGACAATATATCCGAGGAATAATTGGATATGTAGATAATATTAATGATGGGGAAACTTGTAAATGAACACTGGGAGATTGTGCACGACGCTACGTTCAAAATGATATTTAGAGCACACTAAAACATCATATATAATACAACAATTTTCCTACAACACGCACACACACACACATATATATATATATATATATATATATATATATATATATATTCATTTTATGATTTTTATCCGCTAATGACTCTATTATGATTGATTAAAACATTAAAAGTGGTCTAGGTAAACTGTCTTTTTATCTGACGCAGGATTCTAATCCAGTTGAGGACGTGTTTCCTGGCTAAGTTTTCTTCCAGGTTTTTTCTTCACCAGTAAGACAAATTTTGGATACGTTTAGGCCCAAATAGTCTCCGAATAACATCTCTCCATCATAATATTGATATATTATCCTTGTCTAAAATGCGTCACAAATGAACAATGCGAAATGAAAATACGTAAGGATCACATGATGCGTTATGACATTGATGTTAAAGCGTCTATAAATGAGACTGAATAAAAATATTTGTAGCTGAGTTAAAATGCAAGGGTCATCAACTACATTTTATTGCTAGTGGTACACTATAGACCGATAACGAAACAGATAAAAAATAAAAATGAATCATCGATCTCTATTTTATAACGAAATCTTACCACATTGTTACATATCATATAGACATGGCACGTATATTAGGACTTCCGTATTCCATGTCTATAAGATAGAGATATCAGGAATTTCGTATCCTATGTCTATATGATAAATAAGAAAACGGTATACCGGTAATTATATTATTATATAGACGTCGATGATATATTTTAGTTATCTGTTTCGTTTTGGGTTTCAGACATATATCTTTATGGTTCAAAGAATTTCGGCTAAAACTAATTGTAAACAAAACGCAAGCAATAATTATCAGACATCCAAGACTATTAAATTCCTTAAACAGTAGCAATATGCCGGCTATCATGTTAGATAATGAACAATTTCCTTACATCGATGTCGTTAAAAACTTGGGACTTCACTTGGATTCTAATTTAAATTGGAATACTCAAATAAAACAAACATCTAAAAAGATCTCCATAATGCATTCCCTAAAGCGTCTCAAAAACTTTCTTCTTCCTACAGCTCTTAAAAGAATTTTAATTCAAACCTTAGTGATGCCGCATTTTGACTATTGTAACGTTCTACTAACTGACATAAGTGACGGATTGTCGGACAAGTGCAGCGTGTCCATAATATGTGTAGCAGATTGATATTTAATGTCCGAAAATACGATCACATTTCTCCATTTTTCCACAAATTGTCATGGTCATATCTAAAAAAGAGAAGAAAATTACTCTGTCTAATTCTCTTATTTAAGATCCTACATACCTTGACTCCCATTTATTTATCATCTAGTTTCCAGTATCTATCCTCCAAACATAACTTAAACACAACATAGTCTCATGCTTAATATATCGCAACGTAGGACATCACATCACTCCATGTCATATGCTATTTTCACTTCTCGCAACTGGAATTCGCTACCACAAGAAATAAGGGGCTGCCGAACTTCGGCATCTTTTAAAAGAAATCTAAATTTATATTTGCTCCAATCTCGACTTCATCATCACCCAGTGTTAAGATACATATATTAATTGGCGTTTCTCGTATAATCTATCATATTTATACTATTATTGTTATTATTTTTAATATTATTATTATCATTATCGTATTATTATTGTTATTATAGTATAAAATGTTATTTGTGCATGAAATTTACATTGCAACATTTAATATATTTTTAACTCTTTATAATCAGCATAGTGTATGTCTATATTTGTCAAATATTTATTTGTAATTGTGCTGGTTAAGTGGAAGAGAAGGCCTTATCGTCTTATCTCTGCCAGAATAAATAAAAATAAATTATTATTAATATTATTATTATTATCATCATTATTATTATTATCATTATTATTATTATCATTATTATTATTATTATTATTATTATTATTATCATTATTATTATTATTATTATTATTATTATTATTATTATTATTATTATTATTATTATGCTGCAATATTAAAATTAAAATGTAAACGACGAACAGATATATATATATATATATATATATATATACACACACATACACAATCACAGGGTGAATAAGTATTACAGACTTCTAGGGATTGTAGAGGGGACTTCGTAGATAAAGTTTAGGTAAGGAACCCATGTCCGGAAACGTACTATTTCGATGTAAAACAGGTTTGAAGATCGAAACACAATGGGCTGATATCGTGTGTCTTGTGTTTCAGAATAATAATATTGCAGACTATAGGCGTTGTACTACAAGTGTGGTTCCACTTGGCGATCCTGTTGTTCGTAGCACTAAGAGTACCAGCGACGTATGTTTTCATACACACGCAACACAAGATCAGGTGTGCTCTCAATAATTTCTAGAAGAAGATCTTCCTACTACTCAACAGGTGCAGTACAACCCCTAGAAGATTGTAATACTTATTCTGTTACACAAGTACATAAGATACACAAAATCAGCCCAATGAGGTTCGATCTTCAAACTTATTTTACATCGAAATGGTACCTATCCGGGCATGGGTACCTTATCAAAACTTTATCTACGGAGTCCCCTCTACAACCTATATTCTCAAATCCTTTGTATATGCATGTATTTATACCTATAAACACAGGTTGTAAATTAATTAAACAATTGAACCAAAGAAATTCACCTGGTTATAGAGGATTTCACATAATTTCAGATAGAGTACTAGGGCTTAACACAAAAATATATCAGGCGATCTATTAAAATTGTTTTGTATGTGATTCTAATTATCCAGTATTAAAATAAATTATAATATGAAATGATATGAATTCGAAAAAAAAAACACTCCCAAATTATGCTAATTAAGCTGGTCTAGAGATGACGTTGCTATGGACTTAAGGAGCTCCGGAATTGATAGGTTTACAAGAACTTTAGGCCATGCAAACCTCGGTTTTAATTTCCTGTGGTTTATTGTGTTCTTGGACATACTTTTTTAACACCTTTCAATATACAACATTTGAGAGTTACACATATTTTTCACATGTTGAATGTTCCTTGCAAATTTTAAAACATTTAATATATAATATATAAAAATGTTTGTTTGTTTGTTTGTTTGTTCGTACTTTATGCCTGTCCATACCGTTGATCCGATTGTAATGGGGCTTTTTGCACAATGTTCAGGAGATTCCCGGGATGAACATAGGCTATAGCACAGTTGTGATACTCAGTTCTTACGTCCTTAAAAATCGCCCTTTGTAGTGGAAAACGTGAAAAAAAGTAGCTCTTTGGACGCTTAAATGGCTTACGCTGCCTAAACCATAACAAATATACAAAATTATTGTACACAGAATTGAACATCTCCAAAAGCTCTACAAAAACGTCCGCGACAGCATATGTTTATCTCTTACGGATAACTCACAATAACCATATTTGTCTTTCATTGATGCCAAGAAGATCGAGACAAGTACCGGTACGCAAATTCCTGTGCAAACATAGCATACATGGCGGGTATTCTTTTACAGGTAACTCACAATAACGAATTTTGTCTTTTAGCTCATTTATGCCAAAAAGATCGGGATGAGTAGATTCGCGGATAACGCCGGGTAAACAGCACGGGTTATCTAAAAATAATTACGATATAAATTTCCCTCTTACTTATCTAACTAAACATAAAACACATTAATTTTCCTAATTCCACTCATTTATGTCAAGAATATCGGGGTAAGTAGATTCCCGGTCAACGCGGGGTAATCAGCACGAGTTATTTAAAAAATATATAAATTTATAATTATTTTTCCTTTCACTTATTCAATTAATCATAAAAGCACATTGATTTTCATTTATTTAGGCAGCGCACCCCGGGTGTTCGTTAGTAAAAATAATTATAAATACTTACAAAATGCGTTTATTGTAACAGAAGTAAACTGTGATTTTACTTAATTCACTGCTGATTTATATTGTGCACCCCTTGTTATAAAGTGTTTGTGAAAATCTCATTTACATCCACATGCGCACAAACTCGCCAGTATCAAGTTTCCTGAGTGTTGAAAAGACATCGGCTAAATTACTATGAAACGTGTGCCAAATGAGTGTAATTGGGTAATTTTGTTAGCCGTTAAGAGTTTGTTAAACCTCTTCAAAACTGGTCGTTACCATTTGTTGAGACATTCTTAAGATGATTGTTTTGGTGTTTTTGATAAAACATTAAGAAAAGTTTACAAAAATCACCAAACTCTGCTTGCGTCTAGGCAAACAGCGAGATATCTTCAAAATTGGTACTATATTTTGTTTCACGCACTCTCATTATAAACAATGGCTTATTGGATGCAAATCGCCATGCGCCCCTTGTCTTTTATTTGAAAAATAAAATAACACAAAACTCAGTTTAACATGTCTGTCCACCTGGCGTTGTCAGTAGATACACTTTCTTCCATTCCTGGAAGCGCGGATTAGATTCCTGAAGGGGTAGAGGATTTTAAATTGGCATCTTGGGTCCAGGTTTGGTCCTTATTGTGATATCGTGTAATTGTGTTTTTAAGATACAAATGAAAAACTGTAACATATGAAATAAAGTTAACAAAATATAAAATAAGTTTTTTATTATACTAAACTAGGATCCAACTCAGGATCAGGAAGAGGGATGAGATGAAAGGATGACTATATATATATATATAGAGGTCTGTGAATGTCAATATCTTGATGAACATTTACAGGGGCGAATGAACTAAATGAAACGAAATGTATTACTTATATGAAGAAACGGTGTAATGAAATTAATAACAGGGACAACTGGAAAAACCCTTAGAAAACCTGGTCAAGCTAATTTTCGTGCACTATATGGAGTGACCGAGACTCGATTTCGAGACCCTAACGGTGAGAGGTAAGCGCCACGGAGCTGTCATGAAAACAAATAATACAGAAAGAAGATAAATTATTTAAGAATTGAATAAAAATGAGTTTTTAATAAAAATATACTTTTGTTTTTTTAGACATCCATGCACATAAAATTGTGAGGAATGAAATCAATTTCATCCCGAAGCATCGATTTCGAATATAATATGTAAGATAAAAATCACAAGAAATTATAGCTTACACATACTAAGTAGACACTAGGTAAACGTGAAATGGACACTAGGAAAATAATATAAAAAACTTAAATTACTGGAAATCAGAAATCAATGCAACATTTAAGTGATGCGTGACAGGGCAATAAAAAGTACAAAAGTATGTTTGATTTCTTATTAATAACTAGCGTACCCGGCAGACGTTCTCCTGCTCGAACGTTCAATTCTTATGTCATGGGCGGACGATAAAAATATGTTACTTTTTTACCATAAAATTCAGCAATTAGGGCATAATTAGATATTAATAAATAAGTTCGCAAGAAAACCTCTTACAGCCTTCTGTTGTGGCTCAAGAAGAATGATGACGTCACATAATCATGGACATTAGAAATGTACCCTCCTTTGCAGATAAGTTAAGAACCGTCATATAACAATTATATTAGAGAGAGAAAAAAAGATAAATTCATGAGAGTGAGTCAAAACAGTTTTTTTTTTTCAGCTAGATTTCATTTCTGACCCACTGTGCTCCGGTCCCATTCTGGCCGACATTCCATGAGAAAAATGTCTTCCCCAGTTGAGACTCGAACCAGCGTAAGTCCCGTAGTTCTGCGCCAAGACTTCTTGCCTTAACCACTCGGCTACGGCGCGAGACTCTTGGTATCAATGAAAGACAAAAATGGTTATTGTGAGTTATCCGTAAAAGATAAACATATGCTGTTGCGGACTTTTTTGTAGAGCTTTTTGAGATATTCAATTCTGTGTACATTAATTTTGTGTATTTCTTTTGGTTTAGCCAGCGTAAGCCATTTAAGCGTCCAAAGAGCTTCTTTTTTCACGTTTTCCACTACAAAGGGCGATTTTTAAGGGTGTAGGAGTTGAATATCACAACTCTCTTATAGCCTATGTTCATCCCGGGACTTTCCTGAACATTTTGCAAAAAACCCCATCACAATCGGATCAACGGTATGGCCGAGCATAAAGTACGAACAAGCAAACAAATATACAAACAAACATTAATTTTTATATATAAGGTTTGGAATTTTGTGTGAATATATATATAAAAAATAATGGTTTAATATATTGACCAAGGCTTTCACGACCGGAGTTTGTACTATGACTATGTTGAAGATTTCAGGATGTTGGCCGTGGTTTTGAGACTTGAGGATGACGGATGCAGTCTCTGCCATACATCGGGAAACTTCAAGCCTCAAGACCACGGTCAACAGCCTGGAAATCTTCAACAAGGTCATAATATAATGGTTTATTTTACCTGATGGAGTTAAATCCTTAAGGTCTTCTCTTCCACTTCACCAGGGATAAATTATACAGATATTAACAATTATGGATTATCTACAACTTGACTAATGTTACATAATAAGCATAGGTACACAATATAGAGATGACAAGGAAAGAACAAAAAATAAAATAAAATAATTAAAATAATAATAATCACTTATATTCAATCTTATACTCTTACTTTAAGGGAGGAAAGGAGATTACAAGTATTTGAGAATAAAGTACTTAGGAAAATTTTTGGACCAAAGAGAGATGAACAGACAGGTGAATGGAGAAGACTACTTAACAATGAACTACATGGTCTTTATAGGAAGCCAGATATAATAAGAACAGTTAAGTCTCGTAGGCTGTGATGGGCAGGACATGTTGCACGTATGGGGAATGAAAGACTTGCATGGAAGGTTCTTGTAGGAAAGCCAGAGGGAAAACGCCCAGTTGGTAGACCAAGAATGAGGTGGGAGAATAACATTAACTATGATTTGAGGGAAGTAGATTATACAGGGAATGATTGGAAAGTATTAGCTCAGGATAGGGATGTATGGAGAGCGTATGTCCGCGCGGCCATGAACCTACGGGTCCGATAGTGCCAGTGAGTAAGTAAGTATTCAATCTTATAGATTATGATTTATAATTTTGTTACATTTTAATTATTTAATATACCGAATGAACAAATATAATTAAACCGCACTAAAAATCCTCTCAAAGCTCATATTCTCATACACGGCTGTTGATACAATTTCATGAACTACTGAATAGAACATAATAAGCTATTTTTTTAACTCTTGGACCTAAAGACAGTGATCGTGTTAATTACCGAGATCAAGCATGATGTTTTCAGGTATGCCTATATGAAATGATACTCTTACAAGTGATTAGTTGACAATGCCAACGCGGAGGCACAGCAATAAAGAAAAACATGTGTTTTAAAATAAGTTTTAAACAATTATGTATTAAGAAAAAAATCATCATCTTCATGGTAGGCCATCGGCCTGTTCCGCTCTCAGAATTCATCTTCCCCCCGTCTTCTAGGACGTCCCACATCTCTGTAGCCTTGAGGTTAGTACAACACTGCTTGTTTTGTTAGCCTAGAAGAGTCCATTCTTAAAATGTGTTCATGACATTTTTGTTTATAGTTTTGTATTTTTAAATTTATATTAAAAATGTTGAGTTCTTGCCTAATTGTTTCACTAATGTGATCTCTTAGAGTATATCCTGCAACGTACGAGGAATCGTATCTGAGGAACTTCATCTCTGATGTTTAAGAAAAAATTGTTAGCCATAAATTATGGACCATAATCATTTATAATAATCGTTCAGTTATGTAATGATAAGTAATACTTTCTGAAAAATGTAAATATAATAATAATAATAATAATAATAATAGCTTTATTTTACCTGGCAGAGTTAAGGCCTTAAGGCCTTGTCTACCACTCAACCAGGTTTAAAAAAAATACAAACAAAAAATAGTCTTAAATCTAAATTACAATATATATCTGTAAATATAAACGATTACAAGTTATGAATACAATACAATTAATATTTATAATGTATTTTGATTTACTCTAAATTTAACGAATTAAATATATATGTACAATATATATACAAAAACAGGAAAAGATTAATGACATAGTATAAAATTAAATAAATAGAGAAAAATTAATTATTAGACAACAGGTAACTGTATAAGCGTGACTTAAAGGTACCAAGTGTGCGGCAACCCCTGATATCTTGAGGAAGGAGATTCCAGGAGCGGGCAGAGGCTACTGTGAAGGAAGTAGAATAGGAGGAAGTGCTATGAAGAGGAATTGTTAGCAGACTGATATCTTGTGATCTAGTGTCAATATTGTGGTAAGAGGATAACTTCTCAAATCTAGACGCCAGGTAAGTAGGGATGTAGGAATTCAGAAGCTTGAAAAGTAGTGAAAGAGAGTGCAATTTACGTCTGTCAGTAAGACGGAGCCAAGAGAGGTTATTAAAGTGTTCGGAAATATGGTCATAACGGCGGATATTGAAAATGAATCGAACGCAAGCATTATGAACACGCTGCAGTCTCTGCGACAAGTCATAGTTTAGATCATTATATATAATGTCACAATAATCGAAGTGTGGTAACACAAGATTCTGCACAAGGATTTGTTTTAACGAAACTGGGAGAGAAAATTCTTTAAACGTCTAAGATAATGTAAGATGGAGAAAGTCTTTTTACATATGTGTTTCACTTGTGTTTGCCAGGTTAAATTTGCGTCTAGATGTAGTCCAAGATCTATTACTGAAGAAGAATAAGGGATAATTATATTATTTATAGTAATGTTTGGTAGTGTAGATATGTCAAAGGTTGTAAGCAGTCTTTGTTGTCCCATTAGAATTACTTGTGACTTGTTAGGATTTAGATTTAGACCGATACTTGAAGACCAGTTAAAGATGGATATGAGATCGTCATTCATTTTTGTCAAGCTGTTATAGAGAGAATGAGGAGGTGAATGTAGGTAAATTTGGAGATCATCAGCGTAGAGGTGATAACGGCAGTGCTTTAGTACAGTTGGCAAGTCATTTATGTAGATTGAGAAAAGAAGAGGCCCGAAGAACACTGCCCTGGGGGACTCCAGCCGGCACGTTGCGCCAAGTCGAAGATCTAGAGTTTAATGAAACGTATTGTTGACGACCGTGCAGGTATGAGTCGAACCAGGATACAGCGCTGTCAGACAAGTGTAGGTGCTTGAGCTTTATCATAAGTAAGTCGTGGTCTACTGTGTCAAAAGCTTTGCTGAAGTCAAGTAAGGTTAAAGGAGTCAATTGACGTCTGTCCACGGCTTCACGAATATCTTCAGTATTTTTAGCAAAGCTGTGGTTGTGCTATGACCATATCTAAAGCCGGATTGATAAGGATCAAGGAGGTGATTTTCTTGGAGATATTCAGTCATTTGCTTATGTACAATATGTTCCAGGGCTTTAGATAATGTCGGAAGGATGCTAATCGGTCGGTAGTCATTACAGTTAGTAGGTGTACTTATTTTGGTATAGGCCGAACTCTAGACTGTTTCCATACAGTAGGGAAGATAGAAGTTATAAGGGAAGCATTAAAAATATGAGTCACTGTGGGTAGTATAATGTCAATGATTTTATTTAGCATTAAAATGCTGATGTTATCTGTTCCTTGTGCATTGGATTTAATCCGCTTGAGTGCTTTTTTAACGTCTATAGGCGAAATGTCGTTAAAGTAAAATTTATCTCTTCCTATATGTGGGGATGGGGATAAGTCTTTAAGAATGTCTATTTTAGTCTTGTTGTCTGGAGGTGTCATGGGTATTGAGGTAAAATGTTCATTTAAGTCATCTACAGAAATGTCTATTGAGTCAGTTGAGGGATTCAACTGTCTAAGTCCCATTGCACGGAGATTTCGCCAAGTGTCCCGTGCACTTATTTCAGGTCCGATTATACTGTGGGCGTGTCGTAGTTTGGCATTGTACTGTCGTCAGTAATATGAAGACAAATATGGGAAACAAATATGTCTTAAACCACTCCTAATACCTAATTCGTAAATATATAACAAAATTTTAAATTTAACTTACGTAAAATAAGATAATAATAATAATAATAATAATAATAATAATAATAATAATGATAATAATAATAATAATGCTTTATTTATTCTGGCAGAGTTAAGGCCATAAGGCCTTTTCTTCCACTCAACCAGCACAAATACAAATAAATATTTGACAAATATAGATATACACTATACTAATTATAAACAGTTAAAAATACATTAAATATAGCAATGTAAATTTCATGTACAAACAACATTTTATGATAACAATAATATAATAATAATAATAATAATAATAATAATATAAATATGATAAATTATACGAGAAACACAAATTAATATAAACACACACATTATATCATCATCATCATAGTACATTCACGAATTTAGGCCATTTGTTGACCTGTTTCGGCCTCAAGAGAAACACCATCCAGAAGTCTTTTGAGTGGACGTCCTGGTCTTCTTCTTCCTGCAGGTTGATATCTTAACATTAGTTTGGGTATTCTGTGATCTTCCATTCGATGAACATGTTGTATCCATCTTGACTTATAATCAGAAATTTTGTTTTCTAAAGATTCCATGTGTAATTCTTCTAAGATGTCTTCATTTTTTTTGTGATCTAGTAGTGTGTATCCTGCAGTCCTCCGAAGATATCTCATTTCAGCAGATCTAAGTCTCTGTATATCCTTCTGTTTCAACGTCCATACTTCGCTACCATACAAAAGAGTTGGAAGAGCCAGTGTTTTATACACTTTCAGTCTTGAATGCTTTTGGACTAACTGTGGCTTTAAGATAGAATTTATTAACCCTAAAATTCTTAAAAATTTAGATATTTTTGCATTTACATCCTTTTCTTCTTCATATGAGATATTGCATCCTAGATATGTAAAATTATTCACCTGCTCCAAAATTTTATTGTCCAGTACAATTTTACTTCTGACAGGATCTACACCTTGAAATGCCATAATTTTTGTTTTTTCTGTAGATATCTTTAATCCATATTCTTCTGTAATTTTGTTAAGTTCATACATTATGTACAAATATATAGCGGTGTCGACAGGAAAACCCATGGACAAGCTGGAGTAATGATTTTGATTAATAAAACCATAAGAAATAAAATTCAACACACATTATATATATATATATATATATATATATATATATATAAAGGGGCTGCCGGACATTGGCATCTTTTAAAAGAAATCTAAATTTCTATTTGCTCTAACCTCGACTTTATTTTTATCCAGTATAAGGTATATATATATATATACTTATATATACCCCTTATACTGGGTAATAATGAAGTCGAGGTTGGAGCAAATAGAAATTTAGATTTATTTCAAAAGATGCCAATTTCCGGCAGCCCCTTATTTCTTGTGGTAGGAAATTCTAGTTGTTAGAAGTGAAGTTGAAAGAAGTGAAGATATGTATATATATATATATATATATATATATATATATATATATATATAAATCCTAGCCCTGATTACAATAATAATAATAATAATAATTATTATTATTATTATTATTATTACTATTATTATTATTATTTATTTCACACTTTATTGAAATTATGATTTATGGAGAGATAACTTGAAGGTCCGGAAATTATGGCAATCCATATTGGATGTCCTATTATTTTTATTATTTTCATATCAATTTATGGACAGACCTGCGACACGGAATAGAGAGTTTCCTCTTCAAGAATAAAATATTTGTTCCCATCTTAAAAGTCGTAAGCTTTTACTTCCCTAAATAGCATTATATTCAAAATATGATTAATGTTGGTAAATAGCGGAATGCTCTTAGCTTTAGATTTCTGAATGAGATAGAATCGACAATATACCGTGCTCACCAGTAATAATTCACATTGTAAATCCTTTTATTGCTATAGTGGATGGCTTGTTTGTATAATCCATTTTATTGCAGATTTTAAGTCCCAGGCATCCCAAAAACCTGTGGCTATGTGATGTGGAACTTTAAAAATGAAATGACTCTAGATTTGTGAATTTGCTTTTTATATGTTATCAGATTTAACCTTTCCATATTCCAGGAATTTTCAAATAACTCTTCAATATATGGAGAAAATCCGGAGAACATCCCAATAAAACCTTTATATTTCTCTCTGGATTGCAATAATTGTAATTTATTTTTTTTCTATTTTATCAGAAAAATGTAATAGCAATAATAAGTGAAAAATAAAACATTTCAGAATTTAAAATATTACTGTATACATCTAAAATGATATAAGAATAAACATAATGAGATAGTGCGTTAATAACACTGGTCAACATGATTTTTGTCTCATGAGTACCAATAGTTGTACTTAATGCAGTTTTTTATCGTGTTTTCAAATATGTATTTCGGAATTTCTCGATCACCCACAGTTTATTTTAATTTCAATTTCAATTAATGGATTTAAATAATTATTTTTTTAATAAACGTTTTTTCGTCCATTTATTATCTTGACGCAGTGAGCGATGAGCACGGGGAATATTTTGATCAGGAGATTTCAGCTATGGAAAACAGATATCAAGGCAAATGGAATCCTAATATGCTGGCCGATTATTGTTGGACCATCAAGAGAGATGTTCCACAGGCGAAATATAGCAGAAAATCGTCATGTCTTACTTTCTAGGTGAGTCGGAATGTTCGAATATTGTATACTTACGAATGAAGAAAATATTAGAGTGTTTGAAATTATAAATTCCTGTCTCTCGGAAACCTTGCATCATGGAGAAAAACCGATATCATATTTAAATTTAGGAGAAAAAATACTATCAAAATCACATATATTTATTTCTGAGGCAAAAAAAAATATTTTTTGTTGCTCAGTGTTATTTATCAAAATATTGTATTTTGTTTTCGAATAGTTCTATATTCAGAATGGGAGAGCAGACTGTCCTGAGCACAGCGACCTGTAAGATCTATTGCGCTACCCCAGTATTATAGAGACGAGTGGAATTAAAGTTTACTCTACAATTTTATATAAGTTGTAGATCATATTCTATGTTCCTCCCATCAGGTTCTACTCATATGACCCATATCGCTATTTGTGGATTAGGTCCGTGGCCGCGAGGGGGGACTAAAATCCTCCCGTTAGCTACTTTCTGTTCTTTTTATTCCTCAGACTCGGTGTAATGAGGCAGCGCCCTGGTGGGCATCCCACTACACTTGTGGAATCACACATTTTGAACACCTTGGGTTACCAACTAAGCTATATTTTCCTAACATGAGATGAGATGAAGTTTGGCGTGAAATTAATAAATGAGAAATTAAGGTGACCGACTGTGAATTTCAAATTTCTTTTAGTTTTCATCTGATTGTTTAGAAATATTCATTATATGCTTATAGAAGCGTTTCTGTGAAGATTGGTGTTTATAAGTAGAATAGTTTCAGAATTATGATCTTTTTAAATTATTTTTTAATTAAAATATACAGTCAATATGTCTAATTCACCAATTAATGTTTAAAACATTAATTGATGAATTGAGAATATTGACTGTATATTTTAATATTTTACCACCAAGAAGGTCACTTGTGAATTAAATATTTTCTTAATATTTCCTAAAAACGCTCTTTACGATGCATTTTTAAATATTCTCTGTTGAAATTTGAGATTCAGAGTCTTCATGATTCCACTAAACACATTTGCTTTACAAACGATATTCATAAAGAGACGATACTGCTTATTTTTCATTTTAAAAAGTATCACTTTTATTATTTTTTCCATCTCAATTTAAATGAACACATATGTCTTACACTAGTAACTGCATAGAAAATTTGAATTAGCATTTATTGGAGAGTCTAACCACAAAATTTCACTTTGATAGCAAAAACATTGCATCGAAGCAGCATTCTAAGGTTTTGAAAATGTCAAAAAAATGGAAACCGTGAAAAACGCATTTTAAATTTTAAGTACTCATAGTAATGCTAACCATACGTGCAAGGGTATTTAAACTCTTCGATCACGGGGTCAATTTTGCTCCTACAATAAAATTGTGTACATGGAAATGATCCTAAGGAATCAGAATCATTAAAAAGCAAATAAACAAAACATTCATTTTTCAACATTTTTTTTCAACATTTTCACCATTCGGTCCCCTTAAATGACATGAAATGGAGGGAAGGTGAAAAGGAGAGTGTTAGTACGATTAAATTCGGGAAACGGCAAAAATCCGAAAATATCGCGGTGTGGTTCACCACCAATGCCTCACTGGAACCCCCAGGATTTAAACCTGGGATCCCAATCGGGGCACCCAGGCGCGTTAGCCACGTTTTCTATTCGATTACTTCAATAATATTATTTGTGCTAAAAGGAATTACGTAATATATTGTATCTACTCTTTCTCTATAAAATTGAAAATAGAATTGAAAATATGTCAAAGAAGAGTGTTCAATGAGGTCATCTTCCCTCAATGAATGCAAATAGATATAAAGTTTAACAGATCTAAATGCTGCGAGAAATGAATGCACAGTTATATTTATATTCCAGTTCACTTCTTCAAAACCTAGGCGGATTTTCTTCTAAGCTTTCAAAATTATCATCAGTTATTTATTTTTTTATTTCTTATTATTATTATTTGTCTTTTTTCGCCTTGATTTGTTGTGGGAGAAACATCGTTCTAGTCGTCGTCAGCTCTGGGATAAGTTGATTTATGTTTCCTGTTATCGCATCATTATTCTTAAATTTTATAAGGGGAGAGTCGTCACTATAATCCGGTGTTACTTGGATGTTTACTTTTTCTTTGCGCATGCCATAAAATTTACATTTTGGCAAAGTTATACTTCTAAACATATCATGAAATATAAATCAATTAATTATATTAAATCTAAAAAAGGTAATGTTGAATTGTATAGTGTTGATTGAAGAACACAACCTATCATGTTTTCAATTATTACTCTGATTTAATTTCTCAGTAACTATGTTTCATATATAAATGAAATTATATAATTGAAATGAATATGTTATAATTTTATTTTATAATTTACAAATTATATATTGATAAGAAAATAATAAATAATATGATTACCTGTATCCATAAATATCTCTACAAAAAGCTAACACATTTTTCAGTTCTTTTTAATTCGATTGTTACAGCAAAATGACATTCATTGCCTATGAACAACACCATGCACACAGTTTCTTCTTCTTCTTCTTCTTCTTCTTCTTCTTCCTCTACTTATGAAAGCTGGCAGCTTGTTACGTGTTCATTCACTACAGGTCTGGGGTAGTGACATCCTTCCATCATAGTTGTGGTCTTCCTAATGGCAGTTTCTGCTGAGGTGTCTAATCACGTACTTTCTTCACTAACCTACTGTTCTCCATTCTATCTATGTGATCGTTCCAATTTAGTATTTTATCATTTATCCAGAGGTTTATAGGTTCAATTTCACATTCTTCTCTAATAACAGAGCTGCGAATTTTCTCTCTCAGCGATTTTCCTTAAAACTTTTATTTCGGTTGGTTTATTGATTTGTTTTGTTTTCTGAGTTTCTGTTCGGCATTCACAACCATATGTTAGAACTGGTCTTATGACAGATTTGTATATTCTTACTTTTGTATCTATTCTTAAATGTTTATTTTTCCAAACAGTATTGATTAAACATCCCGATATTTTGTTTGCATTATTTGCTTGATGGAGGATTTCATCTGTTATTCTGTTGCTGCTATTAATTTCTACTCCTAAATATTTGAATTTCATGACTTGTTCTATACTTTTCCCTTCTATATCTAATTTAACACGTCGTGGGTACTTGGATATTGCCATTGATTTGGTATCATTTGTCGAGATTTTCATGTTATATTTTGCTGCACGCAGTGTAGAGAGAAATGTGAAAATAATATATTGCCCGGAGGCAACATAATACAATGGAGAGTTAAATATGACATCCTCATTAATCAGCATTACTGAAGACATTCGTAAGACTACTTGCTGAGAGTGAACTAATTGTTATAGTTCTAGGTGGTATATGCTAGGCTTCTACAGAGTTAATATAAATGTTTTACAGCCTAAGTTCACTAGTTCGAACCACTAGTTGGCTCTCAATAGCACGTTATTTATGTGATTGTTTTTTATTCATGGAGGTCAGCAGAGTGAAGAGCACCACAATAACCAGAACTAACAACAATTGTGTTTTGTGTATATACACATATTTTGCTAATAAGCCCTTGGGTCCCTCAACTAGACATACGCGTATTCCCCCTACAGGGCAGACATCTAATCATTCTAATTCAGTTACACTTGTTATCGGATAGATGTCATTGAGTGGCCCGGAGTCAGCCTTCCGCTTCATTGTGACATCTAGAAAAGCAATGTAGTACTAGGATGGCAACATTCGGTAAATTATGCAAAGGGACCTTTTTATTTCCGCTTGTCGTTCTTTTACGAAGCTGAAAATTTTCAGACTCGGGACCCATGCTTCAATTTCCTGCCGTAGGACTCGTCCCTTGAATATCTCCATCCTAAAAAATTCCATCGACCACGACAGGAATTGAACCCGCGTCCCTCGGAACTAGAGGTAAGGAATATAACCACCAATCCACCACAGCCGACACACACACACACACACACACACACACACACACACACATATATATATATATATATTGAAAAGTCTAATCTCTTACTGTATAAAAAATTGCAAATATCACATCTACTAAGTAACTCCATAGCGCGATAAGTCTGAAAGGCTCTTGGCCGATGTAAGAACAGGAATCATACAGCCAGTATATGTATGACACGAATTCAGCATATCGCATCACCCAGCCGTTATACCTCGTTTTCTCAACCTGGAGCTGCCACTAATTTTAGCTACATAAATTCCTTACGATGACCTACAACTGTATGTTCAAGCTAGACCTAAAATTATTAAAACAAAATTAAAATAAACTTAATGAAGAGACTGATTTTATAGCCTCATGGAAAAAAAATCCAACTTTAATATAAACCGTGAAAAGTCACAGATATAACTAACTCTAACTGTAACTAACAATTCGTAGGTTCATGGCAGCGCTGAAATAAGCTCTCCATACATCTCTATCCTGAACCAATGTTTTCCAATCATCCCCTGTATAATCAACTTTCCTCTACTTTCCTCAAATCATAGTTAATGTTATTCTCCCACCTCATTCTTGGTCTACCAACTGGGCGTTTTCCATCTACTTTTCCTACAAGGAGCTTCCACGCACGTCTTACATTCGTCATTCGTGCCACATGTCCTGCCCATCGCAGTCTACGAAAATTAATTATTCTTATTATATCTGGCTTCCTATAAAGACCATGTAGTTGACTGATATGCAGTCTTCTCCATTCACCTGTCTGTTCATCTCTCTTTGGTACAAACATTTTTCCTAAGAACTTTATTCTCAAACACTCGTAATCTCCTTTTCTCCCTTAAAGTAAGAGTCCATGTTTCGCACCCATATAATATAACTGGTAGAATAATAATTTTATATATTTTCAGTTTAACGTTTTTTTGAAAGGAGTTGGGACATCAAGAGTCTCTTCAATGCATAATAGCACGCATTTCCAGAATTGAGCCTATGTTTAATTTCCTTGTGTATCTCATTCCTGTTTGTGATTATTGTTCCTAGGTATTTGAATTCAGCCACTTCCTCAAAATTTCCCTCATTTGTCAATAGCTGTCCATTTCCATTATATAATGTATTTCTATGTGTGACCACATATCTAGTTTTATTGATATTTACTTCCAGTCACAATTTCTTTGTGTTACTCAATAGTGTGTGCGTGTTGGCCTCTAGTATCTCCTCGCTATCGCCCAATAGTACTACATCATCAGCATAAACTAACTGCTTATTAATACCATTGAGTTGTAGGCCTTCTTCATCCTCTAAAGATTTGATGGCATACTCTAGTACACAATTAAATATTAGAGGAGATAGTGCATCTCCTTGCAGTCACAGATATACTAAAAATAATTATTATCTATCATTAGTCCCTGTGAATATAAATTAAATTAAGGTTTCATTCAAGTACACCGTGAATAATATTAGTGTCTCTTCTGACCAACATCTTAGTTGGCACTTAATGAGTGAAGAAAACGTATAAAATATATAACATTTAATTCTCTAATTCCTTCCCTTAAATTGAAAGATAGGCCAAAGTTATAATGCGTTTAATTATTATACCACCTTTATCCAGTTTCTCCCCCTCTACATTTCAACTGGCATATTATTATCTTCCCATACTGACTAAAACACGTGATCGAAAATATCATAACTCTAGATGTACTTTTGCATCGAACTCATCCTTCCTATTTATCGGCTATCCATCTTTGGAATTTTCTGTCCTGTTATGTGAGACTGCTGATTCACAAACAATAAAAAATAATGTTAATAAAATTGTCACTCTATAATATATATTTAAGTTCTAAGCTTATTTTATTATTTTATATTTTCATTATTAATTAAATATAGTGTATAATGGAGCTTTCAATTTATTTTAAATTACTTTATGGTTAAATTGACGAATGAATTAATGTATCGTTCCAGTTATGCACATGTAGGAAAATCAGAGGGAAAACACCCTGTAGTTAGATGAAGAATAAGGTGGGAAAATAACATTAACCTTGATTTGAGGGAAGTAGATTATACAGGGGATATGTTTTATTATTTTATGCTTTAATTATAAATTAAATATTGGATATAATAAAGTTTTTAATTTATTTTTAATTATTTAATAATTAAATTGACGAATGAATTAATGCATCGTTCCAGTTAGTGCTGCTTGTAGGGAAATCGGTGAGAAAACTCCCAGTAGGTACCGTATATCAGAAATAAGGTTGGAAAATAATATTAACCATGATTTTAGGGAAGTAGATTATACAGGGGGTAATTGCAAAATATTAGCTCAGGATAGCGATGTATGGAGATCTTATATCCGCACGGCCATGAATCTACGGTTTCGATGGTTCTAGTGAGTTAGTTCGTTAGATAGTTATTTAAATGTGTTGGAGCATAGAGAAAACAAAGTCCCGCAGAAATCTAAGTGATTTACTTATTACAGTATATTGCGCAATTCGAATCACATTTGAATATAGACAGCTCATTTTTTCTGTCTTATTGAAATATATATTGTTTTTACCTTTGTTTATCTCCTTACTAAGAAGCATTTTAATATGTCCCACGCCAACCGGGACTAACAAGGGCATTACATATCGGGAGAGAATTTGTAACTATGGATCACACACACATTTTTAACCATACAAGATCGTGAAGGATTCACTTGTTGAGAGATCAGCTTAATGCAAGAATGGCTTCCAAGAAAATAGGAATATTAAGACAAAACCAACATTCGCTCGTATATCTAATAATCCATCTATCCATAGTAATTCTGCCCGAGTGCAGGTCTTTCACTGCAATCATAGCATTTTTATGCTATGCTTTGCAGCTTTACTAGGGAATTGTAGGTGTGGTAGCTTTCTGTTGCTTTCCACACCGGTGAAGGAGGAGGATGATGATGATGGCCATATGATTTCGGGAACCGTTTGGGCCTTAAAGTTTTCCTGACATTTGTCTTACAGGTGAGGAAAAATCCCGATAAAAACCTCACCCAGAAAAACTGTACCGAGCGGGGATCGATCCCGGGCCTGCTGTGTGACTAGGCAGCATGCTACCTCGTGACCACAGCGGTGGATATCTAGGAAATTGATGTCGGTAAATTTTGATTAGAGGCATCTTTATTCAGGCTTAAGGGTCTTAACTGATATCTTAAATTCGACACAATGAAAACATTAACTGCATAACTATATACAGCATTCTATGAAATTTAATAATCATCTAGGAAGCTACTTATTTTATTTTACATCGTTTTAATGTTATTATAGTGCACAAGAACTTATGATTTAAAGAAGCTTCTCTATTTACAACTTTGAAGGTTATTAGTTTAATTTAACTTAAAATCGTTTTTGTTAGTATTAGCTGATGTTAGATCACATCATTATTGTATTTGTTTAGTCTGTATTTTAATATATTAAAATTGTAATATGTATGTAATTTTTGTATAATTCTACTATTCGCTGGTTGAGTGGAAGAGAAAGTCTTATGGCTTTAACTCTGCCAGCTAAAATATAGCATTATTATTATTATTATTATTATTATTATTATTATTATTATTATTATTATTATTATTATTATTATTATTATTATTATTATATGAGCCTGGTAATCTTCAGACTCGGGGCCCACGGTTTGAAGTCCCTCTCGGAGAACTTTTATTTTTCCGTTCTAAAAAATCCATCGACCGCGGTCGGATTTAAACCGGTAACCCTCGGAATCACCTGCATAACTACCGCGGTAATCATACATAAACAAATCGAATATGATGTGAATGATCGTGATGGCCTGATGATGTTGGGAGATCATTTGTTCTTTAAACGTTACAGATAAATGTCTTGAGGGTAGGAAAAGCTCAAAAGAAACCTCACCCAGGAATATAGTCCCGACAGCTAATCGAAATTGGACCAGCTGGCACGGAGGCAGCGACGCGCCGTAAGGCCAAGAGTTGTAACTCAAGATACTTTCGTTTTTTCAAACCCGAAATAAAAGTAACTAATTGTATTAGTATCCATGTAAGAGCTGTTTTTCTGTGCTCTAGTAAGAAGGTATAAATCTACTTACTAAAGTAATTACTTAGTGGCTCTATCGAACCCATAGGTTCATGAAAATTTGCAATTATTGATAATTGCAAGTCAGATATATTCCAACTTAAATTCTACCCCCCTTAAAGATAAAACTTTTCAAGAAATTTGAGGCCAACCGGAACCTTTATAGAGGCCGCGCGGGCATAAGCTCTCCATACATCGCTGTCCTCAGCTAATGTTTTCCATTCATCCCCTGTATAATCTACTTCCCTCAAATCATGGGCAATGTTATTCTGCCACCACATTCACGGTCTATCAACTGGGAATTTTTCCTCTGGTTTTCCTGCAAGAAGCTTCTACGCACCTCTTTCATTCCCCATTCGTGCCACATGTCCTGCTGATCTCAGTATACGAGACGTAAGTGTTATTATTTTATCTGGGTTCCTATAAAGACCCTGTAACTCTTTGTTGGGTAGTTTTCTCCATTCACCTGTCTGTTCATCTCTTTTTGGATAAAATATTTTCATAAAAAATGTATTCCTCAAATACTCGTAATCTTCTTTCCTCCCTTAAAGTAGAGTTCATGTTTCGCATCGATATAATATAACTGGCAGAATGATAATTTTATACATTTTCAGTTTAAAGTTTTTTGAAAGGAGTTGGGACGTCAAGAGTCTCTGCAATGCATAATAGCACGCATTTCCAGAATTGAGCCTATGTTTGATTTCTTTGTGCATCTCATTCGTGTTTATGATTATTGTTCCTATATACTTGAATTCAGCCACTTCTTCAAAATTTCCCTCATTTGTCTTAAGTTGTCCATTTCCATTATACGTATAATTTATTTCTATGTGTGACCATATATTTAGTTTTATTGATATTTACTTCCAGTCGCAATGTCTTAGTGATACTCAATAGTGTGGGCGTGTTGGCTCTTAGTATCTCCTCGCTATCACTCATCATGGCTACATCAGTATAAACTAATATATTTAATACAATTACAGTCAGTGATAAAACAAACTCACTGGCACTATCGAACCCGCAGGTTCATGGCCGCGCGGACATACGCTCTCCATACATCGCTCTCCTCAGCTAATATTTTCCAAGCATCCCCAGTATAATCTACTTCCCTCAAATCATGGTTATTGTTATTCTCCCACCTCATTCTTAGTCTACCAACTGGGCATTTTCCCTCTGGTTTTCCTACAAGAAGCTTCCATGTACGTCTTTCATTCCCCATTCGTGCCACATGTCCTACCTATCTCAGTCTACGAGACGTAACTGCTATTATGTTACCTGGGTTCCTATAAAGACAGTGTAACTCATTGTTAGGTAGTTTTCTCCATTTACCTGTCTGTTCATCTCTATTTGGATTAAATATTTTTCTAAAAACCTCATTCTCAAATACGTACTCATAATCTTCTTTCCTCCCTTAAAGTAAGAGTCCATGTTTCGTATTCATATAATATAACTTGCAGAACGATAGTTTTATATATTTTCAGTTTAACGTTTTTTGAAAGGAGTTGGGACGTCAAGAGTCCCTATAATGCATAATAGCACGCATTTCCAGAATTGAGCCTATGTTTGATTTCTTTGTGCATCTCATTCGTGTTTGATTATTGTTTCTAGTTATTTGAATTCAGCTACCTCCTCAAAATTTCCCTCGTTTGTCTTAAATTTCCATTAACCGAATGTTATTAAAATAATTATAACAAAATGTTTTATTGGTATCTCCAAATGTAACACAAAATTCCATTATTAGGATGTATGATTTTGCGGCGCAAAAATTAGGTCTAATAATATGTAAGCCTATACAGAGTAATATATTTGGCAGATTTGATACCCATATACTTGTGTACAGGACTGTTAATGTTTTTGTGCCTCTAACGATAAGTAAAATGTTTGATTTTAGCCGGTATTTGTTGTATTTTGTATCACTGCGTAATGATGTCGGGAATGAACTGTTCTTAATATATCTGTCTTCCTATTAAAGAGCATGTAGCTGTTATGTAATCTTCCACATTTCGCCTGTGTGATCATATTTCTTTGGTCCAAAATTGTTCTAAATAATGTTATTCTCAAATACTCATATCTATTCTTCTTCCTTAAAGTAAGAGTCCATGTTTCGCATCCTTATAATATAAATGGGAGAATAACTGTTTTGTATATATTTAGTTTAACATTTCATTTTAGAGAAAATGGGACAACAAAAGCCCTTTTAATGCAGAATGACATTTATAGACTTTAACTTATGTTTAATTTCTTTCTCCACCTCATTCTTCTATGTAATAATTAATCCTAAGTAAGAATTTATCACTTTCTTCAAATTTCCCTCACATGCAATTAACTGTTCATTTACATTATATAATGCATTTCTATGTGTGTCCATATATTTAGTTTTGTTGGTGTTCATTTTCCAGCCCCAATTTTTAGTGTTACTCAATATAGTGTGCTTGTTGGCACTTAGTATATCCGCGCTATCGTGTAATATTACTACATCATCAGTATAAACTAACAGCTTATAAATACTATTGACTTATAGGCCTTCATCATCCTCTTAAGATTTGTTGGTATGCTCTAGTATAAGATAATATAAAATTGAATATTAGAGGAGGTAGTGCAACTCCTTGCTTTAACCCATTGAAAATATAAACGTATCTGAAAAATATATTCCTACACGCACCCTTCTGCCATTTAAACATATTCGAATAAGTCTAACTAACATTTTAAGAATTCCGAACTCTAGCAGAATACTATATAAGTTTAATTGTCGACCGCGGTGGTCCAGTGGTTATGTTTCTTGCCTCTGGCCCTGATGGTCGCAGGTTCAATCCAGGCCGGGCTAGATGGATTTTTTAGGATGGAATAGTACAAGAAGCAAACCCTCCAGGAGGGATTTTAAGACGTGGGTCCCGAGCTTGGATATTTTCAGGCTCGTAAAACAACCTTAAACCTGAGGAAGAGAGACATCTAAGCAAAATTTACTGATCTTCATCACCTTTATCTAGTTTCCTACTAGATATCTCATTGATTCTGTATGCTAACCACATGGAATTTCTGACATCTGCAGAGAAGTAAGCGTACCTAATTTTGTCTGGTTAAGAAACTTCTCACTAGGAAGCACCCATTTCCCTGCAGTGGGGCGAATTGGGATCAGTCATCATCAATCACACTTCTCTTAATTGAATCGCATGTATTTTTGAAATCTGCATGACATTGACATCTTTTAAAATAAATCTAAATTTATATTTGCTCTAACCCGACTTCATCATTACCCAGTGTAATGTACACATATTACACTGCTCAAAACAATTAGAGGAACACTACGAAATATGCAAATATTTTTTCATTGGATAAAGGTACAAACATGAAATTAATAAAGTACATTATTTGGGGTTATTTATTTATTTACTTATTGCTCATGTCAATAAAAGCAAATGAATAACGCTGACAATTAACTTTTCAAATAATTCCGCTATGTAAGCAATTGAATCTTGTGCTTATTTTTCAAAGTTAAACACTCGTTATATAGAGTTAGTATCGTGTATGGCCTCCACGACATTCGATGACAGTTTGGCACCTTCGTGGCATGCTCCCAATAAGTTTCTGGATTTCCTCTTGCTGGATATTCTCCCATTCCTCTTTCAGAGCATCTCCAAGTTGCTGCTGAGTTTGTGGAGCTTGATGTCGGTTCCTGACCTTCCTGTCTAGAATATCCCACAAGTGTTCAATAGGGTTGAGGTCTGGGCTGACCGCTGGCCACTCCATTACCTCAATTTCATTCCTCCTCAGGAAATCCCTGGTGACAGCCGCAGAATGTGCCCTGGCATTATCCTGCATAAACAGAAATCAAGGGCCTACTCCAATGGCAGCAGGTACTACATGCTCTTCCACAACGTGCTCGATATACCCGACAGCATTCAGTCGCTGGGGAACAAGTACAAGGTCCGTACGATTGTTGTACATAACTCCGGCCCACACCATTATGGAACCTCCTCCGAATCTATCAATTTCCTGTACAGCCTCTGCATAAAATCTTTCTCCTGGCCGTCCCCACACCCTCAATCGACCATCACAACGTGTAAGACGATACCTGGATTCGTCCGAGAAGAGCACAGACTCCCACTGGTTCAGGTTCCAATCACCATGGTTTTCAGCATACGTACGTCTTGCTGCCTTATGCCCATTTGTAAAGCGTGTTTTTTTAACGGGCCTTTTTGGACGAATATTCTCTTTCCTTAATCTGTTCCTTATGGTTTGGTCTGAAACCCGGATTCCGGAAGCCATATGAAGGTCATTCTGCAGGTATTTTGCAGTTTTTGTACGCTGTCGAAGAGCAGAAACAACAACGTATGTGTCATCCTGGGGGCTTGTTTTAAATTTACGGCCCTGGCCACGTCTTCTACAATACTGACCTGTCTCTCTGTCCCTGATGCGTAACCTGGACACCACGGAAGGAGAAACCCCAAGCTCTCTAGCCACTTGTCGCAGAGATTGACCTTGTCGTAAAATATGTAGAGCATGATACACTTCAAACTCATTTAAATGCCTCATTTTGTCAGAGACTTCAATAAACAAGGCAATAATCAACATTCGTCACTATAGCAACATCAGGAAGCTTACCAATTAGAAGTGGCCAGTGCCTTCCAAAATAAAAAAAATCTCTATATTTGTTATTTGAGGTAATTTCTCTGCATTTAGGCCATGGATCTTTAAAATTTGTATCCAATGATAAAATTAATAATTCAATTTACATATTGTCCAACTTTCAGCATCACAGCTTTAAAAAACAATTACTTATTCAATTTATTACAAGTGTTCCTAGTCCACCGCTGTGGTCTCGATGTAGCGTGCTGCCTTTTCACGCAGCGGGCCCGGGTTCGATCCCGGTCGGGGCAGTTTTTCTGGGTGAGGTTTTTGTCGGGGTTTTTCCTCACCTGTAAGACAAATGTCAGGAAAACGTTACGGTTCAAACGGTCCCCGAAATCATATGGCCATCATCATCATCCTTATCATCACCATCATCATCCTTCACCGGTGTGGAAAGCAACGGGAAGCTACCACACCTACAATTCCCTAGTAAAGCTGCAAGCGTAGCATGGAAATGCTATGATTGCAGTGAAGGACCTGCCTTCGGGCAGAATTACTATGGACAAGTGTTCCTCTAAATGTTTTGAGCAGTGTATATTAATAGGTGTTTCTCGTGTAATTTATCATATTTAGACTATTATTATTATTATTATTATTATTATTATTATTATTATTATTATTATTATTATTATTATTATTATTATTATTATTAATTATCGTATAAAATGTTGTTTCTATATGAAATTTACATTGCAACATTTAATGTATTTTTAACTCTTTATAGTTAGTATAGTGTATATCTACAGGCTGTAACAGTACCTCACCGACAAAATGATAGGGATGATAGGCCACAGTGGATCATTTTTTTGTGAAGGAACATATAGTTGCAAACACGTCGTTTATGAGTTATGAACGTGTTCATCCATAAGCGTCGGAATTGAATACAAACAATTGTACACTTATTATTTTATTGAAAAATACATGTTTTGCAATAAGTGTTCAAACAATAAGTGTTTTGACGTCAAAAAGAATCCTGTCATGATCGGTCGTGCTGGCCGATCGTTGCTGCGACGATATCAAACATGCAATGAGGCACAGGGTCGACTGTTTGAACACTTATTGTAAAAACATGTATTTTTCAATAAAATGATAGTGTACAATTGTTTTCATTCAATTTCGACCCGTATGGGTGAACACCTTCATATGAGCATAACTCATAAACGACGTGTTTGCGACTATATGTTCCTTCACACAAAATTATCTTCTCTGCATGGCCTATCATCTCTATCATTTTGTCAGTGAGGTCCTGTTAGAGCTTGTATATTTGTGAAATATATATTTGTATTTGTACTGGTTGAGTGGAAGAGGTCTTATGACCTAATCTCTGCCAGAATAAATAAAACATTATTATTATTATTATTATTATTATTATTATTATTATTATTATTATTATTATTATTATTATTATTATTATTATTGTCCACCGCTTTGGTCTCGAGGTAGAGTGCTGCCTTGTCACGCAGCGGGCCCGGGTTCGATCCCCGCTCGGGACAGTTTTTCTGCTTGAGGTTTTTATCGGGGTTTTTCCTCACCTGTAAGACAAATGTCAGGAAACCTTTAAGGCCCAAACGGTCCCCGAAATCATATGGCCATCATCATCCTTATCATTATTATCGTCATCACCCTTCATCGGTTTGGAAAGCAACGGGAAGCTACAACACCTACAATTCCCTAGTAAAGCTGCAAAGCATAGCATGAAAATACTATGATTGCAGTGAAAGACCTGCCCTCGGGCAGAATTACTATGGATAGATTATTATTATTATTATCAATATTATATTATTATATTTTATGCACAGTGACATTATATTCCAATTTATTTTCTAAAAATCTGTCTTATACACCGGGTAACCCTGCATATGAGTAGATATTTATAACTGTTAAAAAATAAGTCTGTATATCTGCAGTAGGTCCTACATTGAACTGGTTGTAATGTATCTTTTTTTAAATAAATGTTAACCAGAGATTCCCTTTCTCCCGCAGTTATTGGATGCGATTGTATAAAAAACACCACTTTCAATTAATTATTAGAAGCCAACTTAAAACATAAACTCATAAATTCAGGATTTCAATGTGTGGGGTAATGTGAAATTGTGTTATCAGATATGATTATAAACATGAAGAGAGTTTTTCGAACTGCTGGCAATTAAACTCTACGGCTATAAAAACAATTTTCAATTCAAACTTCAATGGAGACACAGAGTAGACAAGTTTTAAGCAAAAACAACTTGCCACTCCGCTTTATTGGAGCTCTGGTGGTGATCATTTCTATCAAAGGGTTCAATTCTCCACCGTGCGATTAATTTTACGAGCAGCTTTATGGTTTGGTTGCATGATTACTGCACACGTCCCATGTAGTGTATAAACTCATTCATACATACATATACACAAATATTTTTTTTTTTAATTTTCAGTCAATCCCTAGTTATTTTCCGCATCAAATCTTTTGATATACGACACACAATAACAGTTCAAATTCATCATCATCATCATCATTCTCCTTCACGTATTAGGTCTTTGCCTGTTCCGATCTCACATCTGGTCAGCCGAGCGCTTTCTTGGTCTTCCACCGATCTTCGTCCTCCAGGATTATACATCAGTGCCATCTTTGGTATCCTATCTTTTGTCATTTTTTGATGTTCTATTCGATTGTTTCTGTGTTCTTATATTTTGTAAAGAAGTGGTTGTACTCTTAGTTCCTCTCTAATATTCTCATTTCTAATATGTTATTTTCTTGTACAACCTTTCACAGTCTGTTGGAAGTTGGAAATTTATATAAGTATGAGAAATTGTTCTTCTTAAGCCCTTTCCTTCCCTGTGTCGGGATTAGGGCACTCATGGGAACTTATTGATAAAGTTAATTTAGTTACGATCATTTACCCATAGATGTCAGCGAATAATATGGGGTCAACCTAGCGCCTCGATGAGACATCTAGTGAGTAACGAAGGTACTACTGGATAGGAAATATTAGGTTGTGGATCTTTACGAGCCTGAAAATCGTCAGACTCGGAACCTACGGCATAAAGTATCTCCCAAATGACTTATCACTTGTATTTTTCCATCCTAAAAAAAGTCATCGACCACGGCCGAGTTTCAACCCGCGTCTCTCGGAACTAGAGGCCAAAAATATAACCACTAGCCCACTGCGGCCGACTATGAGTAATTGCAAATGACAAATATAATAAAAACCGTTATCATCATCATCATTATCCGGTATCATAACAGCTGCTGCCGTCTTGCACAAACCAAACGCCCTACCTCTCTGTCCATCCATTGATCTTTCTCCAATCCTCTGATATTCATAGCCGCTTGCACATCTCCTATCCAAGTTTTGTTTGGTCTTCCTCTCTTCCCCCTTTCTATTGGGATCCATTCCATAACAATTTTAGGCAATCTTTGCTCTGACATTCTTTTAACATGGCCATACCACTGAAGTATTTTCTTTTCTGTAATGCGCAGTACAGAGACTCTTGACTTCCCAACTCCTTTCAAAAAACGTAAAATAGAAAATATATAAAACTATTATTCTACCAATTATTCATAACAATAAAGACAAAAATAGACTAAAAATAGGGGGAAAAATAATACGAAATATAGTTAGAAGTTAACGGGAATGTCTGCGCCTTTCTAAATAACTTAATAGCATCTCTAAACGGTTGAAAAATGCCAATAAATCCAACTGGAGTTATATTACATGGATGCGAAAGACGGACTCTTACTTTAAGGGAGGAAAGGAGCTTACGAGTATTTTAGAATAAAACTCTTAGGGAAATTTTTGGACCAAAGAGACATGAATAGACAGGTGAATGGAGAAGACTACATAACAATGAACTACATGGTCTTTATAGGAAGCCAGATATAATAACAGTTACGTCTCGTAGACTGCAATGGGCAGGACATGTTGCACGTATGGGGAATGAAAGACATGCATGGAAGCTTCTTGTAAGAAATCCAGAGGGAAAACGCCCACTTGGTAGACCAAGAATGAGGTGGGAGAATAACATTAAGTATGATTTGAGGATAGTAGATTATACAGGGAATGATTGGAAAACATTAGCTCAGGATAGGGATGTATGGAGAGCATACGTCCGCGCGATCATGAACCTGCGGGTTCGATAGTGCCAGCGAGTTAGAGTTAGTTAATGTCTATGATTCTGGCTCCTCTTGTACACCCATAATTTATCTTATTTCTATATTTCGTATTGTATCCATTCTAGATTTTCCAGCTGATCGTATTAAAACATCCATTTCTGTACTTAAAATAATAATGAAGATACAAAAAAACAATATAGGAGACTCAAGTAATCTAGAATAGGAAGGGAAAGAACAATGCTAAAGAATTCGCAGGAAAAGGGGATAAAGGAAATAGAAAAATTGTAATTACACAAAACCTTGAAGGGTAATGAGACAACTCGAATGTTTTCACGTCCATTCAGGAGTTTACAGAGTAATTATTCAGTGTTGCTGGTCTCAGAGTTTAATATATGACGCGAAATGGACTGTAATATGTGCATGACAGGGACTCGAAGTTTTGCGTTAGTCTTATTTTGTGACACGCCATTAAGACTAACGTTTGTGGAGAAAATTGCTTTTTCAAGCTAAATTTGAGACATATGCTCCTTGCTTGACAGTTTAATAGCAAGGAATTAAAATGTATAAGCAACGTTTCTGTGCCGCCCTCACTTGCAATTCTTTATAACATTTTCTAAGAAATTAAGCAACTACAATGATAATGAATTCACGATTTCAACTTGTGCGCTTAACTTAAAAAGTGGTGGAATAACTGTAACACACGTAACTTGCATCAACCACATTACTATTTCGAAAAAATGTATCTTATATATAGAAATGAATGTTTGTTTGTTTGTTTGTTTGATCGTACTTTATGCGCGGCCATACCGTTGATCCGATTTTGATGGGACTTTTTGCAACATGTTCAGGAGATTCCCGGGATGAACATAGGCTATAAGAGAGTTGTGATACTCAATTCCTACACCCTTAAAAATAGCCCTTTGTAGTGGAAATCGTTAAAAAAGAAATTCGTTGGAAGCTTAAATGGCTTACGCTGCCTAAACCATATCAAATACACGAAATTAATGTAAACAGAATTGAATATCTCAAAAAGCTCTACCAAAAAGTCAGCGACAGCATATGTTTATCACTTACGGATAACTCACAATAACCATGTTTGTCTTTCATTGATGTCAATAAGTTCGAAAGAAGTACCAGTACGTAGATTCCTGTGCAAACATACCAGCATGGCGGATACTTTTTTACGGATAACTTACAATAACGAATATTGTATTTCAGCTCATTTATGCCTAGAAGATCGACATAACTAGATACCCGGACAACACCGCCTAATCAGCACGGGGTATCTAAAAAATATAAATTTATAATTATTTTTCCTTTTACTTATTCAACTAAACATAAAAGCACATTAATTTTCATTTACTTGGGCGTAGCAGCGCACGCCGGGTATTAGCTAGTATATATATATAACGTAATATCATGAGTGATTTCCCCTAGAGGATTTGGAAATCACTTGTTTGGACTATTTAACGAATAAAATTAAGCCATTTACTCACAAATCATTATTTAAATAAAGTTATTTTAAAATTTTATATACAGATTTTTAATTATTACACATCTTTCTGTGCTTAAAGTTTTATTTTTCTTCTCCACTCCTCTCTATCCATCTACTCCATGTCCTCCAGTCCTCCTGTTTTCATTCCAGATCATATTTCTTGTATCCACGTGTTTCGAGGTCTTCCTTTCCTTCTTCTTCCAGGTGAACACCATTCCAATGTTTTCTTGGGTAACCTTTCTTCTTGCATTCGTCATACGTGCCCATACCAATTTCATTGTTTATATCTTAGATAATCTACTATTGAATATCTAATATTCATTTTTTCTCCTATGACAGTGTTTCTAATTTATTCTAATTTTGAACATCTTATTTTAAAATATTTATATATTTAATGTAAATTTGAAAACAAATGAGAAATGTTTGTTTAATTTGTGTTTTTTCCATTGCAACTCGATCATATTATTTATTGCCAAATAGGATAGCAATATTATAAGAATGCACCCTAGAGGAGAAGAAGCATAACACAACTGTATATTATAACCAGCATTGTAGGTTATTTTATTTAGTAAACAACTCAGTAAAGTCATTATTTAAAAATACAATTATTGAACACACAATTATCAAATGTATAGTTCGAAGGAATCTGTTCATTATTTGCTATATTCAATATTTCTGTTTGAGAGTAAGTCACTGCAAAATAATGCTCTGACCTATTCGAATATTAAAAAGGAGTTGCTTTATTTATCACAAAAGCAGGAGCTGAAAAAAAATCAATGAAGAGCGAGGTAAAACACGACTGTCATTGTATATAAAACAAAATTAATTGAAACGTGATTGGTCATCGACAACCATTTGGTACATGGGTTAAATAGTCTTTCTCATTTTTAATATACGAAGGCTGTTAAACAAAGAATGATCATTATGTTAACACGGAAACATTTGGTTCTACGGCTGTTCCTTAGCTCAATGATTCACATATACGTAGCATAACTTTCAATTCTGTCCCTTCCGTTACCTTTCTGGGTGAGATGTAAGTCGAGATATCTTCATTAGTGTCTCAAGCTACAATGGAGGTGAGAAATATGGTGGTTTGAAATTCTGATTTTGTTTCATCAAATCTTCAGCTGAGACTTGTTCAATATTACATGAAGCCTATGAGGACTTTGGTCTTCCATACAGCACAGTTTGAAAAATGTTATAAATTGTTTAAAGATGAGGAACAGTTAATTTCAATAGATGATCTCTTCGCTTCTGTTATTGCTCTTGCTGAAGAAAACATCAATACCGCTGCTTTGATAATGAGTGACGATCGACGAATAACCTTGATAACTTCCTGAAATCTTTAAATTTTAATGTATTCAACTCACACATTAAAGTGTGGTAAATGCAATTTGGCAAAAAAGACCATATTTTATTAAACAGTCCTCACAGTTTACATGTCGTCGAGTAGAAAAATAGTCATCAAATAGGAACAGTTGTTCGGGTACAAATCGAGCAGTACTTTTTTACTTCGAAATAATCAAGTGTATATCTTCAGTATTCAAAACATTATTGTATATTATTATTATTATTATTATTATTATTATTATTATTATTATTTATCAGACTGAAATGAGATTTCTGAGAAGTTTAGTTGGCTGCAAACTTCTATTTTTAATAGATAAAAGAAGTGAAGATATTAGAAATGAACTAAATATTTTTTTAAACTTTTAGATAAAATAAAAGAATCTAGAAAAAACTGGAAAGAAGCTGTTCAAAGAATGAAAGATGAACACATACCAAAAATTATACTTAATTACAAACCAAAATGAGACAGGAATGTTGGTAGACCGAAAAAGAGATCGATTCAACTTTTTGAATGATAATCTATGAGATCGGAACAAGCCACAAAGTCTCAATCCGTGATTGTTGATGATAATGATTATTAGTATTATTATTATTATGCAACAAATAAGAACAGGAATGAGAGCAAGAGGACTGGAATATAGAAACAAATGGAGAAGAAAATTAAAACTTTAGGCACAGAAAGATGTGTCAACATTGAAAGTTTGTATATAAATAATAACAATAATAGTATTATTATTATTGTTATTATTGTTGTTATTATTATTATTATTAATATTATTATTATTAGTGCCTGCTCTTATTAGATATTTAATATTAAATTTATCACTTCTCACTCGGTGACTAGCTCTCAATGATTAGCTTTACTTACTAGAAATGTAATGCATTGATTTCCATTTTAAAGTGTTCTTATTTAAGAGACCGATAGATGGCGTTAGTGGAACAAAAGTTCACTGCTACCTGCCGTACGGGAATCGTATTAGTATAAGAGAAAAATCTATGTTTAAATCGTGATGCCTGATATCTTAAATCGTTAAAGCACTGATGTACAGAACCAGAGATATTGGGTTCAAATCCCGATTTAGGCATATATTTTTCTCTTCAAATCTACTGTTATTATTATTGCTGAACAAAATGTAATAAGAACGGTTAAATCTCGTAATCTGCATTCAGCGTGGCATGTGGCACGAATGGGGAAAGAAAGAGGAACATGAAAATTACTTATAGGTAAACCAGAGGGAAAATGGCCATTATTTAGGTCAAGAATGAGGTGGTAGAATAATATTAACCACGATTTGAGGTAATTGCATGTTACACTGAATGATTAGAAAACTTTACTTCAGGATAGGAATGAGCTTATATCCGCGAGGTAATGAGCTTCCGGTTTCAATAGTTCTAGTGGAGTATTTAGTTAATTATGCCTATTATTATTTCCAAACATGGCAAACAAGGTTTTGAATTTAAATGGAGAATAGCACTAGGAAAATCATTTATGTCGCCTTTAAATAGCATTCTTCGGACAAAAATTCACAAAACAAATCAAGTATTGGTACTTACAACAATATAACAACTTATGGGTCAGAAACTCAGCAGTTAAAGTTTCATAAACATTCTTAATTATTGTCATAAGTAATGCCACGAGTGATTTCCAAAGTATCTATAATTCACGATTCACGAAGTGAGGAGTGAATTTACCTAGAGAATTTGGAAATCAAGAGTGGCATTTGTTAGGACTATTTAACGAATAAAATTAAGCTGTTTATTCACAAATCATTATTTAAATATAGTTATTTTAAAATATTTATATATTTAATATAAACGGCGATGTTTCATTTGGTACGTTTCATTTGCTTCTTTTGTTCATCACTGCAACCAGATCATATTATTTATTGCCAAAGGAACGCAATATTGTAAGAATGCACTCTAGAGGAGAAAGAGTGAAACACATCAAACTGTATATTAATTAATTCCTGATGGTATGATGTAAATATGACAATTATATTTTTCTGGAATGTTATTACCTGGGTCAAAATACACTTAAGAAAGTGCAAACAGTGGTTTCTTATTTTGGTGGTATAATCAATTGCTACAAATGTTTTTATATTGACTCCCGCATGCACTATGTGTTGACATTCATGCACTATATATACAATCTGGTAGCCGTATTTCTTTGAGGCTCAGTGACTGCAAAATAATGCTATGACCAATTCAGAATGTTAAAAAGGAGGTGATTTCTTTATTATGATAAACTTTAGTTGGTAAATTCTAGACGAAACACGACTATGATTGGTTGTAAATCAAAAATCATTGAAATGTGATTGGTCATTGACTCCCATTTGGGGCATGAGTTAAATAGTCCATGAAAATTGACTTACGAGAGATCAATTATAATATAAAAACAAGATTAGAAAGAATATAATAAAAACGTAAATGGAATTTAAAATGTGTATTGGATTACGGAGTATGTGCAACAAAAGCAAATGCAATGCCATTTGAAAAGAATGGCTGAAAACACACAAACAAAGAAAATGTTAAAATGGCTGCAGATATTCAAGAGAGGGAGCCGAAATCCTAGCTGGAATCAGAGTGTATAAATTAAAGAAAGAAAAATATAGGGAAAAAATGGATTAATAGGGAATGATGAAGAAGAAATTTATTTCAATACATAACACATAGTACGTTGGGTACCGGAAGATAATTTTGTGTTTTAAACCAGTTTTAGATAATAATAATAATAATAATAATAATAATAATAATAATAATAATAAAAATAATAATAATAATAAATTATTATTATTAGCTGATACTTCTCTTTATTCCACCGCTGTGGCCCTACGCAGAGTGCCCATTTCGATTCCCGGTCTGGACTAGTTTCATTTGTGATGGTTTTTTCGGAGTTTTTTCTCACCTGTAAAAAACGTTCCAGGAAAATGTTAAGACCCGAACGGTCCCCGAATATCATCTGGCCATCATAACCATCGTCATATTCCCTATGTGAATGGTACATTACGTCGTAATGTTGTTTGTTTCGGAGGAGGCCCTTTGGATTAAACATAATACTTATTCCGGGAGACTCTCGATAGTTTTGTGTGATTAAAAAAAGTATTAGTTTGATCAAAAGTTTTAACTACTCTTTCGTCAGGTCGTTCCACTGTAAACCGAGGCGGAGTGGTGCAGCTTGGGGCATGTAAAAATAATGTGAAAGGTTAAACTGCGATGGAGAAGAAGAAAACACTCCTCGATATTATACGTATTCTGTATTCTGTATCTTAACAAATGAAATGTATTTAATTTTACAACAGCGTGCGTTATACAAATATGAGTTAATTTAACCTCATATTGAGTGAGAAACTGCGATCTGATATAAAAAATTAATGTTTGTTTGTTCGTACTTTATGCGCGACCATACCGTTCATCAGATTGTGATGGTTTCTTTGCAAAATGTTCAGGAGATTCCCGGAATGAACATAGGCTAAAAGAGAGTTGAGATACTCAACTCCTACACCCTTAAAGAAAACACCCTTTGTAGTGAAAAATGTGAAAAAGTCACCATTTTTTTACCATTAAATGGCTTACGCTGCCTACACCATAACAAATATACAAAATTATTGTAGGCTACACAGAATTGAATATCTCAAACTCTACAATTAAGTCTGAGACAAAGTATGTTTATATTTTACAGATAACACACCTAGCCATTTTTGTCTTTCATTGATGCCAAAGAGGCGGGGATAAGTAGATTCCCGGGCAAGCATATATTGCCATACCATTAATCAAATTGTCATAGGGCTTTTTGTAAAATGTTCAGGATTTTCCCGAAAGGTTATAGGTTATAAGAGAGTTTTAATGTTCAAGGCCTTCATCCTTAAAAATCATCTTCTATAGTGAAAACAACGTGAAAAAAATGCCGTTTTTTGTAAGCTTAAATGGCTAATGCTTCCTAAACCATAACAAATACACAAACCTATTGTACACAGAATTTAGTATCTCAAAAACGCAACAGAAAAGTCCGCGACAGCATATGTTTATCTTTTAGTGATAACTCACAATAACCATTTTTGTCTTTCATTGATACCAAGAAGATCGGGATAAGTAGATTCCCGGGCAAGAATAGCAGCGTACGGCGGGTATGCTTTTTTGGATAACTCAAAATAACGAATTTTGTCTTTCAGCTTATTTACACCAAGTACATCGAGATGCGTAGACTCACGGGCGACGCCGGGTAATCAGCAAGGGGTATCTAAAAATAACGATATAAACTTATGATTATTTTTCCTTTTACTCGTTCAACTATATGCAAAACGCGTTATCATTTATATAGGTGTAGCAGCGCACTCCGGATATTAGTTAGTAATTAATAAGAAATTTTCATATGGGTATGCGAGGGAGTACTAAGCAATCTAATATAGTTGGAGTCTATTTGTGATATTTTGTAATCAGTCTCTTTGATGTGGACAACTTGAAAACATTGCTGCACATCAATAAGTCATACGATTAATGTAATAATGTACTTAGGGACAGTTGCTGTATTGTTTGGAGAAACAGCGGTATAACTTACCCAATATATTTTCCTGTATTTTGTAAATCCTATAGAACAACAGTGCGCATGCGCCAGAGTTTATATAGCCAGTAATAACCCATTGGCCACATATCAATTATCATCCTTGCCTAGTAGGTTATTGCTGCTCGCCGCATATCGATTATCGATATCGTACTAATGTTTATATAACTTACACTAGTTGGCAGCGCGTCGCTGTGAAATTTAAATGACCATCTTTGCAATAAATATGTAAATCCATTTAAAATAAACAAATTAATAATATTCAAATTACCAAACGTTTATTAAAAATGGGTTTACACGTAAAACTCCGCAACGTCGTTCCAATGAGCGATTCCCCAAACCAACGATAACCCACCAGTGGGATGTTTATATGTTATCACTGGGAATAAGAGAGAAAAATCATAGACTGACTAATATACTCTGTGGAGAAAATAGCAGTGAACATCACAATATTGTCTAACAGTGTCATAATGTTAATGTTTTTCGTATTAAATAAATACTTAAAAATTGTCAAATAATGTTATAAAATAACTAACTCACTGGCACTATCGAACCCGTAGCTTCATGGCCGCGCTCTCCATACATCCCTATCCTGAGCCAATGTTTTCCAATTATCCCCTGTATAATCTACTTCCCTCAAATTTCTAGGTGTATTGATTTCAATGTTATAAAAATAGTTTGAAGAATTTTATATTATTAAAAAATGTTAGTAAATAGAGAAGAAGAGCTATAATCTACAACAAAAAAAACTTAAAAATCAAGGGTAAGTAGAACTGCAGTTGAGTCGCCATTAGATTTTTTCTAATTATGTCTCTTGATTGTCAATAATTTGAACTTAAAGTAAAAAAAAAATACTATACAATCACTTTTCACATTCATTATAGAGTAAGCCGTACAACATTCTAGCACTGACCTCTGCACTACATACATCAGCAATGAATCGAACGAACAGGGGAGTGACCGTTTTCTGCAACCACTTTTATTTCACCCTCATACCGTGTTTGCTGATGGGAGGGGAAAGGATAGAGTATGCCTTCTGGAAATGGAGAGTTCTGGCCATCAAACCTCTCCATTCCCTTTCCACCGATGTAGCTTTGCTTTACTGATTCAGTAATCCACTGTGGATATAAAACCAAGAGGGTAGAATAGATAGATGGATTTTTGTCCCTTCTGACTATATCCTCATTGATAGACTAGGGTAAAGACGCAGGATTACCACTCTCTAACATCGTTTTATTGCTAATACTCTTCAATACAATATTTACTAGTAGGCAGTCAATGAAATGATTTAGAGTTTAATTCTTCATCTACTTATATGACGAGAGGGTAAAAATAGAAACCAATAAACGACAGTTTAGTACTAAAGTGAATCATTCGTAATGTAAAGAATATATTTGGCTCAACAGTACTTTACCTTTCTCTTCATTTTCCATAGTACATTCTTGCCATTCTGTTACTCTACATTCATATTTTGCCTTTACTAACATTTGTAAAATGTTTTCAACGTTTTTCAACGATATGTTCAATGTTATTTTACAAATTTTAGGCATTTACGTATATACGACAATCCTTACATCGTCCTTAGAAAATATTACGATAGTCACTATCTATTTTTCCTCCTCTTGCAATGTTGCCACCATCAACGACTCAATTACGCTATTTTTTGTTAGGTTAGTGTGCATCAGAATAGTGTACTCCTCAGTAAATAATATGCATATAATTTATTTTGTTAGGTTAGGAAAGGAAAAGTTAGAGTACACCCTTAGACAAAAAAATGAGTCATCCGCAGATTCTATCAACCGACCGGGGAACTTCGTGAGCGCTCGCAGAAGCCGTATTCACATCAACACGTTTTCAGTAACTGTACTGGGTTTGCTAGTTAACGCAGCGCACACTCAAGCGACATGGAAGAGAGAGCTTGGCTTAGTGTGTTTCCGTGGTCGAGAGGTTCAACAGACATCACCTGCATTCGTAACCTTACGGGTTCGATTCCCGTCCTACTTTTTTTAAATTGAATGTTAGAATAGCATTTCGCCTGTAATAAGTTTCATATTTAATTTTATATTTGAGTTTTATGGCTTTAATGCACACACAAACACACAAACACATACATTAAAACTTTCTAATAAATAAATGAGGAAAGAAACTAATATCTTCTAAAATGAAAACTTTAACAAAAAACATAATCAATATCGTGTGTATGAACCCTCAGCATCTATTACCGCTCTCAATCTGCAGGGCATTGAAGTTGCCTTGTGCCTATGTTCTTGTGTATGCGCTGATCCATGGTAAAACTAGATATGATTCATTATAAACAAACTTGTTAGAGGCTGTTGCTTTTGTGCAGACGTCTGCGCATCACAGTCTATTGAATGCAATACATTGAAATTACCTATAACAGACCCTGAGTGTGGTAAATATAATTGTTACAAGAACGTAATTAACATTGATATAATTCAAATGTCAAAATAAAATGTTGTATTTAATTCATAAAAATGTTAATACAAATATCACGAAAAAAATTGTAATTTAATGCAAATGTAAATAATTTCTACCCATTTGTTTTTCTATTGTTTTATCTATATATATAAACAAATATATGTGTGTTTTTCTTTATTGACTTCTAAAACCGGTCAACCGATCTTCCTGAAAATTAGTATTATACAGGATTTCATATACGGCGAGTGTTTAGCCGTTATCTATTATGTTGTAAAGTCATTGGGTGTAGGAGTTCACCTGAAACGAAAATTTAGAAATCGCTCTAGCAATCACAATTATTGACGTTTCACAACAAAATCTCGGAATATCGTATTAGAATAAACCGAGATATGTATTCTTAAAAAAATCAGCGAAATCCGACCATTAGAAGTTTGAAATTAAAAATTTACTCTAGCAACAGCCATGTTTGGTTCGTCAGAGTGTATACCATATAATCAATGAACCATCAGTACTTATTTTGTTAGGCGTAGTAGCGCACGCCAAGTATTAGATACTATATAAATATAATAGAATACTTTGATTAAGATTAGTTTTTTTTATTTATGATAAAGTAGGATTTTACGATTTCAATATCATTGTGCAGAAATAATATAATTCGTTCCTGACACCACGTGGGTTACATGGAATTTCAGTGAAGTGTTGGAATATTCGCAGCGCCCCCAGTAAGTGGCCACAGCGCAATCTAGCAGAAGTATAATAATCTATGGGCATAGCAGTTTGCATGTATATGCACGTAGACTGACTCTATGGCATAGCATTCCAGGGCGCCACATCGCACAGATTGGAACAACTGTCCTAAGCAGTAATAATATTGATTATTATAAAATACGAGGGTTGGAGCATAAGTCAGGCAATTATTTTTATAATAATTTGAGCGTGGGTGAAACATTTAAAATATACATATGAGAGAAGAAGGAATAAACTAAATATAAGGAATGTTACAAGACTCCAAATATTTTGCTCCACATGTTTATTAAGGTAATTGTCATATCAATACAGTTTTCATGATACAGAATCATTGCATCACACCTTTTTATTTTTTTCACTCTCTTTTTTTACTCTCTTCCTCACTCACTCACTAACTCACTCTCTCCCATTCTATAGGTCCTCAAAGTAGTCCCCAGCAACCTTCACAACACGCTGCCAACCATGTGGGAGGCATCGAATACCATCTACTTCACCATTTTCCTCACCATGTGTGAATCTGGTCATGTGTTGTTGAACAGTATTTGTAATGTCCATTCGTGTCCCAAACCGTAAAAACAGAGAGTGAAACAAATAAAAAGGTGTGATGTAAATTCTGGAACATGTAAACTGTATTGATATGACAATTACCTTAATAAACATGAGGAGCAAAATGTTGGTGTGTTGTTAAATTCCTTAAATTCCGTTTATTACATGTTTTTTTTTCATATGTATATTTTAGATTTTTCACCCACTCTCAAATTCTCGCAAAAAAATAGTTGCCATGACTTATGCCCCAACCCTCGTAGTTTTGACAAAATTATGCTATGAGAGATATACAGATGCATAAATAGATACATCGGCAACAGGCAATTTAGCGATGAAACAAGAAGTTGCTGCCAACTCCATAATATGAGCAGTCTTAATTTTCCAATCTGTCTACAACACATTTACGTTCAGTTAGCATTGTAATCCAATAACTAACTCACTGACACTATCGAACCCATAGGCTCATGGCTGCATGGACATAAGCTCTCCATACATCCCTATCCTGAGCTAATATTTTCCAAATATTCCCTGTATTATATATTTCCTCAAATCATAGTTAATCGTATTCTCCCACCTCATTCTTGGAATACCAACTGGGCGTTTTCTCTCTGGTTTTCCTACAAGAAGCTTCCATGCACGCCTTTCATTCCGCATTCGTAACACATGTCCTCCCTATCGCAGTCTACGAGATTTAACTGTTTTCAATTTATCTGGCTTCGTAAAGACCGTGTAGTTTACTGTTATGCAGCCTTCTCCATTCACCTGTCTCTTTATATCTCTTTCGTCCAAACAATTTCCTGAGCACTTTATCCTCAAATACCCGTATTGTCCTTTCCTCCCTTAAATTTAGAGTCCATGTTTCGTATCCATATAATATAACTGGTAGAATAATAGTTTTATATATTTTCAGTTTAACGTTTTTTGAAAGAAGTTTGGACGTCAAGAGTCTCTGCAATGCATAATAGCACGCATTTCCAGAACTGAGCATATGTTTAATTTATTTGTGCATGCCATTCATATTTGTGATTATTGTTCCTAGGTATTTGAATCCAGTCACTTCCTCAAAAATTTCTCTCATTTGTCATTAGCTGTCCGTTTCCATTATATAATTATTTCTATATGTGACCATATATCTAGTTTTATTGATATTTATTTCCAGTCCCAGTTTCTTAGTGTTACTCAGTAGTATGTGCGTGATGGCCTCTAGTATCAACTCGCTATCGGCCAATAGTACTACATCATAAGCATAAACAAAGAGCTTATTGGTACCATTGAGTTGTAGGCCTTCTTAATCCTCTAAAGATTTGATGGCATGCTCTAGTACAAAATTAAATAGTAGAGGAGATAGTGCCTCTCCTTACTTCTACCCTTTGTGGGTTTCAAAAGTATCCGATAACTGTTTGCCTACTTGCACCCTACTCGTTGTGTCATTTAGACACTTTCTTACAAGTTAAAAAACTAATTAGGAATAATTAAATTTCAATGAAATGGGACAGCAGAAACGTGGGGAGTGAAAATTGAATAAAGTCTATAATTTTTAGAAGCATTTAAAGCAGTATGAAACAGTTAATTAGGTTTACGGCACATAAATCATTTCTAGTTCCTCCGTGGTCTATTGGTTACGTTATTTTCCTCTACTCTGAAGAGGGTGGGCGGTTGTCCAAGGATTTTGAGGGGGGGATAGAGCAGAAACCGAGGGTGTAAGTTCTCCGGGAAGGGTTTCAAAGGCGTGGAGTCCCAAACCTGAATATTTTAGGGTCTGTAGAAGAACCTCAAGCTTTAATTAGTGCCCCTGAGCAAACTTTAACTGGTCTTCCCCATCCAAGTAACACGTTAGTTAGTTACTAGATGTATCATGGAGGTGATATACTGTCGATATGTCACTCATTGACATCTGTGAGGAATTTAGTGCAACTAAATTAGCTTGGTCAAGAAATTCCCTCTAGATGAGCAACCATGTCTCCAAAAGAGACATATTGGATACACACATATATACAGGTAACTTATAAACACGTATGCAATTTTATATTATCAGAAAAAATAAAAATTCCTATTAGAAAATAAACCAGTAGAACAAGTGACAAAATATAACTTCCTAGGTTGCGAAATATCATACACAACGAAACCAGATATAGAAAAACTAAATAAGTTTAATTATATAACGGGGACACTAAAACGAACTTTGAAAAATAAAGCCAGAGAAGACTCTATAAAGATATTATACAAGACAATGGCAGTTCCTATTATTACTTACGGATCCGAAACATGGACAGTGACGACACAAAAATCTGCCAGAATCCAAGCTACCGAAATGAAATTCCTCAGACCAATAGCATGATATCAAAGAACTGACAAAAACACAACACAGAAATAAGGCAGCAACTAAAAGTGGAGGAATTAAACACAACAATAGTGAAATAAAGAAAAAAACTGGAAAGAACACTTAGCAAGGATGACTGAGAACAGAATACCAAAAGCAGTATATAACTATTCACCAAGAGGAAGAAGTTTGGGAAAACCAAAGAAAAGTGGAAAGAGCAGCAAATTGGAGCCGGAACAGGATACCAAAAACCTAAACCGTGACGAGAAGAAGAAGAAGAATTTAGATAGTTAACGTTGACTAATGCTTATTATTATTATTATTATTATTATTATTATTATTATTATTATTATTACTATTACTATTATCATTATTATTACTGTTATTATTATTACTATTATTATTATTACTAATATTATTATTACTATTATTATTATTACTATTATTATTATTACTATTATTATTATTACTATTATTATTATTATTATTATTATTATTATTATTATTATTATTATTATTATTATTATTATTATTATTATTATTATTATTATTATTATACAGATTGTTACAACTGACTTTGTTTTCTGTTCCAAATTTCCATCTACTTATTTTATGTACTTCTTTTCTTCCCATCCCCATCCTTCCATGCATTGCTGGATATAATTTCTTAACTGTGATTAGATCGCCTATATCTCTTTCTCCCTGATGGAATCCAACGTAAAATATTGTTTGGGCATCTTCTAACTGTAAAATTCGTATTCATCAAAATTTTATTAATAATTTTGAGCTAAAAGCATTTAGAATATTGACGTATCTATGAATGTTTAATATGAATGTATTTGTATTTCGTAATATAAACACACGATGGAGAGAAAATGTAACTGTTCCTGTACTTCGAACTTCTCACTATTCCTCATCCTTCCTTGTTTCAGCCACCCGACTCTGGAATTCCCTCCCCTCGTTTATCAAGGAGTGCCCGACTCAAAAACAGTTTAAAAATAAACTCACTTCATATTTCCTTAGACAATATAATATATAAGCGTGTTCCATGTATACTTTTCTTATTCCTCATCATCATCATTATCATAATCATCATCATCCAGGGATTAAGCCTGTTGGCTTGTTCCGGTTTCATGAAAGCTTTATGTTTTAAACTCTCTTTACCTGGTCATTTACTTAATCTAATTATAGATTATTATTATTATTATTATTATTATTATTATTATTATTATTATTATTATTATTATTATTATTATTATTATTACTATTATTACTATTTTTTCATTTCTTTCCCTGGTAAAATTTATATAGTGTAGCCTATATCTATTATGTATCATAAATCAACATGTAGATAATTCATAATTCTTATTGTGTGCATAATTTAACCCTGGTGAAGTGGAAGAGAAGACTTTAAGGTATTAGCTCGATCAGATAAAATAAATAAATAAATAAAATAAGAATAAAATTAAAATATGGAACCTATGAACAAGTGGGGATGTACTGATAGCTTGCATCTAGTTTATTTTTGCAATTTTCGCGAATATGAAAAGTATTCAAAAACACAACTCGAGAATTCACCATAATAAAAAATGCAATTATGGCAAGTTTATTATTTTATTCATCATCATCATCATGAACAAATCCGTTTTAGGTCCCGTGACCTGTGACGGTAAACCTAACGAAGATGCCTTGATCTTTCCACCGATATGTTGGTCTTCCTTGTTCCCTATGTCCAGTTAGAGTATACTGCAATGACAATTTTCGAAGCATATTTGTTTCCATTCTTCTCAGTTGATTTTTTCAATTCTTGTTGGTATCTTTCTGTATCTTTATTTAAACTTGGTATTCCAAGTTTTTTCAATGACAGGTGTTCCTTCGGTGATCCAGTCTATTAACTCCAAATAATAATAATAATAATAATAATAATAATAATAATAATAATAATAATAATAATAATTAATTAGTATTATTATTATTATTGTTATTATTACAGGAGAATATAGATTGAAGATATCTACAGAGAAAACGAAAATTGACATTTCATGGTGTAGATCGTGTCAGAAGTAAAACTGTATTTCACAATTAAATTTTGGAACAGGTGAATAATTTTACATATCTAGGATGCAACATCTCATATGAAGAAGAAAAGAATGTAAATGCAAAAATATCATTTTTTAAAGAATTTTAGGGTTAATAAATTCTATCTTCAAGCCACAGATAGTCCAAAAGCATTTAAGACTAATAGTTTATCAAACACTGGCTCTTCCAACTCTTTTGTATCGTAGCGAAGTATGGACATTGAAACAGAAGGATATACAGACACTTAGATCTGCTGAAATGAAATACCTTCGGAGGATTGCAGGATACATACAACTAGATCACAAAAAATGAAGACATCTTAGCAGAATTACACATGGAACCTTTAGAGAACATTTTTTTTTTACTATAAGTCAAGATGGAAGATCACAGGATACCCAAACAAATGTTAAGATATCAACCTGCAGGAAGAAGAAGACCAGGACGTCCACTCAAAAGACTTCCGGATGGTGATTCTCTTGAGGCCTAAACAGGTCAACAAATGACCTAAATTCGTGAATGTGCTATGAAGATGCTGATTATTATTATTATTATTATTATTATTATTATTATTATTTAAAATAAAAGTAAAGTAAAGTATAGAAACAAAATTATTAAATTACGATTCCAATATATGGCGCGTGCTCAAATGGATGCCAGACCTTCCGATGATATTCAGGAGCTAATTTCACTGAGCAACAAAAAATAAACTTTTTTGTCTTAGAAAGAAAAATATGTGATTGTAATAGTATTTATTCTCCTGAATTCAAATATCATATCGGTTTTTCACCATCACGCAAGGTTTTCGAGAGGCAGGAATTTATAATTTCAAACACTAATATTTTGTACATTCGTAACTACACAATATTCGAACATTCGGACTCGCCTAGAAAGTAAGAAATTAAGATTTTCTGCTATATTTCGCCTGTGGAGCATCCCTCTTGATAGTCCAACAATAATCAGCCAGCATATTAGGATTCCATTTGCCTCTTCCATAGCTAAAATCGCCTGACTTAGTTCGTTTGGTTTTATTTTACAATGGACAAATGGACGAAAAAAAGTTTATTAAAAAATCATTATTTAAATCCATTAATTGAAATTGAAAAAAAAAATCTATGGGTGATGGAGAAATTCCGAATTCATATTTGAAAACACGAATTGCATTAAGTACAACTATTGGTACTCTTGAGACAAAAATCACGTTGACCAGTGTATTCGCCTTTGCTATCTTCTTCTTCTTCTTCTTCTTCTTCTACTATGTCTTCTTCTTCTAAGCCCATGTTTCCCTTAACAGAGATTCAGACGCTCTCCCCCTACAGGGAAGCATTTGAACTACATTAATTTAGTTAACTTGTTTTCGTACGGATGTCACTGGAGTGGCCCGTGATCAGCGTACCGCCTCATACTGACATCTAGGAAATCAAGGTAGTACTAGGATGGGAAAATTCGGTAAATTTTGCTTAAAGGCCTTTTCATTCAGGCTTAAGGATATTTTACGAGCCTGAAAATCTTCAAACTCGGGACCCACGGCTTAAAGTCCCTCCCGGAGGACTTGCTCCTTGGAATTTTCCATCCTAAAAAAATCCATCGACTCCGGCCGGGTTTCAACCCGCGACATTCGGGACCAGAGGCAAGGAGCATAGCTACCACTACACCGCGGCCGACTTCGTCCACCGCATTCTACTTTATTAAGTCCAGTACTTCGAGATAGTACATTGCCGAACTATCTCTTTATGTCAGTAGAAATATACTATTTTCAAGTAACGTTAGATGTACGTTTTATATATATATATTGTAATAAACATCGATACACAGAAGTATATATTCCCAAAAAGTATTATGAAGAAATTGCAACACGCTATAATGCTATAATAATATTGCAATAATTTTTTGAATACGCAGAAACAATTTTCACGTTACAATGTGATAAATCTGAACAAAGCAATATAAATGATGAATCATTTATAGGTAAAATAATATTTAATAGTATATTACGATGCGAGGTTCGGAACTGGCTTTTACAGAATCGAGGACAATGTTTACAAACCGAGCGATAGCGAAACGTGCATTGTAGATTATTTTTTGCGCGATGGTATTTTCAAAATAATAAATAATAGTAAAATAATAACATATTTGTTGGAAATATTTGTGTTCATTTTAAACAATTGACTAACGTTAACAGTGTGAGCAATGTTTATCAGTTGAAACAATAGGAGGCTGTGAGACCAATTAGTTATAAAATAACAGGAGGCGTGAGACCAATTAGTGATAAAATGACAGCAAGTACATTGTTATCGTTTTATATTGTTTTAAGTAAAGTTCAGTTCATTTAAAATGCAGTGATTTGTTTTGTAAAATGTGTATTAACACTAACTTTGGGATATTTTTGTATATATATATTTATTTATTTATGGTGGCCACTAGATGTCAGGGGGAACGACTTCCCGCTACATATTGTGTGAATTGAGAATACTGCACATATAAGAAAAATGTATGTTTGTGTTGGAATACTTGAATAGCTCAGTTGGTTAGAGCGCTAAATGTACCGAGTTTAGAGACTCGGGTTCAAATCCCGACTCAATCATTCATATTTCTTTTCATATCATATATATATATATATATATATATTGTATGCAGTATATATAGAGGTTTTACTTACCACACGCGTGCTTGTAATAAGTAATATTACAGTATATTTATTATGTTGTCAACCCCGAAATGTACGAAGTTGAACTTTCAATCATGGCCGCCATTGCTCTAAGTAAAACTCAATTATCGCACAAAAATATTAAGCAATTGCTTTATTGTTCATATAGTAAATATAATTTATAGTGATCAATCATAATTTTCTTCCTTAATCCTTAAACAGGTAAGGCATCCCATACGATATATTGATATAATTTATTTTATATTGTTTATAAAACAATAGAAAACCAAATGAGTTGAAGTTAATTAAATTTGTGCCAAATTTCATAGTAATGTACAACAATAACTTATTATTTTACATTATTTTGTTTCCATTGCTCTCGGAAACATTTAAATAAATAGAACGAGGAATTGTTGTTTCGCCAATATTAATATAATATTAATTTTAATGCTAATAGAATACATTAATATGAAATTTATTTATTCATATATTATTATTGTGTCCACTGCTGTGGTCTCGAGGTAGCGTGCTGCCTTGTCACGCAGCGGGCCCGGGTTCCATCCCTGGTCGGGACAGTTTTTGTGGGTGAGGTTTTTATCGGGGTTGTTCCTCTCCTGTAAGACAAATGTCAGGAAAACTTTAAGGTCCAAACGGTCCCCGAAATCATATGGCCATCGCAATCATCATAATTCATATTCATCTTAGATTAAGCTTAGAATTAGAGACTCTCCTGGCGCACCATCATCATCACCCATCATATCATCGGGGCAACGTAACCCAGCCTACTAGGCGCCTCAACCTCAGAGTGTGTTACAAGTACGCCATGCCAGGAGAGAACCCCAGGAAAGTCGAAAGACAACCTGGGGCATTTGCAAAAAAAATATATTATAGTTGTTATTATTATAAAATGCAAGAGGCACAGATATAACGTACAGGGCGAAAGAAAAATAAATAGCAAATGTTTTATTCATAATTAATGCCACGAATGATTTCCAATTTATCCATAGAATTTGGAAATCAACAGTGGCATTTATTAGGGCTATTTAGCGAATAAAATTAAGCTGTTTACTCACAAATCATTATTTAAATATAGTTATTTACAAATATTTATAAATTTAATCTAAACGGTGATATTTGAAAACAAATGAGTAATGTTGTGTTTCACTTGTTCATCACTGCAACCAGATCATATTATTCATTGCCAGAGGATCGCAATATTGTAAGAATGCACTCTAGTGGAGAAAATATAAATCACATCAAACTGTAATCAATTAATTTCTGATGTCCTATGATGTCAAATATGTCAATTACATTTTTCTGGAACGTTATTTCCTGGTAAACAATACGTTTAAGAAAGTGCAAACAGTGGTTTCTTTTTTTTTGTAGTATAATCAATTGCTACAATGTTTTTATATTATCTCCCGCAACCGTGATAAGTTTACATTCGTCCACTATTTATACAATCTGGCAGCCACATAGCGTCACTGCAAAATAATGCTATTACCTATTCAGAATGTTAAAAAGGAGGAGCTTTATTTTGCAGTGATAAAATTGAACTGATAAAATCGAGGTGAAAAACGAATGTGATTGTTTGTAAATAAAAAATCATTGAAATGTAATTGGTGAATGACTCCCATTTGGGGCATAAGTTAAATATCACTTAAAAATCTACGATATAGAGAATATAGAGTTCGGTTGGTTCTGGGAATTCAACACATTAACTCAAGGTCGTTTGTATTTTTAGGCCCAGACTTGGCTCAGTGTAATAAAATATGAAATGGGATAATTATATGATAAAATAGGATATTATTGCCTGGTTGCATGAAATGGAGAGATGAAGCAGACTAAGAGCAAATCAGTGTTTTGTAACAAAAGTGGTATGCTCACATTATGGGATCAAGTTGCGAACACAATAAGCTGTTTTATGCTGAACGACTAAATGAGATTAAGCTTAGTTAGTATTAGTTGAATTAATGTGGATGTTTGATGAACAAAGTTATTGTTCCAACTATAAACTAATATACGCCAAAGTTTCACCAGATGAGCTATGAACTGCACTTTGCAATGATTTGTGTTATGTCTGTGGAGAAGCAACTCAAATAAATTATTACAATATAGTTCGATTTCACATGAACTGTTATTGACTACATAAACAAAATTAACAGAGTGATTCAGAATATTATTTACGCAGAAGTGCCAGAAAGGTAAAATTAGAACATGTCACAAATAAGGAAATTAGAAACATAATGGAAGTAGAAGAAAGCAGAATTGAAAGAATTGAGGAGAAGGAATTAAAGTGTTTAGGACATGTTTTAAGAATGGAAGGTGAGCGATGGCCGAAGCAACTATATCAATGGCAACCGACCAAATATAAGAAAAGAGGGAGACCAAAGTTAACATGGAAGGAAAGCATAGAGATAGTAATGCAAGCAAGAGGGCTAAGCATTGAAGATGCCCAATATCGTAGGCTTTGGAAGTTAGGCACGGGAAGACGGCAGCAACTGTAAAAACCCGAAGGTAGATTAGATTCAGAATAAATAATGGGTATACCGTATAAATGAAGGATATCTACATATGAAATAATAAAATAAACCAATCTGCAATGCATATAGACCAATATCCAGAATTTCATTGAAGACATAGAATAAAATCGGTAACTGAGCGACCTAGAAACGATGCAATGGTAAGTTTTCGTCTCCTAATAGGATTGCATGGCAAAATGTATATTTAATGGTGTAATTCAGAGATAGATGAGTCCTTATCCATGAAGAAAGATATAATGGACACCATCACTTCACTAGCTACCCGCTATTCATCAACATGAATTGCCGATAAATATAGGAGGCTAGAGACAAAATGTCCACCGCTGTGGTCTCAAGGTAGCGTGCTGCCTTGTCACGCCGCGGGCCCGGGTTCGATTCCCGGTCGGGACAGGGTCCTGGGTGAAGTATTATCGGGGGGTTTTCCACACCTGTAAGACAAATGTCAGGACGCTTAAGTCCAACGGTACCCGAAAATTTTCCGGCCATCATCATCATCTTCATTATCATATCATTATCATCCTTCATGATGTGGAAAGCAACGGGAAGCTACCACACCTATAATTCCTTAGTAAAGCTGCAAAGCATAGCATGAAAATGAAATGATTGCAGTGAAAGCTGCCCAGGGGCAGAATTAATATGGATGGATGGTTGGAGATACGAAATATAATGCTGTAGAATGATTTGCATCATTTGATTTATCTGTAAAGTATATTGATATTAAAGAATTAATTTTACTAACTTAAGTGTGTTAATTTTATTTTCTAGTAGTTTTAATGTTCTATTCTATAGAGTTCTGCCCGAGGGCAGGTTTTTCATAGCATTTTCATGCTATACTTTGCAGCTTTACTAGGGAATTACAGTTGAGGTAGCTTCAGTTGCTTTCCACATCAGCAAATGACGATAATGATGGCCGGATGATTTTTTATTTTTCTTTTTAATGTTGTCTCTGGCAAATGTATTGTTGAAGCCAATGCATTAAACAAATAAAATAATAGATCCTTGATATATGTCCACGTCTGTGGTCTCGAGGTAGCGTGCTGCCTTGTCACGCAGCGGGCCCGGGTTCGATCCCCGTTCGGGGCAGTTTTTCTGGGCGAGGTTTTTATCGGAGTTTTTCCTCACCTGTAAGACAAATGTCAGGAACACCTTAAGGCCCAAACGTCCCTGAAATCATTTGGCCATCATCATCATCCTTCACCGGTGTGGAAAGTAACGGGAAGCTACCACACCTACAATTCCCTAGTAAAGCTGTAAGCATAGCATGAAAATTCTATGATTGTAGTGAAGGACCTGCCTTCAGACAGAATTGCTATGGATGGATGGATCCTTAATGTGTTGTTAGCAAGAGAGAACTCATCTCCGAAAATTTATAATTAGAATACTAGATTAATACCTAATCTTGCAGAGTATTATATAAAACCAATATTATCTTAACTGAAGCTATACCTCGGAAGATAAATAGAATGAAACAGAAATTACCTTCATGATTGTACTTTTATCATTTTGTAACATTCTTAACCTCAATTTATTGGAGAGCAAGACAGTTAATATTATCAGTGTTACATGCTGCACAATATATAACAAAAATGTAATTGTGGCACTATAGGGCAGAAAAGTGTGACTATGTAAAGACCCTTTACCAATCCAACATGATTATCACGTTTTGCATTAATTATGAATATAAAATATTTATAATTGAGGCACCCGGTGTATTAGTGGCAGAAACAAGATGAATATTGGTTTTGTGCAAAGAGAAGCTAATAAGTTATTAGTAATAACACATGGAGGATTGAAACATCGGTGAGATGTGTCGTTTTCGATTTGGTTCTACAAAACGTTCACTGTTTTTACAAAGAGACATAAAATACGTTTGGGGCAAAGAATCTTATATACTCAATCTAGGATTTAAAGAGAGATCAGGGCTTTCTTGGTTTAGGTTAAGGGCATGAACACTTTTAAAAATCAGCGACGACCACGATACGCGAATATGTCCAATGTGGGGGAGCTTTGAAGACGAGATACATATATTAGGAAAATGTAACGATTTGGAATATTGGAGACGTCAGTTAATACCGGAAAAATTTCTAAATTCCAATCGTGAAAGGTTGGCATGCTACGAGTTATTGGTAAGCCTAGAAAATTGGATAAACGTGGTTATGTCTGGACAAAACGCGCAAAATAAGTACAACACACACATGAATAAATAAATGTGTTAAGAAATTGCAATACCATTAATTCTTAATAATTCTACATGACCAAGTTAATTAATAATTTAATTATATTGTTATCTAATTGTAATATTATTGTGTTTTTTTGTTTTAAGTTACATTATTACCAAACAATAACTTATTGCGGTATTAAATAGAGAGACTGAAATAAGCATTATGAGGCAATCCATTAAGCTGTTATTGATGATGATGATGATGATGATTAAATATTTCTGATTTTTACTTTCATGTTAACATACTATATGTTTATGGTCCCTATTTGGTATCCAAGACTAGATCTGGATCAAATATAAAACAGATGTTAGCCTAGATATTTGTCATTTTAATTTTAATACCAATCACTTACATCGCTTTATCTGTTACATTAATCAGTAGCAAGGCAGAATTTTTATTTTAATAAGACGTCCAAAATTGGATCCTCATAAAACAATTTGACCCTCAGGGGTCCTCATCTAGAGGATATGTGGATGGCGACCACAAGGTGCCCAAGCTGAGCAAAACATTTCTTCCACTTACTTGTGTTTTGCACTCTTTTAACTTTAATATCTAACCTCCCTTGGTTAACTCTTGTTTTTTTCGACCCCGACGCTATTAGGGCATCCGAGGGCTAGGGAGTCTTTCCTTTCTTCCATTTCTTCTTTCCTTTATTTTCTTTTCTTCTCCAGAAAAGCCTGACCAGAGGCTATAAGATGGCAGCCCCATCACTGGTCTTGCCTTCTTTTGGCCAGCAACCAATCGAAGGGACTATTATTATGCTTTCAAATCTTATATGAGAATTTTCCGGAAGGATCAAACTATTTACGCTGGAGGGAAAATTTTCTATAGGATCGTAACAGGCCTTGGCCTAATACTTGGAAGGAAGAAGAAGAAGAAGAAGAAGATAAAACAATTTGTATTAATATATATTACACTGGTCGACAAGGTTTTCTTCACGAGAAATCTGATTAGAGAATCTAGTGCATTTTTTTCATACTGAATTCAGATATGGAGTTAGAATTTTTCCATCAGGCACAGTTTGTTTTGTGACAGCTACTTTTTAAAATTGATTTTAGCATTCTCTTTGACCTATCATAGGAACCTTTACCTTATATGTAGCATGGTGAGCGTCTTCAACAGCAAATTTCCACAATGGAAAAGAGATATCAAGGCAAGTGGTGTTCTAATATGTTGGCTGACTACTGTTGCACCAAGAAGAGAGATGTTCCAGATGCAAAATATGCCCGAAAATCACTGTGTACCACTTTCTAGGTAAATCAGAATGAGTTAGATGGATTTTATTAAAAACTATAGAACATGTAAATGAATATCACAGAAAACTCTTGGCTGATAGGAAAAAACTGAAATGATATTTAAATTCAGGATAAAAAACACTTCTAAAATCTCATATTTTTATTCTTGTGAAAGAAAAATTTCAGTTTTATCGACCAGTGTTATCTAAGAAAATATCCAACGATAGTCAATTAGAATACGAATATACGGCACTCGTTCAGTTCATTTATTTTAAATAATGATTTAGGCTGAGATCTTATAGTCCAAAAGAAACCCCTATCTCTTTGGCCACTTAACCAAACACCTGTCCATCTCTAGAAATTTGTATCGTCATATTCAATAATAATGTTGCCGGTTTTAACCATTCGTTATGTCTCGAACTTAAAAATTAACCTTCAGAGAAATAAATTATTGGTTCTTATGTAAAATAATGATGTTGAGGCGTTCTGCATATCTTTGAAATTTTCTTCACTGTATTCTCCATTTTTCATTAGTTCAATTAGCACATTAACAATAAATGCCAGAGAGTTAAATCTATATGCCTAAGTCTGCGAAACATTAGCAGCTACGTCTGGCTTCAGTTCAAGGGGTAATAGGTTTTATTCCCGGTCACTAAGAACGGCTTTTAACTTCCTTATTTACTAGAAGGGATAAAACGGTTCATACTAATTTCCAAAATCTCTACTTTCGATTATATTGTACTTTCTTAACCTGTTTTGCCTGTTAAGTTATGTCTGCATACGTACTGCCTGGGGCTCCTTCTGTGTTAGGTTAAATGGGCATAGGGGTTTTCTGAAATTAGAGATCCAATTAAAGAATACTGTATATGGTGATGAATTTAAGGGTATACAATTACAACGCCAGCATTGATTTTTTTCCTGCAGAAAAACTTTAGTAATTAATTAGTCTAGGGACTTGCTTTAGCCCCAGGACGAATCTTTTCTTAGTAATGAGAGCAGAATTGAACACTTTAACTGGACTGTGAAACATGCCACTTGATACCAGAGAATTTAACTAATTAAAACTGAATTTATTATATAGTACTGTTAATTAATGTTATGTTTTCTTTAATGATAAAAGATCAATTTTGAACTTCTCATTTTAATATACCGGTACCACATTAATGGTCAGTTTTTTTTGTTTATTCTTGTGTTTGAATTATGATTTGCAAGAACAACCCCTGTTAAACCTCTAGTAGTAAATAAAAATACAAATCCTGTGTTTATGGCATAGGCAATATAATTTGGAAATCTTTAAAGACGATATGCATTATAATTATATACGTTTAAATCTATGTTTTTTTGTGTCACAATTGATAAACGTTTAGGAGATTTATAGGATGGGTAAGACATGTAAAAAGAATATAGAATGAAATAGGGCCATGTAAGCTTCTTGTAGGAACACCAGAGGGAAAATGACTAGTTGGTAGATCAGAATAAGATGAGAGAATAACATTAACCATATTTTAAGGGAAGTAGATTATACAGGGGATGATTAGCTCAGGATAGGGATGCGCGGAGAAATTATGTCCGCGCGGTCATGAACTTACGGGTTCGATAGTGCCACTGAATAAGCTATATATGTATAAAAGAGTAGTAGCAGGAATAAATATGAGAACTTACACATTTAATAATAATAATAAATAATAATAATAAATGTGCACTCAGGTTGAGCATTAGTGGTGGTTTAGTCTTTGCTGTAGTCTGTAATGGGTTTTGTCCTTTTCGCACATGTTATGATGTGGTATTTGCCGCATCTCTGTCCACACAACACACACTTGCATTCTTCGGTCGGCTCGTGGAATTTCTTGTTTGTACATATCTTGTTGTGAAATCCGTGTACTGCGAGTCGTGTTGTGACGTGTCTCTGGGGGTTGCACTCTCTGGTCCATCTGTCGTCCAGCATGGCAGTTGTGGTGTAGAAATCTATGTCTATTTCCTTCTTCTTCCTATTTCTGATGCTTATGAATTTCTGGTATGGTTCTGTGGATTGTAGATAGAATTGGGTTCTTATGTCCTCTATGAAGTAGGTCTCTCTCATGAGTTCATAAGCAAAACGAGATGGCGCTGTTTTTCCTATTCTCAGGATCCGTTTCATGAACATTGCTTTCACTTTTTCGATTCTTATCAGATCTCCGATCTTAAGTTTTTCCCAAATTATCTCTATTCCATATGTAATAACTGGTGCCACTGTCGTTTTGAATAACTGCATTGCTGTACCTGTCGATAAGTTGGCCAGATTCGGGATATTGTATGATGTTCGGATGGCTGCCGCTGCTCTTTCTTGGATGTGTATTCCGAAGGACGTTGCTGTTGTCTGTAGAGTGAATCCTAAATATTTGTATTTTCCCACTTTTTGTAGTGGTTGATTGAGTAGTGTTATGTTGTCTTTTGATGTTGATTTTCCCCCTTTTCTAAATGTCATCTGGACTGTTTTCTCTTCATTTATCTGCACGTTGTTCTCCTGTGCCCAGATCTCTAATCTTTTTATTGCTTTTTGTATGTCCTCCTTTTCTGTAGCTCCTATCACCATATCGTCTGCATATAAGATTAGTTTTGCTTTTGAGTTTTCCTCGATTATGGTGTTCACGTCTGCTGTATAGATGTTAAACAGTGTGGGGCTCATGGGATCTCCTTGCAGAACTCCGTTCGTCTGTACTATATCTTCCGAAATTTCAACATTGTTGTTTACTTGGACTATGTTTCGCTGTAGGCAGGCTTCGATTATTCTCACTAGTGGGTCTTCCTTTCCGATCATCTGTTTCAGTTTCTCAATGAGCTTTTGTCTGTTTATTGAGTCAAAAGCCTTCTTGAAATCGACGAATACTGCATGGTACTTCCCTCTTGTATGTCTTAGGGCGTCTTCTATTTGGTCCATTAGATATTTCACTGCTTGTACAGTGCTTCTGCCTTTCGTAAATCCAAATTGGTTTTCCGGGATGTGTCCCTTGGTCGCTTCTAGGAGTCTTTCATTGAGGATCTTTGTGAACACTTTAAAGGAGGCGTTTTCTAGCGCTACTCCTCTGAATGAATCAGGTGATGCTCTGTCCCCTTTTCCTTTATATAGTATCTTTAGGGTCGCTGTGTTCCATCTCTCCGGAATTTCTCCTTTCTGTATGCATTTGTTCATCAAGTCTTTCCATAGTTCCTCTAAGTTGTCGAGCGATTCTTTGAGGTGTTCCATGTAGATGTTGTCTGGGCCTGCAGATTTTTTGTTATTCCCTCCATTTATTGCCTTTCTGAGTTCTTGTGATGTTATCGGTTCTTGGATCTGTGTGAGTTTCGTTTTGTCCAAGTCATATGCTCGGTCCATGTCCTGCTTATTCAGTAGGTCTGAGAAGTGGCTTTCCCATTTTTGTATGTGAATTTCTCCTGTTGTGGGTGAGATTCTCTTTTTCATGCTATAAACGGATTTGATTTTGCGTCCTCCGCTAGCTTTCTTCCTTGTCTTTCTGTATATTCTTCTCTTTTCCTTTTTAGTATTCCTTTGTAGTTCCTTCTCTTTTCTGCGTACTTGGTTAGGTCTTCCTGTCGTTTGTAGGTTTTTGCTATGTGTAGTGCATGCAATGTTTCTTTCCTTTCCTTGTAGCATTCTTGGTCGAACCATATTTGTGCATATCTTCTTTTTCTTACTTTTATAGCTTTCTTCATCACTTGGGTGGAGATTTCTAGGGCTTCTTCGAGTTTGCCTTCTTCTATTAGATCCCTTGCTTTCTCGATGTTTTCTTCGTTGAGTTTTATTACTTCCTGTTGTATTTGCCTGGTGTATATATTTGGTCCATTCGCTTCTTTCCTCGTTTGTGGTATTTTCATATGGAAACTTGTCATTATCGGGATGTGTTTCCGTATGGGTGCCGCTGCGGAGTTCCATAGCCCGTTTTGTTTGATTAGTTTTAGATTTTCTCCTTTAAAGAATACTAGATCGATCGTGCTGTGGCCGTTCTGTGCGAAATAAGTTGGGGTATCCTTTGTATTCGCTATTTTGAACCCTTCCTCTTCTAGAGTCTCTAGCAGAATGTGTGTTTTGGCAGTTTCCTTATCGAGCCTGCAGTTAAAGTCTCCGGCGAGTATTACATTTTTATCTGCTTTTGTTTGTTCGATGGCTGTTGATATTTTATCTATTATGTTTTCGATGGGAGCACTTGGTTGTATGTATATTCCTATTATTGTTACTGTGGAGGTTTGTACTATGATCATGTTTTCCTCCTTGGTAATTCCTTCAATATCTCCTGTTCTCCCTTTTATGAAACATGTGACTCCACCTGCTGGTCTTCCCTCCGTCGGGGTTGCTAGTGCATGTATGGCGTAGTAACCTTGTAATTCTATGTCTTCGGTAAGGAAGGTCTCTGTGAGTATCATGACGTCCGTATTGTCTATTGTCTTCTTTGGTATGTAGGGTAGTGCATTTCTTATTCCCTCTATGTTCCATAGTAGTATATTTATTTCCTTATTCTGCTGGGGTTCATTTTTCTTTGCCACGTTCTTGTTTAAGTTATTGTAGTTCCACCCCGTCGTCTTCTTCCCTTCTCCATGAGTATCTCCGAAATCGAAATCTTCTGACCTTAATTCCTTGTGGCCAGAAATCCGCGTTCTGTGCGTCTTCCAGGTAGATGTAAGGGAAACCGATCTTGAAAGCTTTTCTGTCTCCTAGGGTGTGAAGTTCTTCACATTCTATATTACCCTTAATGCCGTTTTTTTCCAGGAATTTTCTTATGTTGCTTTCGGTGGTGTTGCGTTTGAGTCCTCCTATGTACATCCAGGCCATCTTTTCCGCTGCTTGCAGTTCGTCGTCTTCTTTCCTGTGCCCTTGCCCGGTTATAAACGGTCTGCTGTCTTCTGTGTATCTTATTTCCCTTTCTGTTTCTTTCTGATAATTTCTGTTCTTTTCTTCGAAAGCGTTGGTGTTTTTCTTCATCTCTCATGTTATTTGTCCTCTTTTCATTGTAGTTTAGTTTCATTGGTGTCTTGCTTATTAGTCTTTGGTTAATTTTCTGTTCAATCTTTTTGTCCAGCTTGTTTTCTAAAAAGTCTATTATGTTTTCTAGTTTGTCGTTTATTATCTCAGTGTTTATTGCTGTCTGGTTGGCTCCCCTGTCTTTGTGTTTATTGTCGTGAGCTTGTTTCTTTGTACTGGTCGGTGCGTGTTGTGTTGTGTCTTGGTGCTTCTCTTCTTCTCCGTCAGATGTAGTGCTGTGGCAGACACTATTTGTTACTTCTTGTAGATGGACAAGAGATGGCGCTACTTGTCCCGCTGGGCAGCTGTCTGGTTCCCGTGCCTCTATCAATTTGCCATGTGTAACCTCTTTGTTTTGGTTATTCTCATTTTCGTTCATCTTAGTATCTAGTTTACATTTCATTGATTTAATATAACTACGTATGGTTCTTACCGCATTTTGTAGTTCTTCCTTCGTTTCCTTCTTCAGGTAACCTCCTATTTCCGTGATATTTTCCACACTTTTTAGAGCATTCTCTAGCTGCCGTTCCGTCTCGTCCGCCATCTTAGAACAAAAAAAACTTACACATTTGAGGGTTGGAATATTTACCGCTACAATGAGAAAGAATGAAAAACAATGAGAGAGAAATGAATGCTGTCACGAGAATGGAACAAATAAAAAGCAAAACTAAAATCCCAGGCTGTCATCTTGTTGGAGAGTGATGTTTACCAGCAAGAGTGAACTTTAGTCAGTAATAATAGAATAGTCCGGAAACGCCGCCGAAGTCGGCAACTTGTCTGACAGCAACGTTTTACAGTGCGGTGTCATTGTCCAGCTGAGAGCAGAGTCAGTTTTACAACTTCATACAAGCGTGCGGACGCTAAGTATTTCATGTGTACGCAATGCGTGTCTTTGGTATTCTATGCACCACATTTCTACTGTGAATTGAATAGTTTACAATTCACGTTTATATGCCATATATATATATATATATATATATATATATATATATATATATATATATATATTTGTAATATTACTATGGCAATTAATATATCGGGGAAGGTAAATTTATAATAATAATAATAATAATAATAATAATAATAATAATAATAATAATAATAATAATAATAATAATAATAATAATAATAATAATAATAATAATAATAATAATAATAATAATGCTTTATTTTAGATGGCAGAGTTAAAACCTTAAGGTCATTTCTTCCACTCAACTAGCAAATAGTAAAATTATACAAACATTACATACTTATTACAATTTTAAAATATTATTACAATACAGACTAAATAAAAGACAACGGTGATGTGATCTAATACTAGCTAATATTAAGAAAAAACATGGAATATCATAAAATGAAACTAATATAGAATAAAATAAAGTAAGTAAAGCTTCCTAGATGATTATTTACAGAATGCTGAATATAGTTGTTATGCAGTTAATGTTTTCAATATGTGGAACGTAAGATATCAGTAAATTTCTATTTAAATAATAATGGTAATTGACAATGCCTGACGTCACTGGGAAGCGACTTCCATGCTATAGTAATAGATCTTGTGTTAAGATTCGGAGTGTCGTAGTATAGACATATCCTGTGCTGGTGTTATCATAAGTGGGAGGAATTTAGAATTTATCTAGGAGAGTTTGAAAATCAAGAGGAGGTGGAGTGGCATTTGTTAGGACTATTTGACGAATTATTAAATAAGCGCTTTACTAAAAAATAATTATTTGAATATAGCTTACAGGTGTTCTTAAAAATATTTATATAGTTAATGTAAACGGCGATGTTTGAAAACAAATTAGAAATGTGAGGTTATGTATATTCACTGCAACTCGATCATATTATTTATTGCCAAATAGGATCGCAATATTGTAAGAATGCACTCTAGTGGAGGAATAATGAAACACATCAAACTATTATAATCAAATTATAGGTTAATCATTTATATTTTGAATAAACAACTCAGTAAAATCACTGAATCTATTCATTATTTGCTATATTCAATGTATTTGTTGGAGAAAAATAATGGTTTAACCTGTACAGAATATTAAAAAAGGAGGAGCTTTCTTTATCACAGAAGCAGGAGCTGATAAAGAGAAATCGATAAAGAGCGAGGTGAAACAGGACTGTCATTGGTGTAAACCAGAATTCATTGAAACGTGATTGGTCATTGACTACCATTTGCGACATGAGTTAAATAGTCGAAAGGTAAGAAGAATCTTGTGATCTTGTTCCTAAATTGTGATCAGCCGATAAATTTTGAAAACGTGTTGATACATAACTAGGTAAATATGAGTGCAGGATTTGGAATAGTAAAGCATGTGACTGTAAAGTTCGTCTGTCATTTAGGCGTAGCCATGAAAAGCCCTGAAATGAAGGAGACACGTGGTCATTACGACGGAGATTGAATATAAATCTAATGCATGCATTATGAACACGGTATAGTCTAACAGATCAGTTTTTCACATGTCCATTCTAACACTGAACGATGTAACAAAATTAGCAACAATAATCAGCCCTCCTTTTTTCATTGATTAGTATAAGTTAAATTGCATTGATTAATGTTTTAACTACGTTACTACGTTATGTGACGTAATTTATAAGGTATATGTACTCTTGTACTGGCATTTAATATTCAGTCTTCCATTGGGCTCAGTCTTGATAATGGATACGTAGTAACCGAAAAGCGTTGACTTGTTTTTAAGGGTATGTTTTTAACTTAATAGGGTTGTATTTTATTTAGCTAAGATTTTTAATTTAGTATGTCCTTTGCATAGCGATTCATTGGGCGTGAAATAGCTATGACTAATTTTGTCCAGAGTCCTCATATTTCAGCTTGAGGTTTATTGAAAAACTATTATCATTATAGGATTCGATATGCAGGACTTTAATAAATTGGGAACGTAACTTATTTTCACAATTTTAAAGAGATAGAACAGTTTAGGTTTCAGTTGCTACCGGCGGGATTTCTCAGGTCAGAACATGGATTATAGGCGTATTGGGGTCACTTGGGTGGGGAGTCGTGCGTGAATGTAAACATGTACGTTATTGGATACAATAAGCACGAGAGGGCAAAATTGCGCATGGATGGAAAATATATATATATATATATATACTCCAATAATTAATATATGTATATATATATATATATATATATATATATATATTCTATTTAATTTGCTTACTTGTTATAGTCAGCTACTAGGTGGCAGCGAAAACAGAGTTCTCGCGACATCTATTAATAATGGAGAATATAATAAATACAAAAAATATATATATAAGAAAAATAAGTCTTTGAATTGGATTCGCCTGGTGGTGTAATGGATAACACGCTGGGTACCGACCCAGAGTTCCGGGTTCAAATCCCTTCCAGGCATTTATTTTCCTTATATGTTATAATAAGTTTGCATTGCTCAATGTCAAAAATTTAATTATAACATCGATAAAGCATCACTGCTATAAAGTAAAAATATTCCCTTTAATTTGCTTACTTGTTATAGTCAGCTACTAGGTGACAGTGAGGACCGAGTTCTCGCGACATCTAGTAACAATGGAGAATAATATATATATATATATATATATATATATATATATATATATATAAGAAAAAATAAGTGTTTGAATTGGATTCGCCTGATTGTGTAATGGATAACAAGCTAGGCTAACGACCCAGAGCCCCGGGTTCAAATGCCGACCAGGCATTTATTTTTTTATCATGTCATATATGTCGTTTCCGATCTCCAATTGTATTATTTATTAAGTTTAATGTGATTATATTGTATAATTTTCTAAGTGTGTGTGTAAATTTAACTTTGTTTTGAAGACTAATTTTAATAGCACAAATGACCAAGTCACAAGTTAAGGAGATATGTAGAGATGGTTACATAGATAGAGAGAGAGAGAGAGAGAGAGAGAGAGAGAGAGAGAGAGGTTATTTTAACCTGATTTTATATATTGGTACAGCTTCGTATGTCTGTACAAGGTCCAACTAACGTCACGGAATCTGATGTTCTTTTATTTTAACTTTCACTTAAAAAGTGACTATCTATCACTGGTCCTAGACTTTAATGGAAATATAATTATCTGGTTCTATTATTGTGAACTAGACGACTCTGTTGTCTTTTCCTCATTTATAAATTTGTTTATTGATAATTGTGGTGTTGGTGATGTTTTAGGTAAATGATGGTCCTAATTTGCTGATATTTGCCCCTAATATTCAGTGAAACCTTAAGAAACCTCAGTCTGAACAGAATTTTAATCCGGATGCATCGCTTGAGAAGCGTAGATTATTGGCCAACATTATTTTGTTTACTGTTTTATTTCGTTTCTATGATTTTCCAATCATTCCTTGCATAATTCGGTTCCCTCAAAATCATGTTCTCCCACATCATTTATGGCCTACCTACGCGATTTTTTATGGTTTACCCTCTAAGTTTCCATGCCCTTCTTTCATTTCCAACTAGTATCTCTTTCATTTCCAATTAGTATCTCTTTCATTTTATTTAGTATCTTTTTCTTTCCCAATTAATATCTTTTTCTTTCCCAATTAATGTCTCTTTCTTTCCCAATTAGTCCCTCTTTCTTTCCCAATTAGTCTCTCTTTCTTTCCCAATTAGTCTCTCTTTCTTTCCCAATTAGTCTCTCTTTCTTTACCAATTAGTCTCTCTTTTTTCAATTAGTCTCTCTCTCTCTCTCTTTCCAATTAGTCTCTCTCTCTCTTTCCAATTAGTCTCTCTTTCTTCTCCAATTGGTCTCTCGTTTTTTTCCAATTCGCCTCTCTCTCTTTCCCAATTAGTCTCTCTTTTTTCAATTAGTCTCTCTTTTTTCAATTAGTCTCTCTCTTTCCAATTAGTCTCTCTCTCTTTCCAATTAGTCTCTCTCTCTTTCCAATTAGTCTCTCTTTCTTCCCCAATTGGTCTCTCGTTTTTTTTCCAATTCGCCTCTCTCTTTTTCCCAATTAGTCTCTCTTTATTTCCGAATTAGTCTCTCTTTCATCCCAATTAGTCTCTCTTCCTTTCCCAATTAGTCTCGCTTTTATTTCCAAATATTTTCTCTTCCTTTCCCAATTAATCTCTCTTTCTATGCCAATTAGTCTCTCTTTCATTTCCCAATCCGTCATATATCTTGCTCATCGGAGTATACAAGACTTATCTGTTGTTATTACATATTACTATGAAGAACGATGATATAGAATAGATTGTAAATTGTTTCAATTAATGGTTTTGTCATAATTATGTTTGTTTTTTTAATTATAGGCTTAATGCTAATAAATTGAGAAGGAATAAATGAATTCTAGTAAAATATTAAAATTAATGAGTTGCTTTATAGTTTTTAGTATGTATGGCCCAAGCTTATGAAAATGGGAATGTGTATGCCATGATAAATAGTAACATAATGAAATTTGTAAGTATGCAAGGGTTAAGGAGGGTTGCGGTATAACTCATTCAGGAGGGGAAATCGGCAGCTGGTGGTGTCACGTTTACAACATGAAGGATATGCCAGTTAGGGTAGGGCAGAACCTAGACACAGACTTATGAGCTATTAAGGAATACAACCCCTCCGCTAGTTTATTATTCATCAAAGTTTCCAGACGTGGATTCTATAAAATTTACAAACTTCTAAATATCACGTGCACTATCATATCGTATTTTAAAAATTAAATTCAGTTTTCTCTGCCCGTACAGATTTTCAGAGTATCGAGAAATTAGTATTTTGAGACGTCCATAATGCATTTAGTTATAAATGAGGTGCATATTCGAAGTAATAGTATGAAACATGTTGTTTAGCTAGATTTTAAATATCGCCCTTTTAGCAATTATAAATTATTTTTATCGAAGACAAAATTGTGAGGAAGAGCGAAATTCGGGCCCAGTGATTACATTTTTATTTATTGACCAGCTACTACCTGACGTGCGTTGCTACGCCTAAATAAATCAATATTGAAGGTTAATTATATTGTATATCCTGCAATAAACCAAACAAGCCGGTTGCTAGAGTAAATTTTTAATTTCAAATTTCAGGTAAACCCCCACTTCTAACGGCAGGAATTCGCTGATTTTTGGATACCTCGGTTTATGTTAATAGGATATTCCGAGTTTTTGTTGTGAAACATCGATAATTGCGATCGCTAGGGCGATTTTTAAATTTTCGTTTCAGATGAACTCCTACATATAATGATTTTAAAACATAATAGATAACGGCTCAAAACTCTCCGGATCCAAAAAAACCTGTAGGATATATATTATGCAAATTTTAACGAAGATCGGTTGAACCATTTAGAAGTCTATAAAGGACGGACAGAAATACATTCGTTTATATATATATATATATATATATATAATATATATATATATATTTAATAATTTGATATGTTTCCGTATTCAATTTCATTAAATATTAATTTGACTTAGTTGAATCATATTCTACTGCATTTTCTCTTAAATGTCTTTTTATGGGCTAGATTCTAGTTGTAAAATGGATAAGTTCCACATTATGGTGAGCGATAATTAGATATTTGCAAGGTTCCAAACCTAGACGAAGATCTAGGAATAAACGGTGTGATAGTTCATATCAGGATCTGGTTACAGGAAGAATATGGATTTGGGATGAAACGCATTGAAAAGGAATATCTGGTGGAAGTCCATTAGGGAGACGAAGGTCACTACAGAGCTGTAGGATCAAGCAAGAAGAACAAGAAAAAATTCATGAGAGAAGGAAATGCATGAGTATCAATATGTGGGCGTGTGTTTATAATATATATATATATAAAGTATGCGTATTACAGACTTCTAGGTATTGTAGAGGGGACTTAGTAGATATTTTTGATAACGAACATATGTCCGGAAACTTACCATTTCAACTTAAAATAAGTTCGAAGATCCAAACAAAATGTGCTGGTATCGTGTGTCTTGTGTTTCAGAATAAGTATTATAAACTTGTGGGGGTTGTACTACACCTGTCGAGTCGTAGGAATATCTTCTTGCACGTATTCTAGCGGCTGCAGAAACTATTGAGCACACACCAGATCTTGTAGGGCGTGTGTATGAAAACATGCGTCTTAGAACAAAAGAGTTGCCACATGGAATCACATTTTTGTAGAACTCCTGTAATATTCAACATCAAATTAGCACCAAATAATGATTATAGTTTAAAAACTTATGAAAACCAACAAAAAAGAAAAAAAATTGAAAATAATAAAAACTCAGGAATCTATCAAATAAAATGTGCAGATTGTGATAAAGTATACGTAGGGAAAACAAAGAGGAATTTAAACATTAGAACTAAAGAACACATAAGAAATGTAAAAAAGGGAGAAGTAGAAAAATCTGCAGTAGCAGCTCATGTTTGGACAAAGAAACACAAAATATATATAAATACAAAATTATTAAAACAGTTAGAAAATACCAATGAACTCACAATATGGGGAAAAAATCTATATACAGAAGAACAAGGAGAAAATTTTGAACTTTGAAATTCCCAGAGAAAGGAACCTCATTACCAAGTTCTTTGGAACACAGATCCAGGGCCGACAACTTGAAGAAAAGTAAAAAAAAAACAGTTTGTGAACAAGCTGAAGATGGAGCAAAAGCTTTGAAACGATCGTCCAACAAAATAAACATATGAGGTAAGAATGTTAAAAAAATACAAACTCAAATATTAAATTAAACCTCATAATGTAACTTCTAATGATAAAAAAAACTCCAGTAATACTTACTCTGAATCACAAGACACACGATATCAGCCCATTGTGTTTCTATCTTCAAACCTATTTTACATCAAAATGGTACGTTTTCGGATATGGGTCTCTTATCAAAAGATTATCTACTGAGTCCCTTCTACAACCCTTACAAGTCTGTAATACTCGTTCTGAAACACCCTGTATATATTTTTGCAATCAAGGAACAGGAATAGGCACAAACGGCAAACCATGACCATGAGCACTGTTATTATCAATATAGGTACTTCCCAAAAACAATCAGTGAATTCCATATATCTTATATAAATGTGCTATATTTAAATTTTTAATCAAGATTTTACAGATTTTGATTTTTCATGTTTGTTAAATTTCAGATTACTAGAGTTTATAGTGGAATTATTGGATATTATATAAATATCAATATAATAAATAAGGTTTTTGAAAAATTGGTTTGCTGAATCTGGTATACGAGAGTTTTCATCTAGTGAGTAAAGTGTTGTGAAAATTTTATAGTCCCGTTTTAGATATTTCCTCAGAAAATATTACCAATAATTTAGGAAAACTTACTTTTCTTTAATTACTTAAAATATAGTCTGAATTGTTTAAAATCTCTAACAAAAAACATAGGTTAAAAATAAATATTCCCTTATTAACACAATATTTTTATTAATGTCAGATGGTTTGAATCAGGGATGTTATGATTATGAGCTATTTTTATCTCACTTGATAGCTGACTCTCATTAAAAAAACTAATATATAATAATGAATGTTTGTTTGTTCATACTTTATGCGCTGTCATACCGTTAATCCGTTTGTGATGGTGCTTTTTGCAAAATGTTTAGGAGTTTCCCAGGAATATTGTAGGATGTAAGAGAGCTGTAATACTCTACCCTTCCCCCCATAAAATCAACATTTGTAGTGAAAATAGTCGCTTTTTGGACGCTTAAATGGCTTACGCTGCCTAAACCATAACAAATACACAACAATAATGAACACATAATTGAATATCACATAAACTTCCACAAAAACGTTAACAACAGCATATGTTTATCTTTTACAGATAACTCACAATAACCACTTTCGTCTTTCATTGATGCTAATAAGATCGGGTTTGAAGAATAATGGAATTTATTGCCTTTTTTTCAGAATAAAGAAAATACATATGCATTTACATTGCGCACGGGCCTGCATCGGGTTATGTACATTACCGGGCAAGCATAGCAGGGCACGGCGGGTAATCTTTTAAGGATAACTCACAATAACGAATTTTGTTTTCGGCTCATTTATGCCAAGAATATCGGGATAATTACATTCCTGGGGCAATATCGGGTTTTCAGCAAGAGGTATCCAAATATAATTACGATATAAATGTATCCTCTACTTATTGAACTAAACATAAAAACACATTAATAATCGACTTTCAGCTCATTTATGCCAAGAAGATCGGGATAAGTGGATTCCCGGGCAACGCCGGATAAACAGCACAGGGTATCTAAAAATAATTACGATATAAATTTATAATTATTTTTCCTCTTACTTATTCAACTAAACATAAAACACATTAATTTTCATTTATTTAGGCGTAGCAGCGGCGGTGGGTATTACCTAGTAACTGATAAAACAAAAAATGTATATCTGACAATGGATGCACAAGAAAACCGGGAACAATAACATATTCTAGTTTAACACGTTGTCACAGCCTGCGCCTTGTAAATCACAACTGGGCTACAGTAAATTGAATTTTACGTGCAGTTATATTGTGTTTAATAGAATAGTTTATTTTTTACACGGGAAAGCTTTTAAAACTTTGAAAAGTGAATGAGAGCAAATGCTCTAGAAGGCAAAAATGTCAATAAAGTTAAAAACGTTAGAAAAAAATTGTATTTTATTTGCTCTAACAAATTCATACTATTTTACGTGGGTTTCAAGCTCACTTAATTTTATGTGTGACTTACATCCAAACACAGACGAATAAAAAGTAACTTGTAATAAAAAATCTGATTCCAATTATCTGACACAATTACTTTTGTTGTGTTATCTATGATGTAGAATCGAACATTCATTTTTGTAATATTTTACGCCTTCATGTTTTATCGGGTTTGATAAAGTTTTATTTACAACAAAAAACTTAATTTCACCATTTCCTCGCACTATCTCATTTAGTTTTATTTAATTTACCTTAAACAGTATATTACTATGCGAGGTTGGGAAGTAGTTTTTACAGAAGAGAGGAAAATGTTTAAAAATCGAGCGATAATGAGGTTTTTAATTTCCGATATTCTGTAAAACACTTCACAAACGTGCGTTATACATTATTTTTTGCGCGATCGTGTTTTCAAAATAATGGTTAATAGTAAAAAATAACATATTTGTTGGAAATATTTTCGTTCATTATAAACAACTAACGTTAACAGTGTGGGCAATGTTTATTAGTTGTAAGTACAAGAGTCCGTGACTTCAATTCAGTGATAGCATGGCCGCAAGTATGCATTTATTGTTTAATATTGTTTCAAATAAAGTTCAGTTCATTTAAAATGCAGTGATTTGTTTCGTATTATGTACGTTAACACTACATTTTGGATATTTTTTGTATATACATTGTATGTATACTACATACAAGGCAGTGGTTTTACTTCCCACACGCGCTTTGTAATATGTAATATTACAGTATAGTTATTTAGGTTGGCAACCCCGAAATGTAGGAAGTGAATTTTCAATCACGGTCGCCATTACTGTAATTTCGACAAACGCACTATCGCGCAAAAAGATGTATTAAATCATATTGTAAAGGGACACAACAACTTGGATTCTAGTTGCTAAAGGAGAAATTCCTTAGGTCGGAACGGATATATCGACGTGTTAGGATCATTCCTGGGAGGAGGAGTTTCCAACAGAAAAGAAATATAGTAAAACCTGTCTTAGCCAGAAACTTGTAGAGACTGAAAAAATCTCCAGAACGGTACAATTTTATAAGTAAAATCGTCCTTCATAAGGCGGAAACCTTCATAACACGGAAACTGAATGGTTTTTAAAATACCAATATTTATTTTTTACCTCAGTAAGACGGAAAATTATTCTTAAGAACGTTCTAATTACAGTATTAATGTCCACACGTGAAAATTCTGCATATGACGCTTTCTGCATTATATCGTTTTACCTTCTTGTGTTGCCATTGTATTGCAGAGATACCCTTGCTTATGTGTGACAGCGGGGAATCCCTCGCTTTTCCTTGCTGCTTGCGTTACCTGCGAGGGAGTTGGGAAACTCTCCAGTCTTCCTGTAGTTGAGTTCCTAGTCGCTTTTGTGTAATAAAGTTGTTTTGCGTTTTCCGTGCAAACTGGGCCGTGTTATATACTATTTTGTCTGTTTTTCAGGCAATGCGTTATGTCTTTTAAACATGAATGTAAAACCCTTACTCTGCGCGAGAAAATTCAGGCTTGTAATTTGGGAACCCTTTATAAGAAGGAAGACTGCCAGGACGGAAATATATTATTAAAGAACCGTGATGTTCCCTTACTGTAAATACTTTGGACACAGTAACAAAACTGTGAGGGGGAAAGAATGGGAGTCAATAAAGAAATTTATATTATTGATGAACAGAAGACCAATATGCTAATTATTTTCGATATTCAATGTTATATGTTCTCTTAGTTGAATTGTGTTATACTGTATGTGTGTGCTTGTGTATGCGCGTGATGAAGTCTCAATAATTCATCATAACCTGATCATTCATTTTGTTTCATTGTATTTCATCTGCTCCTGTGATGGTATGACAGCCTTGGTCAGCCGACATCCTTGTATATCAACATTTTATAATTGAGGCTTCATCTCATCTCATCAATTCACATGGTATTATGCCGGATACGAGTAGAGAGTTTACGTTAATAATAATAATAATAATAATAATAATAATAATAATAATGTTAATAATAATAATGTTAATAATAATAATGTTAATAATATTATTATTATTATTATTATTAATATTATTATTAACTAATATATTGGCTCTATCGAACACGTAAGTTCATGGCCGCGTGGACATAAACTCTCCATACATCCACATATTTTCTAATCATGCCTTGTATAATCCACTTCCCTCAAATCATGGATAATGTTATTCTCCCACCTAATTCTTGGTCTACCAACTGGGCATTTTCCCTCCGGTTTTCCCACAAGAAGCTTCCATGTAACTCTTTAATTCCCCAAACGTGCCACATGTTCTGCCCATCACAGACTACGAGACTTAACTGTTCTTATTCGATTTGGCTTCATATAGGCCTACATATCATGTAGCTCACTATTATGTAGTTTCCTCCATTCACCTGTCTCTTCATCTCTTTTTGGCCTAAAACAAATTCCTAAGAACTTTATTCTCAAATACTTGTAACGTGCTTTCCTCACTTAAAGTAAGAGTCCATATTTCATATTCATATAATATAGCTGGGAGAATAACTGTTATAGGCCTATATATTTTCAGTTTAACCTTTTTTGAAAGGAGTTGGGACGACAAGAGTCTCTGTAATGCATAATAGCACGCATTTCCAGAATTCAGCCTATCTCTAATTTCTTCGTACATCTCATTCCTATTTGTAATTATTGTTATTATTACTATTAATAGATAACTATAGATTTATTCTAAATGTGTTGGAGATGATTTTTTTGTTGACCACTATAATTTTATCTCAAGCGTGGGAAATTAAAATTATTTTCCATTTTTTAGTTTGGTTTTCTAATAAAGCGAGTTGGTTTAGTTTTTAAAACTATTATTTATTTTTTTAATTTTTAGTTTAATTGGTTGTCATAAATCGGAATCCCATGAAAATTTAATCGCTTAATACTCTTCTAAAATATTCTCCGGGCCGGATTTGAACCAGCGGCCTATGGATTACTGAAATTATATACCACTACAGTCCACCGCTCTACCAACTGAGCTCTTACAACGATTGTCTAAAAACTCGATAAGTCCGCAACCTATTATATCGGTTTTTATTTTGTTAATGTCCTGATGAATCTGGCAATGGTTTTAGAAAACAATTATGAAATTATTGTATTGTCATTGTTCCTTTACAAGTATACAAAGTTTCAAGTCAATCCAATGTTTTTAAGTTGGTGAAAATCGTGTTCAAACTTCAGTTGCATAGATACAGGTCAAGCTAATATAAAGCGTGTAAAATAAACCGGGTAGATCGTAAAGCGATATAAATAAGTAAAGTGTGCCCGAGCATGCACATTAACTCTTTTGATATTTCAAAAATAACTAATGCATATATATATAACATGATAAGAAAAATAAATGCTTGGACAGGATTTGAACACGGACCTCTGGATTGATACCCCAGTCCGCTACCAAATATGCAACCAAGCAAATCTAGTACAAACATTTATTTTTCTTATATATTACGAGATATAGCGGGAACTCGGTCTCCACGGCTCCATCTAGTAGCTGCTCCTATAACAAGTAAGCAAATTAAGGATAATATTTTTACTTCATAGCAGTGATGCTTTTTCGATGTTATGATTAAATTTTTGACATTTCGTAATGCAAGCTTAATACATTATAAAAATGAATTCTTGGACGCGATTTGAAGCCGGACCTGTTGATTGATACCCCACTGCGCTCGCTACCGATTACGCTACGATTATATATATATATATATATATATATATATGTGTGTGTGTGTGTGTGTGTGTGTGTATGTGTGTATGTGTGTGTGTGTGTGTGTGTGTGTGTGTGTGTGTGTGTGTGTTAAAATTAAACTTTTGACATTGAGCAATGTCAAAAATTTAATTACAACATCGGTAAAGCGTCAATGCTATAAAGTAAAAAATTCTCTTCATTTGCTTACTTGTTATAGAAGCTACCAGATGGCAGTGGAAACCGAGTTACCGCTCCATCGTGTAATAATAAGAGTATATATATATATATATATATACACACACAAGAAAAAAAATGTACTAGATTTGCCCGATGGTGTAATGGATAGCACACTGGAGTACCAATCAAGAGGTCCGGGTTTAAATCCCGTTCATGCATTTATTTTCTTATCATGTCATATATATATATATATATGTGTGTGTGTGTGTGTGTGTGTGTGTGTGTGTGTGTGTGTGTGTGTGTGTGTGTGTGTGTGTGTGTGTGTGTGTGTGTGTGTGTGTGTGTGTGTGTGTGTGTGTGTGTGTGTGTGTGTGTGTGTGTGTAATCTCCGCTCGTTGATGTACCTGTGGGTTCGATAGTGAAGTTAGTTAGTTGGAATATAATTTTTTTATTAGCTGAGTGTAGAAACATAAAAATGATGTACCGTTCTTCCTATTCACAAGATAAGAAGGCCAGGATACGCGCGCGGAACACAATGGTTCAATGTGACTCACCTCAAAGCCGCACGAAGGAGTATTATAGTCTCACTCGGATGGTTAACAGTTTATATAAAAACGGGTGTCGCGCGGCAATACTTGACATGCCATGTTGTCACGTTTCTCATAGCGCTATGAGCGTTTATTACACAAGGACAGAAGACATTGATTATTTATGTTATTATTTAATTTTATGTTATTATTTGGTATTAGTCCACCGCTGTGGTCTCGAGGTAGCGTGCTGCCTTGTCACGCAGCGGGCCCGGGTTCGATCCCCGGTCGGGGCAGTTTTTCCGGGTGAGGTTTTTATCGGGGTTTTTCCTCACCTGCAAGACAAATGTCAGTAAAACTTCAAGGCCCAAACGGTCTCCAAAATTATATGGCCATCATCATCACCACCACCATCATCCTTCACCGGTGTGGAAAGCAACGGGAAGCTACCACACCTACAATTCCCTAGTAAAGCTGCAAGCATAGCATGAAAATGCTATGATTCCAATGAAGGACCTGCCTTCGGGCAGAATTACTCGTACTATGGATGGATGGATTTGGTATTGTTTAACTTTTAAAATTAAAATTATATATGTATTTATTTTTATACTAATGGTAAAGTATTATTATTGAGCGATAACGAGGAGATACTAAGGGCCAACACACGCACTCTATTGAACACTGAGAAATTGGGACTGGACGTAAACATCAATAAAACTAAATATATATTCACACATTGAAATGCATTATATAGGCCTAATGGAAATGAACATCTAATGACAAATGAACGAAATTTTGAAGTGGCTGATTTCAACTATCTAGGAAAAATAATTACAAATAGGAATGAGATGCACAAAGTATTTAAACATAGGCTCAATTCTGGAAATGCATGCTATTATACAGGGACTCATGTCTTCCCAGCTCCTTTAAAAACTGTTAAACTGAAAATATATGAAACAGTTATTCTCCCAATTATATTATATGGGTGCGAAACATGGGCACTTACTTTAAGGGGGGAAAGAATATTACGAGTATTTGAGAATAAAGTTCTTAGGAATTTTTTGTTAAGCCCGATGGGGTCAGGAATTTTAAACTGACCCAGATCTTCTGGCGGCACTATGGCCCTGGGATCGACTCAGCCTCTAACTGAAATAAGTACCAGACACTTGTTCTGGGGTAAAGACGGCCATCACGCAGGTCTGACAACCTGGCTGACATCATATGTCCAGAAAAGTGGGAGCCTTAACCTCCTACTACCCCATGGGCTTCCTAGCCCTGTAATGGGATACCTTTACTACCTTTTATATTATATGGATGCGAAACATGGACTCTTACTTTAAGGGGGGAAATAAGATTACGAATATTTGAGAATAAAGTTCTTAGGAATTTTTTTTTATAAAAAAGAGATGAACAGACAGGTGAATGGAGAAAACTACATACTAGTGAGCTACATGATATGTATAAGAAGCCAGATATAATAAGAACAATTAAGTCTCGTAGGCTGCGATGGGATGGACGTGTTGCACATATGGGGATGAAAGAGGTGCATGGAAATTTCTGGTAGGAAAATCAGAGGGAAAACGTCCAGTTGTAGACCAAGAATGAGGTGGGAGAATAACATTTATCCATGATTTGAGAGAAGTAGATTATACAGGGGATGATTGGAAAATATTAGCTCAGGATAGGGATGTATGGAGAGCTAATGTCCGCGCGGTCATGAACCTACGGGTTCGACAGAGCCAGTGAGTTGGCCATAGTTTGGATTTTAATTTATTATTATTGTTATTATTATTATTATTATTATTATTATTTACTGTTCGATCTGAAATATTTTCGCATGGCCGCCACATGTAGAAATCACTTACACATTAAACTAATATAACATGTAGATATTGTATTATTATTGAAGCTACATATCACAATAAATCAGTGATAATTATAACTATTAATTACGGTATACAATTTTATAACTGGAATGAATGCCTCACAACTTTCCGAGTTTTAACTGAAACTGAAGGAAGAATACCCAAGTTTATCTGAGACCCTCTTCCGAGATTGTTTTCTTTAATATAATCATAAATATTAATTATAAACCAACTGTTGACACTGCTTACTAAGAGTCTGTCAATGTAATTTATTGTTCCTTGAACTATTAAGAGGTTCTTCCTCTCGTGTCATATTATCCATTCGGTCTGAAATATTTTCCCATGGCCGCCACATGATGAAATCACTTATTAAACAAATATAATATGTAGATATGTTGTATTATTCGAGCTACATATCACAATAAATAACCGATAATTATAACAATTAATTACGGTATACAATTATATAAGTGGATCAATTGCTGCACGTTTCATGTTTTAATTGAAACGGAGGCAAGAAAAGCAATGTGGCAACATCGTCGTAGTAGCCGTACTCTGGATCATTGTATTTTAATAACATACAACAGCTGCGGGAAACAAAGCGAGCCGACTGTTAAGCATCATAGTGAGGCGATAATAATAACAGTTGATCAGTGCTCAATTAGTGGAGATTGTACGTCGTTAAAAGGCATGATTGGTAAGTTTGCGATCTACTTTCAGGAAGACACACAGATGTCGTCTAAATAAATCAACTCGTGAGAAGATTTGTGTAATGGTTTTTTTTTCAAGAGTTCGTGTTAAAATAAAACTGTATAATCTAATTATTTGTACTATCGTCATAAAATTACACAAAGTATATTGTATTTTTGATGATTCTTGGAGATTCTGAAGAAGAATAGAATTGCAAGATTGTAGAGGCGGGGATATAAATGATATCGAGCTGCCTTGTTCCATTAACTGCCTGTTCGGGAGTAATGATCCTAGTTGCCGAGGTTCGGTTTGGTTTGAGTCTATTTATTTTGAGTGTTATGTTACAGATCCGATTCGAACCATTTGCTGTTTCTTCAGAAGTAATAAGTCTTTTACAATGATATAGAAACAAGTGCTGAAAGATCATATGTAGACCTGAAGAGCTTTTAAGTATTGAGTTTAATTGCAGGATTTCCTTGTTTGGTTCTTTCTTGTATAAGTGATTTATGACGGATATAAAAGAGATTTTTATCTCTCTTAATATCACGAAAGTACGCTCCAGTAATCACTGTTCTTAATACACTCGGAAAATATGTTTTTATTGCATTCATTTAAAGTGCTCGTATATTATATAAGATGTTCTTAAAGCAAGTTCGATTACACTGAGCAACAAAAAAAAACCTTTGTTTTGTCTCCGATAGAAAAATATGTGATTCTGATATCATTTTGCTCCTGAATTCAAATATGATATCGGATTTTCTCCATCACGCAAAGTTTCCGAGAGACAGGCATTTATAATTTCAAACAAAAAAACCTTTGTTTTGTCTCCGATAGAAAAATATGTGATTCTGATATCATTTTGCTCCTGAATTCAAATATGATATCGGATTTTCTCCATCACGCAAAGTTTCCGAGAGACAGGCATTTATAATTTCAAACACTTTAATATTTTCTACATTCGTAACTATATAATATTTGAACATTCGGACTTACCTAGAAAGTAAGAAATGACGACTTTCTGCTATATTTCGCCTGTGGAGCATCCCTCGTGATGGTCCAACAATAATCGGCCAGCATATTAGGATTCCATTTGCCTTGATATCTCTTTTCCATAGCTGAAATCTCCTGATAAAAGCGTTCCACCATGCTCATCGCTCAATGGACAAATAAACGAAAAAACGTTTATTGAACAATAATTATGTAAATCCATTAATTGAAATTGAAATAAAAAAAGACTGTGGGTGATGGAGAAATTCCGAATATATGTTTGAAAACACGATAAAAAACTGCATTAAGTACAACTATTGGTACTCATGAGACAAAAATCATGTTAACCAGTGTTATTTAAACAATGTGAATTTTGTATAAAAATTAAGTCCCATAAAATAGGTTGAAAGCAAAACAGCTATTTCAGAAGTATTATTAAATCAGTATAATTTATGGAAAAAAACCCTTATTGTTACGAAGCAAATTGTAAATTAGAGAGTTTATAAGAAAAATTTAACCTGTCCACAGGAACGCAAAATCTGAATTTTTAATAGTGATCTGAAATTATAACGTCTGAGCCAATTAGCTACGTGAAATGATTGTTAACTCAATTTTCCCTTTTAAAAAATCTCTCGTGATGTTGTGTTCAGAATATTTGGTTAGACCACACAAACTTTACTTAACTCCTCTTACTTCAGGCTTCACGTTCCCCTATATGCCATCACTACACGACACGGTGCCGAAGGGTTTACTTTTTTTTTTTTCGAAGAAAGCCATATGCATGGTTTTCCGCTGATTAAAAGCGATTCTCGTGATCAGACTTAACCTGGTAACCGCTAGACCATATATATGTATATATATATATATATATATATATATATATATATATATATATATATATATATATATATAGATTCTTTGCGTAGACCTTTGGACAAATATCCTGTGTACGTCAGATATATGTATTCATATGTCTTGAAAAAATTTGATCAATTATGAATTAGTCCACCTCTTACGTCTATGGGTAGCATCGCCATCCTCGTAAGCAGCGGGTTTGGGTTCTAACCCAGACCGGAACAAATTTCCTGTGTGAAGGTTTCTTTAAGGTTCTTTTCTTACCAGTAAGACAATGTTAAGAAATTTTAAGACCCTAAAGTTCCCCCCGAACTTCATTTGGTCATCACAACCATCGTCATATCCTCTATGTTTTGGATGAATCTGTGAATGAGTGGTGAGTTTCGTTTTAATTGTTCGTGTTGTCATGGAGCAGGCCTCGGATTAAGCTGATCACTCATTCAAGGAGACATCCCATGTCTTTATGTGGTGAAAACAGTGTGTGTGTGTGTGTGTGTGTGTGTGTGTGTGTGTGTGTGTGTGTGTGTGTGTGTGATATAAAGTGTAAAATCCCTCTCCCAACAGGCCGTGGCGCTGTAAGGGCCGTGTGGCATAAAGCAGGATATTTAGGTGTAATTCTTAAATTAAAACAGATTAATATTTTAATACTATAAAAATGTTTCATACGTTTTAATATTGGATATAATCTAAATTTTTCTTGTAAATTTTGTTTATTGAATAAAAATAATGTCTCAATAATTATAATATTTCTTACAACTTATTTTAATCATTGTTGAGCAAATCTATAAAACCTTATTTTATAAAATCGTCCACCCCTGTGGTCTCGAGGTAGCGTGCTGCCTTGTCAAGCAGCGGGCCCGGGTTCGATCCCCGGTCGGGACAAGTTTCCTGGATGATTGTTTTTCCTCACCTGTAAGACAAATGTGAGGAAACGTTAAGGCCCAAACGGTCCCCGAACATCATTATCATCATTAACATATTCATTAAGTTTAAGATTAAGGTCTCTCCTGGCGCATCATTACCATCATCATCACTTATCATATAACATCGGGGCAGCGTAACTCCGCCTTCCAGGCGCCCCAACCTCAGATATGGGTTACAATAACGCCATGCCAGGAGAGAATATCAGACGTGGTGACATTGAATAGAAATATATAAAAAATCTCTAAATAGACCTAAATAGTTTCATTTTTTATTATTTAAATAGGAGAAGTAAACTATAATTTAATTGGTTGTCAGAGCAATTAAAACATTCATATGACCAATCAGGATATTCAGTATTATATATAGCGATCGACCGATGGGGATAAAGTATCTGGTCATGTGATTTAATAATATTTCTAAAAGTTAATATGGCGATTTTATCATTCGTTCGAGAGAACTAGGCTTTGTATGTTTAGGGCACACGATCGTTCAGAAATTAATCCCCAACATTGGTTTGAATCAAATTATTATTGAAAGTATAATAATATACGAGACACTTTAAAGAACAATAAGATGATTACTGTTAAGATTATTCCACCAGTAATACCGATCAAGCTGGAAGAATATAAAACTGCTGAAAATATATCTAAGTTATTTAATTAAAATAATCATTCATTTTGGAGGGAAAGAATTCCACTAGATACCCCAATCCCCTGCAAAGAGTAAAATTGGTCATTCTGAGTTATCCTAAATATATCCATGAACCGGACATGAAACTAAAGGACCTTAATTTTATCCTTAGATATCAAAAATATTGATGAACTCGGCGAAGAAGATAAAGAACTTCAAAAAGCTTTAAAGTAGGTGGGCATCTCATAACAACACGCACAACAATCACATGACATTCTTCTATAAAATGCCGATACATGTGACAAAATACCCTATTCAGACGCGGGACATGTAATTGTACCTGAAAAGCGAGATATTACAAACTACGATGAGAAGAAGGGATGAAGAAACTGAAATAATAATTAATCTTGAAATATTCATGATAATTAAATTAGAGGTCTGTTTCTGACTAGATGAACCAAGAATATATATATATATATATATATATATATGTACTAGCTGGGCCGGCGAACGACGTATCGCCTTTAAATATTTTTACGTTTATTTTTCCGATGTTTTTATAGTTATCTGCTATTCGGGGCGGAAACAAATCCAACAAATCAAAGATCATAAAAATCGGTCCAGCCGTTCTTGAGTTATAAATAGTGTAACTAATCCGACTTCGTTATATATATAAGTCCCGGCCACGCGTTGCTGTGGCTAAGGTATACGTTAAATTATGCTGTAGTAAACTAAGTGAGAAATCTAAATCAGAATGTTTTTGTTTTACACAATTTTTTAGTTCTGGTACGTTATCTACACCCGGTATAAATTTGGGTGGTGGTTTATGTGGAAGTGGTTTTGTTGATTGAGATGAATTTATGTTGTCTGCATTCTCAGTATCATCCATAAGTGTATCATAAGGATTATATACATTTATTGATGGAATATTTTGAGGAGGCTTGCTGATTTCATTATACTTTCGTTTTTTCTACGAACTTGTAAGCACTTTGGATTCTCATCATCATCAAGAAGTCTCTGTATAGTAATATCATCGTGTGATATATTGTAGTCATCTTGTTTCTTTATTTAATTGAGGCATGGAGATTGTTTCTGTAATATTAGGCATATTATTATAACTGACTTACTTACAGTTCTGTTATTCCGTTCCTTAGGACTTTCATATATTTTTAAATTTACATTCTTCTTAAATGTAAGATTTATGTCACATAGGCCTATACCTATTTGCGGAAATTCACTTGATATCATATCGTTCAATCCGGCTGATTTCCATGAAGCTTCTCAGTAAGATAAATGTCTCCTGGAAGCATTATGAGCGCTTCGCAGGACAAGGATGGAAGATCTACTTCCTCTGAGCCTCCAAACATGCTCCTCTGGGTATCCACCCCCCAAGAGAGGGCTGCTTCTTCCGCTCTTCAAGCCCTACAAGTATAGAACAGGTGTCTAGTTTCAAATATTTGGGCTGTGATGTTGGCCACAATGTGGAAAGAGATATTGACTCCAAAATAAATAAATTTCAGACGGTGTGTTGAACAACAGAGAACATTCAAAAATAAAATTAGAAAAGAAACCAAGATAAAAATGTATAATGTTATGGCGGTTCCCACAATATTGTATGGAGGTGAAAATTGGGCTCCAGTGAAAAGACAGAAGGATAGAATACAGACGGCAGAGATGCGGTTCCTAAGACAAGTAAAATGATGTACAAGACTTGATAGAATAAGAAATGAGGATATAAGAGAAGAATTGAAAGTACAGCCTTTATTTGATAAAGTCACTAATTACTGACAGAAATGGAGTGATCACATGGATGGAATGAGTAAGAAGAGATATCCATTGTTAGCAAGAAATTATCAAGCAAGAGGAAGGCGTGATGTTGGAAGACCTAGAAGACGTTGGGCTGATGCATTATGAAGTCGGAACGGGCAATTGCCTAATCCCTGGAGTGATGATGATGATGATCTTATCATTCATGGTCTCTAGAACTGATTCGCCATATTTTTCAAAGTCCCTCCTCGGTCCAGTTAAATTCAAATTAAGTTGCTGTCTTTCAGCCAGATTACTTAAAACTAATACTTACACACGAAATTGATATTATTATCAATATATTGAAAATAAAATAAACACAAACACACTTAAATTATGAAATAATCAATTTTTGTAATTCAATTGAAATTCGCGGTTGCAACAAAAAGCACAGCCACCTGGTTAAATAATAAACCAATTACCTTACTCCGTCATCTTTTATAATCGTGTGGAACTCAAGATAATTATAACTCATTGTTAAATAATAAACAAATAATTTGCAATAAAAATGCCGCGACAATAACTGTAGTTATAAACATGGGCACCGTAGGTATCCCTCAAGTTGGATCAAACAGCACACAGTTTCACCAAGTATATTATCTAAAGTCGGTTCAGTAGTTTAGGATTCCAATCGCCGACAAAACAAACGTGACACGTACTTTATATATATCTATATATATAGGATGGGTCTAAATTCGACTTATAGAGTTTAAGGACTTTCTAGTAGGTGACCAAGCCCTCTTTGGTTCTTCTACCTTGCCCGTAGGGGAGTGGCTATTGCGTGCTTCAATGATTCCCGAGACTATTCCGTGCGGTTGTGATTCGCTGCCTGTAGCGTTTAGGCCAATGCGTGACTGGTCCAAGTTGATAACTTTCCAGACACACAAAAAAGTACCATGGTCGACAAGAGTGCACGATCTTTTGTACCCGTAAAAATACAAAGGTCAATAAATGCGGACATGGGTTCAACTGTGGTAAAATTTTCGAGAGATCAATACCAAGCTCCCCCTATTCGGTTCTCCGGGCTGAGACTACTTCAGGGAACCCATGCCAAAGGCTCAAACATAGGGTCATGTCCCTAGGAACATGGAATGTTAGGACTTTACACAATGACGGGGCGCTAGATGTGAATTAGATAAATCACCCTTGGATATAGTCGCTTTACAGGAAGTTAGATGGCAGGTGAATGGAGAAGATTACATATGAGTGAATTACATGGTGTTTATAGGAAACCAGATAATAATGCCGAACAGTAAATGTCTCGTAACTAAAGTAGGAGTGTTTTGACTGGCAGGACAAATTGTGCACGAAATGGGGAATGAAAGACTTGCATGGTAGCTTCTGGTAGGAAAACCAGAGAGAAAACGCCCAGTTGGTAAAACTCAAATATCTGATAGGTGAAGAATAATGTGAACTATGATTGTGAGGGAATTAGATTATACAAGGGGATGATTGGAACACATTGGCTCAGGATAGGGATATATGGAGAGCTTATGTCCGGCACGGCCATGAACCTGCGGGTTCGATAGTGCCATTGAGCTAGATAGTTTAGTAGTATGGAGCAAGATAATTACGTTTAGCATAGGAACCCGTGTCCAGAAACGTACGAATATTCCGCTACACGCAAAATTACCTCACACGATTTTCGGCGTCACTCACTAGGAGAGTCTTGACCCTCAAGAGGTGCACCCATACGTCATTCCCGGCTCACCGGATCTTCCCTGTAACCATGTTCACTGTAACTGCTAGTTCTAGTCTCTCATTGCTACTCAGATGACTTTTTTTTAGAATTCTGTGATCCGCCACAGAGACGTTTGTACCCTGCATTGTACGGTGGTAATCCTTGACGACAGTACACAGCAGAATTCAAGATGTACGTATACTTCATTGGTACTGTGTTGCTGTAATCCATGTCATACACGTTTGCAGAATACCCAGACATGATGTTATTGCACAGTGAAGCTCGGTCCAATGGCAGGTCCGATTGCACGTTCTCCCGACTTGATCCTGCTAGAATTCTACTTATGGGGTCACATGAAAATCTTAATTAACGAGACCCCTGTAGAATCCGAGGAAGACCTACTAGTACAAGTTATGATTGCGGCGGATGCTGGAGGACCAGGGACTGGTGATCGTGTGTATGGAGGAACAACATCTGTATTAAAGTCAGTGATCGTCACATCGAACCCGTCTTGTAAGTGATTCACAGGCAGTAGGAGTCGGAGAAAGCAACATGTGTTGTAATGGTATTTTGTGTGTAAGGAAAAAAAACTGTTTCCGGACTTGGGTTCCTATGTTGAATTAAATTGTCTTGGTTCTCTCTATAAGTCCTCAAATTCTGCAAGGGGAGTTTAGACTCATCCTGTTTAGTAAGAGTCAACTTGCTCGGTAAAGTGGTTTTTATTCCAATTTATTGTAGCTTGCGTATTAATGGCGCAGCCCTTTGTTGAGCCATAGCCTGTCCTTTGTTAGGAATCTCTAGACCAAGTTAACTTTTTAGTTACCTTATTTGTACGTAGATGACGTGAATGACATGCGTTCAAGACACCGACTCAATGAGACATCTAACAGGCAACTAAGGTATTACTAGGACGTTGAGGTCAGTACATTTTTCTTAGAGGCCTTTTTTTATTCAGGCTTCAGGATCTTTTACGTGGCTGAAAATCTACAGACTCGGGAACTCACGGCTTAAAGTCCCTCAAGGAGGACTTGCTCTTAGAATTTTTCCGTCCTAAAAATCCATCGATCCCAGCCGGGTTTGAACCCGCGAGGTTTAATTCCTCTTTTAAATTTCTATTATTTTGTGACTACTTAAATATGTTCACTAAATAATAAGATAAATAAAAAAAGCTTAAACCCCATAAAAATAATAAATAATTTAAAGATAAAGCAAGAAACTCTTCCACGCCAGATGTATCAATTTATCATAACGGTATCGAGGTAACGTTCCACGCACCCAAATGAATACAAATGAAATAAATCTTAATTTTAAGTAAAATAATAAAGAGGACACGTCTCATCCAAGGAAGATTACACAAAAAAGTATACTCATAAATAAAATTATTGCATCATAGGCGAGGGGTATAGCCTCTAGTTCACATCAACCATTTATTGTAAACAAAGTTAAAATTCAATGACGAAGTATTATGTATTAATTTTTTTGTCTAATGCCATCATCTTGTCTTTTATGACATTTCTGGCTTTTTCCCCTGGCATTGGCGGAATTGTAACTCACTTCTTAGGTTGGGACACCTGGAAGGAGGACTTACGTTGCCCCGATGATATGATGGGTGACAAATGATAATGAAGCACCAGGAGAGTTCTTAACCTAAACGTAACCTAAATCCTAGACCATGGGAAACCACAGGAATAATTCCCTTTCAGAAAAAATTCCGATGGTCTGACCGGGAATCGAATAAGGAACCTCATGAACAGTAGTCAGTAACGCTGACCACTAGCCCATGAGACTGGCCTAAAAAATAAAATTGCTATTTTCAATATTGCGAGCAGATATTAACGCTTGAGGAAGTATCTACATCTTGATCGACGGAATGGAATATCGATATTGTATCGGTTAAGTGAAAAGAGTAAGTTTGTTTTGTTTGTAGCTGGGTGCATGTGTGGCGCTACAATATAATTACAGTGTCAGGCCATGGTCTACGTTCACAAAGTTGTGAAATCATTCGTGCAGAAACAAGATATCGGCTTATTCTTTTTCTAGACATTTAGCACACTCGAAAGGAAATTGCATAAATTCTGCAGTCTGGAGGTAGAGCTGGAAATAAAATTTCCGTCCCCAGAACTACAGATAATTTATATTCTTAGAACAATATTTTTTCACCCTATTTCTCAACGTATAAAAAGAAAAGTGAAAAAGGGTTTGTAGAAGGGAGGAAATGGAAGGTAGGCAGATTGTAAATCAAACGTTTAGCGAAATGGTTCATGACCTCACTCCGTTTTTTGAGTGTAAGAGTGTTTTCGTTACACAAAATTGAATATTACCATACATTATTTCATAAAACGTATCCCATAAGTAAGTGTTGTATCCACATGGATAGTCCCTGCTTCTTAAATATAGTGTGTTCTCCTTCTAGTCTTGTTTAAGCTGTTAAGAGTAAAAATAACCGTAGAGAAAGAGAAAATAAATATCCTGATCAATATTCTATATTCTGATACGCTGGAAGGGTTCTTTGCAGGAACTATACTAATGAATAAGGCAAGGATTTTAAGGTGCAAATTTTGGTCGTAAAAGGGGAAAACAGGGTTCTGAAAATACGTACAAAAAGTGCAAAAAAAAAAGGTGCTGCTGAAACAATTGTATTAAGGTTTAAAACACTCCGGCGACACGCGTTCGATTCCCGGCGGGGTAGGGGATTTTAAATCTCTACCTTGGGTCTGGGTGTGTGTCCTGTCTTGTGTTTGTATGTGTGAATAAGATAAAAATGTTAACAAAGGTAAAACAAAAAGGAACAACAGTGTAAACGAAAGAAAAACGAGAAAGAGAAAAAAACGTTTATTAAGTCCGTCGCCGTGGCGTAGTCGGTAGATTCCCTACCTTCCATTCCGGCGACCTGGGTTCGATTCCCGGCGGGGTAGGGGATTTTAAATATCCACCTTGAGTCTGGGTGTGTGTCCTGTCCTTGTGTATATATGTGAGAATGAAATAAAGTTAACAAAAAGGTAAAAACAATAAGGTAAAACAAAAAGGAAGAACGGAAGGGAGACAAAAAAACAGTGGAATGCAGGCTTTCACGGCCGGTAATCATGGTAATAAAAAACAGTTTACATTAACTCAGTTTGTGTAATATGCATATCATTTTGCATCATTTTTTTCCATCGAGTCCATAAGGGGTAATTCATAGTTCTTTAGTTTACTGCAATATTTACTTCCAAGATGTAAAATCAAAGAATGATGCCACCAGCTTCGATAAATTGCGTTTTGAATTCTTCTGAAAGTGCATGCAATTTATCCTTCTTAACATTCGCCATGTTATTGTTGTGAAAACCCAGTTGTAATACTAATAAAATACGTTGTGGTTCAGACTAGTAAATAAAACACAGCCAACAACAAGCCGGTAGATAGAAAAATGTTAAATTATTACCAGTACTAACTGTACTTATTTTAAACTATTACAGCAACACTGTTGAAATTTAAATTTGACTTCACAACTGCAGATTGGCCATTTTTGCTGGGTTATAAATTACTGGTGGTTTATATAAATTATATTGTCCACCGCTGTGGACTCGGAGTAGCGTGCTGCCTCGTCACGCAGCGGGCCCGGGTTCGATCCCCGTCGGGACAGTTTTTCTGGGTGAGGTTTTTATCGGGGCCAAACGGTCCCCGAAATCATATGGCCATCGCAATCATCATCATTCATATTCATCTTAGGTTAAGCTTAGGATTAGGGACTCTCCTGGCGCACCATTATCATCATCATCACCCATAATAACATCGGGGCAATGTAACCCCGCCTTCCAGGCGCCGCAACCTCAGAAGTGGGTTACAAGTACGCCATGCCAGGAGAGAAACCAGGAATGTCGAAAAGACAAACCTGGGGCATTTGAAAAAAAAAAAAATATATATATATATATATATATATATATATAAATTATATTTTAATATTTATTATTTACTATTGTTGACTCACGCTGAAGATTGACCTTTGTTTCAGGGGTATAAATCACATAAATAATATTTTAATATTTATTTAATATTGTTGACTTATACGGTTTTTATTGAGATCTTGTAATATAGCTGCTCGATTAATCTGTTAGGTGAAGTTAGATAGACTGATATTTTAAAAAGCTGTTCAAAAAGAAAATATATACATTTTTCTGTCCTATCCTTTAAAAACGCAGAGAAGAGTGGATAATAAATGTGCTGAAGCATAAAAAAAGAGGAGAAAAGGGATGAAATGTAGTAATCTCACGAAAAAGTGCAAAATAGTGCAACAAATTGTGTTCTTTTCGTTTCATTGCATCCCCCCAAATACATATATTGAACTATTGGTATGAAAACAGCTATATTTTTGGAAATGTGCCGCACCTCAAAATCCTTTCGCTACTAATGACACGAAGAACAATCATCATCATCATCATCCATGCAAGTATTAGGCCATGTGGCCTGTTAGGGTCTCAAAGAGGAATTTTCTAACCAGCACTTTTTTGGACGTCCGAGCGATCTTTTGCTTTGAGGATAGAAATGAAACATCTTTTGGAATTCTATGAGAGCAATCGTTGAAGATGGGATTTACAGTTGTTCCGGTAGTTTTGTAAATGATGTAGAATGGGTTGTAACCCAACTCTTACTTAATATCCTCTATTTGTATGGTCCCACTTTGTATAGCCTGCTGTACGGCACATAAATCGTACCTGTATCTCAATTGCTGTTATTCGACTTTCATCTCTTCTTCGTATTGCCCATGCTTCACTAACCCTATCTTAATATCTTTCTTGCAAGAACCTTATAAAGTCGTAATCTTGTCTTATTTTGTACTAAAGGTCATTTCATAACACATTATCCCTGTTTTTGTGAAATTTATTTTCTTTGCTAATTCAGCATTATCTTGAAATGTTAAATTATAACCAAAATAATTAAATTCGTTTATTCCTTCCAAAATTCCAGCGTCCAAAACAATTTTGTTAAGTATTTGGTCTAATAATAAATCAAGAGAAATAAAAATATTTAAAATGTAGAAATCACAACAAAAAATCGGAAAATCTACAAATTGATGACGTGCAAATTAACACAGTAGAATCATTAAAATAATTAGGTACGAAAGTAAATGGTCATAATACATTAGAAGAGGAAATAAAGTAAAGATTGGTAAATGGGAATAAAGCTTATTTTGCAAATAGAACCTTATTTAAAAGCAAATTAATATAAAAACTGCAAAACTAAGGTAGGTCTATACAAAACACTCATTAGACCAGTAGTTACATATGCTTCTGAACCTTGGGTCCTAAAAGAAACAATAAAACATAAATTACTAATTTTTGAAAGAAAAGTTTCAAGAATAATATTTGGACCAAATAGGGGAACTGATAACTGTTGGAGAATCAAAACAAATAACGAACTAAACAAATTAATAAAAAAATCAAAATATAGTAAACCATATAAGATCTCTCTGAATTGGTTGTATTGGACATTTGATAAGAATGGATGATCAGAGACTGGTCAAAAAACTCTTCAAATGAAACCCTATAGGAGACAGATATGTTGTAAGACCGAAGATGAGATGAGAGGATGACACAATGAACGATCTAAAGAAAATGGATGTGACTAATTTGAATATGGCAAGAGACAGATTGGCATGGAAGAGGATTGTTGAGAAGACCAAAACTTTCACTTTTGAAGTTGTCCTGCCTTAAGATGATGATGGGGTATATCCCTTAAAAGGCCATCACTTTAGAACAAATATGAAGCTATATTATACTTATAAGACACAACCTACGTTCATGTCCAAAGTTACTTTTTACTCGCAAACCTCGAGCCTATGACAGGGAAACAACAGCTGGAAGCGCTCGCCACTGAAGATGCCCTCCGCAGTTGAGGGAGAAACGTCTGGAAGAAACGCCAGTTATAGACCACGGCCACATAGCCCGGAATCTTTAAATACCAAAACGAATGTGTGTCTAGCGTCCGAATTTATTTCAAAATAAATTTCGGATTATAGAATCAATTAAGAAATATAAGACAGAGTTTGTTAGCCGTATGAATCGAACCTTAAGAAGTAGAGATTCGCATAAAGAGAAAATTTAAAAATGGCACTAGCTGCCACAATTTTCGGTTTTTCGAAACAAAGCTCGATACAAGTCATTGGAACAATAAAAGAAAGATCCATCCATAGTAATTCTGCCCGAGGGCAGGTCTTTCACTGCAATGATAGCATTTTCATGCTATGCTTTGCAGCTTTACTAGGGAATTGTAGGCGTGGTAACTTCCTGTTGCTTTCCTCACCGGTGACGGATGATAATGATGATAATAAGGGTGATGATGATGATGGTTATATCATATTCTCCAAACAAACGGCAAAATCTCACTATTAGGAATGGACGGTTTCTTCAGAATTATAATTTAAAACCTCTACCGGTCGCCATATTTGTTTTCTCGCAACGAAACTGGATAGATACGATGCAATTAAGAAAATAAATATGTATTCCGTAAACTAGAAATGTCTGACCATTAAATTAACGGAATTTGTCAGTAGATGAATTTACTTAGTTCCAATGTGACGGACTCTTTTACAGTATCTTCATATTACGAGATAATGCGAGAAGGAAATGAAAAAATTCACAATCCTAATTTTTAGTATAGCATATATATGTATATAGTTATTTATTTATGTAACTAACTCACTGGTCTATCGAACCCATAGGTTCATGGCCGCGCAGACATAAGCTCTCCATATATTCCTATCCTGAGCTAATGTTTTCCAATCATCCCCTGTATAATCTATTTCCCTCAAACCATAGATAATGTTATTCTCCCAGCTCATTCTTGGTATACCAACTGGGCGTTTTCCCTCTGGTTTTCCTACCAGAAGCTTCCATGCACCTTTTTCATCCACCATTCGTTCCACATGTTCTGCCCATCGCAGCCTACGAGGCTTAATTGTTCTTATTATATCTGGCTTCCTATACATATCATGTAGCTCATTATTATGTAGTTTTCTTCATTCACCTGTTTGTTCATATCTTCTTGGCCCAAATATTATCCTAAGAAGTTCATTCTCAAATACTCATAATATTTTTTCCTCCCTTAAAGTAAGAGTCCATGTTTCGCATCCATATAATATGATTGGGAGAATAACTATTTTATATGTTTTCAGTTTAATGTTTTTTTGAAAGAAGAGATATATAAATACATATATATATATATATATATATATATATATATATATATATAATTTATTTATGTGGTCCCTAAATATGAAAATACATCGAATATATAGGAGTAAGTAGGAAAGAATTTCCTTCTCAGCTAATTGAAAATGAGAATTTTGATGGGGATATATTATTAATACATGAAAAGCAATTGTATTATTTAGTCACAGAAGATTATAGTGTATCCCTAGAGAGTATTTTGATAAAGCGATGGGTTAAGCTTGGCAAAAGAAATATATATATATATATATATATATATATATATATATGTTTTTATTTTATTAAAAGTCCAATATATGAAATATATCCCTTTTTAATCTCACCCATACAATTATTAATATCTTGATGTTATATTAAATTTGTCATCCCAGGGAAAGGATGATATGGGAACTGAACTGTTAAAATACCTATTTAATTAAATAAAAATAAAACTTAGTTTTATGTGATTTTCATATTTATTAAAATATAAATTAATTACAGCAGTTTCGGTACTTTGTACCTTCTTCAGACATGATAGCAAATCAATGATTTTTTTATTATAGTACGTAACAACTGTAACTTTGCAACATTTTTTTTACAATCTCTATTATAAATTTAAAATAGGCGATTCATTCAAATTTAGTTGGGAATTTAACAGCTTATTACCACTTTTCAATTTATTTATGTCTACACCTTCTAAAAGGTCCATCTTCTTTAAGTTTTATATTTATTTAATTAAATAAATTATGGATTTTCATCAAGTAAACGCCAATTCAATTTAATGTTAAAATATCCTTTTAAAAACTAGGATGGACGAAATTTCACACAAAACCAAAGGGCTTTTATCTGATATTTAATTTTCTCAGGAAACCTATTTAAAATTTAGAATTGATGTGTGATGAGACATGTATAATACGGATTTAACTACACAATGTTTAGAGAATATAAACATTAGGAAAATCATATGAATGATAGAAGTTATCCATAACAACCATTTAATATGAAGCAAAGTAGATTGAATCTTTTGTTCTAACCTCGCGATTTTCTAACAAGGGAACTGTCAACCATTGCATGCCGAAACCTACCTTGAAATGTCTCCCAGAGAAGCGTTATGATGTACCAAGGCCATGTCCAAAAACATATCTACTGCTTTAACTGCAAGACACTAAAACCCAGTTCCAAATCTCTCATTTAAAATACGCGCCAATATTATCAACACTTTTAAATTTCATTTTAAAGCACCTTTGAGGTCATGTAATAAGATATTAAATACAAAATTGGTACCTGGTAAGTCAGTTGTCCTCGATTAAATTATTAAACTCCAAGAATACCACGTCAGATCTAAAATCACCAGCCACCAGGCAAGAGATCTTTGGTCAGACCCTTCAAACGTTGGATTGAGACCTAACAGACCACTAGGTCTATCACGTGAAAGCAAGAAGAAGAAGAAGAAGAATTCCATCAAGTGGTTCAAATATAGAGGCCTATTAAAAACAATGTCTCATCCTGCATTTTAACCAGTTACAATACAGAAGATGGAACATTGTTTTTGAAAGGCCTTCATATTTGAACTACTTTATAAAGTTTAATAATTTAGTTGTTAAAAATTAGAAAAATAAGAAATACTGTCATACGAGAAAAAAATTAATATTATATATCCAATAGTAGATTATATAAGATGCAAGCAATTAAATTGGTATGGGCCTGTACAACGAATACAAGAAGAAAGGTTACCCAGGAAAATATTAGAATGGTGTTCATTTGGAAGAAGAAGGAAAGGAATACCTCAAAACTCGTGGATGGAATAAATAAAAACTGGAAAGAGAACAAGAGGACTGGATGAAATGGAGTAGATAGATAGAGACGAGTGGAGAAGGAAAATAAAACTTTAGGCACAGAACGATGTGTAAACACTCAAAATCTGTATATAAATAAAACATCATTATTATTGTTATTATTATTATTAAAATTATCATTTTAATTAGTAATGTCTTAATAAGACTGTAGGTTATAGGCCTACTTCAGATTGAAATATAAATTTTTGCACTCCTCCCATGTTTTAAATCTTTGTTTATAAAAAAATTTACTATTAATGTTGTTAACATTTCTATAATATGTTTGATAGCCTGTATAAAACGTATTAGTAAGTTTATAAAGGTAAACAGAACTCAAGCCTTTGATTCGCCGAGTGGCGGCCAAAGTCTAGAAACATTCTAGACATATGGTCTTCGAATCATTAACCTTCAAATTCCCAGAGGAGATTCCCCTTCAGTTCACAGTAATCAGACCTTTTAGGGATAAGGGGAGAGAATGAGGTTAAAAGGGGTAAAGAGAAGTTTGGGGTAAGTTATGGAGCAATTAATTGCTTAGAGCTTTCCAAGCTCTTACTGTTAGGAGCTTTCTAAATTAGATCTTTATACCTATGCATGTCGTATAGAGTGAGTTTACTTTTCGTCTGTCCCTGTTTCTCTAAAGCTTACCCAGAAATCCTCTTATTTTGTGGTTATAGCCACCTTGCTGAAGCCCTGTGTAATCCCTAAACATGCAACACTGCCCAATCGCTGGCATTAGCCGCCAGAGACTTAACTGGAATTTTAGTTTGATTTGTTTGCATATAGTTGTGCCCTAGTTTTTCATAAATTAGACCGGTAATCTCGCCGCTCATGAAGAGTAATGGCCAGTGGATGGAAACGCGTATTGCTCCAGGATTACATTTGTAGGTTAATGTGTTCAACCAACAAACACTGCTTACATCTGAAGTTTAATTTTTTTTCAGCCTTTATTATGGGATACAAACACAGATGCAAACTTACGAGTAAATCCAATTTTATACTCTTTATGAGAAAGTAAATCTAAAACAGACATCAGCTAAACCTCGTTATTTTACATGCACCGATTTATGTATTTTACAGCATTTCTTGTTATTCGCTTTAACTATAGAGGTCATTTATCGAGTCGTTATGGATATATATTATCTCTCTCTCTCTCTCTCTCTCTCTCTCTCTCCTCTCTCTCTCTCTCTCTCTCTCTCTCTCTCTGTCAGAATCTTGTTTCTTTCAATTTATCTATCCTTCATATTTATCTTTCTCCCTCTATACTCCTTTCCCCCTCTATCTCCTTTTCTCCCCTCTCTATTTTCATCCCTCTCCCTCCTGTTAAATTCCAAATACAGGGATTTAAAATCTGGCAATCCATCCATACTGCAAGAGGAGTATTTTGAAATCATTCAATTGAATTTCTAGTTTGTGTTGGAAATAATTCTGCTCTAGGACAGGTATTTCACCTCAATCATAGCATTTTCATGCTATGCTTTGCATATTTAATAGGGGATTATAGGTGTGGTAGCTTCCCGTTGCTTTACACACCGGTGAAGGATGATGATGATAATGACAAGGGTGATGATGATGGCCGGGTGATTTTCGGGGACCGTTAGGCCCTCAGCATCCTGACATTTGTCTTGCAGGTGAGGAGAACCTCCGAAAAAAAACCTCACCCAGGAGTCTGTCCCGACCGGGGATCGAACCCGGGCCCGCTGCGTGACAAGGCAGCACGCTACCTCGAGACCACAGTGATGGACAATGTGACGATAAAAATTGCAAAACATATTCAGTCAACTGATACAATTTTTTTTATTCAATGCCCCAGGTTGCCATTTCGACATTTCTGGTTTTCTCTCCTGGTATTGGCTTAATTGTAATCCACTTCTGAAGTTGAGGCGCCTAGAAGGCGGAATTACGTTACCCCGATGATATGATGGGTGATAAATAATGAAGCGCCAGGAGAGTTCTTAACCTAAATTCCAGATCATGGGCAACCGCAGGGATGATTCCCTTTAAGGAAAAAAATCCTATGGTTTAACCGGGAATCGAACCCGGGACCTCATGAACAGTAGTCAGAAACGCTGACCACTAGCCAATGAGGCTGAAGCAATTATATTTTTTAATATATGTAATCATACAAAGTTTCTAAACGCTCAACATCGTTTTTTTTTTGTTTTTTGTTTTACTATTGCCTTGTTCCCATTGTTATTTTTCTCGTCCAAGATTAAAAAAGAATGATCCTTCTAATTTTCAATTAACCACAATTATGCTTCAATGAATATTACCAAGAAAATTTGTATCATCTGTTATTTATATTTAATTCCAAAAAAAAATCAATTCTTATATTCATGTCAAAGTATTTTACTGGATGGTGCAGTTAACGGTAAAATTAGATTAGTCTAACAATTGTGAAATTGTGTGAATTAACCACAAGATCTAAAATGTTATATATAGGCCTACTAATACAATCTTTTGTTTATGAATTATCAAACTTTTAAAATAATATTAAAATTTTCTTCAACATAATTATTATTTGACAAAAGTCAAATATAATTTACAAAACTTCAAGCATGTAGTTAGCCTCATAGTAAGCGTTGAACCAGTTAGGGCACCGGGGACCATAGCACGATGTTTAATCAGCCAATTAAACACCACTTAATGCAATACATAGTTATGAAAATATATATTAAAAATATTTAGCCTCAGAATTTAATTATCTTTAAATCATTTTACTCGTAAAATTTCCATATTTAATATGGAAAAAACAAGTGAGGCTATTTCCTGTCATGACTAGTCCGGTTACAATAGTTATTCTCAACACATTAAAATTCACAGTTATTCTATGACCCAGCGATAACCACGGTACTATCCAGCGATAACCACAATAATAACATGTGATGACTACATTTTGACCTCCGTTAACCAGCGATAATCCCATGCTGTCGATAACACCGCGTCTCCGTCGATAATAACTAATTTATGTCCGTATTTAACCGAGTAAAACACAAACAAATACATATTTAACCGCGTAAAAAAATTCATGGGATTCATCCTAGGTTAGAGTAAATAAATTAGGGGTTCACCGAATTAGGTTAGCTTAGCTTTAAGGTTCGTTACATTTTGAATGTGTTTAAATACGTAAAAAAGTATCTATTCTATGGAAGTTCATAATGGTCAATATAAAAACGTATTAACACTCGTAAATTTTACATTACATTTACATACATTCACGATGATAATTTTACGGGGATAAATGTTACAAATGTCACGTAGTAATGCGATAAATTACATTAAAAATGTCTTAAGTTGCGTAATTAAATACCTGGTTAAGTTCAACCCCACCGGACTTTAAAATAAACATAATTTTTATACGGTGATTCAGAACAGAAAGTCTTCAGTCATTAAATTCATCAAAAAAATAAATTTTTAAATGTATAATTAATATAAAAATTAATATTTGTAAGGTAAAGGTTAACGCCTTCCTACTAGCGTACAGAATAGTTCATATCCTAAAACGCCTACAGGTTTTGAATTAAACAAGTAGATGAATAGGTTACAATTTTGTAATTTTATATTCAACATTTCATATCGTGATTGATATTTAAACAGAATTATATTATGCATTTTAACGTATTCTGCTGAAATTGGGAATTCCTAATCAAGTTAGTAGTTATTCTAATGTGTCTAAATGACAAAACGAAAATGGTGCGAGTAAGCAAACAATTCACATACCTTTGAAATTAGCAAAGGATTAAAGGAAGGAGATATATTATCTCCTCTGCTATTATGTTTTGTACTAGAGAATGCCATCAAATTTTTAGACGTTAAAGAAGGCGCACAACTTTGTAAAAGCATGGATAATTATATATATATATATATGTTATAACTACATTTTTGACATTTGGCAATGAAGGTAAATATGATATGAAAAGAGAACTGAATGCTTGAGTCGGGATTTGAACCCGAGTCTCTAAACTCTGTAGGTTTAGCGCTCTAATCAACTGAGCTACTCAAGTATTCCAACACATTTTCATATCTTATTTGCCTTCATTGCCAAATGTAAAAAAAATATTTATAACATCTAAATATACGAGCGTTACTGCTATAAAGTAAGTATTCTCTTTAAAAATTTGCTTAACTGTTATGTTGGCCACTAGATGTCAGTTGAAACGACTTCCCGCTACCTCTTGTGTGAATTGAGAATACTACATATATAAGAAAAATGTATGTTTGTGTGGTATACTTCAGTATCAGTTGATTAGAGCGCTAAACGTACAGAGTTTAGAGACTCGGCTTCAAATTTTATTTATATATATATATAAATTATTTGCTATAAAACTAGATACCCTCCTTATTTTTGCATTTTATGGTCATATGGCACGAATCTAATATGTAAAAATGTTTGTTTGTTTGTTTGTTCGTACTTTATGTCCGGCCATAACGTTAATCCGATTGTGATGGGGCTTTTAGCAAAATGTTCAGGAGATTCCCAGGATGAACACAGACTATAAGAGTTGTGATACTCAACTCCAACACCCTTAAAAATCGCCCTTTGTAAAATGGAAAACGTAAAAAAAGTAGCTCTTTGGACGTTTTAATGGTTTACGCTGCCTAAACCATAAAAACATTCACAAAATTAATGTACACAGAATTGAATATCTCAAAAAGCTCTACAAATACGCCCGCGACAGCATATGTTTATCTCTTACGGATAACTCACAATAACTATTTTTGTCTTTCATCGATGCCAAGAAGATCGAGACAAGTACGTAGATTCATATGCAAGCACAGCAGCACATGGGGGTATTCTTTTACGGATAACTGACAATAACGAATGTCGTCTTTTAGCTCATTTATGCCAAGAAGATCGAGATAAGTAGATTACCGGGCAACACCGGGTAATCAGCACGAGGAATCTTAAAATAATTACAATATACATTTATAATTATTTTTCATTTTACTTATTCAACCAATTATAAGAAGTACATTAATTTTCGTCTTCAGCTCATTTATACCAAGAAGATCGGGATGAGTAGATTCCCGGACAACGCCTGGTAAACAGCTCGGGGTATCTAAAAATAATTACGATATACATTTTTCCTGTCACGCATTTAACTAAACATAAAACACATTAATTTTCTAATTTCAGCTCATTTATGTCAAGAAGATCGGGATAAGTAGATTCCCGGAAAACGCCAGGTAATCCGCACGGGGTATCTAAAAATATAAATTTATAATCATTTTTCCTTTTACTTATTTATCATGTTTATATTATTATTATTATTATTATATTATTATTATTATATTATTATTATTATTATATTATTATTATATTATTATATTATCATTATATTATTATTATTATTATCGTATACAATAATTGTATAATTTTGGTTTGTGCATGAAATATACATTGCTACATTTAATGTATCTTTAACTGTTTATAATTGTATGGTGTATATCTATATTTGCAAATATTTATTTGTATTTGTGCTGGTTGAGTGGAAGAGAAGGCCTTATGGCCTTAACTCTGCCAGAATAAATAAAACATTATTATTGTTATTATTATTATTATTATTATTCAACTAAACATAAAATACATTATTTTTTATTTATTTAGGCGTAGCAACGCACGCCGGGTATTATCTAGTGGGAAATAAAAAAAGGGGCATGTGAACGTGCCCTGTAGATAAGTCAAGAATGAGATAGAGCAATAATATTAACTATGATTTGATGGAGATTAATTATTGAAAAGATGATATGAAAACCTTTCAGTACAGAATTGGTATGTATGGAGAGCTTCTCTCCGGGGTAGCTGACAAATTCTTAAAAATTGAGTTGTAACATGCAAACTGTGATATGTGACCTCTTGAAGCATTTGGTTCACATATGCACATAGTTTTTACGTCTGTTAATAGATAGCAGATGTATTGTCACGGTAAATAAAACTACATGTACCAAATGCTTCAAGAGATACATATCACAATTTATATGTTACAACTGAATTTTCAAGAATTTGTCACTTACCATGTTCTACTGCCGAGCCCTTCAAATGATGCTAGCTCACCAGGCAAGAGGTTCTAACTGCAAGACACGAACTAGAGAAATGGGCTAGATAAAACGTTCTGGGTATAAACCAAGAGAAAGTCAGTAAAAATTACATTGAGGAAAGAAGGAAAACGGATAGCAAAACACAACATATTACTATAGAACGATCCACTACATAGGCGAAGAAATGTATTCGCATTGAAATAACGCTTCATATATCAGCAACATCCTAGAAAGAACAGCAGCAATCATCAAAGCCACATACAATATATATATATATATATAAAGCACAGCCACCCATGGGCAAGTACTGCAATGAAGCTGTTCAACACAATAACGCCAATTGTGACATATGTGATACAAATTATTCGGGTTTGGGGACCTATCAGGAATTGAAAATGCCAAGGCAACGTACATGAAACGGATACTGGGAGTTGGAAGAACAGTCTCATCCCTCCTGGTGTATGAGCATATGAGAGTGATCTACTTTATGGAATATATCATATTATAACATATTACAACAGAAAAATAGAAACTGCAGATATTAAGTTCTTATGTTCAGTAGCAGGTGTGACAATTTTGGACAAGAATAAAAATGAAGATATTAGAAAAGACTTAATATTTTTAATTTAACATATAGAATTGACAATATGAGAAACAACTGGTATGAATATGTTAAAAGAATGCCTACATATAGTATCTCCCAGCTGTTATTAAAGTACGAAACCAATAGGACACAGAAGTGTTGGACGCCCATTTACTAGATGGGAGGATTTATTAAATCCAACTTCATGTGAAAACAGGTAAAGAAGCCTAATTTCATGAAGTAGAAGAATAAGAATAAGAATAAGAAGACAACGTTTATTACTTATCTGAAAATGGTGGTGAAAAGGGATTAGTAGAAGGCAAGAAATAGACCAAGTATTCTACATCACACCATCTACGCTGGACCAGATAGGGTCGGAAGAAAATACATGTTACAATCAGACTTGTAATAGCCTACATGGTTTCCATCATGAAATTTATATAAACAAGAAATACCGGGAATCAAATGAGGAATGTAAGTGTGTGCTCAAATGTAACAAATACCACTTCAAAGAGTGTACAGAAAGATTAAAACCTATAAGTGACTATAATAAAGATTACTTAAACATTAATGCTCAATCTGAGCACCTTTCTTGTTATTATTTGCTTCCGTGGTAGAACTTTGATTGTTATGTAACTGTGGATCAATAGCGTTTGATTGGTTTAGGAAAAATGGATAGTTATTGGTTTGATATTAATTGTGAAGGTTGGATAATTCATAATGTTGTAATAGGTAATGAATTCTGGTAGTTAGGTGATTGGTTTTGGTAATTCTGGAGAAGTTGGACTATCGAAGTACTGTAGCTGTTGAAATTAATTGTAAAGTCTTAGAGAAAACAATGTATTTATTCAACATATATTGCCTTTCCTGGACAGATACAAGATACAAAAGTTTTCTGATTTTTATCATCAAGCAATATATATATACATACATAGTGTTCTGACCGATGGCATGCCTTTGCCTGCAAACTCAGCATTCTCCACTCTTTCATTTTTGTATCCGCATACAAATCATTTATTTTAATATTGTTTATCATCTGATGTCTTTTTCTGCCACTAACATTCTTTTCGTTGTTCATTCCTTCTAGGGCATCCGTCAGCAGACAGTTTCTTCTTAGCCAGTGGCCAATGCAAATTCTCGTTCCTCTTTTTTATAAGTTTCAGGATTTTTCTTCCTTCACCTACTCTGTCTAGCACATCTTTATTTTTTATTTTGACAGTCCGTTTTATACCTTCCATCCTTCTCCATATCCACATCTCAGAAGCTTCCAGTCGCTTTTCCTCATTTCGTCGCAATGTCCAAGTCTCTGTACCATACAATGCTAAACTCCACACAAAGCACTTCATGCCTCTTCCTTAATTATTTTGCCAAAGGGCCGCATAAAATGCTTCTCTTCTCGTTAGAAGCTTATTTTGCCATTACTCTCCTCTGCTTTACTTCTTGACCGCAGTTCATGTTACTACTGATAGCACAACCCAAGTATTTGAAGCTCTCCACTTGCTCAATGGTCTCATATTTAATCCTCATGCATATCTTCCTTGATTGCCTTCCTATAATCATGGCCTTTATCCCATAATCCTCACACTTGTCATTTAGCTCCATCAGCATGTTCCTCAGTGTCATTTTATCTTCTACTATCAAAACCATATCATCAGCAAATCTTATGCACTTAATTCTTCTTTCTCCCATGTTTACGCCTCCCATATTCATGAAGCAGTTCTCCATAGGTCTTCCAGATAGATGTTGAAAAAAGAGAGGTGATAGAGGACCAAATGCCTGAGTCGGGATTTGAACTCGAGTTTTTAAACTATGTACGTTTAGCGTTCTAACCATCTGAGCTACTCAGGAATCCTAACACAAACATATATATGGCCAACATCAAGTCTATTCCAAACAATCGTGTGGGCGGAGTTTAATCAAACTATGTTCATATAAGGTAGTACGTCGTATTCTTCAAGCCTGGGTCAATACAAGTCTGGTTTGTGAATATCCCTTAAATTCTTTCCATACTATCTCTCCCAGGGATGTTTATCTCTGGCTTTTAGTATGGGATGATAAGTTCCATCACACTTAATGTAAAAGGGTCGTAAACCTTTAACCTGACATCTTGTCAGAGTTCAAGCACATGTCTATATCCTAATGGAATATCCGCTGTACTTACAATTGCTGTACACGATGAGCTGATAAAACTCATAAACTATAGGACACTGGAATATTAAGGGGGCCCGGAAGGCCAGATGTGATGAAAAAATGCATTTTCATTTTTATTAAAATACTAGAAAGATTCCTCTTTAATACGGTATAATTATTTTGCCTGTATCTTGTTTCCAAGTGTTTATTATTTGTTTTAAATATTCCCCGTCCCTTTAAAATGCGGGCGTGAGTCGTCAACTCTCTCCCATAGTTAGCATTCATTTTTTCAATATATAAAGAACATTTGCTTCTACACAATTAAAACTAGAGACCTGAAATTTTCAGGGCTTCAATATAGTGCTCATATACAATTTGTACCATAATGATGTTGTGATAGCTCAGTAATTAAAGAATTTAGGTTGCAAAATACAGTGTAAAAAACTGAAATAAAATATTTGTAAAGAAAAAAATGATTGTTTTTTTTATATAAATGCATATCTATATAAATCCTTATGGTAGAAGACTCTAAATATATGAACCTTTCCACTGTAAAAATTTCAACTTGATAGGATTCATAGTTCAGAAGAAAATGTTCCTTACATTTAACATTACATGTATAGGATGTTCCGGGTTCCCTTAATTTAATTTCTTGGTGTTTGAAGATTATGTACCGGCGAGGCGTTTTGTTAGGAAATGTGTAGCTGAATGTCCTGAAAATCTATGGGGCGATTGACCTAGAAGATGCTTGGTGTACCAGTCGGCTGCTGACATCAAACCACGTGTGTCAATCATATATATGGACGACTATTTTGCCAGTATAGGAGCGATGTGATCAGCATGTAAGATTCCTTAACTCTTACAGCTTATTTTATCCACCTGGAGCCGATACTTGTCTTTGCTAACCACATTATTTACCATGCTAAGTGGGTCCGGTTTAATACTGACTTAAATTCCATGAGAAAATTGCTTACCTTTTTAGTGGACTTCAACCAACGCGTCCCGACCTCTGAACTAAGGCTTGATGCCTCAGACCACCTGTATTTGCCTTAAGAGTTGAAGAAACATTTCAACCAGGAATATTAAAGTGACCGAGAACCATTGCGAGACCTTGTAAATGTCTAAATTACTGAAGCCGTTGAAGTGGGCTATACATTTCTGTTTTATGTCATTATTAATATATTTGTTCAATGTACGTTTTAGAGAATCAAAATTTCATAATACTTTGTTTTGCTCTTTGAGTTATGAATTTTGAATATGTATGCCTAGACTTGTAAACCTATTATAGGTCCTTATTGTCTAGGGATAAAATTCCTTGTCTCTGCTCCAGAAGATCGCGGTTCAAACCCGGCTTTGAAATTGATTTTTAGGATAAAAGATTCAAAGGATGTCTTACAGGTGGGCTCTATGCCAAGGTCTCCATTCTTGAGATTTTCGCGCTCATAAAAAACCTTAAAACTAAATTAGAGCCTCTAAGCAAAATCTAATCAGCATTTTCACCCAAATAATATCTCAGTTGCCCTCTAGGTGTCTCTTTCAGGCCATAAGCTAACCACTTGACACTTGCTAAAATCTATAAGGGAATAAGCGTAACTAAATTAGATTGGCTAAGTAGCTACCGAAAATCATACTATTATATATTACAGTACTCTTGTCGCCCCAACTCCTTTCACAAAAATGTTAAACTGAAATTACATGAAACAGTTATTCTCCTCAGTTATATTATATGGAATTGAAACATGTACTCTTACTTTAAGGGAGGAAAGGAGATTACGAGAATTTGAGAATAAAGTTCTTAGAAAATAAATTGGGTCAAAAAGAGATCAACAGACAGGTGAATGGAGAAAACTACATAATAGTGAGCTACATTATATTTATAGGAAGCCAGATATAATAACAGTTAAGTCTCGTAGACTGCGATGGGCAGGACATGTGGCACGTTTGGGGAAGGAAAGATGTACAAGGAAGCTTCTTGTAGGGAAACCAGAGGGAAAAAGCCTAGTTGGTAGACCAAGAAAGAGGTGGGAGAATAACATTTTCCATGTTTTGACGGAAGTAAACTTTACAAGGGATGGTTGGGAAACATTAGCTCAGGATAGGGATGTATGGAGAGCTTATGTTCGCGCGGCCATGAACCTAGAGCCAGTGAATTAGTTAAGTAGCTACCACAAGAGAGCACCCTTGCCCCTCATGAGGATGTACGAATAAATATACTTGATATGTTACTTTTATTATATTATTATTATTATTATTATTATTATTATTATTATTATTATTACATCTAATACTATAATTATCGACATGAACTGTTACTACTAATATTAAAAAGTTATTTGTTATTATTGTGAATGCAATTATTATTGTTGAATCAACAATATGTTTTAGCCACTTTGAGTCTTGCAATCAAAACGGTATCTTTAACAGAAAAAAACGAATGCATTTGTCCACCCCTGATATTCTCTGGAGATCAAACAAAAGTCAAGATTTATTTTGTATTTGTCAAGGATTAAAGAACGGAAATTTTATAGAAATGGTTCATAAACTCTAATTAACTTTGTCTGCTTTCCTACTCCTGAAATCATTGAGTCGTGTTCTGTCTGGATTATGCTATACGAAAATCCTACAATATTTTGATATAAGAGAGTGGGATGTTTGTTTTTCATCACAGAACTATATTTTTGTTTAATTTGGAATAAGCGTAGCGAAAATAGCAGCTACAAACTTTTTACCACTGGGGAATGCTAGCATCTGGTAAGAACGCTTGGTTGCCCTCTAGATTACATTGTTCCTCTTTTCTGACCTCTTTCTCTCATAAGCCTCTTACTTCATTCTCCGAATTCGTCTCAGTTATGCTCTTTCTGTCGAGAAAGGCAGCTTTTAACAGTTTGCGTGTATTTTAATAACAGATGTGCACAGATTAGGAAATTTGCACAGTAAATGTAGAAGTATAGTACTGAAGGCATTTGAGGATTATGGCAATTTATATATCAGTACGTGTAATATAAGACCCAGTGCATAAGTTGCTTCATCCATTTTCTTAGAGCATTTGATATATCTTATTTTTCGTAGGAGATTAATCGCGACGCCAGGAGATGAGCACCATTATCATCAAATTAAAATGGGCCTATATTTGTGTTAAACGCGTAAGACTATGGTTCTTACATCTAATTAATCATCATATGTAATGCCACGAGTGATTTCCAATTTATCTAGAGCATTTGGAAATCATGAGTGGCATTTGTTAGGACTATTTAACGAGTAAAATTAAGCTGTTTACTCACAAATCATTATTTAAATATAGTTATTTTAAAATAATATCTATATATTTAATGCAAACGGCGATGTTTGAAAACAAATGACAAACGTTATATTTCATTTGTCATCACTGCAACCAGATAATATTTATTGCCAAATAGAATGGCAATATTGTAAGAATGCACCGTAGTGGAGAAATAATGAAATATCATTACAGGTTATTAATTAATTTCTCATGCCCTATGATGTAAATATGTCAATTATATTTTTCTCGAAAGTCATTTCTTGGGAAATAATACGTTTAAGAAAATGCAAACAGTCGTTTATTTTTTATGGTATAATCAATTGCTACGAATGTTATATCTGGCAAACAGATATTGGTTACATTCGTGCACTGAATGAAATAAATAGTCTAGCTATCTATCTCTCTCACTGACACTATAGAACCCATAGGTTCATGGCGGCAGAGACATAAACTATCCATACATTCCTATCCTGAGCTAATGTTTTCCAATCATATCCTGTATAATTTACCTCCCTCAGATCATGGCGTGCAGGACATGTGGCACGAATTGGGAAATAAAAGAGAAGCATGGGAATTGCTTGAAGTAAAACCTGTAGGGAGCCAAGAATGAGATGGGAGAATAATATTAAGTATGATATAAGATAGGTAATTATGTAGGGTGTGCTTGAAAAACATTAGCAGGGATAATATGAGTGAAGAGCCAATGACTGTGTGGCCATGAATCTCCTGGTTCCAAAGTGCCAGAGAGTTAGTTATTTGATACATCAAATAGAGAACCAATGAGAAATAAATTATTAATAACTGTCAATATAATAAATCAGATAAATACTTTTAACTTTTACAATGCTCAATAACTTACGAGAATTAAAAATAGTGTATCTATAAAAATGATAAATCATCTTTAACAAATTGGAATAGATTTATACTTCACTTAGATAGATCAACCCTAATATAGTCTATCCTATAGTTTATATACCTTGTAGTCGTATTAATTGCTTGCGTCCTTAAATGCCCGTGATCACAATGCCGGCGGAAGCATTGCTGCCAAAAAGGGATGCCCGTTACGGGGTCAAATGCGATAAACCAGACGAAAAAAGTACCTTGGCGTAAGGAATGACGATCTTTCAACGTAAAAAATAGAACAAGACCCATTAACAGTTCTAATAGAAATTTAAACAAAATAGATTTAAACCCTTCCATAAATTGAAAATGTATAATACCTATATTATTACTGTGATGTGAGATCACTGTAGCAGAAATTAATTTTTTGAGACGGTGTCGATGAAGTTTTGGAGGGGGAAAAATCACCTCTACAGGAATAAATGGAGTAAAGACATGGACCAAATGTCTAAAAGTGATTTAATTTTGAAACATCAGCCAATAAGAAACCTAATAAAAAGTTACCAGAGTAAAATAATTCTGGTTGGAAAGGCCACTATAGGCTTAACATCTTGATTGTTTGATGTTGATTGTGATAAAAAAATAGAAAAGAGCGCTTTTTACACAATTTTCACATTACGCACAATATAGTACAAACAATTTTCAGATATTTGAGAAGGCTGTGTTCTTATTTAATGTTTATTTATAAACGACTAGCTAATACCTGGCGTGCGTGCTACTCCTAAATAAATGTTAATGTGTTTTTACCACCAGCCTTGAGCTGCTATGCTTGCCCGGGAATCAGCTTATCCCGATCTTCATGGCATCAATGAACGACAAAAATGGTTATTGTGAGTTATCTGCAAAATATAAGCATATGCTATCACATAATTTTTTGTACAGCTTTTTTGAGGTATTCAATTCCGTGTACAATAATTTGGTGTATTTGTTATGGTTTAGTCAGCGTAAGCCATTTAAGCGTCAAAATAGGGACTTTATTTCACGTTTTTCACTACAAAGGGTGATTTTTAGGCATGACGGCGTTGAGAATTACAACTCTCTTATAGCCTATGTTCATCCCCGGAATCTCCTGAACATTTTTGAAAAAGCTCCATCTCAATCGGATGAAAGGTATGGCAGAGCACGCATGCCCGGGAATCTACTTATCCCGATCTTCTTGGGATAAATGAAAGACAAAAATAGTTATTGTGAGTTATCCGTAAAAGATAAACATGTGCTGTCGTGGACGTTTTGAAGAGTTTTTTGAGAAAAATTAATTCTGTGTACATTAATTTGGTGTATTTGATATTGCTTAGGCAGCGTAAGCCATTTAAGCGTACAAAAAGCCACTTTTATTTTACTTTTCACGACAAAGGGCGGCTTTAGGGGTGAAGGGGTTGAGTATTACAACTCCCTTGTGGCCTATGTTCATCCCGGGGATTATTTTGAACATTTTTTAAATATACCCCATCAATATCGGATAAACGGTATGGCCGCGCATAGAATACGAACAAACAAACAAACAAACAAACAAACATTTTTATACATTATATTTAACACTTAAATTCATAATATATCCTATGGGATACATCATCATCATCATCAGCATCATAATTGGCTCGACAGCCCCATGTGGGCCTTGGCCGCCTTCAGAAGCTTATGCCAGACTTCCCCGTTCTGCGCTTCATTCTTGCAGTTTTTTATTTTTTAAATCTTAATGTCTTGAATTATACCATCCTCCCATCTTAATTTAGGTCTTCCAACTTTTCTGGCCAATAGTGGTTGTTCATTGTAAATTCTTTTTGTAATCCTTTTGTTGTCCATACGAATAATGTGTCTAGCCCATGCCAATCTATTAACTTTATCAAAATTCAAAATATCTGGCTGATTGTACAATTTATACAATTCATTATTGTATCTATCAGTTGGTTTAATTAATTTGATGTAAGTAAATCAGAAGAAAACGAACGAAATAAAATATATAAATGTGTGTCTAATTATACAATGTACCTAATAATAACAGTTATGCAAGATTCCGATTTCACTGCGGTCCGCCACATTTAAATAACTGACACAAGAAATGTGTGTTTTGACAATTTAAGGGCTAAGAAGTAAAGTATTGCGTTGATTACATTTATTAGAGATGGTGTTTCTATTGCTCTATTTGTTGTTTATTTTCTGAAGTTTACTGATTTCATTTTAGTTATATTATGAAATAGCTATTAATACTAAAAAGGTCAGGCAATGAAATGCCAAATGTACATGTATTTGAACTCTGAACTTTTAGAATAAGCTAACACTAGAGACAAATATCTCGATATATATGTTCTATTTCTTGACTGAAGCATTATAGTTTGATAATTTTATGATACTGCTGCTGCTAATAATATTAATTAATGCATTTATGTATATACACATTTTTAATGTTTATAGATCTTTCTGTGCCTAAAGTTTTATTGTCCTTCTCCACTCGTCTCTATCCATCCACTCCATGTCCTCCAGTACTCTTGTTCTCATTCAAGTTCCTATTTCTTGCATCCACGATTTCGAGGTCTTTCTTTCCTTCTCCTTCTTCCAGGTGAACACCATTCTATTGTTTTTCTGGGTAACCTTTCTTCTTGCATTTGCCGTACGTGCCCGTATCAATTTATGTGCTTCTATCTTATATAATCCACTATTGAATATATAATATTCATTTCTTCTCGTATAACAGTATTTATTTGTTATAATTTTGATCATCTTGCTGCTCACCTCAAGAAATCCATTTACATCGATATAAGTTTTTGTTGAATTTCCAAACTTCAGCTCCATATGTGACAGCACTTCTCACTATTGAATTATGTATTTGTAACTTATTTTTTTCTGGTTATATGTCTGTTACATAAGACTCCATTCATCATTGCTTGTTATTGCTCTACCTTTATTTATTCTGTTCTTACTATCACTTTCATGTTTATCCTCTTTATCTGCTTCTACTCGCAGATATTAAAATTCTTCACATCCTTTAATATACCCCTTTTGATCTTTTAATATTAAATTACCCATTTAAAATGTTGTCTTTTTCTAAATGTATTTTCAAACCTCAGTCATCGTTATAATAATAATAATAATAATAATAATAATAATAATAATATAAATACGCTAAAATACTTTTAATAGGGGCCTACGTATCAAGTTGTAAATATCTTTAAATGCCTATTTCCCATATAGGGCCTAATGTATAGTCCACCGTTGTGGGCTCGGGGTCACGTTGATAACTCATACGCAGCAGACCTGGGTTCCGTCTCTGATTTCCTGAATGAGGGTTCTTCGGGATTTCTCCTCACTTGTAAAACAAATATTGGTAAAATTGAATGCTCAAATGATCTCCAATCAGCATCAGGTTACCATAATCAACATCCATAACTTATTAATTGGCATTAATTTATTTAATGTACTTTATACATAGTCTCTTGTAGACAACATAGTCAGTTTTATTCTGGTCTTTATTCATGTTCTTCAATAAAACAATGTACAAGTGAATTACTACAAATGATTTAACTTTGTGTCAAATTAAACAACAAAACTGAATTACGCGTCGTTTGTTTTAACAGCAGTCCGAACTTTTAATGAGTTTCTCTTTTAGGTGTTAACAAAACAAAATACATATTTCGTAAACCAACAAAATTGGACCATAAATTCCATTTTCTGAGGAATTCGATTAGTTTACGTAGTTCCTGCGTGACGGATTATCATTGTTATTATTATTGTTATTATTATTGTTATTATTATTGTTATTATTATTGTTATTATTGTTGATGCAAGAAATAAGAACTGGAATGAGAACAAGAGGACTGGAGGGCATGGAGTGGTGGGATAGAGACGAGTGGAGAAGGAAAATAAAATTTTAGGCACAGGAAGATATGTAAACATCGAAAATCTTTACATATATATAAAATAAGCAAACGTTATCATTATTACTATACTATTATTATTACTATTACTATTATTATTACTATTACTATTATTATCATTATTATTATTATTATTATTATTATTATTATTATTATTATTATTATTATTATTATTACTTAAGCAATTAAATTGGTATGGGCACGTAAGACAAATGCAAGAAGAAAGGTTACCCAGGAAAACATTGAAATGGTGTCCACCTGGAAGAAGAAGGAAAGGAAGACCTCGAAACTCGTGGATGCAAGAAATAAGATCTGAAATGAGAACAAGAGGACATGGAGTGGATGGATAGAGACGAGTGGAGAAGAAAAATATAACTTCAGGCACAAAAATATGTGTAATTATTAAAATTCTGTATATAAATAAATAAAATTATTATTACTATTATTATTATTACTATTTTTACTATTTTACTATTATTATTATTATTATTATTATTATTATTATTATTATTATTATTATTATTATTATTATTGTTATTATTACTATTTTTGTACGTGTAGAAATATTTTGAATTTAATTTCTTCCAAAATTTCTCGTTGGGTCAGTGCTTGTTGTCCCAATACCCCATTTGAATATATTCGAGTTTTTGAACGGAGTAAACATGATGCTTATGAGAAAAAGAGGAGTTCAATGCAGTGTGTATGAATTGTATTCCTATATGCAAACCAAACACACATATATATGCACATTAAATTGAATCCCATTGATCTCAATTTGTAACATTATGCTGATATTTTTGGATCGTTATACCTGGTTGACATGAAGAATGGCGGACACGATTGACGTGTCTGCAGCTTGCGTTTCCCTTGTCACATTCGTGAGCTGAATATGCATCTGTGTTAATTATTGAAAACCTTGTGCATGTTATGTCCAGCCTGTCACGTGTGACTGACTGACTGACTGACGTGACACCCAAACTACATTCAAATCAAAATAATCCAATTAAAATGGTTACCCAAAACAGAAGTTTGAGTCAGTCCCCATGGTTAATATGCTCGCTTCAAGTTTCATAGTTCGCAAGATCAAACCCATCCGGATTCGATGGATATTAGAGGCCGTAAAATTGCTGAGTATGGTGATTGAGTATGGTGATTGAGTATGGTGATTGAGTATGGTGATTGAGTATGGTGATTGAGTATGGTGATTGAGTATGGTGATTGAGTATGGTGATTGAGTATGGTGATTGAGTATGGTGATTGAGTATGGTGATTGAGTATGGTGATTGAGTATGGTGATTGAGTATGGTGATTGAGTATGGTTTCCGTGTCGTTGAATTACCTCAAGCCTGAAAAAGAGTCTTCTGAGCAAAATTTGTCGACACTTTACACGCCAGATTTGAAATGCGACAGTAAAGAACTAGCTATATTATTTTTGGTCTGGACATCTTACCTCAATATTAATGTTGATTTGTTGATTTGTTTGGAGGTTCTTTGGCCAACCACAGGATGGAGCTGACATCGACATCCAGGTGGTGCAACATAATGCAACATAAATAAAACCAGTCTGGGAAAGCTGAAGATAAAACAGAGAATTGTTTTGAAACATGTCCAAGAACAAATCAACATTAATATTGAGGTAAGATGTCCAGACCAAAAATAATATAATTAAAATAACCTCAAAATATAACTTCCTAAAATTAAATATTAATTACAACTTCTTAAGTTACAAGGAAGAAACAAAACCAGAAATTGTGTTTGTGTTATAAATTACGAAAAACAAGATGGCGTCCTCCATACTCAACTTCAATAACAATTTTTTCGAAACAAAATATGAAGTCAAAAAGTTTATAAAATTAAGAGAGAAGAAATTTAAAAGATTAGCAGACATTAAATTCATCAACCAATGTCTAAAATTAGAATTGGTTCCCATGTTCATTAGAAAAACCGTTAAGCATAACAATAACAGCAAACAACAAAAAATTTTGGAGAACAAATTACTAAACTAGAAAAGAATAAACACTTTGAAATGATCAGTAATCTGGATATTGAAATTTATTTGTTACATATCAAATTGTCTAAAATATTAGGAAACATCATGTGGGAAAACCTAGAAAATAAATTTTTCACTTTTTTGAACATAACCATGAAAAAGAAAATTGAGAAACAAAAGACAAAGATAAATAATTTGTTAACTAAATCAAAGGGAAAGAAGAATACATCAAATAAAATCAAACATCAGAATAAAACCAGAAATGAAGAAAAATCAGAATCCACCAGAAATTATGTTAAAAATTTTTCAAAGGCAACCTTTAACCTAAAAGAGACAAAATTGTTAGAAAACGGTCTAAAAACAGCAATAGATTATTCCAATAGAATAGAAGAATACATAGTGGACATTGAAAATTCAATAGAAGGGTTAGTTACAGAAGAAAAAATAATCATCAGAAAAAAATGTGAAGAAATTTTGAATAAAATAAAGAATACAAATAAAAACCCAGTTTGTAAGGAGAATTTAAAAAACACTCAAAGAATAAATAACAAAAATGTTGTATATACAAATCAGATAAGGGTAACCAAATTATAATTCTGGACAAAGAAGATTATCAAAATAGAATGGAAGAACTTTTGAAAGAAAAAGAGTATGAAAAAATTAAGAATGACCCCCTACCAAAAACCATAAAAAAAGTGGAAAACTGTTTTAAAAATGTTAAAATTCTATCCAAGAAAGAAAAATTTCAATTAAAAGTAAGCAACCCAAGAAACCCTAATATACATGGACTTCCAAAAATTCACAAACCGGGAAACAAAATGAGGCCAATAATAACAATATTGGATCACCAACCTACAAAATTTCGAAATGGCTGAATAATCAATTTAAAAGAATTAATAATTTTGAAAGTCTGCAGATTGAAAATTCATTGGAATTAGTTTAACAAATTAGAAAAAGTGGAAATTGAACCCACAGATAGGTTGGTTTCGTTTGATGTAGTTTCACTATTCACAAATGTACCGAAACAAAAAACTTTGGAGATATTGAACAATTGGTTAAGAAAAAACAACATAGACAGAGAGATCAAAGAAGATTATTTGAAATTAACTGCGTTATGCATTGATCAAATGTTTTTTACATTCAATGGGAGTTTCTATAGACAAAAATCAGGGCTCTCAATGGGAAACCCATTATCACCCTTCCTGGCAAATTTATTTATGAGCGATTTTGAATGTAAAATCACTAAAGCACATCCCACAATGTTTAAATTTTGGAGTAGATATGTTGATGATATAATTTGTATTGTTAAAGAAAAACATGTAGAAGATTCCCTAAAACTATTAAATTTACAGAGTACAAACATTAAATTCACCAAAGAAATAGAAGACAATAAACAAATACCTTTTTTGGATCTTAAATTGGTCAGAAACGAAGAAAAAAGAAAAATTGAATTCAGGATTCATAGAAAAGAAACTCATACGGAAAATTTTATAAAATCAACAGGGTTCAATCCAATTGGACATAAATTAGCAGCATTTAATAGTTTAACTCATAGATTGGTAAACTTACCCTTAAACGAAGAAGATTTCAAACATGAGAAAAAACACATAATCAAAGTAGCAAGAGAAAATGGGTTTGATGAAAAAATGGTACATAAAAGGATAGAAAAGTATAAAAAACAAAAAATGATAAACAGAAGTAATCTTGAAAAAGAAGAACCACCTATGAAAAAATATAGGAAATTCACATATCACCCCTGGGTACATAATAAATTTCAAAATATATTTGAGAAGTTTAATATTAAATTAGCACCAAAAAATAACTACAGTTTAAATAAACTAATAAAAACCAACAAAAATGAAAAAACTGATAAAAATAAAAAGTCAGGAATATATCAAATTGAATGCATGGGTTGTGAAAAGATATATATAGGGAAACACAAAAGAAACCTAAAAATTAGAACCAAAGAACACATAAGAAATATTAAAATGGAGAAATTGAAAAATCTGCAGTTGCTGCTCATGTTTGGTCTGAAAAACATAATATTAATTCAGACACTAAATTATTAAAACAGTTAGAAAATACAAACGAGCTGACTATTTGGGAAAAAATTTATATTCAGAAGAACAGAAACAGAGTTATGAATTTTGATATTCCGATGGAGGGTGACCTTGTTTGGAGGTTCTTTGGCCAACCACAGGATGGAGCTGACATCGACATCCAGGTGGTGCAACATAATGCAACATAAATAAAACCAGTCTGGGAAAGCTGAAGATAAAACAGAGAATTGTTTTGAAACAAGTCCAAGAACAAATCAACATTAATATTGAGGTAAGATGTCCAGACCAAAAATAATATAATTAAAATAACCTCAAAATATAACTTCCTAAAATTAAATATTAAAGAACTAGCTGTTTACATACATCATTAAACAAAATGAACAACAAGATGATTGGACTTAGAGTAATCTAACTTTGCCCTTAAGGGGGCGAAGGGTGAAATTTCTATGTTCTGCATTTGTTGAGCTAGAGACTTGATTTTTGTACAAACATTCAATGCATGATACATAATGATATGTTTTAAGTTTTATTCTTGTGAGATATTTATTTTATATTATTAAATATTATATTAAAAAAAAAAATTGCATATAATTAAATGGGTTCCACAATGTTTTAGTAAAATGTCTGATTTTTTTTACAAGACCCCTCAAATATTTAGAAAAACAATATGCATTAGAATTCTTATAATATGAATACAACGGGAGAAAAAAAATGATGCGTGAAATTACAAAAAAATTAATAATTGCATGCATTTTATTTTTTATCTCATAAAATACTACTTCAATCATGAAAACCGTGCACTACTTTGTTACTCATTCTTGTTAGGACACGCAGTAAAAAGGTGTACCTACTAGGACAAAATTTGTGAATTCCATTCAATTTTGAATGTACAAAAATGCAGTGAAAATAAAAGTGTGGAAAAACAAGTTTAAAGATTTGCATGCAAATACAAAATGTAACATACATGCCTAATAAGCACTTTAGGGCACTTAGAAGCGTCGTAGGCTTCTGAAACTTTGCCAACATACACATTAGAGTACAGGCTATTTTTTAGTACAGAAAACAACAAATGCCAATTTTGATCTAAAATGATCAATTTTTCACCTATCACTCCCCTTAATTTAGTTTTAAAACTGTCTTTTCTTTTTGTTCTTTTGTTTTTTGTTTTTGTAAACTTAACACCTCCATATGAGATATTGAGACATAATTATTATACCCTGAATAGAGGGAACACGACATCAGAACCATACATTAGGCAATTGCACAGTTACGAGTATCTCTGAACCTTTGTAGTAGTATGCCGAAGTAACTGCAGTAAATAGCATCAGAAAGCACAAAACATGGGACACACCTGTACCGTTATTGGAAATTTAAAATGTCCTTTTCTGTCAAGAATCGAACCACTGCCGCCGGAGTATAAGATTAGCGATTCTACCGACTATGCCACGGTGGCTACTTTAAAAGACGAAATTTGAGTAACAATATATTTTGCAGGTGTTATTATTTGCGACTTACATCTCGATATATATTAACCCAATTCGATTCAGGTTTAAATGGTCAATGCATTTCTCTAGAAAACGGATTTAAGTTACCGTAAATTATATTGTCTATTATCAGGCATTCAAAACAAGCAAAATATTACGGTACTTGAAATCAAAGTAAGGGTGAAGGTTAAAAACACATTCCTCTACTATTCATAAATGTTAACAACAGGTTACCCTGTCAAGAGATGTACAAAATATTGCAACATATATAAGAGCAGAGTTAAGCGAGTGTACCTCGTCTTCTGAGTTGAATGCCTTTTAACTGCCGGCGAGTCTACCTCGTCTTTTGAGGCGAATGGGTTCAGAGGAAGTGAATCTTACCAATTCGTGTTTGTCGTCCAGGTGCCTAAACTCCGTTCAAGTAAACAATGGAGTGAAAGTAAATAAAACCCAAAGGATCTCGGAAATTTTCATGGGCTCTTGTACTCGTTAAAATTTTAATCCCGAGTAATATAGTAGCTTTTAATTAGCTCTGGATCTCAATACAAGTTATAACGATTTCGAGACCCAGTTAAAGGCTCAGGGATCACTTATTGTTTATTTATATCTACTCTATTCTTTAGTTGAAAAACATAATAGTGGTTATCGCGCTTTCAACTCAGCTCTAGATACACGAGAACAAACTTGTCCAACATTGATGAATTAATAGTATTAAAATATTCAATAACACTCTGTCGGAAGGGAACGTTAACCCTGGGTTCCCTGCCCTTGATTTACAGTATATAAAAGTTCCTGATGCTTAAAATAAGAGGCCTCTGGTAAAATACTCTGACTCTTCACGGCCAGTTTTAAATATCATGAGATACTACTAGAAATACTACTATTACCACCACCACTACTACTATTACTATTACTATTTCCATTACTTTGAATATCAACCCTAATTCAAATGAAGCTGTTATAATGTAACTAAATATAATATCTTATTATAAGTATATATATATATATATATATATATATATATATAATAATATTGAAGAGCTCATAATGTGCATAATGTTATGTTCACCGTGGTCCACCGTTCAGTCCCCTCCACAGTAAGCCCTCTGGCACACGTCTCGCCTCCGACACAACACAACATGGTAACGGTCGCAGTGTTCAGCGCACAGCTCACAGATGCACTGGGAGTCTGGTTCGTGATGTTTCTTGATCCTACAGATTCTGTGATGGAACCCATATGTTGCCATCCTCGTCATCAGATGTCTCTGAGATCGTATTATGCTTGTCTCCAATCCGTTGTCATGATAGCGTCCGTGGAGTAGAATTCCATCCAGATTTGGCCTTTCTTCCACCTTAGTTCCTCTATTGCGATGTTGTATGCGTCTGTGTACTGCAGATGTAGATATTGTCGCAGCTCTTCAATATAGAAGGATTCCCTCGCCAGTTCATATACGAGGCGTGACAGTGTGTATTTCGAAAGACAGAGAGCCATTTTGAGGTACGTAGCTTTCTCTATTTGTAAGAGATCTCTCTTTGTTATGTGAGTCCATATGCTGTCCAGTCCGTATGTGACAATCTACGTTATCGTTGCTTTGAGAAGCGCTAGTGTTGTGTCCAGAGAGAGTCTGCGTATGAGGTTGATGTCATTCGTAGCTAGTTATGCCGCTGTTGTTTTGTCTGTGATATGTCTGTTAAAAACTGTTCCGTGTGTCTGAAAGGTAACCCCCAGGTACTTAAAATTGTTCACCCGTTGAATCTTCTTATTGTTGATGAAAATATCATATTTTGGTATTGTTCATCCTCCTTTCCTAATATCATCGACGCCGTTTTGTTTTCATTCATTTGAAGGTCGTTTTCACTTGCCCAGTAGATATATATAAGCGTTCATATAATTATATGTTTATTTAAGGTAGTCATCATGAAATGGTGAGCAACTCCATTCGAAGAATGATTCCTCGATAGTTGAGCACTTGAATGAGGAGTTGAGGGTAACTGTTGACATTTGTACCTCATCTCTTTAGATAGCACAGTGATGGTGTATATGATGGTTCGTGTTCATAATTGATGTTCATAAGTAATGCCACGAATTATTTCCAATTTATCTAGAGAATTTGGAAATCAAGAGTGGCATTTGTTACGACTATTTAACGAATAAAATTAAGCTGTTCACTCACAAATCATTGTTTAACTATAGTTATTTTAAAATATTTATATATTTAATGTAAACGGCGATGTTTGAAAACAATTCAGGAATATGAGGTTATGTTCATTCACTGCTGCTTGATCATATTATTTATTGCCAAATAAGATCGCAAAATTGTAAGAGTGCACCCAAGTGGAGAAATAATGAAACACATCAAACTATATATCATAATCAACATTACGGGTTATTCATTTATTTTTTTAGTAAACAACTCAGTAAAATCAAGGAATCTTTTCATTATTTACTATATTCAGTGTATTTGTTGGAGAAAAATAATGCGTTAACCTGTTCAGAACATTAAAAAGGAGGAGCTTTCTTTATCACAAAAGCAGGAGCTGATAAAGAGAAATCGATAAAGAGCGAGGTGAAACACGACTGTCATTGGTTGTAAAACAACATTCATTGAAACGTGATTGGTCATTGACTAGCATTTGTGGCATGAGTTAAATAGTCAATGTAATTATTTAGATGCCATGTAGGACTGTACATTAGGGTCCCAAGACTCCTAAGATATAAAGGAAGTTTTTTCGCAAAATCAAATACGCATACCCTCTATTTTTTCTGTTTTATTTTAATAACTCAAATAACAAATATTATTGTAATTTGATTGTGAGAAACAGTGCGGACTTCATGCCAAACCTATGACATGAAAATATGCACTGTGTAGTGTAGAAGGATTCTAGAACTAAACGTTTTAAAACATCAATATGTCCAAAAGTATGACTATTTACTATTCTACAATAAATACATTATTGATTAAATTATAAAAAACTTCTTGGGAGGAAACATTTTATTTTAGAACAAGGTAATGCTGCAAAGTGTTTCATTTGTTATAAGAAGCATATTTTTTAAATTAATTTTATTGTTGTTACAGATAAATCTTTATACTTTGTTAATAAGTTTTCATTTATACAAAGATTAAGTCAAACAAATGTGAAACAATTCCATAAATATTTTTTGCGCGATAGTCCGTTTTGTCGTACATACAGCAATGGCGATCTTGATTTGAAGTTCAACTTCCTACATTTCGAGATTGTCAACCTAAATAACTATACTGTAATATTATATTTACACCCACGTGTGGGAAGTAAAAACCACTGCCCTCTATGTATACTACATAGAATGTATATACAAAAAATATCCAAAAGGTAGTGTTAATATATACGAAACAAATCACTGCTTTTTATTTGAAACAATATAAAACAATAAATATGAAATTGCGGCCATATTATCAATATTGGTCTCGAGGCCTCCTGTTGTTTTAACTAATAAACGTTGCCCACACTGTTAACGTTAGTCAATTGTTTATAATGAAAGCAAATATTTCCAACAAAGATATTATTTTACTATTATGTATTATTTTGAAAATACCATCGCACAAATTTTAATGTACAACGCACGTTTGTGGAGTTTTTTTTACAGAATCTCGGAAAATTTCCTCGATTCTGTAAAAACCACTTCCCAACGCCGCATCGTAATATAGGCCTACTATTGGTGCAGGTATTATTGGTTTATTAAAGCAATATAATAAAATAAGTGTAAAAATATTCAATAGAACTAATGAAATATATTTCTTTCATTTACGATAATGTTTTCCTCGATCCATTTGGTCAGTATTTGAAGATTCATGCACATTATTATTATTATTATTATTATTATTATTATTATTATTATTATTATTATTATTGGTAGTAGTAGTAGTAGTATTAGTATTAGTATTAATAATAATAATAATAATAATAATAATAATAATAATAGTATTGTTAACATACGAGTACTATTGGGCTATATTACAAATCAAGTTATGCTATATGGATATAAAACATGTTCTCTTCCTTTAAGAGAAGATAAAAAATTACCGCTATTTCAGAATAAACTTCTTGAGACATTTTTTTGGACTAAGGAGGACGGACAGACATATGAATGAAGAAGACTACATACCAGTGAGCCACGTGATCCTCATAGGATTCTAGATGTAATAAGAAGAGTTAAGGGAACTTAATTTTTTTTATTTTTAGTTTTCATCTGATTGTTTTGAAATTTGTATTACATTATGTGCTTATAGTAGCGTTTCTCTAAAGTTAGGTGTTTATAAATATAATAGTTTCAGAATTATGAGTTTTTAAAACTATATTTTTAATATTTTCTAAAAATGCTCTTTACGATAAATTTTTAAATATTATCTGATGAAATTTGAGATTCAGAGTAAAAAAAAAATAAAAAAGTGTAGTTATGATTCCACTAATCATATTTGGTATGCAAGAAATATTCATAAAGGGAAGATACTCTTTATGTTTTATTTTTTGAAAAAAATGCATCACTCTCATTATTTTTTTCATCTCAATTTAAAATAACACGTGTCGTAGACTGGTAACTACATAGTAAATTTAAATTAGCATATATTGTGAAGTCTAACCACAAACTTTCACTTGGATAACATAAAAATTGCATCGTAAAGAGAATTTTAAGTTTTGGAAAATGTCAAAAAAAAATGGAAAGAGAAAAAATGCATATTAAAATTTATGTAGTATTGCTGACCATACGTGGAAGGATACTTAAACTCTTACGTCACGGACTCAATTTTGCTCCTACAATAAAAACATTTACATGAAAATGATCCTAAAGACTCAGTTATTAAAAAGCTAATAAACAAAAAATTCATGTTTGCCAATTTTTTAAACATTTTCACCAGTCGGTCCCCTTAAGTTACGTAAAGGATATGTAGCGCGAATGGTAAATGAAAGAGAGGCATGGAAACGTCAGAGTGAAAACTCCCGGAAGGTAGAATAAGAATGAGCTGGAAGAGTTAATATTAACCCTCATTTGAGGGAGGTGTATACAGAGAACAACTGGAAAAAACCCTAGATACGGATATATGGAAAACTTTCCGCGCGACCATGAACATCCGAGCTCGGTAGTAACAGTGAGTTAAATGCGCCATGTTCCAAAATGATGTACGGGGTTTCAAAGTTGTTTAATTTCCTTTACATGATATAGATAATATCAAAACTTGCATCGGATTAAAGAGAAACTATTCGAGTTTTCATTACATACTTTGAATGTTCGATGTGAGCATCATTCGATTCCCTCCCAAACCTTGGTCAGCATATTTTTAGTAGTGGTTTCAACAACAGCAACAATCCTTTTTCTCAAGTCTGGAAGATCGATGGGAGGTGATGAAATGTACACATGATCCTTTACATGCCCCCACATTAAGACATTGCAAGGTGTGAGATCGGGATACCGTTGGAGGCCATCGAGAATAAACCATGTCATTCGGACCGGCGCATCATACCCATCGTCGGGACTTTTCCTTTTATAGATACATCCAGTTGTTTCTAACTGTCTATACTATCGACGGATACTCTTATCTGTCGGAGGATCAATTCCAAATTGCCGTCGGAAAGCTCGCTGCACTGCAACAATGGAACCAGACCTCGAAAATTGCAATAAACAGAATGATTTCTGTACAGGAGTCGCCATTTTCACACATTTAACGCCGTGACGTAATAACGACAAGAAAAAAATATTGCATACAGGATATGAAACTTTGACTGTTTTTCTTTCATTATAGTAAATAATCACGCATCCAATTTCGTTTGTAAAGCTATGCCAACTACTTGAAACTGGAGAAGGGGTTATTGTTGGGCAAAGAGGTAAAGATTGGATTTGGTGACACTAGGAATACTGAAGGAGTTCTCCATGTGTGAGAACTTAGGTTGCTCGGTTGGTATTCGGTAGAGTCGAGGTTCTTATCTCGGGATTCCACGAGGACTTCGTCGGGCAGAATTAATGTGTAAAGAATGTCTGGTAAAAGTAGTTTATTCTTAACTTTTATACACTGCAAGTAATTGTCTATATGTGAAGTGAATTTATCTAACTCTCGGAACGCAGTGTTTTTGAGAAGTTACTTTGTTTGATCGTATACGAGAAGAAAAGTGACGAGGAGAAGCCTCTCTCGCCTATAGGTAAATTAGTTACTCCCACTACCTCGATCACGTGGACCTAAGGTCTGTGCTTAGGCACATATAACGAAACATATAATTGGTTAATGCGCCCTCCTATTTTGATCCCGGGGGTGTTACAAATTTATTATTGGCGATTTACGCCTTCAGAGGTTGGACCTTTTTTTCCCGTGCTGGCTTCACGTACAGTCTAGTCACAAACATTAGCTAGGCTTGGGTTTTTTCTTAGGCTTGGGTTTTTTCCTAGTCTTCCGACGCTAGAAACTTGCCATGTTCCCACACTTTTTGCTAACGATGTTTGTGTCAGGGTAAAACCCCCGCTTGCACATTTAGCTAATGAGTTATGGTTATCACGCTAAATCAGTTAACTGGAGGCTTAGAAGATATTTCTACTCAATCTGTCTAGCAAAGGATTATTGTCATTAGTAAGTTATTATCATGTGTCAGCCACTTCCGTCTTCACAAAAGAAAGGGTTACATTACCTGAGTTGTCTGCCTTCTTTAATAACTAATAATTTGATTACATTGATGCTGACTTCTTTGGATCATTTTATATGGCCTTTGCTCCTACATAATCAGGTTCTACTCGCTTTCCTGATCAATTTGAATATAAATATGACCTAAGTCCAGTAACTGCTTCATTTAATGTTGTTATAATTTCATCTGATTATTATTGCCGATAGGGATTTATTTAGATTTACACAGGATGCTGTATGAATGGATTGCCACAAATGCCCTATAAACAAATGGAAAAATCAAGGGATTTTTTTATTTGTTTATAATCCTCTCGCGTAATATAATGCTAGTATCATAGCTATAGTGGCCTTTAAAGAAAAAATGGCTATCATATTTTGGTAAGAGCACGTTAATCCTGAGAGTGTTGCCAGCACGTCAATTATGTTCAGATTGTAAACACTGATATGTATCCCTTTTACCTGGGATCGTTCTTTGAGGTTAAATAGACTCACTTTCTGCAATATAGACATACATAAATATTCATAAAGAAAAAAAAAAGATACACCCTTAATATAAATTTGGTGGCCTACTCAAACCATTCATGCTTATACAATTACCATTCAAAACTATTTAGTTGAATACCAGTATAGCATAAATTGCTTCTTCATGTGTAACTGTTTATTTTCAATTTAATTTACACCTTAATATCTACCTACATTATAATGTGCGTCTACAGCTTGGGAATTCATTTGCGATGAACCAGTTTTGTCTACTTCAAACCATATGTCGAATAATACTTCAGTTTTGCTAAATTTAATTTAAATTGAGTCAATAAGACTTATTTACATGGATCTATATCTTTGCGACCAAAATACTAAAATATCGCGTTTAAGCAGCTGTGCTATCGTTATACAATTATTATTGATAGTATTACCCCCTGATATCATTTTTTTTCCCCATAGGTATTGCATACATACGAATTCATCATGATTATTAATCCATGAAATATTCATGATTCTTAATATTTTATTCTCAACATACTTCGGCCCATTTACTTTGCCAAAGCATAGCTGTCATTACTCAGCCAAACGACGTTATTTTCTTAAGCGTGCAAAATCATTTCCTTCGAATACAGAATCGCATAGTATGTCACATTCGCTTCCACCAGCGACCATGACTCCATCTCATCTCATTATTAACATCGAATACAAATTCGCACAAATTGTCACATTCGCTTCCATCAGCGATCATGACCTCATCTCATCTCATTATTAACATCGAATACAAATTCGCACAAATTGTCACATTCGCTTTCACCAGCGACCATGACTTCATCTCATCTCATTATTAGATAATACGGGATCCCTTGCCCCTCAAATATTTTCAACAAAATAGCACGTGTTATACAAACACAGTGACGTGCCGCTTCGGCCCACGTCTACAAATTAAATTCTGTAAATATAATCAACAAATAAATTCCTCACGCTTTATAGGTTCACACCGTCACTCGGCCTTTCAATTAAGGTGCATTGAGCTTCACCCTGTCTCATTAGCTCCTATGTTTACGCTGTCTGATTGTTATTTTGGACAAAAGAGTCATAATCATCATGATATTATTCGTATTCAGATTGTTGTACAAGTTTCTTCAATTACCTATATGTATTAAACAATGACAATGGCCTATCTGGGCTCATTTTAACATTTACTGGATTAAGTAGATACTGCAGCTTCCTGCTCGAGCGATTGGGTTAAAACATTTAAAAATATAGATCCATTCTCCATCGTTAAGTTCAAATCAACAATTTATTAATCACCCTCAATCTTAGCTGAAAGTGGACATGCATGTGTTATATATTCACACTAGTTCAATTAATTATATCATATTCATCAATATGGGGGTATTATCACGATTAATATCTAAATCGACATTTCACTTTATTTTTTTTCGCAGTCATTGTGCCCTTTCCTCTCGCGATTAGCGTTTTAATCTAGGCCTATTTTATCACTTTATTAGTGTCATTTATTTTAGTTACTGATTATACCATACAACATTTATTTATTTTTTTCCACTAATACTTTTCATTTATGTCCTAATCTCAGCTAGTATTGAGTTCGAATCCCGTGAAAACTGGTTCATGCATTTAAGTATAATTTATCAGGTCTTGTTTTTTTTTTTTTTTTTCGTTTGGGGATTATGTAGAGCTTATATGTTTGTACCTTTTGTATGTTATATCAAAATTTTGTCGGTATATAACCACTTCCTTACCTGGGTACTGCATAATTTCAGCGTTTACATTGACCTTTATCTCATACCTAAAATCACAGTAGTGTCTACCTGTGCACACAATACAATATAGTACAATGCAAGACATACACACATACGTAATATATCCATTCCGTTGTCATTCTTACGTGTAAAAATCTCTCCCTCCTATTTTTCGAGTGTCATTTTCACTGTCCGTCTATCTACCCTTAATACTATTAGTGTCTAATTTCACAGTCTGTTAACTCGCAAAGGCCTCCTGTACTATTATTATATACATGTTTTGCGATACTACGCCCACACGCAAACAAACTCTGAACACTCGCATGGTAATTTATCGGGTCTTTACAGCCTCAATCTTATCCTTAGATTCACATATGATGACTAGACTTTTGTCAAAATTTTTCAAATGATTCTTACTCCTATCATCTAGGTTAGTATGCGCCACAGAATTACTAGCGATCTCTGGGTTCCCTAGTATCTCTGTACGTGCATATGTTTTGTGATTAGCCGTCGTCCAAGAAACACTCTCCGACGCGTATGATTCATTTTCGGGGTTCCTATCCTTTTGACCTCTACTATTTATGTTCTTTGTGATGACACTTATTTCATCATTTAGTTTGCTAATTTCGTTAGTCACTTTCTGTTCTATATTAGTGCCTAACTCATTAAATCTAGGCTCTACTATCATTTCAATCAATTCAGAGCGTTTATCCTGCTCTGCAATTTTCTGAGCTACTTGGGGCTTTAGTGTTTCTTGTTCGTGGGCTGGCTTTTGTACAAATAGACACATATAATTTACCCTTTTGTCCGAGTTCTCTACACTACAGAGCACATTCTTGTCGACTCGTTTTATTTCCCCTTGTAATTCCTCCTGTTTCTCCCTAAGTTAGTTTGTAACGTTATTATACTATTGTTCATCTCTGTTCTCATTTGACTTATTACCCTGTTTTCTGTTTTCTCTGAGTCTTTAATAAGTTTTTGTTCCATTTTATTTATCTTTAGTTCTACACACGCTGACGATTCATTTATTTTCGCTTCTAGCATCTCTCTATCTTTTCTCATCTCATCCCTTAATGTTTCTTTCAACGTAAATACATCCTTTTCCCTGCTTATCTCCATCTGTCCTCTCCAAGTTTCAAATTCCCGTTTCATATTCCTCTGCATTGCCTCTAAATCCATTTTCCTATTTCTATCCATCGTCTCTAAATCCATTTTCCTACTTCTATCCATCTCCTCTATTCTCGACATTAGCATTTCCATGTATTTCATGGTGTCGGTGCTTGGATTTCCCTTGTCCTCTACTTCCCCTCTAGCTTCTACTCTTGCGTTGTTTTCACTATTTTCCCCTGTGCTCTGCTCTAAGTTCTCTCTGCCATCTTCGTTATCCTCTCCCATCCTTGCGATTTCGTTCTCTCCTTCAATCAGTTGCCCACAAGCCTTCTCCCTAATCTCTTCGTGTTTCCTATCCATTTTTTTTTTTTATCTTTATTTGCCTGCCTCTTTCTATTCGTACTTCTTAACAACATAAATACACACAGATATATTCTCCGTTAAATCACTGTAATATTTTGATTTCTTATATATGTAAAAAGTAAAAAAAATGCTTATTCTGTTGTTGTGTCACTTACTGCTTCCTTCCTTCAGTTGCTGTCTGTCTGCTTGTTGCCATCATCTTCTCTGTCCTGGTTGCCTCGTGGTCGTGGGACTTAGTCGTTCTGCCGTTGATTTCTATTCGTGTGTTACTTTACGACCTATTCTGCCCGCACGTTAGGGAGCCAATATGGAGAAGGGTTATTGTTGGGCCATGAGGTAAAGATTGGATTTGGTGACACTAGGAATACTGAAGGAGTTCTCCATGTGTGAGAACTTAGGTTGCTCGGTTGGTATTCGGTAGAGTCGAGGTTCTTATCTCGGGATTCCACGAGGACTTCGTCGGGCAGAATTAATGTGTAAAGAATGTCTGGTAAAAGTAGTTTATTCTTAACTTTTATACACTGCAAGTAATTGTCTATATGTGAAGTGAATTTATCTAACTCTCGGAACGCAGTGTTTTTGAGAAGTTACTTTGTTTGATCGTATACGAGAAGAAAAGTGACGAGGAGAAGCCTCTCTCGCCTATAGGTAAATTAGTTACTCCCACTACCTCGATCACGTGGACCTAAGGTCTGTGCTTAGGCACATATAACGAAACATATAATTGGTTAATGCGCCCTCCTATTTTGATCCCGGGGGTGTTACAAATTTATTATTGGCGATTTACGCCTTCAGAGGTTGGACCTTTTTTTCCCCGTGCTGGCTTCACGTACAGTCTAGTCACAAACATTAGCTAGGCTTGGGTTTTTTCTTCTTAGGCTTGGGTTTTTTCCTAGTCTTCCGACGCTAGAAACTTGCCATGTTCCCACACTTTTTGCTAACGATGTTTGTGTCAGGGTAAAACCCCCGCTTGCACATTTAGCTAATGAGTTATGGTTATCACGCTAAATCAGTTAACTGGAGGCTTAGAAGATATTTCTACTCAATCTGTCTAGCAAAGGATTATTGTCATTAGTAAGTTATTATCATGTGTCAGCCACTTCCGTCTTCACAAAAGAAAGGGTTACATTACCTGAGTTGCCTGCCTTCTTTAATAACTAATAATTTGATTACATTGATGCTGACTTCTTTGGATCATTTTATATGGCCTTTGCTCCTACATAATCAGGTTCTACTCGCTTTCCTGATCAATTTGAATATAAATATGACCTAAGTCCAGTAACTGCTTCATTTAATGTTGTTATAATTTCATCTGATTATTATTGCCGATAGGGATTTATTTAGATTTACACAGGATGCTGTATGAATGGATTGCCACAAAACCTCGTCCACCATTTTGGAACACGGTATATATATGACAGAAATATATACCGTATATAAACATAGGCCTACAATATGTTATGTATATAATATAGGCCCAAATTAGATAATATAATACTGTAAGACCATATAATATTAGGCCAATTAATATAATGTACATACCCCATTTGTCCCTCGTGGAGACATGGGTGATGCTCTAACGGGAGTTTCTTGACGAAGATAATTTTGTTACGCTTACTTCCCAAAATATATCAGTGAGTGATCAAATCAAATCAATATTATGACAGCTTCATTTCTACGCAGTACTACAGGGTGTTAAAAATAACGTTTACAACGTTTCGGGGATGATAGAGGAGGTAAAAACGAACACTTTTTAATGTGAAAAAATTTGGCATATGCACCGTTTTGCCGCTAGATGGCCTTACGTACAGATGGCTTCACTTTCGTCACAACACGCACCGATTAGTTCCGTTCGTGCTGCTAAGTCAGCAACAAGTTTAAAGGGTCGACACGGTGTCCATGAAGACTTGCTACGATAAGTACAGTAAGTACGTTTGCGTTTACTATCCATTCTTGTGCCTCGGCATACCTGCAATATTGATACGTGTTTACGTTTGTACTACATATGTTTCCATTTGTTGTAGTGCATAGCACACTCTGATAAATCATAGATGGCTGAGTGCACTCTAAATGAGCTTACGGACATACATCTTCTGTATGGGGAGACACGTGCAGCACGGCGCCTTTACGCGGAAAGGTTTCCGATGTGAAGGTTACCATCTCTCAGCTCCTCGTCTGATTGGTCCCACGTGTCCAGTTTCACGTATACGGGCATCAATTCGTTGAAACAGAACATGAGATGGTAATCCCCTCATCGGAAAGCTTTCTGCATAAAGGCGCCGTGCTGCACGTGTCTCTACATATAGACGATGCATGTCCGTAAGCTCGTTTAGAGTCCACTCAGCTCTCTGTGATGTATCAGTTGTGTACAGTGCACTTAAAATTGGTGATAATGATTAAATAGATAATGACAATCAAATTCCAACTTAGAAAGTTCTTTCACAACTAAGGAAAACCACGGTAAAACAGCATATTGCTCAGCTCGTGAATTTGAAGTCAGGACCTCAATCGCTAAGGTTTGAGCAAAATTCTTAGGTGGTACTCCAAATTAACTTTAACGATTTTTATATTAATTACTAGCTAATACACGGCGTGCGCTGCTACGCCAAAATAAATGAAAATTAATGTGTTTTTATGTTTAGTTAAGTAAGTAGAGGGAAAGATAATTATACATTTATATTTTTTAGACACCCCGTGCTGATTACCCGGAGTTGCCCGAGAATCTACTTATCCCGATTTTCTTGACATAAATGAGCTGAAGTTTAAAAATGAAGGTGTTTTATGTTTAATTAAATAAGTGAAAGTAAAAATTTATATCGTAATTATTTTTAGATATCCCGTGCCGTTTACCCGGCCTTGTCCGGGAATCTACTCATCACGATCTTTTTGGCATAAATGACCTGAAAGGCAACAATTAATGTACTTCTTATGATTAGTTGAGTAAGTAAAATGAAAAATAATTATAAACGTATATCGTAATTATTTTAAGATTGCCCGTGCTGATTATCCGGTGTTGCTGGGAAATCTACTTATCTCGATCTTCTTGACATAAATGAGCTAAAAGACAAAATTCATCATTGTGAGTTATCCGTAAAAAATACCCGGCATGTGCCGTTACGCTTGCACAGGAATCTACCTACTTGTCTTGATCTTCTTGGTATCAATGAAAGACAAAAATGGTTAATTTGAGTTATCCGTAAGAGATAAATTGGCTATATGCTGTCGAGGACTTTTTTGTAGAGCTTTTTGAGATATTCAATTCTGTGTACATTAATTTTGAGCACTTTTTATGATTTAGGCAGCGTAAGCCATTTAAGCGTGCTAAGAACTACTTTTTTTTAAGCTTTCCACTACAAAGTGCGATTTTTAAGGGTGTAGGAGGTGAGTATCACAACTCACGTATAGCCTATGTTCATTCCGGGAATCTCCTGAACATTTTGCAAAAAGCTCATTCACAATTGGATCAACGGTATAGCCGTTCATAAAGTACGAACAAACAAACCAACAAAAAAACATTCATGTTTATATATTACATTTTGCAGCCAAAAATATTTATTTTTTTAAATTTAATTAATTTGTTTTCTAGAATTGATTTACAAACATATCAGCTGTTTTTGTTTTGGTTTTAAGCTTGTATTTCATTTTGAAGTGTTTGAGAATTTGAAAATAGTATACCTACGTTATAGTAATAAATTCCCTAGAATTTTACAGTTGGCCTAGACGACAGATTTTGCGATATTTGAAATGGAAGTAAACAAAATCCATATATTTTCATTCATCAAAATAAAATTGCATTGCAGTTATATCCTTCAGCATGTCAAAGACCAAACGACTTGCGCTTGTTTTTATCCACACTGCATTCACAAGATAAATTACGCGCTCCACAACAGTGTTTGTGCCCGGAATACAAAATGAGAATTCCAACAGTTTGTTAAGGTTTTCAACAGGAATGCTTCTTGCTTGAAAAATCGAAATACTTCCTACAGATTTTAAATTCCTGATAAATGTGCAAGAATAAAAACTTTTTTAAAGCATTATTGATATAGTGCCACAGAAACAGTTGAACTCTGGGAAACCTGCTTGAAGAAATATAATGAAATTATAGAACAAATTAACCACTTTAATTTAGTATGTGATATTGTATATGGTAAAAATTGTTATATAGTGTGAAATTAACCAAATTTGTGGAACAATGAATCTAACTTTTAAAAATAAAATTCGAAAAGACTTGAAATTAAATTGATATAAATAAAGTGTGCCGGTTATATTTTATGGAAGTGAAACGTGAACAAAAACGAAAACAAAAACAAGAAAATAAGATACAGACTTTAGATACAAAATTCATCAGAGAAGTTAAAGGATGTACAAAAATAGATCACATAAAAAATGAAGAAATACGAGAGAAATTAGAAACGTTGAATTTGAATTATATATTGAAATATTATAAACAACAGTGGAAAGAACATCTAGGAAGAATACCAACTACAAGATTAACTAAACATATACGAGTCATAAAGTTAGTGGAAACAGATCTATGGGTAGACCTAGAAGAGAATGGCTGGATAGTACTTGAAGACGGGACAGACCATGCAATGTCTATGCTTAAAGTGAAGATGGCGATGATAAGTAGGCTCCTTAACTTGAAAAATTTAAATACTTTAAATATATATTTCAAATTCATAATAAATTTATAAGTTAAGGTATGGTAAGATAAGGTTATTAGCGTCCAAATTCACTTGGGAGCGAGAGGATTGAAGATTTTTGTTCGGAGGGCTCTTTATTCATGCTTGTAGGTTGCCTAATGTGCTATAAAACTACGACACGGGGCTAAAGTATTTAGATTCCTTCCGAAGAAATCAATCAGGATTTTTACGCCATAAAAAATCCACCTACCCCGGCTGGATTTGAAACCGCGAAATCTTGAACCAGAGACGAAATAGATTCGGGTAAAATCGTTTTGAAAAGCAAAATTACCGGAAATAATTGATCATCTTTCTAAATAAGTTCAGTAACTGTAAACTTAATAAATCTATATATATATATATATATATATATATATATATATATATAATATACAGGGCTGTTAGAAAGAAGAAACTGACTTCAAACATTTTTCTTCCAAAGTACAAAAATATAAACATAATTCCAACGTTCCTGGAAAGAGAAACATTTAAATTTCACTATTTTATGTATTCAATATTAAAACGATGTCTCATTTCTTGCCACACACAAATTCATATTTACATTCTTTAGAGTTTATCGAATTCACAGCTTCAACAATTCGATGTCTCAGATTTTGAAGAGTGTTGGGAATAGGCTGATACAAACACGGTCTTTTTCGTAACCCTATGGATAAAAATCACACGGGGTTAGGTCTGGTGACCTGGGGGGCCACCGGTAATGAAATTGACTTCTGCTCCTCCTTTTCCAATCCTACGACCTATTATGTCGCCATTTTAATACAAACAATCAACAAGACAAGCAACAGCGCCAGAGCGGCCGTGATCAGAACTTCAACATTTTCTCTTTGCAGGTGCGTTGGAATTGTGTTTGTTTTTGTAGTTTGGAAGAAATAAATCTTTGAAACCTGTCCCTTCTTTCTGAATATCCATATATTACAAGCGCAATAGGAATCTAGGGGTATGTAGGTTTTGCTAGAAAAATCACAATGTACTTACTGGTTTTAAGCAATATCGCGATTGTAAGGATGAATATTAGGTGAATATTAAAATTGGAATCAGAGAGAAACTATATGCAATCATAAAATCGGGATAATATTATTAGTTTTGTGATTTGAAGTCCACCGCGGTGGACTAGTGGATATGCTCCTTGCCGCTGGTCCCAAGGGTCGCGACTTCAAACCCGGCCGGGGTCGATGAATTTTTAGGACGGAAAAATCCAAGGAGCATGTCCTCCGGGAGGGATTTTAAGCCATGGGTCCCGAGTCTGAAGATTTTCAGGCTCGTAAAAAATCCTTAAGCCTGAACGAAAAGGCCTCTAAGCAAATTTACCGAACTTTCCCGTCATAGTACTACTTGGGTTTCCTAGATGTTAGTATGACGCGGAACGCTGACCACGTACTACTCAAAATGACATCTATACGAAAGCAAGTGTAACTAAATTAGTATGGTTCAAATTCTCCCCTGTAGCGGGAGAGCGCCTAAATCTCTGTAAAGGGAAAACATGGGCTTACATTACAATACAATGCTGTTGATGGTAGCAAACACAAAGAAACAAAGATAAACAAAACAATGAAAAGGTTATAAGTGCACCAATATATGTAATACGTGCATCATAACTGAAATCAATGTTACCCCCTGAACGTATTACACAGTTATAGAGTATTCGTACGATATTGTGCAAAACCCATACTACGCCCCCCCTCTCTCTCTCTCCCTCTCTCTCTTTCCCTCCCTCCCTCTCTCTCTTTCCCTCCCTCCCTCTCTCTCTTTCCCTCCCTCCCTCTCTCTCTTTCCCTCCCTCCCTCTCTCTCTTTCCCTCCCTCCCTCTCTCTCTTTCCCTCCCTCCCTCCCTCTCTCTACTCCGAGTAATACACACACATACTTTTTTGACTGCACAAGGACACGGTTGTCCTCCGCGATTGAGTGAATTAACAGATTAATTTTAATTGCCCTTTTACACACACACACACACACACATATATATATATATATATATATACAGAGGTGTTACAAAAAATACCGACAACGGAAGTGAGGTATTGAGATATGTTGATCATTTTTAATAAGGTACCAATGTCCGGAAAGGATGCGTTTTCACACTATGACCAATTAATTATGTCTCAAGATAAGCGTTAGTTCGAAGGATTTGAAAACTCATCGCTTGACAACACCTCACAGGTACGGAACCTATGATACGTGGCTTCGCAAAGGAATGTGGCTGCAACACGACGGAGCTCCAGCTCACTTCGATTCTAATGAAAGGAAACATTTAGATACCACGTATACAGGTCTACGGATTGGAAGAGAGGGCACCAGTCCCGTGTACTCCGAGATCACCTGATTTTAACCCTCTCGACTACTTTTTGTGGGATGATATGAAACAGTCTGTTTACCAGATTCCAGTAGAGTCACATATAGATCTTACAGCCAGAATCCACGCAGCTTCAGAAATAATTCAAACTAGTCAAGGCGTATTTGAACGTGTGCACCAATCCCTACACCGCCGATATACGCTCTGCAATGAGATGGGAGGTGGATATTTTGAAAATTTATGTGACTACGAGGGTAGTGTCAAGTATTGACTATTTAGAAGTTAGCTACTCATAGTGTAAAATCACTAAATTTTCGGACATTGTACATTATTAAATTATGATCAACATATGTCAATATACCATCTCACCTCCGTCGTCGGTGTTTTTTGCAACATCCTGTATATATATATATTTATTATTCGTTAAATTTATACTAATAAACATGTTACTTTGTCCAGTATCACCAAGGATTCTTACGACATATGACATTCGTTCCCAAATTGTAACCCTCTTCTAAGGTTGGGGCGGAATTACGTTTCCCGTTGATATGATAAATAAACACAAGAAAGTCATTAACCTAAACGTAACTTATAGTCTAGGCCATAAGATACCAAGGGAATAACTCCCTTTCATAAAAAAAATATCCTTTGGCTGAGGGAAAAGCAAACCTGAGACTTCACGGAATGTATTCAGAGTCTCTGGCCACAATAATATTAGGCTGGGGGACCCGACATGTTGATCATTGTCACCCCTACACTGGCAGGATAATCGTCAACCTCTATGATTAACATATGTAGATGTGAGGCCAGCAGCCGGCTGGATAAGCCAAGGGTCTCTAGGCCTGTCGCTCCGTGGAGTTTACATACGACTTTAAAAATTCAGCTTCATTATCATACGGGTTATTTATACTCCCTGCTATTTTGTTGCAAATATATCCACTTATTAATAAAGCCCCGTTTTTGTAACTGCGTAGTTGTGAAATATACTACTTTTGCTCATTGATAATTTGTAACGTTCATAGACGTATAAATTGATTTAGTTATGTAATGTACAGATACATATTGTATGACGCATGCAATATTCCCTTTGACCTCTGGATTTTTTGTATAATGATCAATATTTTCTCTTTCAACATGATAAAATTCATCATCAATCAAATACAGAATGCTGTTTTATTGTACATGAAACAAATGCTCATGATTTTCATTATATCACTCTTTTCAAATTATGCCAGTTTTTTCCTTGTGTTGTCAAAGAAACAATTTATATTCCTTGCACAATGGTAACGCAACGTGAATATTTGCAACTCTGATATTATTATTTAGACCTTAAAAAGTTATACCGAATAATTGCTATGGACAATAGCTTACAGAACTCATGTTAGGGAGATTCCGAATTTTAGTACTTGGATGGACCAACTTTTTTTTCGTGAATTTCACCAAGAAAAATAGTGGATTAAAATTTCGTTATTAACTTTAAATTCCAATAATAAAACCCGTGTTGACACACCCATATTTGCTGATGATCAGGCTATAATAGCTCCTTCAGAGGATAATTTATAAAGAACTATTTTTTAAATTAAATAATATTGCACAGGATTACAATCTAGAAATATCTTCAACGAAAACTAAAGTAATGGCCCAGTGTGGCAAAGAAATGGAAAGAACAAAAAAGGTACTAAATGACAAAATGCTAGATCAAGTAAAATATTTCAATTATCTAGATGTATCTTTAGGTTGTAATAGAGGAAGACATAAAAAATAAATTACAAATATTTCAATATTTATATGCCACATTTAAAAGAACACTGGGAAAGAAAGAAAGTAAGAAAAGAAACGCATTAAAATTGTTATAAAGTATTGGCTGTACCTGCAATATTGTATGGCTCGGAAATATGGGTTCTGAATAAACGGTCAATTAAAAAGAATAGAAGCAGCAGAAATTAAATATTTACGATTTGTGGTAGGATATACTTTAATGAATAAAAAGCGAAGATATCCGTGAAGAGCTACAAATATTCAGTCTGACAGATAAAATGAAGAGTATAGGGGAATATGATATGAACATGTCTGCAGAATGGATACCAACATATTGCCTTAGCGAAAGTCAGAATTATCAACCAAAAGGAGGAAAAAGAGATCGGGGACGCCCACAAAACAGATGGACACGTCAGCTATAATACTTGGAGCCGGAACGTACCAAAAAGGTTTAACCCTTGCAAGACGAAGAAGAATATGTATTCATTTAATCATATGCCACCATTATATGATATAATTAAATCGGCGAACCTCTATAAAAATTAGTTACATACATTTAATACACAAGTGATCTTCTTGGTGATATAATATTAAAATATATATGTAGTCAATATGCCCATTTCACCAATTAATGTTTTAAAATGGTCAACAAGTTTCTACAGCCAAGCTGTCATTCTCAAGACCAGATATTGACTCTATATCTGGTCTTGAGAATGACAGCTTGGCTGTAGAAACTTGTTGACCATTTTAAAACATTAATTGGTGAAATGGGCATATTGACTACATATATATTTTAGTTACATACAATTTATTTACTACTTGTAGTACATTAAGATGTCTGGCATCGTCCAAGGTGTTGCACACTGGAATCAGTTATGACTCCTTGCCAGCTAATACATTTGTGGTTATCGACATAGAGTTTCATCAGTTCCCTAGCGGTAATTTGAAATACAAAATACATGTTCACAGTTCATCGTTATGACCTTAGATGTTAAGTGTCTAAAAATATTTTTAAAACAAATACACAGCTCATTTATTGATCCATTTTATTTAATTAGGGGAATATTATTTTAATAAATAAATGTAAATTTGATTAGGAAAATGCTATTTCGTAATGTAGGTAACGCCACAAAATATGTGATGGATTATTATATGTTCACAATATGAAAAGTTATTCAATTTTAGATAGGAATGGGAATTTAACTGTAGACATTGAAATTAATATAATTGATGATAGAATAATCATTGATATGTTGAACTCTCAGGAATAGAGAGAAATTACACAGAAACAAGACAGTAATATTTGAGACTTCGTTACAAAGCATCTATTAAATGATCGAAACACGGGCAGTCAGTAGGCAATATGGCAACAAACAGTTAACACTAGAAATTATATTTTGGAGGCGATCGACACTTATTTCAAGACAGGGTAAAATAAAGAACATTACTGTAAAAGAAATTGGAAGGAAGATTTTGGAAAACAAATTGAAGAAATACTTTCGAGGTGGTATGGACACTTCCTATGAATGGAAGAAGATTGAGTACCAATGCAGGTCCTCAAATTAGAGGCTTATAGGATGAAGGGGAAGAGATAGACCAAGAAGACTTTGAATTGATGGAGTAAGACGTATGAAAGAAAAGTGTGGAAGAAAGGGGCCTTGGAGAAGAAAATGCATTACACAAAGGTCTCTGACGAAAAATCACTTTGGGTTGAAGGAGAATCATTGTAGTGTGGAAAATTCTCAATAAGAAACTGTTATGGTTAGTGTAATGCAATTTTTCTAAGTAGTCTGGAGTCTGATCTGGTAGGTATGTGGGAAGTTTTTCTATGTGGAGATGGTTGCATCAGCTTTGGAAGGCGTCATATGAGGGAAGATTTTTATATGACGAAGCTCGCTATCGAGTTAGCATAAACAGGTGTAACAGATTATCACGGAAACGAACTGTAACAATATTTATTCCGGACTGCTCAAAATGTAGTATAATTGTCTATATAATTTTGATTTGATTTTATTTTATTTTATTTCAGAACTCGTTTGTAATGTTAAAATAGTTTATATTTTGTTTTCACTTCAAATATATTTAATCGCTTTATGTTTAATATACGCGATTGCGACAATAATTAAACTTTAATTATTTTGTTTGAAGATCGTTTCGAGACTAAGTTCACTAGTTGATTCATATTAAATTCCTACTTTACTGGCTAATCTTCCTCCTGAAAAAAGTATAAACTTATTTTCGAGTCGCTATTTGAAAGAAAATTACATGTATATCTACTTCTTGTCGCCGGGTATGGAAGTCGTACATAAATTGACTCCTCTTCGCCTAATGACGTAGTTATAAGACGCATTGACTCCTATTTGCCTAATGACGTAGTTATAAGACGCGTTCCAGTGCCCTGCTCTTCGAACGAAAACCAGTGGGTGGATTTTAAATACCTGTCTCCTGAAACAATTGATTAATTATTCTTACCTGAAGGTCTTATTTATTAATAATTTTGATTGGGAAAGATAATAAATACACCCATCGAAAATATCATACTCTTTTCTGTCTTTAACGAAGTTTCTACATTTCTCACGATCAAGAAAGCTCGTTTCTTAGGAACACAGGTAAACATGATTGTTGCCTCATGAGTACCAATAGTTGTACTTAATGCAGTTTTTTTATTTTGTTTTCAAATATGTATTCGGAATTTCTCCATCACCCACAGTTTTTTTATTTAAATTTAAATTAATGGATTTAAGTAATTATTTTTTAATAAACGTTTTTTCGTCCATTTATCCATTGTAAAATAAAACCAAATGACCTAACTAGGAGATTTCAGCTATGGAAAAGAGATATCAAGGCAAATGGAATCCTAATATGCTGGCCGAATATTGTTGGACCATCAAGAGGGATGCTCCAAGGGCGAATTATAGCAGAAAATCGTTATTTGATACATTCTATGTGAGTTCGAATGTTCGAATATTGTGTAGTTACGAATGGAGATAATATTAAAGTCTTTGAAATTATAAATTCCTGTCTCTCGGAAACCTTGCATGATGGAGAAACCCCGATATCATATTTGTATTCAGGAGAAAAAATACTATCAGAATCACATATTTTTCTTTCTTAGACAAAAAAAGTTTATTTTTTTCTCAGTGTAATGTGGATCATAAATGTATATTTAATTTTCATACAGGTTTATATATTATAGACATAAACTATAGTTCAAATATTCTTGTTTCTACTCTCTCGTAGACTACGGAATTCAACTATATATTCAATCAGACTGCAAATCGCTCTTATTTACGACAATTTGGAAATACATAAAACCTAACTTGCAGTGAAATCCACCTAATTTGTATAGTTTTCACAACTCTCGCTTCTTACATTGTTTTCGTGATTTTTTCATTCAGGATATCTCGGCAAGTACCGACCTATATCTACTTTGTTTCCTATCTATAAGAAACTAACCTGGTATTCTAACACTAGCGTATGTGTTTTCATTCAGGTAAAGAAACAATTTCTATTTTATATTATTAACATCATACATTAATAAATTAACTTAATTTGTAAAAAAAATAATAATTATGTTCATGTATCTACCCATATTCCACATTCGTTTGAGTGTAAACTCGATATGTGTGATATCATTTAATTCATGAATCATTTTAATATTTATCAGGTCATTTATATATTGATTGCCCTCTACGCATCGTGATGGGCTTTATTTCCTACTTCAGGTATGATGAAAAGTTGCATTTTAAGGGGTAAATGTTTAATCGTATTTGGAACATACATTTTAATATTATTTTTCTCGCTACAAATTCGTACATTTTCATGAGTATCTTTTGTTTGGCTGGTAAACTTTCTAAAACTATTTTTGTTCTATTTAAAAACAATATATTAAATTCAGAATGTAAATTGTTTTTAATAATAACTAATATTAAAATTGGGTACGGCGCAAAAATTAAACATCCGAATTCCGAGTTAATTTTGGTTTTAAAATGAAGCTTACGAACGTCGAAGATTAAAACATGAAAACAAATTGCGGACCATCCAGAAACAATGTTGTAAAATAACAATCTATAAAGCACTATTCCTTATATTACCTGAAGTAAGTGGCTGACATTATGGTCGTGACGTCAGATTCGATATTCAGACGTTAGTCCAGGTGAAAACATGTTTTCTTCAATAGGCATGCGAAAATAGAATAAATATTTTATTGTAATAAAAGTGCACTGCTGTATTTCCAAATGCTATATTTCCAAAATTACATAGCAATGAGTTTGAAATTTAATAAAAATAACATCCTCACATAGAGTTTCTCAAGAAAAAAATGCTTTAACTGAATCGATTGTCGATAATAATCGATACGTCACTGTACGTATTTCTCGAAAATGAACAACGGCAAATTAGCCCTTAGAAAATATTTAATAAATAGATGCCACTTATTTATAACATAATCTTCGAAATTTATAATATAATTTATTAGAATACATGTATAATAACCTAAAAGCTAACCTAACTTATTTAAATTACTCCAAACTGTGAAAGTAATAAAGAGAATGACATTTAAACAATATTAAGTTACAGGTTTGTAAATAAATTATACTATATGTGTAAGAAACTAAGAGCTAACCTAACCTAATTATGTATAAGAAATTATTACTCTAACCTAGTTTCTTTAGTGATGGTCCGCAGATTTTCTTGTGTTTTCATCTTTGGTGATCCTAAGCTTCATTTTAATACCAAACTTATATCGAAAAGGGGATGTCCCGTGCAGTAAACTAGTGAAATGTGTATTTTGTAGCGCTTATAAAATGTTATTTTACTGCTTTGTTTCTGGATGGTCTGCAATTTTTTTGTTTTGTTTTCATGTTCAGTGGTCCTAAGTTTCATTTTAAAACCAAAATTATCTCAAAATTCGGATGTCCACTTTCTGCGCTGTAACTGTTTAAAGTTCCATATAAAATAGATACAACAGAATGTATTTGAAATAATATAAGTTATTTAAGGGAATGTACAAACCAGCCTACAGAAACTAATGTCATATTTATTTACTTAAATCTCGTGAAGCTTCGAGTAGACATTTTTACCAGAGGATTTCCATCATAGAATATTTTGTTGATACCTCTTATATCCGTCTTAATTTGGCGCAAAAATATGGGACACACTATTCAGAACAATACTTCATATAAGCCTAATTTTTGTAATAAATTATCAGGCAAAATTAGTTGAAACGTAACCTACATATAGAAGTTATTGTGGAGACACCAGCGCTTCTGACATATGAATTATAATAGTATATCCCAACGGTATGATTAATCATGTTTGTTTTATTCACAATGAGAGAATGTTAGTGAGAGGAGTGAAAGTAAAGAAGGGTGGTGTGGGAGGTTGTTTTTGCCATGGTATTATAACATGGCCAGATTACAGGGGAACCACCTTCTCCCTTGTGAATATCCCTCTACCAGCCTCCAACTAAGATATGAATAATTCAACGTAAATCTGTACGCGAGTCCAGTTTAGGTGCACTAGAAAACTACCAAAACCAAGCTCTGTTATATTTTCTTCAAAATAACATAATGGGGTTAGTAATAATTATTGTTACTCAAGTTGATGGATTAAACATGGCTTCAATTTGTCATTGATATCCAATTGGCAGTCTCTGTACATAGAGTGGGCAGCTGACAACCAGTGATAAGTAGGAATCTTTGAGAAACCTATCTATGGAAAGCAAGCCTCACTCTAAAACTCCAGACCAAATGGTTAATATTTAGTATACCATCCATATTGTACATATGAGAGATGCAATCATAGGTTCATGGATAAGGGTGAGAGAGAGGGGGGGGAGGGAAATAGATAGATATAACTGATTTATACATGTTTTATTAGTAGGCCTATGGGTTTTATTAGACTGAAAGTAAGATAGAATAGAATAGATTTAGTCAGGTGGAGTTAAGGCCTTGTGGCCTTCTATTCCACTCACCAGGACAAACATGCGTTACATTTAAATACAAAAAATTACAATAATAGTACATACTAAACAATCTGTTATCTGGTCAAACTGAAGAATAATGAAAGTAATGTCTAATTATACAATAAAATCAATTACCATTAAAATGAAACTAATGGAATACTGTATACGCAAAGGAATAACAACTCAAATCTACTATACATAAATAGAAAAAATATATACAAAGAAAGCAATAAACTCTAATGAATTAATCTGTCTTTAAATATAAGACATTTGGTAAATATATTAACAAATACTAATACTATTTTTATTAAATAATGAAAAAATCAATTTATTATTTTTGTTGTTGTATCTTCTTGTAAGCCCATGTTTCCCTTAACAGAGATTTAGGCGCTCTCCCCCTATAGGGAAGAATTTGAACCATACTAATTTTAGTTACAGTTGTTTTCATATAGATGTCATTTGAGTGGTCCGTGGTCAGCGTTGCGCATAATACTGACATCTAGGAAACCAAGGTAGTACTAGGACGGGAAAATTCGGTAAATTTTGCTTAGAGACCTTTTCATTCAGCCTTAAAGATTTTTTACAAGCCTGAAAATCTTCATACTCGGGACCCACAGCTTAAAGCCCCTCCCGGAGGACTTGCTCCTTGGATTTTTCCATCCTAAAAAAATCCATCGACACCGGCCGGGTTTGAGCCCGCGACACTCGGGACCAGAGGCAAGTAGCATAACAACTAGTCCAATGCTGCCGATATTTATTTTTTAAAAAGTTATATTAGTGAGATGCTTTTGTTAATAACTTTATTTTCATATTTAATTAAACAAAAATAAAACTTAAAGTTTTATGTGATTTTCATATTTATTAATAAAAAAATTAGTTATTTCTCATATGAAGGAACATATGAGAGCACATAATAGAAAGTTAGGTAATTCAAAGTATGCTAACCACCTACTCCAATATGATCATTGTTTTGATCCAAATTTTAAAGTTTTACATATTTGTGACAAAGGAAAGAAGTTGGAGCTTTTAGAAGTTGTAGAGGTAAATCATTGAAAAGTGGTAATAAGCTGTTAAATTCCCAATTAGATTTGAATGAATCGCCTCTTTTAAATTTATAATAGAGATTGTATTACAAAAAAAGTTGTTGCATACAGTTGTTATGTACTATAATAAAATTCATTAATTTATCATGTCTGAAGAAGATACACGAAGTACCGAAAGAGCTGTAACTAATCTATATTTTAATAAATATGAAAATCATATAAAACCTTAAGGTTTATTTTTATTTAATTAAATAAGTTATGGATTTTCATCAAGTAAACGCCAATTCAAATGATTACTTCATTTTCAATTTGTTTCTGAAAGATGGTAAAGGTTGGCAATCGGACATAGCATAGGCCCTGCATAAAGTTATTTAGAAATATGGATCGCCTGGGCAACAAGCCATACGTGCTGTTGACTGTCCATATGAATCAAATAATGTTTAGTAATAATACAAAATAGAGAGAACAGAACAAATAAAGTAACACGATAGATAACAATACATTTATACATTATACATTATTACGTTACGTGAACTTATTATGTATAAATGATAATACTCTTTGTCTACATATTTATTTATTCACGAATGAGTGTTGTTCTTATTTTCCACGTTTTGTCCAGAAATGTATCCACGTTTATCCAATTTTCTGGGTTTACCATTAACTAGGAATATGCCAATCTTTCACATGTTATATTTATATATATATATATATATATATATATATATATATATATATATATGGACTTCGGGTAATAAGGACTCCTGTTTTGAATTTGTTTTTCTTCTTTTAATTAAGGGATTTTAATTTTGTTTAATTACAGTGATTATCATTAGTGTTGTAACTATGAAATAGCATTGTTATTTTATTCAAATATGGCAACATCTTAATTTCTAATTTTTTTTTTGCACTACAAGAAAGATCCACTTTAACCTCCATATTCGGATAAAGTGAACCCCAGAGTCCACCTTAGTCTATTTTTAAGTTTATTTGCTCTATGAATTTATACAGACAGGCACAGATTAATCTGAATATATTTATGACTGATCATAATTAAAAAGCGTTGATATTTATTTAATGTTTTGAAAAATTATTGTTGATTATAACATCCACGCGTCATTCAACTGCAGAAGGCGACCATCTTTGGGTTTAGTAAAATTACAAGCATATTAAATAAAATTAAGTGAAAGGATTTTTGCTGATAGTATTCTCATTGATAAAAATTATGTATTCGTGAAAGGTAGACGCAGGTCCTCGTGGAGGGTCCACATAACCGAATTCCTTTGTAATTATTATTTTATACAGCCACCATGTTACATAATATCAAACCAAATCCGTCAGTATATTAAAACAGCTTCTACATAATATCATATATCTAAGAGCTGTTCCAACATTTGTAATATTCAGTAACAGAAATTAAAAGTTTATTCTTAGCTTGAAAAACTTTTAAAGTGGTAATTTTCATAAATATCATAAATAAATCCTTCTTCGCACAAAGAATAAAATAAACTGGCCTTGAACCCGTCAAAGTTTATGAGGGGAAGAAGTTATATTTTCTGTTCCAGAGCAGCACCAATTAATTTAGATATTAATAGGGTCTACTCAAACAGAAGGATCCACATTATCCGACCTTCCATATATATATATATATATATATATATATATATATGAGGCCAGGATTTCAATCCGAGACCTCTAACTAGTTAGAGATCTCGGGTTCAAATCCCGGCTGAGGCATTTCTTTTTCTTTTAATGTCATAATTGACCTTCATTGCTAAATATAAAAAAATAGTTATGACATCAAAATAAGATTGAGTTTGGCATGCGTGCTCCGAATCACATTATTGGGTCATTCGCAAAACGTTTTGAACAATGTCCGCACAGTATCGTCTCATGTGCCTTTTGAAATCGTATAGATTAAAGTATTGCCCACTCAAGTGTTGGATCTGGGTAAGGGAAGGATAGGGTTGGAGTAATCAAATATAAATTCGTTACACTCACACCTCAATTCTCTGGGTCTAGCATATTATTAAATGATTGAAATAGGTAAGTAAGGATATAATGACCGTGTTTACTACATCGATACTCATTGATATTTTCATAACGTAATCCTTAAATATTCTATTGATATTGTTAGATTTGAGTCAATTTTCACCCATAGTTTATCTATTTTTTAAAAAGAGTTTATAAACTTTCATAAGTAATGCCATGAGTGATTTCCAAATTATCGATAAATTCACGACTCCCGAAGCGAGGAGTGAATTTATCTAGAGAATTTGGAAATCAAGACTGGCATTTGTTAGGACTATTTAACAAATATTATTAATATAATTGTAGGCTTTCACGGCCGGCGTCTTGATCCATATTTGGTTCGTCTTCCGGGCTTATAGGCCGTGGTCTGGTTGTCTTCTTACTCGACGTTTCGTCTACTGCTGCGGTAGACCTAGAGTATCTCCTGATGAGGTCTACCGCAGCAGTAGACGAAACGTCGAGTAAGAAGACAACCAGACCACGGCCTATAAGCCCGGAAGACGAACCAAATATGGATCAAATATTATTAAGCTGTTTACTCACAAATCATTATTTAAATATAGTTATTTTAAAATATTTATATATTTAATGTAAACGGCGATGTTTGAAAACAAATGAGAAACGTTTGTTATGTTTCACTCAGTCATCACAGCAACCAGATCATATTATTTATTGCCAAAGGATCGCAATATTGTAAGAATGCACACTGGCGGAGACAAAATGAAACACATCAAACTATATATTAATTAATTTCTGATGTCCTATGATGTAAATATCTAAATTATATTTTTCTGGAACGTAAATTCCTGTGAAATAATACGTTTAAGAAAGTGGTGTAATCAATTGCTACAAATGTTTTATATTATATCCTGCAAACACTATCTGGGTATATTCGTGTACTATATATACACTATAGTAGCCACATACATTTTAGCCATCTTAATATATAAACTATTATACTCAACATATTTCTTAGAGAGTCAGTCACTGCAAAATAATGCTATGACCTATTCAGAATGTTAAAAAAGAAGGATATTGATTTTAAAGTGATGAAATTAAATTGATAAAATCGAGCTGAAAACTCGACTGTGATTGGTTGTAAATCAACATTCATTGAACTGTGATTGGTCATTGACTCCAATTTAGGGCATTAGTTAAATAGTCACTATAAAGAAATAATGTAAAATTTCCATGCATGTACGCAACAGTTTTAAGCCAAAGTTCCAACATTTCTGATAACAATTATAAGTTATTGCCGCCAAAATGATCTGGCGATTGCAATAATTAGAAAATATGTCGCGTTAAGTTTCACCCATCCCAAAGATGAAGGGATAAAAATGTGAAGTATACAAATATTAATTTTCTATCAATAGCAGCTTTAATACTATATCTTACAGCAAATGTAAGTACCCGTATAATAAGTGACTTTTGAAATCCGTTTAGAGGCAACTCTCCTTCATTGCATCTTCCGTTTGATATAATTTGTTCCATACTATGTTCTTATTTTAATAAGATTTAAAAACGAATGTAATATATAATGAAGTACTAAATTTAAAAAGTCTCTATGGCTTGACAGAGCTCAAAGGCTTACAGATCGCATGCTTACAACCATATATGTTAGTCACAGAAGTCAACACAGGTTGACGGTTTTACCATCGAATTTACGAGTTATTCTCTACCTGAAGCCGGTACTTACTGTAGATATCCAATTTCCTGGTGCAGAGTGAACCTGACTAAAACTAACTAACTAACTAGCACTATCGAACCCGCAGTTTCATGGCCACGCGGGCAATCACCCTATCCTGACACAATGTTTTCCAATAATTCCCTGTATAATCTACTTCCCTCAAATCATAGTTAATGTTATTCTCCCATTCCATTCTTGGTCTACCAACTGGATGTTTACCCTCTGGTTTTCCTACAAGAAGTTTCCATGCACGTCTTTCATTACCCATACGAGCCACGTGTCCTGCCCATCGCAGTCACGAGACGTAACTGTTCTTATTATATCTGGCTTCATGTAAAGACCATGTAGTTCACTGTTATGTAGTCTTCTCCATCACATGTCTGTTCATCTATCTTTGGTCCAAAAATGTTCTTAAGAACTTTATTCTCAAATACTCGTAATATCGTTTCCTCCCTAAAATTAAGAGTCCATGTTTCGCACCCATATCATATAACTGGTAGAATAATAGTTTTATATATTTTCAGTTTGATCCTTCCGGGAAATTCTCGTATAACACTTGAAAGCATAATAATAGTCCCTTCGATTGGTTGCTGGCCAAAGAAAGGCAAGACCAGTGATGGGGCTGCCATCTTATAGCCTCTGGTCAGGCTTTTCTGGAGAAGAAAAGAAAATAAAGGAAAGAAGAAATGGAAGAAAGGAAAGACTCCCTAGCCCACGGATGCCCTAATAGCGTCGGGGTTGAAAAAACAAAGAGTTGACCAAGAGAGGTTAGATAGTAAAGTTAAAAGAATGCACAACACAAGTCAGTGGAAGAAATGTTTTGCTCAGCTTGGGCACCTTGTGGTCGCCATCCACATATCCCCTAGATCAGGACCCCTGAGGAGAAAGCAGAATAACGGCTTGAGAAATGAGATTCATGCGCAGAACAGCGGGTTACACCAGATGGGATCGGAAAAGGGAAACTGATATCTTGAAAGAATTGAAGTCTACGCCAATTTTGGAATATATTAAACAGTACCAACTAAATTGGAAACACCATCTAGAAAGAATGAGTTCAGATCGGTTCCCCAAAGCTGTTTATAATTATATACCAAGAGAATGAAGATCACTGGGCCGTCCTATGAAACGCTGGAGGGAAAATTTTATCTATAGGATCGTAACAGGCCTTTGCCTAATACTTGGAAGGAAGAAGAAGAAACGAAGATATATTTTCAGTTTAAATTTTTTTCAAATGAGTTGGGCAGAGTAAACTCTAGTCTCTGAAATTAGCACATGTTACATTCCTACTTCACGAGGACTTGAACTAGTCCACGTTCCAAGGCATGAAGCATTGTACTGTTAGAATGATAATTGTTTAAATATCTTCTTCTTCATCCAACCAGATCTTAGACCTATTGGCCTGTTACGATCTTACTGATGAATTATGTATCCAGCGTTTCCTTGGGTGGCCCAAAGATCTCTTCCCTGTTGGTCAATAACGAAACATGGCATTGGGAACTCTATCTGAACTCATCCGTCGCAAATTATTCATCCAGTTGTTCTGGTATCTATGTATGTATTCAATGACCGATTGCATGGGATAACCGCAACCTGTCCGTGGTGCAACCTGCTTATAACAGATGAGGCTCTAGGGACCGAGTATTGGCTGTATAACCATAACATCACTTGCAGAGTAAATGCTGCATGGATAGAAACCCCATCACTTTATACTAGCAACCCGTCGGGTTGAATTTTAGAGTTGCTTTCGATTCTCGTTTAAATATGAAATAATAAAATTCAATGAAATTAATATTCAACTTATATGTCGCATAACAATCTAATATGTAGAGTGTAAATAGAAATTGATACATAGTAGGGGCGGGCTTACATCTTTAGTATTAGGGGAATGAAATGGGTTGCCTTTGTTGTATAGGACTGCTCAGTCCGGTAGATAGAATATAGGCCTACCGTTTCATTTAACAAATCTTTTTAGCATCTCAAACTTTAACCCTCGCTATCATAAATTTAACAGAAAAATTGCCGACAAATTTTGATTCGAGACTCTTCTTTCAGATTTTAATTTCTCTACGTTAGAGAATTAAGAATTATCCCATAATCATCCTATTTCGGGCAAGGGAGTCCTGTGACTGTAGGGTGGCTTATGTTATATCCCAGGGTTAGCCAACCGCTTGTGACTATCACTTAAATTTTTTTATGGATTGCTTCCACTTTTGTCTGTCTTGCGCTATTCTAGTCCACAATTTTCCTAGCTGACACTTAAAAACTTCCCTCCAACGCTTTTTTTGTCTTCTAACTTTCCTTTTCCCTAGTCTGGGTTCCCACATAGACACTGCATAAGTCCACTTTTTAGGTCCCATTCGGAGCACATGATCCTCCCATTTCCATTTCATCCCCATTGTTGATGTTGCTATGTCTTTCAGTCTCGTTATCTTGCGGATGTCCTCGTTCCTGAAGCGGTCTCTTCTCGTGATGTTCATTAGATTCCGCTCCATTTTTTTTCTGGAAAATTTTTAACATTGATGGTCCTTCTTTTTGTTAATGACCAAGTCTGTGAGCCATATGTTAACACAGGTAATATACACATGTCCATGACTGTTTTTTCATTTTTAGGCTGATGGCTTTTTCTGGTAATATAAACTTTAGAGCCCAGAATTTTTTTCCATGCTTGTGTGATTCTCCTTTCTATTTCGTTGAGAGTTTGGTTGCTGAAAAATTCGGCTTGGCCTAAGTAAACGTATTCATTGATATAGTCGATTTTGTGATTTTCGATCTGGATTAGCTTTTTTGTACCGTTAGTAATTATCTTTGTTTTTGGTACTCTACGTTATATAGCCCTAAATTTACGTTAAGCGATACGTGTCTTTGTTCATTTTGTTTTCCAGAAGAAACCATATTCAGTATTTCTTCACTTTGACAATATCTCTCAACTCTGGCTGGATATGAACTCGCTAATCATGGATCCAAAGCTAACCATGCCTTTCATTTGGCATTTAGTAAAGTAATTTGAATGAGTACTCTAAGTATATAACCTAATTATTATATAATTCATAGATAAATGATATGATCTTTTTTAAATACAGTGAAAGCGGTTCCCTTATTCGCGTTTTCATTATTTTCAATGTTGCGCCACAGATCCTGTATTCGCGGCTAAAAATATCTTTATTCGCTGATCCATTCGGTATATTAGAAGGATTAGTATACTTTATTAACCATCGGGAATTTTTTTACTGCAGGCACGTGCGAAGGCAGCTTTAACAAAGAGCGATTTAAACCAAATGGACAAATTAATATCAAAGTAAAACAAGCCTTCTTGTCACTAAAACTAAAGTTTGTTATTAAAAGCCACCACCGCCGTAATTCACGTGTCGCTATGTCCGTTGATAAATGCCGCCTTTGCCACAATCGGCGTCTTATTGTTTCAACTTGTCATTCGTTTCAATAATTTTGATTGAATAACACGTATCCCTTCTGCTTTGATGCCAATTTATAATGCAGAGTAAAAGGAAAGGAAATTAGTATGGAAAAAAAAAGTAGTGTTGCTGCTTAAGTAAAAAAAAATCGAAATGTTTGATCGTTTATGTGTTGGCAGGTCGTTTCTACCTGTTTCACACTGTTTCAATGTTAATGAATATAAACTGTACGATTCATCAAGAAATCCGAATACAAAGTAAGGAATCAATTCGCTGAATTCACAGCTAAATATCAATGTAATTTGAAATACATTATAGAAGCTGCAAAACAGAAAAAAAAATAGTAAGTTCTTTAAGCCATTGCCTAAGCCTGGCAGTAATAATTAATGGAAATTGTTTAAAATATGTCATTAATTGATTTTATTTTCATAACTTATATTCTATTTCGGAACCTAGGAACGCATACCATATATAACCTTACAAATTACCATTCCATATTCGTGGTTTCTGTATTCGCGGCATATTTGTGGAACACATTCCCCGCGAATAAGGAGATTTTACTGTATTGTATTATTTATTTAAATCCACATAAATTTGATTGATGCCAGAATTAAGGATATCCGATATTTATGGTAAAGGTCAGAAAAAAAAAGAAATATTACATTTTGTAAGTTTGGAACGTCATTGTAAACATAAGTAGATATTTAAGCTTGTGACATTGCATGTTCCGCAGTAATAACATTGTAAGCACGCAATGTTTTGTATAGGTACATTTATTTATAGTCACTATATAATATTAGGGCATGTCGAACTGGTTCATACTGCAGTATTAAACGTTTTATGTGACCGTCTGCACCAAACGTCGTGTGATCGAACCTCAATTGATATATATATATATATATATATATATATATATATATATATATATATATGCAGCATCTACTGCTGTGACGTAATTGAATATTTGCTAGGAGATCAGTAGGAAAAGGATTTTGAGGTGCGGTACTTTTCCAAAAAAAATATAGCTGCTTTCATACTAATAGTTTAGTATATGTATTTGGTGGGATACAATGAAGCAAAATTAACACATTTTGTTGCATATTTTTGCACCTTTTCGTGAGTTTACTATAGTTCGGTATATGTATTTGGGGGGACAAAATTAAGCGAAATGAACACAATGTGTTGCACCTTTTCGTGAGATTACTAAATTTCGCCACCTTTTCCCTCTTTTTTGATGCTTCAGCACCTTTTCCTCTTAGTTTTTAAAAGATTGGACAGAAAAATGTATATTTTGCTTCATGAACAGCTGTTTTAAAATCTGAATCAGAAGTCAACAATATTAAATAAATATTAAAATACAATTTATGTAATTTATACCCCAGAAACAATGGTGCATCTGCAGTTGCGAAGTCAACGTTAATAAATAACAAATATTAAAATATAATTTAAGCAAACCACCAGTAATTTATATCCCAGCAACGATGGCCAATCTGCAGCTTTGAAGTCAAATTTAAATTTCAAAGTGTTTCTATAACAGTTTGAAATAAGTTCAGATAGTACTGGCAATAATTTAACATTTTTCTACGTACCGACTTGTTGTTGGCTGTGTTTTACTAATCTGAACCTCAACGTGTTTTTATTCGTATTACAACTGGGTTTTCACAACAATAGCCTGGCGAATGTTAAGAAGGATAAGTTGTATGCACTTGCAGAATTCAAAACACAATTTATCGAAACTCATTGCATCATTCTTCGATGTTCCATCTGCACAGTAAATATTGCAATAAACTGAAGAAGTATGAATTACCTATTGTGGACACTATGAAGAAGAAAAAATTGGTGCAAGATGATATTCATATTATATAAACTGAGTTAACGTAACTGGCTTAAACCTTAATTCAATTGTTTCAGCAGCACCTTTCTTTGCACCTTTTTGTATGCATTGTTAGAACCATTTTTCCCCCATTTTACGACCAAAATTTGCACCTTAAAATCCTCTCCCAAGTGATCAGTGTCGATTATTCATTAAAGTTTTTGATAGTTTTAAAATGAAAGAAAACTATTAAACTCGCGTATCCTTCACATCGATTATATTGCGTCATTTTGAAGTCATGTTTCGATCATCAATTGCAGCTCGGCATCATTGAAGGAGAACATTACGTTCCCCCTCGGTGATATATTGCATCATCCGTGGTCTAAATTCTGCAATACATTTACAGTAACAATTGTTTACTCCGGAACGTGAATAATGCGGACACCTGTCCAATGTGAACACATTTATTGGTCCAGGCGAAATAATAGTAATTTTACGTGTATTTATTTTGCATAAAACTGAATCTGTCCAAAGCGGAAACGGAAGGATAATTCTACAAAGTTAATGAAACAAGTTTATAAAGCGGAAAGACAGAGAAATAAATTGGTTTCATTTCATTCAATTTACGTTATGCCAAAAAAACAATAAGGAATGAATCCGGCCGCCGGGTGAAGTATAGATTGTAACTGTACCCGAAATTTTATTTCGGCTTCACTGCATACCCGTTATACGAAATATAGAAATACAGACACCTGTCTTACAAATAACATTGAACTGTAAATTTTAAAATTAGTTTAAAGTTCTGAGATCGATCTTTCACAGGTGGCGTTCTGAATTTACGAAATAAAGATGGCTAAAACATATGTATCATTGTTATTAAACGAAAAGTGAATGTGATTGAATATAAATCTCCAAATTTCCGGACCGATGCTCATGAGTCAAACTCAAGCTGTTGCTAAATCCCTAGAGAATAACGATTCCAAGGCATATTCAGATTGGCTGGACAGTTTTAAAAGACGACACAATGTAGTGTAGAATGAAATTTGCGGAGAATCAAAGGACTTGGACGAAAGTGTAGTTAGTGAGCGGAAACCGAAACTGCATAGTTTAATTTCTGGATACGCACCTAAGAGACATTTTTAATGCTGACGAAACGGGACTGTTTTTTCGTGCGTTACCGCCGAAGCCGCTCATACATACTATAGGCCTATATCACTTTTCAACGGCAGCGCAACTACAATTAATCTAAGGTACATAAAAAGACATATATGGTACTCTATAATCTAAGTTGCTTAATAAATTTTAGTTTTTTTCTAATGCAGAATTTTTTCTAATGTGGAAAAAAATTGATCCATGTGATTTCGCTTTGAGCAAGTTTTACTGTATTGGTGGTAATTGTTTCCAATACCGGTATTAAATTAAATTATGGTTTATTGTCTTTTTAGTTGAATTATTACACAGGGAAGTGTACAACTTAACCGTCAAACTTTGAAAGGTTGTTCAGGAATGTTATTTGAGTGTTTTGATTATAAGGTATCACGAACAAATTTTGTTTGTAGCATGTCTAACTTATCAACATTACCTAATCCGTAATAAGTTAGCTTCGCGGTTTTGTCACAAAACCGTATTATGAATGTATCGAGAATTATTGCCTGGTTCGGAGGGAGTTCAAATATCTGGCGTTTACTCGTAACGAGCGGTACCGTACAGTGAATGTAAATGATTAATGACCACACTACAACTAAGTTTTAATAGATTTCACAATAAACGACTTTCTTCCTTTACTTATTTAACTAAAGGTAAAAACATATTATGATTTATGATGATCTTGAAGAAGATTTCCAGGCTGTTGGCCGTGGTCTTGAGGCTTGAAGTTCCGCGACATTTCGCCAGAGACTGCCTCTGGCATCCTCAAGGGTTGTCTTAAGACTGGCAAGGGTTGTCTCAAGACAACCCTTGAGGATACCAGACTTCAGTGTCTGGCGAAACGTCGGGGAACTACAAGCCTCACGACCACGGCCAACAGCCTGGAAATATTCTTCAAGATCATCATAGCAACTCCGGCCGTGAAAGCCCAAGTCAATACATTATGATTTATGTAGGCTAGTATAATATATAAAATCGTGTCTCTTGAAGCTACGCCAAGTTGAGAGAGTTCTTTGAAAATCAAAAACGCTAAATTATTCGAGACCAAGTTGAACAACATTTTATAGGAAAAAAACTCTAAACTAATAAATAAAACAGATGTACCACGCAAGACAATTTTGAGAAACCCTTCGCATCCCTTATCTTCTAACCGAGTCAATATTACTAATGTTTTTATTATTTTTTGTTAATTATTAGGTATCATGTGGCAAACGAAAAATCGTACTTTTTAAATGAATAAAAGTATTTAAGAATTTTAGCTAATTATTTAAAGATCTCTAAGCCTTTTCCGGTGTTTTTCGTCTTTTATATATCACTATAAACATTTTTAGGTAATCAAAATCTTGGTCCTAATGATGACTCATGGTTAGATACAGAGACAAGAATCTGCCGCTTGGGAACGTGCAGGTTGACGATAAATTATTGTGCTCAGGTTGTCATATCGATCCTCGCACAAGTTAGTACTTATATCCTCCACTACCTGATGTATATAAAATGAAGTACGTCATCAGGCAAATGGATCACTTCAATTATTCATTAGCACTATCTGTTTTATTCCCCTCTTTACATACTTAGACAACTGAATTGCTATTTCTTTTTTAATTTGTATACTACCTGCAACTTATATTATTATTTTGGTAACATTATGATTATAAAACGTTTCGTTAACTCAGTTATGGCATCGAGCTATATAACGTGCGGTTGGTATCGTTGGGACTCGAAATTTTCCCCTGTGCCGGTAAATTTATTAAGGTACTAGTCCAATTGGGCTGGAATAGCATCTGCATGTTTTGAAACTATTCATATGACATTAATCTACGTCAAAAAGGCTTATTTTTTTTTACAATAGATCTAGTTCAGTCGTGTAGGTGGTGGGTTTTGTTTCTATTAACATTTGCGAGTGAAGAGGGAACTATCGCATAGTCAATATAGGCAGATTATACGAAGACATAAGTCATCACAACTATTTTGTTTTGTGAGAATTTGAGCGTGGGTGAAAAATCTAAAATATATCCTACATATGAAAAGAGCAAGGGATAAACAAAATTTATGGAATTTCACAGCACACCAACATTTTGCTCCTATTAAGGTAATTGTCTTCAGTATAGTTTTCATATACCAGAATCGTTACATCACACTTTTTTCACTCTCTTTTCTTCACTCTCTTTTTTTTCACTCTCTTTTTTTTACTCTCTTTTTTACTCTTCCTCGCTCGCTAACTAACTCTCTCTCATTCTATAGGTCTTCAAAGTAGCCTCCTCCAACTTTCACTACACACTCCCGACGACGTTAGAGACGCCGAATACCATCTGCTTCACCATTTTCTTGACCATGTGTGTGTATCTGGTCATCTGTTGTTGAGCAGCATTTTTAATATCCATTCGTGTCCCAAACCGTAAAAAAAGAGATTGAAAAAAAATGTAATGTAATAATTCTGGAACATAAAAACTTTATTGATATGACAATTACCTTAATAAACATGAGGATCTAATGTTGGCATGTTGTTAAATTCCATAAATTCAATTTATCCCTTGTTCTTTCATATATATATTTTACATTTTTCACCCACGCTCAAATTCTCACAAAAAAATAGCTGCCATGACTTATGCCCGAACCCTCATATACTATGTGATTAAGTTTCATGAAGCAAAAGTATTAAGTTTAATTTCGCGTATCTTGCTCCACTTTTCATATTTTGCGAACTGTACGCTCTATATCTGGCTTTGTTTTCTACCCTTCGATACACTAGTGACACCCATCTATCCTTTTCTGGTCTTTTTTAGACTAATATCTGCATTCCGAGATTCAATTGCGACGCTAATTATCTTAACTGTTACGTATCGTCGTTAAATAAAGTAAAACAAAACAAATACACATTCCTGTTTTTTTATGTTTTTGTATATAACTAACTCACTGGCACTATCGAACGTGTAGATTCATAGCCGCGTGGACATAAGCTCCAAACACATCTCTATCCTGAGCTAACGTTTTCCAAATATCCGCTGTATAATAATAAACTCCCTCGAATAGAGATTATTCTTAATATCTCACTTCAATTTTGGTTCACCAACTGGGCCTTTTCCCTCCAGTTTCCCTATAAGAATCCTCCACGCCTGTATATCATTCCGCATTCGTGTCACATGTCCTGCCCATCACAATTTACGAGACTTAACTGGTCTCATTATTTCTGGTTTCGTATAAAGGTCAAGTAGTTCACTGTTATGTAGTCTTCTCCATTCGCCTTTTTTGTCATCTCTTCACCGTCCAAACTTTTTCCTAAGAAATTAAAATTTTCGTAAATCTTTTCTCCTCCCTTAAAGTAAGAGGCCACGTTTTCTCATTCCAAATAATTCTGCCCAAGGGAAGGTTTTTCTCTGCAACCATAGCATTTTCATGCTATGGCTTTGCAGCTTTACCAGGGAATTTTCATATATATATATATATATATATATAAATAATGGAGAATATAATACATATATAAGAAAAATAAGTGTTTGAATTGGATTCGCCTGGTGGTGTAACGGATAACACGCTGAGGTACAGACTCAGAGTTCCGGGTTCGAATCCCGTCCAGGCATTTATTTTTCTTATCATACCATATATATAATGCAATATAATTGGGAAAATAACAGTTTTATATATTTTCAGAGTGACTTTTTTGTTATATTTTTGTATATAGTTTTTTTTACAATAGGAATGAACAAGCTGATCATTTATTGTACCATAAATTACAGGCGTACATTACATTGGAATAAAGACAAAAAGCGTTAATATGACCACGTTATTTCTTTACACTGGTTCGACGTACACTTTTTTGCTTTCGGTTTCCAAATTCGATTATAGCACGGAGTTACCTCCGCGTGATTAAATTATATGTTCAATTACTTGCCTCTGTTCCTCTTTTGCCTCTCAGCGATTCGGTTGCTATGGTAACGGCACAGTTGTATTATAAACAACAAATAGCGGTCCTCGCCAAAACTTTGCTCTATCATAAATTAATATGTACATGGCCCCTGGGTTCACATAAATTGTAGGATGATACTCCCCTCGGAGCTCGGTGCTAAACCGAACAATACGTTAAAACACCATATTGTGTTGATATCGAATATTATTTAAAGCTATCCTAGCCTCTCCTTCCAGTCTCCACAGCTTTATACATTGCACCCTGGAATAACTTCGTTAAATCACGTATATACTTGACGCTTCTAACATCTGCAGATATTTAATTAAATAACTAAAGTCTTGGATTCTAACGTGTAGGCATATCTAATATGTATATATAATATATCCTTCAAGGTAAAAAAGTCTTATTTAAAATGTATTGTATTGTAAGCCCATGCTTTCCCTTTACAGAGATTTAGGCGCTCTCCCCCTACGGGGAAGAATTTGAACCATACTAATTTTAGTTACACTTGTTTTCGTGTAGGTGTCATTTTGAGTGGTCCGTGGTCAGCGTTCCGCCTCATACTGACATCTAGGAAACCAAGGTAGTACTAGGACGGGAAAATTCGGTAAATGTTGCTCAGGCTTAAGGATTTTTTACGAGCCTGAAAATCTTCAGACTCGGGACCCACGGCTTAAAGTCCCTCCCTGAGGACTTGGTCCTTGGATTTTTCCGTCCTAAAAAATCCATCGACCCCGGCCGGGTTTGAACCCGCGAACCTCGGGACCAGAGGCAAGGAGCATGACCACTAGTCCACCGCGGTCGAAATGTACAAATGCAAAATATCGAAGAAAAAATGCAAAACAGAAAAAAAAAATATATATATAGGCAGTGTCCGGCTCCATCGCAGCTATTTACGTGGAAACATCAGTTGCATATAAGCCTCTCTATGGAGCCTATATATTATAAGAGAGTAGTCATACGAGGAGACGCTCATTCATTGGTCTTGAGTTTTGAACTTTCACTCTTGCGCACTAGGTCCTTCTTGGTCAACTATCAAATGAGACTATAAAGTTCATGAAGTTTTAAAGAAATAGGCCTACATATTGTTGAAAAGCAACTTTAATATAATAATGTGCGTATTGCACTGCTTTCTATTGACAGTACATACTGGAACATATTGTTAATATTATTATTATTATTATTATTATTATTATTATTACTCGTATTAATACCACTCTATTATTATTATTATTATTATTATTAATATTATTATTATTTTGTTTGTTTATTTATTTATTTGAGGATTGTTTCTGTTATATACACAGATATCTTCAACCACAATAAACAATTTTTTTTTCTTCCACACTTCCCGGTCTTGCATGTCTTCTTCTGTTATATGTATCTTCTTCACGTTGTGACGCGTGGCCTTGAATTCCCTTTATCCACGTTGGCTTTGGTCTACCACGTTTCCCTTTTCCAGGAGGTATCCATTTCAATACTTCTTTGTTTCTGTGTCCGTTCTTCTCATTACATGCTCATGACATATTCGTTGGATTTCTTAAATCTCTTGTGCAATATCCTTTTCTACTTTCATAATTTCTCTTATTGTGTTATTTTTTATTTTGTCTAATTTTGATATTTTTGCCGATCTTCTTAAAAAGTCCATTTCTATGACTAATAATTTATTTCTGTGTTTTTGCTTCATTGTCCATGTTTCCGCACCATATAATAAAATACTCTTCCCAATTGTTTTATATTAATAAGTTCGTCCTCCCGATTATATTCCTACTCCATAAAAATATAATTTAATATGTCAATAACTTTCTTTGTCTCTGTTATTATTTTTCCTATGTCTATTCAGATGATCCATCTCTTTGAATTATTGATCCCAAACACTTAAAATATTCCGTTGTTTTAATCTTTGTTCCATTTATTTCTAATTCCTCAGAAAGATCTGTGCTCATATATTCTCTTTATTATAATTAATTGTTAAACCCCATCTTGAGTATTCTTCCTCTAGTTTCCTACCCATATAGTTTGCATATTCACATCCTGAACTGACTACCACTAGATCATCTGCGAATAATAAGTTATGTAGGCATTTGTTCTCATTTAATTTTAAACCCATTGATATACATTTCTTTGACCATTCCTGTAAAAATATTTATGTAGGCCTATAATAATAATAATAATATTATTATTATTATTATTATTATTATTATTATTATTACCTATGTATATGTATATTATTATTATTTTTATTTTTATTATTATTATTATTATTATTGTTATTATTATACATTTAGCTTGTCTTGCAGAGGTAAGGCCATAAGACTTTGTCTACCGCTCAACCAGGCTAGAAATAATACTAAATATCAGTTTTATATCTAAATTGTAATATACCAAAATGTTTACATGGTATATCTACAATACAATTATTATCTACAATATATGTTGATTTGCTCTAGACATGAGGAATAAACTAAAATTATAAAATATTGAAAAATGAAAAATAAAACTACTAATTTTTTATTATTGATTTCGTACATCTCAATGATGAATAAATCATATTTGAAGAGAAAAATTATACGCTCAGACCGGGACTTGAACCCAGGACCCTTGGTTCTCTAGACCAAGTGCTCTACCAACTGAGCTATCTGAGCAAGTACCGATCTAAACGCAAATATTTCTCTATATACATTGTAATTCCCATCCACCAAATGCTGTGAAGCCATGCTTCTATCTTGCAAATGGCGGCTCCTTTATTAAGAAGACATATTTGGGAATTATATATTACAGCCAGCACGGCTTTTTCCAAGTTTTTATTATTGATTTCGTACATCTCAATGATGAATAAATCATATTTGAAGAGAAAAATTATACGCTCAGACCGGGACTTGAACCCAGGACCCTTGGTTCTCTAGACCAAGTGCTCTACCAACTGAGCTATCTGAGCAAGTACCGATCTAAACGCAAATCTTTCTCTATATACATTGTAATTGTAATAGCACTTGGTCTAGAGAACCAAGGGTCCTGGGTTCAAGTCCCGGTCTGAGTGTATAATTTTTCTCTTCAAATATGATTTATCCATCATTGAGATGTACGAAATCAATAATAAAAACTTGGAAAAAGCCGTACTGGCTGTAATATATAATTCCCAAATATGTCTTCTTAATAAAGGAGCCGCCATTTGCAAGATAGAAGCATGGCTTCACAGCATTTGGTGTATGGGAATTACAATGTATATAGAGAAAGATTTGCGTTTAGATCGGTACTTGCTCAGATAGCTCAGTTGGTAGAGCACTTGGTCTAGAGAACCAAGGGTCCTGGGTTCAAGTCCCGGTCTGAGCGTATAATTTTTCTCTTCAAATAAAACTACTAATGACAAAGAATAAATTTAATTATACAGATGAAATAGTTATTTAATAAGTAATAATTGTATAAGCGTGACTTAAAAGTATCAAGTTTGTGGGAATCCTTGATATATTGAGGGAGAAAATTCCAGGAGCGGTCAGAGGCTACTGTGAAACAAGTAGAATAAGAAGAGTTTCTGTGAAGAGGTATTGTTAGCAGACTGTTATCTTGTGACCTAGTTTCAATATTGTTGTAAGAAAATAACTTCTCAAATTTGGACGCCAGGTAAGTAGGAGTGTAAGAGCACAGAAGCTTGAAAATAAGTAAAAGAGAGTGCAGTTTATGTCTGTGGCTAATGTGGGCCCAAGAGAGATTATTAAAGTGTTCAGAAATACGATAACAAAGGCGGATGTTGAAAATGAAATGAACGCAAGCATTAGATAGCTACATTAATAGATAGGCCTAAAGGCTGACAGAATAAAATACCGATGTGTGTATATATAACATGAAAAGAAGAATAAATGATTTAGTCGATATCTAACTTTATACGTTAAAAATGCTTAATTGTTATAGTAGCCACTAGATGGCAGTTCGAACGATATACCGCTTCCTCTCGTGCAAATTGAAAATAATATGTATAAAAGAAAAATAGGCTACATGTTTGTGTTACTTACTTACTTACTCACTGGCACTATCGAACCCGTAGGTTCATGGCCGCGCGGACATAAGCTCTCCATACATCCCTATCCTGAGCTAATGCTTTCCAATCATTCCCTGCATAATCTACTTCCCTCAAATCATACTTAATGTTGTTCTCCCACCTCATTATTGGTCTACCAACTGGGCGTTGTCCTTCTGGCTTTCCTACAAGAAGTTTCCATGCACCTCTTTCATTCCCCATACGCGCAACATGTCCTGCCCATCGCAGTCTACGAGACTTAACTGTTCTTATTATATCTGGCTTCCTATAAAGACCATGTAGTTCATTGTTATGTAGTCTTGTCCATTCACCTGTCTGTTCATCTCTCTTTGGTCCAAAAATTTTCCTAAGTACTTTATTCTCAAATACTCGTAATCTCATTTCCTCCCTTAAAGTAAGAGTCCATGCTTCGCACCCATATAATATAACTGGTAGAATAATAGTTTTATATATTTTCAGCTGAACGTTTTTTGAAAGGAGTTGGGACATCAAGAGTCTCTGCAATGCATAATAGCATGCATTTCCAGAATTGAGCCTATGTTTAATTTCTTTGTGCATCTCATTCCTATTTGTGATTATTGTTCCTAGGTATTTGAATTCAGCCACTTCCTCAAAATTTCCCTCATTTGTCATTAGCTGTCAATTTCCATTATATAATGAATTTCTACGTGTGACCATATATTTAGTTTTGCTGATATTTACTTCCAGTCCTAATTTATTACTGTTACTCAATAGTGTGTGCGTGTTGGCCTTTAGTATCTCCTCGCTATCGGCCAATAATACTACATCATCAGCATAAACTAACAGCTTATTAATACCATTCAAATTTGTGTTAGGATTCCTAAGTACCTCAGTTGGTTAGAGCGTTAACGTATAAAGTTAGAGACCTCGGGTTCAAATCCCGACTCAGGCATTTATTTTTCTTTTCATGTCATAATTGGCCTTCATTGTTAAATTTAAAAATATATATATATATATATATATAAATGTGTATGATTAATAAAGTTTTCTTGGGTTTTCCGCGTCATGGATTCAAGAACGGCCTCTGCCGACTGATTCCGACGTTTGGCATAATCTCACGTGCAGTTATAAATAATCAATTATTCCTTGATAATGACATGTGGGATCATGCCGAAACGTCGGAATCGGTGGCCTGAGGCCGATCTTGAATCAATGATGCGGAAAACCCAAGAAAACCTTATTAATCATATTTATATCTGCGAAAATCTACATAATAACACACGCACACGCGTGTATATATAGCCTATATATATCATCATCCGGTATCATGGCAACTGCCGCCGTCTTCCGGAAACCAAACGCCATTCCTCTCTATCCCTTTTTTCTTAGCTTTAATCGTCCTAGAGTGTTTTTCCGAGGCATGTTGTTTGGTTTTTAGCATTTTTTTTTCTTTTTATGATGAACGAGGAGCTGGCCCGATGCATCAACCCCCAACCTGGGGAACGGGTAATTTTTGTTCAAGGTTTTCTTCCTCTAGCCTTTGATAGTCCAGTATCTTACTGCAAGGCAGCAGCGCTAGTTTTGGTCCGCCCTGGGTATTTTATTTCCCCAGTACCCGCCATATCTGGTGAGCATTCCCCTATCCGCCACCTGGGGAGGCGTCCGATGGGAGACTGGCAACTCCACACGGATATATATATATATAGATGTTATAACTATATTTTTGACATTTGGCAATGAATGCAAATATGTTATGAAAGGAAAAATGAATGCTTGAGTCAGGATTTGAACCCGAGTCTCTAAACTCTGTACGTTTGTATGTTTGTGTTGGAATACTTGAGTAGGTCAGTTGTTTAGAGCACTAAACGTACAGAGTTTAGAGACTCGGGTTTAAATCTCGACTTAAGCATTCATTTTTCACACACACACACACACACACACATATATATATATATATAGAGTGGAGAGAGAGAGAGAGAGAGAGAGAGAGAGAGAGAGAGAGAGAGAGATAGGTAGAGAGAGAAGGGAACACTAGGAATAAAATAAAATTTCATTATATTAATAAATATATCAAATTTGTAATTATAATCACAATATTAATTTTAATTACCTTTTTTTCAGATAATTGGGATTGAACAATAAAACAATTCTAAAAGTAAATACCGGTGTTGAATATTCAAAACTTGAGCGGAATTAAATAAAGTAACTTAATGTATGTCAACACTGTTCTCAAGTGTAGTCTGGTAATATTTTGAGGAACCATTATATTCTTGGAAGTCTAATTTTTATATTGCAATCTAAAAATACACTCACACACGACAGTCGGTCTAATATATGAGACTAAATATAGTTCCTTCCTCCTGTTTTCACCTCCTACACTAAAAAAATGGCTACAAACTCTCGCCAAACTCATTCAGTGTCGTACCTTAAAAAAGTATTACTTCTTTGCTTTAAGCGTCTAGTGTTTCTAGCAAAAGATATCGAAATATTACTATAGACAAGATACAGAAAAATCTCTTATACTACAACCAAATTTTAAAATCATTTGCTAGATTCATGTAATCACGATTCATATATATATATATTAATTTTTTTTTTAATCTTCGTAGGATACAGCATCTTTGGTCATACCTCGTCTAGGATCATGACTCTGTCTTATACCAGTGGACGCTACTATTATTATTTTCTGTAATAAAATATATTTGTAAAAGTAACATAAAATATATCGAATTATGAAATTAAAAATAACTTAAAAACTGAATTATCTGCGATTGAGGAAACCACAAAAAAAAAGAACTCACGCTGACCGAAATATTATTTTATCGCTTTTCAGTTTCTATTGAAATTTATGATTGTATTAATTTAATGAGTTATAAAATAACAATGATGATAAGAATGATAAATGAACAGCCTAAAATTATAATAGTTGCCTGGAATAAATTCAAAACCTATTCGAAATAGGCCAACATATGTTGATAAGCATATGGAACTGTTCACATCTATTTATTCGTCTAATTGAGATGTTAAGCCTGGCGGTCCCCATGGTGTTTTTCGACAGGAGTATGCTTTTCAACAATATGAACCAGGTTTCACTTTGTCCTATCCCTCATATTCATCACCCCTCATACAATATACTTGCATTTCAGACACTTAAAACATACACTAATCCTACACTCTTTTTTGAACGCTACATAATACAACCACACATAAGCTATAAAAATGTGCTGCCAAAGTGGTACGTACATTGAATATAGACATCATTGACGCCATATATCCATAAAGCGCAGAACTCGAAATTTGGAAGTCCAGTGGGTGTAGTATTTAAAAAAATAAAATTAATAATGATAATGATGATAATATAATAATAACAGTAATAATAATAATAATAATAATAATAATAATAATAATAATAATGAGATACAAGATCTTGATAGGAAACCAAGTACTGTATAACAGTTAAGTCTTGTAAACCACGAAGGGGAGGACGTATGGCACGAATGGGGAATGAAAGTGGGGCATGTAAGTTTCTCGTAGGAAAACCAGAAGGAAAGCGCCCAAATGGTAGACTAAAATGAGGTGGAAGAATAACATTAACCATGATTTGAGGGAAGTAGATTATACAGGGTTGATTGGAATACATTAAGTAAGGATATGGATGATTGGAGAGCTTATTTCTGCGCGGCCATGAATCTACAGATTCGATATTGTCAGTGAGTTAGGTATTATTATAAATAAATCCTTGGTGTTTAATATATCCATAGGCAATGGGTATTTACTTTTTTATGGCGATATTCCCGAAAAAATGGCAGTTCTATTTTTTTCATTGTTCTCACAGAACATATATAAAATAATAACAGTATGGATGAGATTTATTCGCAGTTGATCAGGTGGTGATATCTCATGATCCAGATGATGTATCTTTCATATTAACGAAATTAGAGATAGAATACAAAAAATGGGGATTACAGAAAAATTATAATAAAACAGAAAAGCTTTCATTGGATACAATAGATGAGCTAAATTGTAATTCAAGAAGAATACTTAATATTTAAAAAAATATTTAGGATCTATTTTAGATAAAAGTGAGAATTGAACTACATAAATTGAAAGAAGATAACTAATGGAAGAGGAACCGTTGGTATGATGAACACAGTGCTTTGAAATAGAAATATAATACACAGAACAAAGAAAACTATATTTTAAGTTCTGTTAAAAAGCATTTTATTATATCGGTCCGAAACCTGGACAGTAAGTAGAAAACAAGCCAAAAAGCTGTTAGCAGTAGTAATGGATTTTTGGAGGCGTGCGACAAGAATTTCAAGAAGGGATAAGGTCAGAAACAGCACAATAAGGGAAATTATACAAGTTGAAAAAAAACATTAAGAAAAATAAAAGAAAAATATTTCAAATGGTATGGACACCTCATAACAATGGAAGAAGAGAGAATACAAAGAAGATCCTTAATTGGAAGGAGTAGAAGAGGCAGGCGTAGAGAACGATGGATGGATGGATGGAGTGAAGATAAGTACGGAAGTTAGATATTTGAGGGAAGAAGATGCTTTAGACAGGTACCTATGGTGACAAATCACTTTGGGTTGAAAGAGAAACACTGTGTTGTGGAATATTCCTAAAATAATCGATGAGATTACAATGAAGATATCTTAACGTAGGCTTATACAGGCATGAAAAAAAACAAGGCTTCAAATGAAGTAAAACATTACATTTGCAATACGGAATCATTGCGTGTAGAGAGAAAAGAGATCTACCTGAGTTTTAAATATCTTTGTTTTGTAGCTGAGTACCTCGCCTTGCCAGAAGAACACACAGTTGAAAATGCGAAATGAAATTTTCGCAAGCGGTCCTTATTTCAACGCAGGGTGCACAAAAATGACAAGCTGTCAAGGGAAAGTCGACTTGACAGCTTCTACTCCTTCATAATTTTCCATGGCTGAAATAGAAGTTCTGAGCAGGATAGTTTAGAAAAATAAGTGTAGTCAGATATAAAACAATCTCAACACAAATAGACTGTTGGTTATCTTAACTTATAAAATTAAGTTACTTCGCTGTCTTTATTTATATATTCCAGTCGATTACTATTTATTAATATATTTTTAAATTAAATGCCAACGGGTTCTCATTACGACATTAACTGAATTCAATCCAGTGTTTGCGAATTCAAAAATAGTCGGGATCATTCTCAATATTTGTACCTTCGGAAGAAGAATCAAATTTTAGACCCCGTGTGTAGTTTTACATATCAATATGATACTTTTTTTATGCTGATGATGTAGTACTATTGGATGATAGCGATTAGATACTAAAGGCCAATAAGCACACTATTGAGTAACACTAAGAAATTGGGACTGGCAGAAAATATCAATAAAACTAAATATAAGGTCACACGTAGAAATACATTGTATAATGGAAATGGACAGCTAATGACAAATGAGGGAAATTTTGAGGAAGTCGTTGAATTCAAATACTAGGAACAATTATCACAAATAGAAATGAGATGCACAAAGAAATTAAACATATGCTCAATTCTGGAAATGCGTGCTATTATGCATTACAGGAACTCATGACGCCCCAACTCCTTTCAAAAAACGTTAAACTATTATTCTTCCAGTTATGTTATATGGATGGGAAACATTGGCTCCTACTTTAAGGGAGGAAAGGAGATTACGAGTATTTAAGACTAAAGCTCTTAGGGAAATCTTTGAACCAAAGAGAGATGATCAGACAGGTGAATGGAAAAAACTACATAACAGTGAACTACAAGGTCTTTTTAGGAAACCAGATATAATAACAGTTAAGTTTCGTCGATTGCGATGGGCAGGACATGTGGCATCAATAGGGAATGAAAGACGTGCATGGAAGCTTTGTAGGAAAACCAGATGAAAACGCCCAGTTGGTAGACCAAGAATGAGGTGGGAGAATAACATTAACTATGATTTGAGGGAAGTAGATTATACAGGGAATGATTGGAAAACATTAGCTCAGTATGGAGAGCTTATGTCCGCGCGGCCATGAACCTACGGGTTCGATATTGTCAGTGAACTAGTTAGTATATGATACTTCTGAGGGTACAAATTCGGGACATTCACACGTAGTTTCAATTTCAATGCTAATAGATAGATAGATAGATAATGGAATTTATTGCCTTTTTTTTCAGAAGAAAGAAAATGGAGAAAATACATATGCATTTACATTACGCACGGGCCTGCTTGGCCGTACGTGCATTATTTTTCCATGAATAAAACAAATAAAACTAATCATAATATAAACAAATACCTACAAATACACCTGTATCAAAAACAATAATAGGCTACATATAAGTAAAATCTATGTCTACATTATATTACTGTGAAAATCTATGTCTATACTACATCACGATAATACATATCTACACTCATCCATGGAAAGACAATAAATAAATAAATAAATAAAAAGTATCATTCTGTACATTAATATTAAAAAAATTGATAGAAAACAAATTAGAAAAAACACACACTCACACACACACACCCACACATATACACACGCGCACACTCATACCCCCTCCCCCCGTACCTGCAGACATCAAATGCACTATCAGACCTACTTATTATATAATTAAAGATCGAATTTCGACACCAATAGTCTAAGGTGTTAAATCTATTTATCTCGCTTGTCTTGTCGAAACCGTCCTCATAGACATACGCTCACCATACATTCCTAACCTAATATTTTGAAATAATTCCCTGCATAATCGAAGTTCCTCAAATCATAGTTAATGTCATTGTCTCACTTCACTACCAACTTAGCGCTTTATACCTGTTTTTTCCTAAAAGACGTTTCCATGACCTTCTTTCATTCCCCACTCGTATCACATGTTCTGTCCATCGTAGTCTACGAAACTTAAATGTTCTTGATACATGGTTTCCAATTAAGGTAATGGCGACGTTATGTAGTTTTCTCCATTCATTTATAAGTTTGTTTTTTTTGGTCCAAATTTGCCTATGTTCCTAAGCTCTTTACTCTCAAATACTCATCAGTTTTCTTCTCTCTTAAAGTAAGATACTATGTTTAGCATTAATATAATATAAACAGAAGAATCGTATTTCTAGACCTATATATTTTAAGGGCTTAGGGCAGTAACATTATAAGCCATATTCTGTTAAGAAATGTCATTTATTACAATGATAAAAAATAAATGTTTTGAAATATGCATACAATCATTTGTAAGCGCCAGTGATGAGTTAAATCATATAGACACACAATATATTAACAATATTATCCAATTAGTATTTATATATTTTTTGAAACATTAAAACCCTTATAACTCTGAAAGAACAATATATGGCTTCTTATGTTATTGCCCTAAGCCCTTCATTTTAGATTAACTGACCAGTCTTGTGGGCTAGTGGTCAGAGTTTCTTACTACAGTTCATAAGGTCCCGGATTCGATGCCCGGTTAGACCATAGGAATTTTCCCTCAAAGAGTATATTATTCCTATGGTCGCCCAGGGACTGGAAATTAGGTTTAGTTAGATTAATAACTCTCCTGGTGCTTTATTACCATTTATCGTATCATCGGGGTAACCTAACTCCACCTTCCAGGTGCCCAACCTAAGGAATGGATTACAATTCCGCCAATGCAAGGAGAGAAAACCAGAAATGCTATAAAAGACAATTTGAATTGGCGATAAATGATATACTGTCTTCTCTTGTTAATATGTTTCGCTTACTTGTATAACAAATCCTTGTTTCTAAACACTATGTATTAACTTAAAAATAAAATAAACAAAAAACATTTAAATATCTTAACAAAACCATTTCTAGAATTAAGTCTTTAGAATAAAATCCGAAAAAGGGCATCCGGCATAATGCAAAGTTAGAAATTATTAAACAAGATGAAGTTAAAGGTAGCCTATTTGAAAAGAAATGTTACCCATAAAACAGGTAGAATTTGAATTGGAATATATCTAATTTACAATTGTCGATAATTGTAAACTTAAGTGTTGAAGGGAACGCTAAAATATTCCTGTCGAGTAGTTGATAAAGTTGTAAAATTTGTTGCAGTTCTGGATATTTCCATTATACATGTAAAGTTTTATTTTTAAACGTTGGTATCAACTTAGATTTTTACGTCACTTTTAATTGGAGAGTTAAGGCTCAGTAGTAGGCCTTCAAGGAATTTTCGTCACCAGAAAAATGTTATGTTATATTGTAGACCTAAAAATTCAATGCAAATCACTATGTTAAAATTTGATTCAAGTGACGTCCTAAAGAAGATAACATAATTTTCATTCTCGAATTTATTACAGTAATTTTTTATATAATATTCATCATCATTATCATCATCAGGAGCAAATCCGTTTTAGGTCAGGTGGCCTTTGACGGTAAACCGAACGAAGATGGTCTTGATCTTTCCACCGATGTTTTGGTCTTCCTTGGTCCCTATGACCAGTTGAAGTATATTGGAACGCCAAATTTGGAAGTATATTTCCTTCAATTCTCCTCAGATAATTTTTCCAGTCTTATTGCTATCTTTCTACATATTCATTTAAACTTGGCACTCTTTAGTTTTTCTCATATGTATTTGTAATTTGTGCTGGTTGAGTGGAAGAGAAGGCCTTATGGCCTTAAATCTGCCATAATAAATAAAACGTTTGTTATTATTATTATTATTATTATTATTATTATTATTATTATTATTATTATTATTATTATTATTATGTCCACCGCTGTGGACTCGAGGTAGCGTGCTGCCTTTTCACGCAGCGGGCCCGGGTTCGATTCCCCGTCGGGACAGGCTCCTGGGTGAGGTTTTTTCGGGGTTTTTCCTCACCTGTAAAACAAATATCAGAAAGCTTAGGGTCCAACGGTCCCCGAAAATCATCCAGCCATCATTATCATCATCATCCTTCACCGGTGTGGAAAGCAACGGGAAGCTACTACACTTATAAATAATTCCCTAATAAAGCTACAAAGCACAGCATGAAAATGCTATGATTGCAGTGAAAGACCTGCCCTCAGGCAGAATTACTATGCACGGATTATTATTAATAATTGTTATATTAATAACAATTATATTAATGTGATGACATAGTTTTATATCCTATAAGAATGAGATATTAAGGGCCAACACACACACACACTCTCTCTCTCTCTCTCTCTCTCTCTCTCTCTCTCTCTCTCTCTCTCTCTATTGAAGAAACACTAAGAAATTGGGACTGGAAGTTTACATCAATAAAACTAAATATATGTTCACATAGGCCTATAGAAATGCATTATACCGGGCTTCCAATATAAACCCGGACCGGCCTCACGGGGTTTCACCCGTCAGGCAGCGCTCACTCCTCGTCCGCGTTTCACTCTGTCAGCCGCTCGTCCTTGAACTAGTCAGTTTACTATCATTCGACAAGATGAGACGTCAGCTGACATTAGAGCGGCGCATTTATGTGTGTTATTGTTATTATAAATACGAATCAGCTCGTCGCGTTCGCGAAAAATTTATCCGGAACTTCCCTGGACAATTACCTCCTTCAAGATCGACAATCCACGCTCTTGTGACTAAATGTGAGACCACTGGTTCAGTACAAAATAAGAAACACACGCGAAGGCGTACGGTTCTCACCGAAGAAAAATTAGACGAAATTAGGGAAGTGTTTGAAGATAGAGTGAGTAGTGCTGGTATATGGCCCCTCGCTCCCCAGATCTAACAGTGTGTGATTTTTATTTGTGGGGTAACCTGAAAGACAAAGTGTACAAAACAAATCCGCACACATTGGAAGAACTGAAGAACAACATAAGAAATGAAATCAGAAACTTGACAGTGCCCGAACTACAGCGTGTCAATCTAAATGTGTTTACTCGGTATAATGCCTGTTTAACTGCGGGAGGATAACATTTCCAGCATTTTCTATAAAGTAAGAAACAGTTCAAGGACGGGTGGCAGGCAGGGTGAATTTCGGGAGGAAGAGACAGCACTGCGTGCCGGGTGAAACTCCGTGAGGCCGGTCCGGTTTTATATTGGAAGCCCTTTATAATGAAAATGGATAACTAATGACAAATGAAGGAACATTTGAGGAAGTGGCCGATTTCAAGTATCTAGGAACAATAATTACAAATAGTAATGAGACGCACAGAGAAATTAAACATAGGCTCAATTCTGGAAATGCTGCTATTTTGCATTACAGAGACTCTTGTCTCCCCAGCTCCTTTCAAAAAATGTTAAACAATTATTCTCCCAGTTATATTACATGGGTGTGAAATCTGGACTCTCAGTTTAAGGAGGAAAGAAAATCACGAGTGTTTCAGAATAAAATTCTTGGAACATTTTTGGACCAAAAGGAGATGAACAGACAGGTTAATGGAGAAAACTACATAATATTGAGCTACATGATCTGTTTAAGAAGTCAGATATAATAAGAATAATTAAGTCTAAGCTACGATGGGCAAGATATGTGGCACGTATGGGGAATGAAAGAGGTGCATAGAAACTTCTGGTAGGAAAATTAGAGGGAAAACGCCCAGTTGGTAGACCAAGAAGGAGGTGGGAGAATAACGTTATCAATGATTTGAGGGAAGTAGGTTAAACAGGGGATGATTGGAAAACATTAGCTCAGGATAGGGATGTATGTAGAGCTTATATACGCGCGGTCATGAACCTACGGATTCGAGAGAGCCAGTGAGTTAATTAGTTTTAGTTAATTGTTATATTAATTTATGGAAAACAATTACATGTGACATATATCGCTGTAATATTAACCGGTCCAATTAGAGCTCTTGTTTCAAGGCTTATGTTTATCATGAGGTCAAATGTCATTCTCTAGTAACGAAATTGTGCTTTAAAAAAGGCCACTTGATTTTTACATATTCTTATTGTCACTGGTATTATGGAGTTTTCAACATATTCTAACTTTTTCAAATGCAAGTAAGAATAGCGAAGTCGACTGTCGTAGCAGCAGCACATTTTTAAAAGTCAAACTACAAAGTTACAGAAGTTAAAGGCACGATATATAGATCTGTAACAAAATTCAAAATAAAAGAAAACATAAGTAAACTTTATGAAAGAATGTGAATTCAGGAGGTCACGAAACAGAAGAAAGGAGATATAAAAGAACGACATGAATTAGAACAACAAGTTGCACAAAAAACTTTCTCTTTCCATGCCACATATTTTCTTTTAGATGTCGTTTTTCTTTATACACAGACTTCTTCCTGTATGTGGTTGTACCCCTTCTTCATTTTTTCCAAGAATCACGCTCCTCTAACACGTTACTTTCCCTTCATGTATGCAGTCAGAATTTGTGAGACTTGAAAACATACATCTTGATTTCAGTGTAAGTTTTTGTTTCAAAATTTATGTATCAGTGATGTCATAGCACATGGGTTGGGATTGGTTCGTGAGGAAGAGTCTCGATTGCAAAGACAAAGTTTGTGATATAACGGCATACTGTGCATCCCATAGAAAAATGTTTACTTCACTCTTGTTCATCTTTAAATATATTATACATCTGGTACAATGCCGTAACCCAACGCTAGGAGTTACTAAATCAAGTTAATTTCTTCTTCTTCTTAAACATAATTTGTAGGATTTTCATCTTGTTTATTTCCAAAATCACTCCTCGGAGGAAGACGTATTGGATGTGCATTCACTGTCTATCCAGCTCTTGGCTGGTCTTCCTCTTGTTCTTATCCCGTCCATTGGTCTATCTACTGTAGCTCTTTTTGCAAGTAATTCGGTTACCCTTATTTGCCCATATATGTAATAAATGGTATGTGGTCAACATACCGAGCCAATGAGACATCTGTTAGGCAACTAAGGTATTACCGGATGATGAGGTGGAGTATTTTGCTTAGATGCCTTTTTATTCAGGCTTAAGGGTCTTTTACGAGCCTCAATATATTAAGAACTCGGAACCCACGGCATTGAAGTCCCTCCCGTTGGACTTGCTCCTAGGATTTTTCCGTCCTGAAAAAATTAATCGACTCTGGCCGCATTTGAACCCTCGACTCTCGGAACCAGAGGCTAGGAGATAATCACTAGTCAACCGCGGCCGACATATTGTAGGCTACATGGTGCTTAAGTATTCAATTTTCACTGCTGTCCGACACATGTAAATGACTAGCGCGAAAAATTATGTGTATTAACAAAATGTATTAATCACTCAAAAGGAATCTCATAGCCGCCCATACAGGGCCGCATTTGTTGTTGCAGGCTTAAACGATTAAATTATTATTATTATTATTATTTATTTATTATTATTATTATTATTATTATTATTATTATTATTATTATTATTATTATTATTATTATTATTATTATTATTATTATTATTATTATTATTATTATTATTATTAGTATTATGCATTACAGAGACTCTTGACGTCCCAACTCCTTTCAAATAACGTAAAAATGAAAATATGTAAAACTATTATTCTAGCAGTTATATTACATGGTTGCGAAACATGGACTCTTACTTTAAGGGAGGAAAGGATTACGAGTATTTGAGAATAAAGTTCTTAGGAAAATGTTTGGACCAAAAAAGAGATGAACAGACAGGTGATGGAGAAGACTACATAACAGTGAACTACATGGTCTTTATAAGAAGTCAGATATAAGAACAGTCTAGTCTCGTAGACTGCGATGTGCAGGACATGTGACAAGAATGGGGAATGAAAGACTTGCATGGAAGCTTCTTGTAGGATAACCAGAAGGAAAACTCCCAGTTTGTAGACCAAGAATGAGGTGGGAGAATAACAATAACTATGATTTGAGGGAAGTAGATTATACAGGGGATGATTGGAAAACATTAGCTCAGGATACGGGTGTATGGAGAGCTTATGTCCGCGCGGCCATGAACCTACGGGTTCGATTGTGTCAACGAGTTAGTTAGTTATTGTTATTATTATTATTATTATTATTATTATTATGATAAAATTGTATAACACTAGAAACGCCAAGAAAAAAGGCATTCTCGAGTTTTATTGGTTTCATTCTGAAATTCTACAACTGGGAATCAAATATCATACCTTTAAATGACAGATTATTGAAAGTAGAAGCTAAAAATTTAATAGTACATTAAAAATAAAATGCATACCGGTATTTATAGACCTATATGAGTTTTATATTTAATGCATTTCTTTGGCAGTTAGACGCTCCCCTCCAATCACTGGGATCTCGAGATCGAGTCTCGGCCACTTCATGTGGGTTTCGTGGTGGACGAAATGGAGCATGGATAAGTATTTCTCGGGATTTTGTCCCGTTTTCCCTTGCCACAGTTACATTCCACCATTTCTCTATACTCATCCATATTGTTTAATTTCTTTCATTTGTCTCTGCGGTAGTGCGTCAGGCGTGGTTGGCCGGCACCCTTGTCATTCACAGACCTCTGTATAAGGGACTTCTGCTTATCTCATCCCTCGACCCGACCCTGAGTTAGACATCAGTTGAGGTTATTAATAATGATGATGATGATGATGATGATAATAATAATAATAATAATAATAATAATAATAATAATAATAATAATAATAATAATAATAATAATAATAAAGCAGTTTACTTAGTGTCATAGTAATATAGACTATTAGGTTCTACAATAGTATTAACAGTTCATTTCAACTCCCGAACATTTTCAGGTATCCTACCTCGGCAAAGATATACTTAAAGCGCGTTGGCACTTTTCCGTATATAAGAAGGATTCTTTTTCATTACATTTAGAAATCGTATGGGACGAGCATGAAGACGCGTTGTAGGAAAGCTAGTAGGAAAACGCCCAGTAGCTTGGCCAAGAATAATATAATACATAACGTTAATAATATTTTGAAGAAGTGATAATGAATGTTAAACATTACCTCAGGATAGAGATGTGCGGAAAGCTTACGTGTGTGCGGCCATGAACCCCCGTATTCGTTAATGCTAGTACGTGTTTTTGCTAATTAGTTATGGGACCGGTCCCAATCTAGCTTTGTGCAATTTTGGGTAGCTGCAATAAGTACTGACTTCCGGTAAGGAAATATCTGATATAATGCCTTGGGGACCCGGAATATTATTAACATATTATCTATATACTATATAGTTGATAGTTTACAATATGTGATTGGCATATGTGATAACTAGGGCAAGGAATTTAATGCAGTAGAAGTTAAGATTATAATATAGTATAATTAGAAGTAAGACTTCTGACTGTCTTTTGTCTTGGTTTCACATACAAACAATTGAATAATATAATGAGAAGTAATCTGCCCGTCCATGGTATCTTTACCTTGTCGTGATGGAGTGGCTTGCGTGCTTAAATGATCCTGAGAGCTATGCCGGCGGTAGCATTACTGCCGATAGGGTTACCCATGCCGGACTGGTGGAAGGTGAAAAGCCAGACGAAAAAAAGTACCTTGGTCGAAAGAGTGACGATCTTTCACCATAAAAATAATAAAATAATAATTATAGATGTAAAAAGATTACCAAAATAATTTATCCGAAATATCTGATATGCGGACATGGGTTTAACTGGGGTAAAATTTTCCGGAGGTCAAATAGTCCCCCATTCGGTTCTCCGGGCGGGGACTACTTCAGGGAGCCCATGCCAAAGGCTCAAACACAGGGACATGTTCCTAGGAACATGGAATGTTATGATTAAACATAGGCTCAATTCTGGAAATGCGTGCTATTATGCATTGCAGAGATTCTTGATGTCCCAACTCCTTTCAAAAAAGGTTAAACTGAAAATATGTAAAACTATTGTTCTACCAGTTATATTATATGGGTGCGAAACATGGACTCTTACTTTAAGGGAGGAAAGGAGATTACGAGTATTCGAGAATAAAGTACTTAGGAAAATTTTTGGACCAAAGAGAGATGAACAGACAGGTGAATGGTGAAGACTTCATAACAATGAACTTCATGGTCTTCATAGAAAGCCAGATATAATAAGAACAGTTAAGTCTCGTAGACTGCGATCGGCAGGACATGTTGCACGTATGGGGAATGAAAGACTTGCATGGAAGCTTCTTGTAGGAAAGCCAGAGGGAAAACACCCAGTTGGTAGACCAAAATGAGGTGGGAGAATAACATTAACTATGGTTTGATGGAATTAGTTTATACAGGGAATGATTGGAAAGCATTGGCTCAGAATAGGGATGTATGGAGAGCTTATGTCCGCACGGTCATGAACCTACGGGTTCGATAGTGCCAGTGAGTAAGTAAGTAAGGCTTCTGCCTGTCTTTTGTCTTGGTTTTACATACGAACAATTGATTCAAAAATGATAAACTGGACTTATGACTGTCTTTTTTCTTGGTTTCACATACAAACAATTGATTAAAAGAATGAGAAGTTAGACTTCTGTCTTTTGTCTTGGTTTCACATATAAACAATTGATTAACAAAATGAGAAATTAGACTTCTGACTGTATTTTTTCTTGGTTCACACATAAACAATTGAATAGTAGTATATACTATCTGTGGTGCAATCTTAATTTTTAGGGCATTAATAATCTTTGTCGTTGTGATGATTAAGCCACAGCCGTCTCGTGGACCTAGAGTCTTCTTGCCCTGTCGCTATGGATTAAAGAGAATAATTAGAATAAATAAAAGAATTTTCTTGAAACTATTGAATAAAATATGAGAACTGAAGTTATAAAGCTATGTTTCAATGTAAACAGCGCAAAACACTTTCTAGCTCAACATGGCCTTGAAGAAACAAAACTTTTCTGGCACTCAGAATTCTCAAGTAGTTGCTGTTAAGCTTGGGAAAGTATAAAAAGCTACCCTTAAAGCCCACTATGTATTATTCTTGTCTTGATATTTCATACACATCATTTTCGCTCTGTTTCCTAAGTTATGTGCATAAGTTTGAAACTTAGTCCCATTTAGATAAATTCTGTCTAAAGCCATTGGAGCGTATCTTTAAACCATCCCCAGCCAACTATATAATTTATTGTGAAATTTATCTAAACTTTAGCTCATTTTAGAGGCAGTTAGATTTAATCCATTTTCTTCACCTACTGCAGTACTTGTTCCTCTGCGAGTCAGACATCAAGAGTTTCATCCTGTAAATGATGCAGCCAACTGTACAGTTTAAATTAACAGACACAGTATATTATAATAGAAACACTTTTCAGACAAGTTCGTGTAATTTAAAGCGTGCCTGAAGTAGCTAATTTCAACAACGAATTCGCAAGACTTTAAATTAATTAATTGCAAACTATCAAAATTAAATTAAATTATATTCTTTATTTCATTCCTGAAACTGAGTACAAGTATTTCGTAAGGTCAATAAAATACTGGATGTTCTCGCCTGAGGTTCCACGGTTCGCGAATTCGTTGGCGGGATCTGAGCATTGTGCCATGTTCTTATATAATGAATCCAGAAAATTGGATAACATTGGGTACATTTCTGTACAAAACGCGAAAAATAAGTACACTCATTCGTGAATAAATAAATATGTTAACAAAATGTAATATCATTAATATAATATATAAAATGGACATTTGTTTGTTCTTTATTCTATACGCGGCCATACCGTTGATCCGATTTTGATGGGAGTTTTGCAAAATGTTCAGGTAATTCCCGGGATGAACATAGGCTATAAGGGAGTTATAATACTCAACCCCTTGACCCATAAAAATCACCCTTTGTGGCGAAAAAACGTGAAATAAAGTTTCTTTTTTGACGCTTAAATGGCTTATGCTGCCTAAACCATACAAATACACCAAATTAATGTACAGAGAACTGAATATCTCAAAACAAAAACTCTACAGAAAAGTCCGCTACAGTATATGTTTATATTTTACGGATAACTCACAATAAACATTTTTGTCTTTCATTTATTCCAAGAAGATCGAGATAAGTAGATTCCCGGGCAACCGTACTCTGCTATAGCGTTGATCCGATTGTGATGGGGCTTTTTGAAAAATGTTCAGGAGATTCCGGGAATGAACATAGGCTATAAGAGAATTGTAATACTCAACCCCTTCACCTCTAAAAATTACTCTTTATAGTGAAAAAATGAAATAAAGTCCCTATTTTGAATCTTAAATGGCTTACGCTGACTAAACCATAACAAATACACCAACTTAATGTACACAGAATTGAATAACTCAAAATCCTCTACAAAAAAGTCCACGACAGCATATGTTTATATTTTGCGGATAACTCGCAATAACCATTTTTGTCTTTCATTGATGCCAAGAAGATCGGGATAAGCAGATTCCCGGGTAAGTATAACAGCGCACGGCTGGTGATAAAAACACATTAACATTTATTTAGGAGTAGCAGCGCACGCCGGGTATTAGCTAGTTCTTAATAATTCTACATAACCTAATTAATGTATAGGCTAATGTTATTGTATTATTATGTAATTGTAATATTATTGTGTTTTCTTTTTCCTTTTTTTTGTGTTACGTTATATTATTACCAAACATTATTTTATTGTAACGGACTCTCAACCAACAGCACGTACGGCTTACTGCCCGTGCGACCCATATTTACAAATAACATTGTTTGTATTTACTTTTAGTCTGGTAAAAGACCTACTACTACTAGTACTAGTACTACTACTACTACTTAATAATAATAAAATAAAGAATTTGTTTTTCCAGTAGGTCAGTGGTGATGATTTCAGATACTCCGGGAGTTTAACATATCGTCCCGTGTATGTGGTTTTCTGAAAGGTCTTGGGGGGCGTGTTAACTGTTTTATAGGTTCTCGCTTAAAAATCAAATTATGTTTAAAACGTATTTCAAGAACATTTAGTAACAAAATACAGATATTTTAGGAATATAGGAAAAATAGGTTCTAACGTTATTTTAGGAATTTGTAGGCACTATTTACCACCATTTTTGATCATACAAATTTATTAAACGTGTAGATACAACTTAGTTTTAAGTTATGTCTTCAGAAACAAAATAGGTTTTTGCTTAAAATCCGAGGTCCAATTGTTTTCGCATGAAATTCTATCCAACGAACTATCAAACCTAACACTATTCAAAATTATTAAGTCAGATTACTGAAAGAAAATTAGGTATCCAAATTGGAATATACACATATAGGAAAATTCTCATCTAGTCTCTGAATCCGATGTCGGCAAGTTTGGAATTAATTATTATTACGTTCATAGCTATTAAATATGCAATTTTCACGGAATTGGTATATTGTTTGTTGTTTTGTAAAGTAGAGGAAATAGATCTGGAACATGTGGTTAATTTCGAATCACTTAAAAATAAAATCAAGATATTTAGTTTAAATATTGGAAACCCGGAAGACTGATTTTATTTTCAAATCTATATATTTTCTGGAAGCATTAAAGTATGAAGCTATAGATCATTTTTGAAAATCTACAAAATTTACTCATACATTTATTGCACATAACTATTTAAAATATATCCCTGTTTGTTATTTAACACTGACAGGGAACGAACAGTTGTATAAATTTATCGTTTAAATTTATGGGAATTGGGTAGAAACGTTCGGCGTTTTCACACTAAGGTCTAAAAATAACTATATTTGTTTGGTTAATTAACTCCCGGAAGGGAGTGCACTTTCCACGAGTGAAAATTTACGGTAAGCAGTAGCAGTAACTATAATACTGTTATTAGTAATATCAACTTTTATAAGATTCATGATGTGTTCCGTTGAGGTTTATTCAAAATTAATATAAAATTATAGAATATTCACCTGAAAGGTCCGTCTGGGAGACGGACCTTTCAGGTGAATATTCTATAATTTTATATTAATTTTTATTAGTAATATTCCTAGTATTAGCCTAGCATAGTATCAGCGTTGGCATTATTTGCTCGATATGCAAGTATTCATTTTATTTGTAATTAATTAACACCTGTCGTGCGCTGTTAGGCCTAAAACATTAAATATTAAGGGTTAATTAATTGTATGGTATACACTGTGACAAACCAAACATGACGGTTGCTAGAGTAAATTTTGTATTTAAAATTTCAGGTAAACCCCCACTTCTAACTGTCGGATTTTGCTGATTATTGCACAATACATACCTCGGTTTATTTTAATAGGATATTCCGAGCTTTGTTGTGAAACATCGAAAATTTCATTTGCTAGAGCGATTTTTAAATTTTAGTTTCAGGTGAACTCCTACACCTAATGATTTTAGAACATAATACATAACGGCTAAACACTCGCTGTATCTGAAGATCTGTATATACAAATTTTCACAAAGATCCACTGAACGGTTTAGAAGTCTATAAAGGACAAACAGATTGACGGACATCAGTTTATACTCTTGTAAGCCCTTGTTTCCTCAGCAAGATTTAGGTGATCTCCCCACACATGGAAAAAATTGAACCATACTAATTTAGTTACACTTGTTTTCGTATAGATGTCACTGGAGTGGTCCGTGGTCAGCGTTTAGCTTCATGCTGACATCTAGGAAACCAAGGTAGTACTAGGGCGGGAAAATTCGGTAAATTTTGCTTAGAGGTATTTTTATTAAGGTTAAGGATCTTTAACGATCCTGAAAATCTTCAGACTTGGGACCCACGGCTTAAAGGACTTGCTCTTTGGATTTTGCCATTTCCAATGCTACGTTTTGCAGCTTTACTAGGGAATTATAGGTGTGGTAGCTTCCCGTTGCTTTCCACACCGGTGAAGGATGATGATGATGATAATGATAAGGATGGTGATGAAGGTCGGATTATTTTCGGGGACCGTTGGACCCTAAGCTTCCTGACATTTGTCTTACAGGTGAGGAAAAACCCCGAAAAATCTCACCCAGAAGCCTGTCCCGACCGAGAATCGAACCCGGGCCTGCTGCATGACAAGGCAGCACGCTACCTCGAGACCACAGCGGTGGATATATATATATATATATATATATATACACGGCCGCGGTGGACTAGTGGTTACGCTCCTTGCCTCTGGTCCCGAGGGTCGCGGGTTCAACCCCGGCCGAGGTCGATGGATTTTTTAGGATGGAAAAATCCAAGGAGCAAGTCCTCCGGGAGGGACTTTAAGCCGTTGGTCCCGAGTCTGAAGATTTCCAGGCTCGTAAAAGATCCTTAAGACTGAATGAAAAGGCCTCTAAGCAAAAAAAAAAAAAATAATACTGAATTTTCCCGTCCTAGTACTACCTTGGATTCCTAGATTTCAGTATGAGTGGACCACGGACCACTCAAATGACATCTATATGAAAACAAGTATAACTAAATTAGTATGGTTCAAATTCTTCCCTGTATGGGGAGGGCGCTTAAATCTCTGTTAAGGGAAACATGTGCTTACTGTACAAGTTACGATATATATATATATATATATATATATATATATAGAGAGAGAGAGAGAGAGAGAGAGAGAGAGAGAGATTTAAGTTCATAAAAGATTATCCTGGAAGTACACCGTGTCCACAAATAATATAGTACCATAATTTAAACTACTACTACTACTACTACCTCGCTTTGGATAATCGTATCTAAACAAAAATTGGTGACAATCAAACGAGAAACTCAAAACGTCTTTGCTGTACCCCATAGATATTGAATGTCGCCCCCCGGAGTAACGCTGCAGACATCTGAATATCTTAATGTCCAATAATGAACCCATATCGACCACAAAATACTTGATTACATTTAGTTTAGTTTCTGTATTGTCGTCCATTATTCTCCATTGTTGACATTGTTAACATGCACAAAACGTTTTGAGTTTCTCTTTTGATTGTCACCAATTTCTTTTAGAAACGATTATCCAAAGCGACGTAGTAGTCAAGTATGACACTATATTTGTGGACACGATGTACGTTTGGGCAGATTTTTTGTTTTACGATAGCAGTTTTCAACTCAACTTATTATATACCGGCTTGTGAATGTATAAATATAAACTTCTCGTGTATGACGTAGCCTATTAGGAATATATTGATTTTATAATTCCCACCCACGGAACTAAAAAAGTGAAAAAGTTTGCAGTATTAGGAGCTTAGCATATGTAACAAGGGATTATCATTGCGTGTATATTGCTATTTTCTTTAATGCGGCTTAAAAACTCTGCAGTAGCTCTGTCCTCTATAACTTTTGTTTTGTTTCCACAAGTTAGCAACTTGATACTAAAAATAAACTATGGCATTTAAAGTTGCGGAGAACTTGGTGCTCTGGGGTACCGCAGTAAAACCAATGTTGGCACTAATATGGTGAATGAAGATTTATACTTATAATCAAACAAAACTTCAAAACAACAACAACAACTTAGAAAGCGATTTACTTGCTACTTTTATTTACAATCAAATAAGAAAACACATTTCCTAGGAGAATAACTTTATGCGGTTGTGGAAAATATGGGAATAAAGTATATTCTTTCTTACGTTCCATGCAGTATGCTTTCTTGTGATAAAAAACTACTTATATTGTCCCACTACTATAAAATAAATAGCCTATTAAAGAACTCATACCACAGCGACAGGACATGTCTGTACTCTGAATCTTATACATATCTATGACTAGAGCATTGGAACTCACTTCCCAGTCATGTCAGGGCCTGTCAATCACCATAATTATTCACATACAAATTAACTGATGTCTGAAGTTCGACACAATGAAAACATTAACTGCATAACAACTATATTCAACATTCTGTAAATAATCATGTAGCAAGCTTCGCTTGCTTTATTTTATTTTATATTATTTTAATTTTATTATATTCCATGTTTTTTGTTAGTATTAGCTAGTATTAGATCACATCACCATTGTCTTTTGTTTAGTCTGTGTTTTAATAATATCTTAATATTGTAAAAAGTATGTAATGTTTGTATAACTTTACTATTCGGTAGTTGAGTGGAAGAGAAGCCTTATGACCTTAACTCTGCCAGCTAAATTAAGTATTATTATTATTGGTATTACTGTTATTATTATTATTACTGTTATTGTTATTATTATTGTTATTGTTATTATTGTTATTATTGTTATTATTATTATTATTATTATTATTATTATTATTATTATTATTATTATTATTATTATTATTATTATTATTATTATTATTATAAAGAAAATATCAATATATTGTTTGCATCAATGTAGATTAATTTATTTTGTAACCTTTCGACGTTTAGCATAATTCTACAAATAAAAAATCCTCTATTTTGTAATATACTAAACTCGCGTCCAACTCGGGGTTGGGTCAAAGGATGAGATGAGATGAGATGAAGTCCCTGTATAGAGTCCTGTGAATGACAAGGGTACCGGCTGACAACACCTGACGCACCTTCACGGGGACAGATGAACGAAATGAAACGAAATGGATGAAATTAGTATGGAGAAATGGTGGAATGAAATTGTAGCAGGGAAAAACGGAAGAAAACCCCAAGAAAATCCTTCCTAAACTCTATTTCGTCCACCACGAAACCCACTTGGAGTGATCGAAACTCGATCTCGGGACCTCAGCGTTGAGAGGCGAGCGTCTAACAGCTTTCGCCACGGAGCCGCCTCTCTCTATTCTTACCTTAGTTTAACCTCTCCTTTAGTGGTACTTTTACATGTCCCAGGCCAACCGGGTTTAAAAGATCATTTTATAATAAATATATAGTGTTTCATTCTTTTACTTTAAGGGGACCGACTGGTGAAAATGTAAAAACATTGACAAAAATGCATTCTTTTTTGCATTTTAATAACTATGATTATTTAGGATCATTTTAATGTAAAAACATTTATTGTAGGAACAAAATTGAGTCCGTGACGTAAGGGTTTAAATACCCTTCCATATATGGTTGGCATTATTACATAAATTTTAATATGCGATTTTTTCCATTCCCACTATTTTGACATTTTCCAAAACTTAAAATGCTCCTTATGTTGCAATATGTATGCTATCAAAGAGAAATTTTGTGGTTAGACTCCCAAATATATGCTAATTGAAATTTGCTATGTAGATACTACTCTAAGACACATGCGTTCTTTTAAATTGAGATGAAAAAATAATGAGAGTGATAATTTTTTTCTTCTTCTTCTTCTTCCTTCCAAGTATTAGGCCAAGGCCTGTTACGATCCTATAGAAAATTTTCCCTCCAGCTCCCAAATATATGCTAATTGAAATTTGCTATGTAGATACTACTCTAAGACACATGCGTTCTTTTAAATTGAGATGAAAAAATAATGAGAGTGATAATTTTTTCTTCTTCTTCTTCTTCCTTCCAAGTATTAGGCCAAGGCCTGTTACGATCCTATAGAAAATTTTCCCTCCAGCGTTTGAGGGAAATTCTCGTATAAGACTTGAAAGCATAATAATAGTCCCTTCGATTGGTTGCTGGTCAAAGGAAGGCAAGACCAGTGATGGGGCTGCCATCTTATAGCCTCTGGTCAGGCTTTTCTGGAGAAGAAAAGAAAATAAAGGAAAGAAGAAATGGAAGAAAGGAAAGACTCCCTAGCCCTCGGATGCCCTAATAGCGTCGGCGTCGAAAAAACAAGAGTTAACCAAGAGAGGTTAGATAGTAAAGTTAAAAGAGTGCGAAACACAAGTAAGTGGAAGAAATGTTTTGCTCAGCTTGGGCACCTTGTGGTCGCCATCCACATATCCCCTAGATGAGGACCCCTGAGGGGATTTTCTAAAAATGAAAAATAAGCAATATATTCCGTTTATGAATATGTTTGCATAGTAAATGTGTTTAGTGGAATCATAAAGACTCTCAATGTCAAATTTAATTAGAAAATATTTAAAAATGCATCTTAAGGAGCATTTTTTAGAAAATATTAAAAATATAGTTTTTTAAAAAATCATAATTCTGAAACTATTCTACTTATAAACACAAACGTTAGAGAAACGCTACTATAAGCACATAATGTATGTGATAAAAATTTCAAAACAATCAGATGAAAACTAAAAAAAAAAATTACATTCACCAGTCGGTCCCCTTAAATTAGTTTAACCTCTCTGATATAGGTACTTTTATATGCACAACGCCAACCGGGCTTTACAAGGAACGACCTGCGAGGAGAGGATTTTTAACACGTGATTATGCACATACTTGTTTGTCTACATATGGACATGGAGCACCTTCCTGGATAAGGGATCAACCCTGGGGCACGAGATAACACGAACGTTTTTAAGAAAAAATACATCTTTACCTAACATTCATACTAAACAGGACGAATATGATATGAACGATTTTGATTATAAGACAGTGTTCGAGGATTATGAATGACACTTACTAACTTACTGGCACTATTGAACCCGTAGTTCATGGCCGCGCGGACATGTGCTCCCCATACCTCCCTATCCTGAGCCAATGTTTTGCAATCATTCCATGCATTATTTGCATCCTTCAAATCATGGATAATATTATTCTCCCATCTCATTTTTGGTTTACCAACTGGACATTTTCCCTCTGGTTTTCCTACAAGAAGCTCCCATGCATGGCTCTCATTCCCCATTCGTGCCACATGTCCTCCTGTCGCAGTCTACGAGACTTAACTGTTCTTATTATATCTGGCTTCATATACATACCATGTAGCTCACTATTATGTAGTTTTCTCAATTCACCTATCTGCTCATCCCTTTTTAGCCCAAACGTTTTCCTGAAAATATTATTCTCAAATATTTGAAATCTTCTTTCCTCCCTTAGAGAAAGAGTCCATATTTCGCATCCATAAAATATAACTGGGAGAATAACAGTTTTATATATTTTCATAATGTTGAGTGATTCCGGGTTATGTGGACCACGGCCACATAACCCGGAATCACTCAACATTATGATTACCGGCCGTGAAAGCCTGCATTCAACTATTATATATTTTCAGTTTAACGTTTTTTTAAATGAATTGGGACGATAAGTGTCCCTGTAATAAATAATAGCATGCATGTCTATAATTGAGCCTATGTTTTAATTTCTTTCTGCATCTCATTCCTATTTGTGATTATTGTTTCTAGGTATTTGAATTCAGCCACTTATTCAAAATTTCCCTCTTTTGTCATCAGTTCTCCATTTCAATTATATAATGCATTTCTATGTGTGAACATATATTTAGTTTTATTGATGTTTACTTCCAGTCCCAATTTCTTAGTGCTGCTCAATAGAGTGTGCCAATTGGCCTTTAGCATCTTCTCGCTATCGCTCATTAAGCCTACACCTACAGCAGAACAACCTATTAATACGAGTAACATTGAGTTTAGTTCTTCGTCTGAGGAGGGATTAAATACTTTTATTTTAATTATTTCTGGACTTCTTCATTCTCCAAAGATTTGATGGCATGCTCTAATACAAAATTGAATAGTAGAGGAGATACGCGTCTCGAAAACTACCATGAATTTTTTTAATGATCTGCACATTGCTCTAAATCAGACAGGAACAGAAATAACATTATCCGAGAAAAAAAAAAGATCTTAATGAAACAATTATACAATTTGTGGGAAATAAACAAGTATAGTGATTTGGCCACGTAAAGAGGATGAATGAAGATGGATTACCATTTAGGGGTTTGGAATGGATTCTAAATCGGAGGAAAAGAATGTGGAGACCTAAGAAGATATGGATAGACGGAATTATGAATTTAATGGACAGGGGACGGCGTCGTGGTGACTGGAAGGATAGAGATGAATGGGGAAAGAGAATCATCATCAGCATCAAGGATTAGACCTGCTGGTCTGTTCCGATCTCATGTTAGAATTGGTCTATCCGTCTTTTACTGGGTCTTCCAATATTTCTTCTTGCTATTGGTTTGAAATGAAGAATCTGTTTCGGAATTCTATTGTTATCCATTCTATTGATGTGGGCCATCCATTTATCTCTGTATTGTGTAATTCTATCTAATAGTTTGAATATATTAAGTTTTCTTTATATCCTCACTTTGCCTTTGATCCATTATTATATAGCCAGCCACACTCCTCAGAAACCTCATTTCTGACGATTCTATTCTTCGTTCTTGGTTTTTGATTAAGACCCAATATTCCAATCCATATTGTAGTGTTGGAACCGCCATTGTTTTATAAAATTTTAAAAGTGTCTCCTTGCTAGTTCCTTTGGGACTTCGTTTTATGATGCCATACATATAATTACATTTATTTATTTTGTTTTCAATGTCTTCACTTTTTCTATATGACACACTGTATCCCAAATAATTAAAATTGCTCACTTGTTCTATTATTTTATTCTCCAATTGAATTTTTACTCTTTAGTGGCTCATACCCTCGGAAAGCTAAAACTTTTGTTTTTAGAGTAGATATTTTCAAGTTGTATGTTTCACACAGTTTACTTACCCGTTGTAAGCCATCTTCTGTCTCAGATATCACAAACTGATCGTCTTCAAAACGTAAAGTATCTAATAAAATATTGTCAATTTTTAAAATGTTCAGTTAAGCAATTTGCCAATTCTGTATGGCATCGTCTATATATATTAAACAGTGATGGCGAAAGTGGGCATCCTTGTTTTACTCGACAGTTTATTGTCGCTGTTTTATTGTTTTGTATTTTATGACCCATTCCAATTAATATTTTATTATCTACATGTAAACTTTCAATAATTTTAACTAAATGTTGTGGAATACCTCTTTATCATTATAATCCATAATTATTTCTATTCACTCTGTCAAAAGCCTTCTCAACATCAATAACCCAAAACTTTATTATTTAGATTAGATTAGATTTATTAAGCCTGGTGGAGTTAAGGCCATGTGTCCTTCTCTTCCACTCAGCAGGACAACATTACATCAGAATATAACAATTTGAATTAACTCTAATATTAAATACTAAATAAAAATTTGATCAGAAAGATAATATCTATTATATTACGATCTAATTGAAACCAGTTAATGTTAGTTACAATTAAGACTAAAACTAATAATGAAATGTATACAAGCAAAACATATTAAATTATCCATGTCTAATGTATATAAAAAACAAAGAAAATAATGTGATATAGAAAACTAATTTTACGATTATATAATATTTAAAACAAAGAAAAAGAAAATATTTGTTATTCTTAATATTATTTTCATAAATAATTAAATGTATTAATGGTTAAAGAATACTATCAGTGAGGTGTATAAGTTAGTTATTGAACACAGGAAGACGTTGTATACATTTAAAACCTGTTAAAAATTATAGATCTCTATGATTTGTAAATCCATGCCAAAATAATTTTCAATCTTTTAATTTTCAGGGAAAATTGTACCAATAATGAAAAATATTACTTGCATAATATTTATGTTCATTGATTACTAACTAAAAAATCTATCTGCTACTTTAACCATAGTTTCATGCTAAGGAAGGGTTATTTAAATTGTAACATAATAATAATTGACTATTATAACTGGAAACAGTAAAAATTGCAATTCAATTTACACGTTTTTCATCAGTAATATAGGAAATTATCCTTGTTCCTCAAAATGGCAATACCTAATATTTAGTGTTATTTAAATGTTTCGTACCGCAAAGAAGAACAAAAGAATGTGTAATTTTAAGTTGTTACTGTATATTGTGTAATTCAACGTAAATTTAATTAACTTCTACTCATTCGTTTATTTGTTCTTTTAATAAAAATATTAATTAAATTAAATCTTACCGGTTACTTTGCCGATTTATGAGTTAATATAGTGCGACATGAAACTGGAAAAGAGAATTTTTAGAAAATGTGACGTTGTAGTATTGATATCCTACAAATAAATTTCTGTATCACAATTGGATTTATAACAATTATAGTGAAATGGCATTTTAAGCTCTCATGCTGATATTTCTGTATTAATTCCTCTCTAGTTTGCAATTCAATAGCAGGATGTTAACATTTCCATTTTCATTGGTATGAATAAAGAATCATGAAACGTTTAGCATATTACACTGATTTCATCTGTGAAACAATGCAAGTTTTACAAAGTATGTGTGGTTAAATAGGACAATAAATTCATTATGCACGCGTATTTGTTTGCGAACCCCAACGTTTTCTTTATCTGCTGCCTACAAGCTTTTATTTGTCTCCCCTTCATACAATTACGTTACATCATTGCGGATTGTGACGCTATGCATTATGGACAATATCCGACACTCATTCATAATCACCACTCTTTATTTTTAGATACGAGCTTTGGGTGGCATACGAGGAAGTAATAAAAATTAACAATAACCAGAAAAACAAATTATTGACGAATTAGAAAATATGATATGAAGAGTGCAGGGAAAGAATCAGATAAGTCACTTTTTTGTCGAAATGGAATTTGAGCTGCCGTCAAATTACCTTAAGTAATGCCACGAGTGATTTCCAATTTATCTAGATGATTTGGAAATCAAGAGTGGCATTTGTTAGGACTGTTTAACGAATAAAATTAAGCTGTTTACTCAAAAATCGTAATTTAATTTAGTTATTTCAAAATATGCATATATTTAATGTAAACGGCGATGTTTGAAAACAAATGAGAAATGTTTGACTATGTTTCATTTGTTCATCCACTGCAACTAGATCATATTATTTATTGCCAAATAGGATCGCAATATTATAAGAATGCTACCTAGTGGAGAAAAAATTGAACACATCAAACTGAATATTATAACCAATATTGTAGGTTATTAATTACTTTTTTAGGAAACAACTCCGTAAAATCATTATTTAAAAGCACAATTATTGAACACACAATTATCACATGTGTAGTTCGACGGAATATGTTCATTATTTGCTATAGTCAGAGTATTTGTTGGAGAGTCAGTCACAGCAAAATAATGCTCTGATCTGTCCAGAATATTAAAAAAGGAGAAGCTTTCTTTATTTTGGTAAACAGAATTCGATAAGTATCGAGATGAAACACGACTGTCATTAGTTGTAAAACAAAATTCATTGAAACGTGATTGGTCATTGATTCCCATTTAAGGCATGAGTTAAATAGGCCATAGAAATAATTATTTTTTAAAGTTTGAATCAGTAAAAGAAAGAGTTTACTAATTAGTTTATTTACCTCCAAAGTTTAACATACAGGTCAAGAAATAGGTATGTTGTATAGAGTTATTGGTAAGCCCAGAAAATTGGATAAATTTCAGGACAAAACGCGGAAAATAGGAACAACACTCATTCATGAATGAATAAATCGCTATGTTAACAAATGGCAATACCATTAATTCTTAATAATTCTACATAACCAAGTTAATGTATAATGTAATTGTATTGTTATGTAATTCTAATATTATTGTGTTTCCTTTTTTGTTTTAAGTTATATTATTACCCAACATTAATTTATTGTAACAGACTGTCAACAGCACGTACGGCTTACTGCCCGTGCGATCCATATTTGTAAATAACATTGTATGTATCTTAGTTTTAGTCTAATAATGTAAAACCCAGCAGAGGAGAGGCCGAACTCGGCCTTCTTTCTCAAACACAATTAAAAGTAAATGTTCTACGTTTCATGGGAAAGGGACATACGGTTTTTTCTCTGTGTCCTTCATATTAATCCCTTAAAAAACAGAGTTTTAGTTTAGGGACTCAAGATGTATTGTAATTACGAGCTGCCACCAACAATTATTTATACATATGTTAAAGAAATCATCAACAACATTTTAGAAATTAATTTTTTTTCAAATGCCCCAGGTTTGTCTTTCGACATTCCTGGTTTCTCTCCTGGGGCGTACTTGTAACCCACTTCTGAGCTTGGGGCGCCTGGAAGGCGGGGTTACGTTGCCCCGATGATATGCTGAGTAATGATGATGATAATGGTGCGCCAGGAGAGTCCCTAATCCTAAGCTTAACTTAAGATGAATATGAATGATGATGATTGCGATGGCCATATGAATTTGGGGACCGTTTGGGCCTTAAAGTTTTCCTGATATTTGTCTTACAGGTGAGGAAAAACCCCGATAAAAACCTCACCCAGAAAAACTGTCCCGACCGGGGATCGAACCCGGATCCGCTGCGTGACAAGGCAGCACGCTACCCTGAGACCACAGCGGTGGACTTTTTATAAATTATAAATTGCATAATCGGCCGCGGTTGACTAGTGGTCCCGAAGGTCGCGGGTTCAAACCCGGCCGGGGTCGATTAATTTTTTTAGGGTGGAAAAATCCAAGTAGCAAGTCCTCCGGGAGGTACTTTAAGCCGTGGGTCTCGAGTCTGAAGATTTTCAGGCTCGTAAAAGATCCTTAAGCCTGAATAGAAATGCCCCTATGCAAAATTTACCTAATTTTCCCATCCTAGTACTTCCTTAGTTTCCTAGATACCAGTATGAGGCGGAACGCTGACCACGCCCACTCAAGTGACATATATACGATAACAAGTGTAACTAAATTAGTATGGTTCAAATTCTTCCCTGTAGGGCAGAGCGCTTAAATCTCCGTTAAGGGAAACATGGGCTTACAAGATACAAGAAGATAAATTGTACATAAAATGTTTTTTTTTGCGGAATTTATACTCCGAAACACATCGTTTGAGTTTTGCACATTGGCCAATGTATTCCCACGTACATTTTCGGATATTGCATAAAAATATTTACAAACAAAATAAATTGTATTAAAAGGCATACAATAACAGATATATATATATATATATATATATATATATATATATAAATATATATAATTTTTAACACATACCATCTTAATTTAATTGTATAAAGTTAAAATAATTGTAAGTACAATTTGGTGTAGCTACATAGGCCCACGTCAACCCGTGCCGACTTGCTTCGAACATGTCAGTAGTTTCTAACTAAGGCGAACGAAACTTTAACGTTAGTGTTTTAATTATAAAATAGTGAATAGTTATACGTTTTAGGAATATTGATGTTTTATTATTTAAATAAACTTTTAGTTCTAAAATATTCTATACTAACCCAGTACTAATTTCCGTGTCTTTTGTTTGGCATCAAATCGGCACAGGTTGTCATGATCCCATCGCAATTAAAGTCAAACAGGAAAAAAATAGAGTGCATGCGTACTTGATTTTGAAAAAAAAAATCCTTTATGTCTTGGGAGTCTTGGAACACCCTAATAGTACATCCTAAAAAATCGAAGTATTTTATTATTAACGCATACCCTCTTAATTTATTTGTATAATTTTAAAACAACTGTAAGTACAATTTGGTGTATGTAGGCCCACGGCAACACGTACCGACTTGCTTCGAAACATGTCAGTACTCTAACTAAGGCGAACGAAATTTGAACATTTTTTAAATTGTAAAATAGTAAACAGAAGTTTTGGGCATATTGAAGTTTTATTTACTAAATTAACTTTTAGTTCTAGAATCTTCTATACTAACCCAGTATAAATTTTCATGTCATGTTTGGGATGAAGTCGGCACGGGTTTTCATGATCCAATCACATTAATATTTGAGTTATTAAGGCCAAACAGAAAAAAAATAGAGATTATATGTATTCGATTTTCAACTTTTATAAGATTCATGATGTGTTCCGTTGAGGTTTATTCAAAATTAATATAAAATTATAGAATATTCACCTGAAAGGTCCGTCTCCTCAACTTAATTATCATTTAACTGTAGCGCTTTCGGGACTTGTCCCATCATCGGCAGTTTTGAAACACCAGTTTTGAATCCTGCCGATGATGGGACAAGTCCCGAAAGCGCTACAGTTAAATGATAATTAAGTTGAGGAGACGGACCTTTCAGGTGAATATTCTATAATTTTATATTAATTTAGTATTCGATTTTGCCAAAAAAAAAACCTTTCTTATGTTTGGAAGTCTTCGGCCACTCTAACATATATATATATATCCACCGCTGTGGTCTCGAGGTAGCGTGCTGCCTTATCACGCAGCGGGCCCGGGTTCGATCCCCGGTCGGGGCAGTTTTTCTGGGTGAGGTTTTTATCGGGGTTTTTCCTCACCTGTAAGACAAATGTCAGGAAAACTTTAAGGCCCAAACGGTCCCCGAAATCATATGACCATCATCCTTATCATCCTTCCCATTATCATTATCATTATCATTATCATTATCATCATCATCATCATCCTGCACCGGTGTGGAAAGCAACGGGAAGCTACCACACCTACACAATTCCCTAGTAAAGCTGCAAGCATAGCATGAAAATGCTATGATTGCAGCGAAGGACCTCCCTTCGGGCAGAATTACAATAGATGGATATATATATATATATATATATATATATATATATATGACATGAAAAGAAAAATAAATATCTGAATCGGGATTTGAACCCAGACCTCTGAATTGGTATTTCTGTGCGCTACTAATCATGCTATCCAGACAATCTTAGCATAAACATTTATTTTCCTTTATATATATTCTCTATCACAAGAACCCAGTCTCACTGCTCTCTAGTGGCTGCTGTAACAAGTAAGCAAATTAAACAGAATTTTTACTTTATGCTAGTGATGCTTATTTATTTCTTTATATAAAGCCTGGTAGGTACAAATTCTTATATTCATATTTTTGCTCTTTTGAAATTTGATATAACATGTCACTGTAGCTCTGGATTTCACATGAATTAATGGGAGAACAGCATTATTTGCAACATAGCAAAACGGGCTGTTCAGATTTCGGTCATTACTTTCAATTATGCAATTCCAAGTCTCGGGAGAGGTAATGGTATATTGAATAGGTATATGTCATATCAAACAACGTCCAGGAGATATTCTGCCCTAGCCACCTGACACAATTGTGTTTACAACCAGCGCGTATCACAGAATAATTACTCGACTACATTACTGAACTTACTCTCTCATCTCTGGCTACTACCTCACACGTTCACACAAATAACTTACTAATGTCCAGTGTACAAGGAAAGCAATTAACCCTTAAATTCGCAATGTATCCTATAGGATACAGCAACTGTTTTAATTTATCTATTAGTCTCAATAAAACAGAAGAAAGCTAATGAAAAGAAATTATTAAAATGCGTGGAATTACATAATATACTGTATGTAATAATAACAGTTAAGCAGGATTTTGTTTTCAGTGCGGTCCGCCACATTTAATTAAGTAATACGAATTACACAATATACTGTATCTGATAATAACAGTTAAGCAGGATTTCGTTTTCAGTGCGGTCCGCCACATTTAAATTAGTTATACGAATTACACAATATACTCTAAAGCTTGAAAAGGAATTAGATTATTTTCCCAGGTTCTGGCTCAGATATGTTGACGACATTTTTGCTATTTTTGATACCAAAAAATGCAATGTACAGGAATTTATTGAAATATTAAATGACCGGACTCCCAGCATAAATTTTACTTATGAAGAGGAGGAGAATGGAAGGCTGCCCTTTCTGGATATGCTAATAATTAGAAATAATTATAGATTAGAATTTGATATTTATAGAAAAGAAACCAGTACATTTAGATATATCACGGCAGATTCTTACCATTGTAATCAACATAAAATGGCCAGTTTCAATTTTTTAGTCCACCGTCTTACCACTTTTCCGTTAAGTAAAAATAGATATAATAAGGAATTACAAACCATTAAAGATATCGCTAAGTGTAATGGTTTCAATGAAAATATTATTGATAATTTGATTCGTAAATTTGAATTTAGAAAACTTATTACTGATTCTACAGCCTTCCATTCTCCTATTAATAAAGCTAATTTTGCAATTATGCCGCACGTTCCCTCTTTAACTAGAGGTTTGAACAAGATATTCAAAGGATTAGATACTAAATTAATTTTTACTTCCACTTTGACATTAAATAGTGTACTTGGAAACCCTAAAGATAAAGTCGATTGTTTAAGAAAATCCGGTATTTATGAAATTGGATGCAATGACTGTGATATGAAATATGTTGGACAGACCAGAAGATCAATTTTAACTAGATTTAATGAACATATTGCCCATTTTAGACTTAACAGAATTGAAAAATCTGGAGTTGCCCAGCATATTTCTGATTACGGTCATGCTATCAATAAAACTAACCTTAGGCTGATTCGTTCGGTCATTGATTTCAAATTCCTTGACGTCCTTGAAAGTTTGGAAATTTATAAAAATAAGGATAAAATCATGAATAAAGACAAGGGCCCTATTCCGTACAGCGCCCTCTTTTCTTTAATTGAAACAAAAGAGGATTAGTTTTATTATGTTTTGTTTACATATGAATGATTGCGTCATGTGACGTAGTTTGTTTTTAACTGAATTTGTTTATTTATTTATTATCAATTTTGTCATTGAGAATGACAGCTTGGCTGTAGAAACTTGTTGACCATTTTAAAACATTAATTGGTGAAATGGGCATATTGACTGTATATATATTTTAATATTTTATCACCAAGAAGATCACTTGTGTATTAAATATACTCTACCTGATATTAAAAGTTAAGCAAGATTTCGTTTTCAGTGCGGTCCGCCACATTTAAATAAGTAATACGAGAAATTATTGTTTTGCCAATTTAAGGGTTTGACTATCATGTTAAGTTTAATATGACATTTCAGATGAAAGAATATTATTCGTAATAAAAATATAATGACGTTTACGTATAATTCTTATTTCAAATAGCACAAAAAGTTAGGTAAATAATAATAACGCATTTATAAATAAATAAAAATTAGGTGACAAATGCTTACAGTCTTATCCTTTTCCTGCTCCCCCATAGTTTCTCTCTTCTCATTCCGCTTCTTGTAGTCCTTTTTTAAACATTCTTTCGGCAACTATGTGTATATAATTAATAATAATAATTTTCACAGCTGTGGTCTCGAGGTAGCGCACAGCCTTGTCACGCAGTGCCCGGGTTCGATTCCCGATCGGGACAGACTCCTGGGTAAGGTTTTTTTTCGAGGTTTTTCGTCACCTGTAAGACAAATGTCAGGAAGATTAGGGACCAACGGTCCCCGAAAATCATCATCATCATCCTTATCATTATCATCATCGTCATCCCTCACCGGTGTGGCAAGCAACGGGAAGCTACCACAACTATAATTTCCTAGTAAAGCTGCAAAGCGTAACATGAAAAATGCTACGATTGCAGTGAGAGATCTGCCCTCGGCCAGAATTACTTTGGATGGAATAATAATAATAATAATAATAATAATAATAATAATAATAATAAAATCAGACGAATACTGTGGAACAAAGTTAGAAATGAGACGCAGCTAAAAGTTTACTTAGCAATGGCACTACCAGTTGCGATGTATGGAAGTGAGGCCTGGGTCCTGAAGGAAAAAGACGAAAGTAAAATTTAGGCAGGGGAAATGAGCTTCCTACGGGCAATGGAAGGTTGTACAAGAGAAGAATATATTAGAAAATAAATGATAGAGAGGAACTAAAAGTACAACCACTCCTTCAACAAATAGAAGAACACAGTAACAATTGGATAGAGCAGCTACAGAGAATGACAGAGGATAGGATATCAAAGATGGCATAGATATATAATCCTGGAGGATGAAGATCGGTAGGAAGACAAAGAATACGCTGAGCTGAACAAATGTGAGATCGTAACAGGCAGAGACCTAATCCGTGAAAGATGATGATAATAATAAATAATAATAATATCAATTGTATTGTATTGTAAGCCTATGTTTTCCCTTAACAGAGATTTAGGCGCTCTCCCCCTACAGGGAATAATTTGAACCATACTAATTTTAGTTACACTTGTTTTCGTATAGATGTAATTTTGAGTGGTCCGTGGTCAGCGTTCCGCCTCATACTGACATCTAGGAAACCAAGGTAGTACTGGGACGGGAAAAGTCGGTAAATTTTGCTTGGAGGCCTTTTCATTCAGGTTTAAGGATTTTTTACGAGCCTGAAAATCTTCAGACTCAGGACGCACGGCTTCGGGTTTGAACCCGCGACCCTCGGGACCAGAGGCAAGGAGCATAACCACTAGTCCACTTCGGCCGACAATAATATCAATACTATTAAAAATAATAATATTAATGATAATACTATTAATAATAATGTGTTAATATTTATAGAACAAACGTTAAACTGGAAAAAATATAAAATTGCTAATCTAGTTATATGGATGCAAAAAATGGACTCCTACTTTAAAGAGAGGATATAATATTACGAGTATATGAAAATGAAGTTCTCATACAGAGAGGCGAATGGAGAAGACTACATATGAATGAGCCATATGATATTTATAATAAACTACATATAATATCGAAACATATGTCTCGTAAACTGCGATAGGTAGGACATGTGGCACGAATGAGTCATGAAATAGGTACATGGAAGCTTCTTGTAAGGATGTACAACTGATTTCTAAATGAAAACTGGAGAATTCGGCAGATGTGACCGTTAGTTCCAAGCTCCATAGATTTTACAAATTTCCTCTGTCAATCAATGCAGTTTTTACACGCTTTATATTAGCTTGACCTGTATCTATCTATCTATCTATCTATCTATCTATGTAACTGAATTTTTCAACGCGATTTTCACCCACTTAAAATAATTGGATCGACTTGAAATTTTGTATACTTGTAAAGGATCCGTGACAATATAATAATTTTATATTTATTTTCTAAAATCCTGGACAGAATCATCAGAAAATCAAAAAAAGTGTATTTGTATTTATGTAACGGAATTTTTAACACGCTTTTCACCCACTTAGAAACATAGGATAGACTTGAAACTTTGTATACTTGTAAAGGACCCGTTACAATACAATAATTCCATATTTATTTTTTAAATCCTGGCCAGAATCATCAGAAAATCAAAAAAGTGCCTTTGTATTTATATAACGGAATCTTTGAACAAGATTTTCACCCACTTAGAAACATTTGATCGACTTGCAACTTTGCATACTTTTAAAGCACCCGTGACACTACAATAATTGCATATTTTGTTTCTAAAATCCTGGCCAGAATAATCAGAAAATCAAAAAAATTAAAACTGGTATAATAGGTTGCGGACTTGTCGACATTTTAGTCAATCGTTGTAAGAGCTCAGTTGGTAGAGCGGTGAACTAGTGGTGTATAATTTCAGTAATCCATAGGTCGCTGGTTCAAATCCGGCTGGGGAGGGTTCTTTTTAGGAGAGTAATACTTATAGATCATACTACAATAGTATCGAATTTAAAGATGTTTACATTTTTATCTTATTCTGTAAAATATTAAAACTAAAAACTAAAAAATAAATAATAGTTTTAAAAAACTAAACCAGCACGCTTTATTAGAAAACCGAACTACAAAAATTAAAAATAATTTTAATTTCCAACACGCTTGGGATAAATTTAAAGTGGTTAAAAAAAATCATCTCCAACACATATACAATAAAACTAGAGTTATCGACAAAAAGAAAATAATTTTCCATCATAAGCGTGGGGTGTTTTTTATGATTTTTACATTTTCTTCTTAGAGACTTTACTTTTACCAATATCTGTTTATTATCAAATATATTAATTGATATAGAGCACCCCACGCTTTTCATGGTAAAATTATTTTCTTTTTGTTGATAACTCTAGTTTTATTCTATATGTGTTGGAGATGATTTTTTTGTTGCCACCACTTTAAATTTATCCCAAGCGTGTTGGAAATTAAAATTATTTTTAATTTTTGTAGTTCGGTTTTCTAATAAAGCGTGCTGGTTTAGTTTTTTAAAACTATTATTTATTATCGATATTATCAGTATATTTATTTTCATTCATTTAATTTGTATATTCTACATTTTTTCTTTTATAAAATATATTTGAATAAATCAACACATATTTGGTACAGTAATTGATTGGGCATTTATTAAAAGGGCAGATATTCATCTGGCTATTTTTAAGTAGGGGCTTATTAATACTGAGTAATATCCATATTTTAATAGTATATTACGATGCGAGGTTGGGAAGCGGCTTTTACAGATTCGAGGAAAATGTTTAAAAACTGAAGGATAGCGAGGTTTTTAATTTCCCAGATTCTGTAAAACATTTCACAAACGTGCATTGTACATTATTTTTTGCGCGATAGTGTTTTCAAAATAATAAATAATAGTAAAATAATATATTTGTTGAGAATATTTGCATTCATTTAAAGAATTGACTAACGTTTAACAGTGTGGGCAATGTTTATTAGTTGAAACTACAGGAGGGCTTCTGAACAATTATTGATAACATGGCCGTAAGTACGTATTTATTGCCTTATATGGTTTCAAATAAAGTTCAATTAATTTAAAATGCAGTGATGTTTCGTATAATGTATATTAACACTATCGTTTGGATATTTTCTGTATATACATTGTACGTAGTATACATAGAGGACAATGGTTTTACTTCCCGCACGTGGGTGTAAGTGTAATATTACAGTATAGTTATTTAGGTTGCCAACCCCGAAATGTAGGAAGTTGAACTTTCAATAATGGTCGCCATTGCTGGTAAGTACGCCAAAACGCACTATCGCGCAGAAAAGCTTTTTCACTCGTTGAACAACCCTGAGTTTATTATGTATCTCCTTGCTGATGAATATTAAATTGATATAACTCAACTTCATCACATTGAGAGTACAAATTATACTTTAAAATCTCCGACATTCTGCTCTTATAACATAAGTATGTTGATAAAACTAATCGACTTCGAATGTACACCCATTTTCTTAAGATTTATAACAATAACTCCTGTTTTCACGTTTTCTCATTTGCAACAGGATTCAGCAGAATGTGTGTATAAAATTCCTACTGCATACTTCACATCTAGTGATTAATTTTATGAAGGTCTTCCATTTTTTTTTTCCTTTTTAAGAACATTATAACTTCAGGATAGGGTACAAATTTAGGTATATAAACATATGTATATAAGTCTAGGACTGAAACCAATGGCAGGAGTATCTGAAGTAAAGACATTATGCTGAAGTGTAACTTCGCTCCTTCCTCCATTCTGATGAACTTTCGGGTGAGCAATGTTATTTTATATAACGTGGTATATCAGTCTTTCTTCTTCTTCTTCTTCTTCTTCTTCCTCTTCCTTTCCAGGATTAAGTCAATGCGACCTGTTCCGGTCTCAAGTCCATCGCTCTCTTGGCCTTCCCAAAGATCTTTTTCCCTGCGATTTGTAGGCGTTGATGGTTATGGGTAATCTTGTATTGTCCATTCTGTCTAAATATTCTTTCCATCGGTACTTATGCTCTTCCAGTTAATCGAGTATTGAAAATATCTTCAGTTCATTTCTTATTGATTCATTATGTAATCTACCCATGCTTCTACATCCTTTTACGAATCTTAAAAAAATCATTTCAGTTGCTTGAATGTGTGAGATACCTTTTTTTTGTAAGTACCCAAGATTCAGATACATATATAAGAACAGGAACAGTCATAATTTTATAAAAACCTGAGCTGAGTTTCTCTTCGAGTATTTCGGAGGGTTGTTCTAATTGTGCCGCACATAATTTGATATCGGCTTAATTTTTTTAAATTTTCTCCTTTCATTGTGTATTTTTGTGTTATGCACTACAAATTCGGTCAATCACTGTGGTTTCGTGGTAGCGTGGCTGCCCTGTATAACAAGTTTCATGAGTGATGGTTTTTCTCGGGATGTTTCCTCAGTTATAAGATAAATATCCGGAAACTTTAAGACTTAAACGACCATCGAACATTATTTGTTCATAATAATTATCATAAGTAATGCCACGAGTGATTTCCAATTTATCTAGAGAATTTGTAAATCAAGAGTGGCATTTGTTAGGACTATTTAACGAATAAAATTAAGCTGTTTACTCACAAATCATTATTGAACTATAGTTATTTAAAAATATTTATATATTTAATGTAAACGGCGATGTTTGAAAACAAATGAGAAACGATAGGTACGCTTCTACTGCTTCTTTTGTTTATCACTGCAACCAGATCATATTATTTATTGCCAAAGGAACGCAATATTCTAAGGAGGAGCTTCCTTTAATATGGTAATTATAACACTGATAAATATTTGGTGAAACACGACTCTGATTGGTTGTAAAACAGAAATCATTGAAACGTGATTGGTCATTGACTCCCATTTGGGGCATGAGTTAAATAGTCATTATTATATACCCCATGAATTGTATGATTGTTTGGGCGAGAGAAACTTGTAAAAACATTATACTCAATCTTCCATTCCCTAAAACGTTTGAAAAATTTCCTTTCTTCTTCATTGAAAAAAGTATTTATCTCAACTTTGATTATGCCGAATTTCTGTTATTGTGACTTGCTATTTACTGATATGAAATCACATTCGGACAAAGACTGGAACTAGTTCATAATGCTTGTGCACGTTATATATACAATCTCCGTAAATCAGACCACATAACTCCAGTATTTGAAATGTTGTCTTGGTTCCGATTGGAAGACAGGCAAAAGACACATTGCCTCTGCTTCGTATACAAAACTTTGTCCACCTCATCACCCCTTTATATTTCTACTAGCTTTTATTCGCTATCCTTCCACCATAACTTAAACACACGATCGAGAGAAAATCTAACTCTTGCTCTTCCTCTACATCGAACATCTCACTATTCCTCATCCTTCCTTGTTTTAGCCACCCGCCTCTGGATTTCCCTCCCCTCGTATATCAAGGACTGCCCGACTCAAAAACAGTTTAAAAAGAAACTCACTTCATATTTCCTGAGACAATATAATATATAACCGTGTTCCATGTACATCATTATTTTTTTTCTTTCTTCCCCTTGTCAACTTTATATTGTGCAATCTACATTTATTATGTATCATTAATCATAATTTTTATTGTATCTATAATTTAACCCTTTTGAAGTGGAAGAGAAGACCTCAAGGTCTTAACACCATAAGATAAAATAAATAAATAAATAGTGTTTTTCTGTGTTGTCTCGGAGGAGGCCCTGACATTGAGCTGATCACTTATTCGGGGAGGCCCTTCACATACTTTTATGGTCAGAAAAGTATATGTTTATTCACATTTAAAATCTCTCTCCCTATAGGTCGTCCCACTGAAAGACCCGGATGGCTTATGCACGTAAAAGTACTACCTATAAGGAAAGAGGTTATACTGTGATAATGGAACACGTTCAAGTCCCGTTGGGGTCAGGATTTTTAAACTGACCCAAACCCTCTGGCGGCACTATGGCCCTGGGGTCGACTCAGCCTCTAACTAAAATGAGTACCGGACGCTTGTTCTGGGGTAAAGGCGGCCGTCATGCAGGGCTGACAACCCGGCTGACATAAAGTGCCGATTGTCTAGAAAAAGTGGGAGCCTTAACCTCCTACTACCCCAAGGGCCTCCTGAGGCCTGTTGTGGGATCACTTTACCTTATAGATTTGATACGTCTTTCTTAACCTCCTCTTCGCTATGCTCAAGTTGTTATTGCAAGGGAGAGAAGACTATGCTCCTTAATAGGAATTAAGTTCTGATTAGTTTAAATATTTGTGTAAGTCTATGCTAGATCAACCTGGAAAGAGGGTATTTTTATTTTGTCCAGCTCAAGTTGTCGCTCAACAACCGAACGTCTTCAATTTGAGCAGCAGTTACCGGAAATGTTGTAAATAATGAAACAAAAGCGACCAGGATTCAATTAAAGGGATTTCTTGACTTTCCCCTCAGATTATAAATATAATACAACTTTAATTTTCTTTATATCATATTTGTAGAACACATTTACTATTAAATAAAATAATACAACTTTTGTTATAAAGACAGATGTCCAGGACGTCTGACTTTTTAACAAAATGACAAAACTGTCACAGCATAAACTAACTAACTCACTGGCACTATCGAACCCTTACGTTCATGACATAAGCTCTCCATACATCTCTATCCTGAGCTAATGTTTTCCAATCATTCCATGTATGATATACTTCCCTCAAATTGTAATTAATGTTATTCTCCCTCCTTATTCTTGGTCTACCAACTGGGCGTTTTCCCTCAGGTTTTCCTACAAGAAGTTTCCATGCATCTGTTTCATTCTCCATTCGTGCCACATGTCCTGCCCATCGCAGTCTACGATACTTAACTATTCTCATTGTATCTGGCTTCCTATAAATACCATGTAGTTCACTGTTAAGTGTCTCCTCCATTCACCTGTCTGTTCATCTCCCTTTGGTCCAAAAATGTCACAACATTTTACAATTATTTATAAATTACATATTAAAGTCCTCTTAATATAAAATAATCATCATATTCAACATTCATGGATTGAGCCTATGTGGCTTGCTCCGGTCTCATAGATTCTCATGATACAGAATTATTCATTTAAATTCTTGTTCCATAACACTGATCAACAAAAAAGAAACCTTTTTTTGTTTTGTCCCAGAAAGAAAAATAAGTGATTTTGGTAGTATTGTGTCTCCTGAATTAAAATAAGATATCGGGTTTTCTCCATCACGCAAGGTTTCCGGGAGACAGGCATTTATAATTTCAAATATTTTAATATTTTCTACATTCGTAACTACACAATATTCGAACATTTGGACTCACCTAGAAAGTAAGAAATGACGATTTTCTACTACATTTCGTCTGTGGGGCATCTCTCTTGATGGTCCAACAATAATCGGCCAGCATAGTAGGATTCCATTTGCCCTGATATATTTTTTCCATAGTTGAAACCATTTGAGTTAGCTCATTTGGTTTTATTTTACAATGGACAAATGGACGAAAAAACGTTTATTAAAAATAATTATTTAAATCCACTAATTCAAATTGAAATAAAAACAAACTGAGTCATAGACAAATTCCAATACATATTTGAAAACACGATAAAGAACTGAATTAAGTACAACTATTGGTACTCATGAGACAAAACTCATGTTGACCAGTTTATTATCTATTTTATCTAACCTGGTTCATTGTATAAAAGGCCTTAACTTTGACAGGAAGGTCAAGCTATTATTATTATTATTATTATTATTATTATTATTATTATTATTACTATTCTTATTATTATTATTATTACTATTATTATTATTATTATTAATTTTATTATTATTATTATACGCAATAAATTGCACTTGGATGATATATGTATGTATATATACATATAATCAACCTGCAGGAAGAAGAAGACCAGGACGTCCACTCAAAAGACTTCTGGATGGTGTTTCTCTTGAGGCCGAAACAGGTCAACAAATGGCCTAAATTCGTGAATGTACTATGATGATGATGATATATACATATATATAATTATATGAAAGTTTTCTTGGGTTTTCCGCGTCTTGGATTCACGTTCGGCCTCTGGCCACTCGACTACTGATTCCGACATTTCGGCATGATCCCACATGCCATTATCAAGGATTGAAAAGTTTGAGTCACAGGTCTAAGTCTTATATAATAAAATACATAGAGTTTTCGCTGTGGTCCGTCAGCGAAAACTCTATGTATTTCATTATATAAGACCTAAACCTGTGACTCTTTTCATTTCTTGATAATGGCATGTGGGATCATGCCGAAACGTCGGAATCAGTGGCCAGAAGCCGAACTTGAATCCACGACGCGGAAAACCCAAGAAACCTTTCGTATTCATACTTATATCCCCGAAAATCTGCAATGTAACATATATATATATATATATATAATCACACAAGTAATCAGTTATAAGTAGAAGATAATTACTAACACTTCTCATATTGTACGCAATATCTAAACATTATAGGGCCATGGGCATTTAATGACTAGCTAACATTCAGAATTTTTCCATAAAATGTTTTATTGCCGAGGTTTTAATTCCCTGTTATACTGCACAAAATAATATAATAACAATAGTTTTAATAATAACTCTTCTAAATGTATGTAATTGATTGTTACATTTCAACAGGTATCAAGAAATGTATGAAAAAGAAAAACGTTGAATAGGTTACAACTCCCTATGCCCTTAATTTCCTTCTTAATTTTTTGGCATGAATAATTTTTATCCCTGCAGAGATTTTAATGTATATTACGCACGACTTCTCTAATCTCGAAATTGCTGAAGTGTAAAATGGTTTGTATACTCTAACACTCGCGTCATTTTCATATCGCATGATAAATTAATTCCACCAAGGTAAACATAACCATATTTTTACCTTGTTATGTCTACCACATTTCAATAGATAAACTTGCTTTTCTTATGTTTAAAACAAGATGATAAATATTGTACTCAGGCCTTTATAATCCAATTTTAACTACAGTAACTGTAATTACAGTACGTTTTCTCACGCTTTCGCAAATTCCTATTCCCCCGAGTTTGATAATTAGAGGCGATATAATTCAGTGGCTGAATGGAATGTAGCTTAACCCAACTGGAGTCATAATAGCTATCAATAAATTGCATGGTAAAATTCCGTTTAGATATTAGTCACAATTTACATTTATAATATTAGAATAGAATAGATTTATTTAGCCTGGTGGAGTTGAGGCCATGTGGCCTTCTCTTCCACTCACCAGGACAAACATACGTTACATATAAATACAAAAAATTACAATAATAGTCATACTAAACAATTAATTATCTGTCAAATTGAATAATAATGAAAATAATGTCTAATAATACAATAAAATTAAATTCAATTAAAATTAAATTAATGATAGAATGAATACAGAAAGGAATAACAGCTCGAATCTACTGTACATAAAAATAAAAGTAAGAAAAATACAAAGAAAGTAATAAACTATAATGAATTATTTATTCGCGTAGACTTTCACGGCCGGAGTTGCTATGCTGATCTTCATCAAGATCATCATATAATGAATTAATATATCGCTTATTATACAAGGCATTAGGTAAATATATTAACAAATCTTAACACTATTTTTGTTAAATAATGAAAAAACAAATTATTAATTTTTTAAAAGTAATATTAGTGAGTTGTTTTTGTTAATAATTTTATTTTCAATTTCTTTGTGAAAGATTGTAAAGTTTGGCAGTCTCTGACATAGGGTGGAAGGGAATTCCATGTTCTAGCAAGAGAAATTGTAAAATATTTAGAATAATATTAATTATAAGAAAAATTATACAGTAAAACTTGTTTAATCCGGAACGTGAATAATGCGCAAATCTGTCTAATGTGAACACGTTTATTGGTCCTGGCGAAAAAATAGTATTTAATGTGTATTTATTTTGCATAAAACGGAATATGTCCAACGCGGAAACGGAAGGATATTTCTGCACAATTCATTAACATTATAAAGCGGAAAGACAGAGAAATTAATTAGTTTCCACTTTATTGAATTTTCGTTTTAGGCCAAGAAAACAATAAGGAATGATTTTCTGCCGTTGGGTGAAGTAGAGATTCTACCTGTACCTGAAATTTTCTTTCTGCCTCACTGCACACCCGTTATGTGAAATACAGATAGCTGTCTTACAAATAACCATTGCACTGAAAATCTTAAATTAGTTTAAATTCTGAGACTGATCTTTCACAGATAGCGTTCTGAATTTACGGAATAAAGATGGCTAAAACGTATGTATCATTGGCATTAAACGAAAAAGTGTAAGTGATTGAAGATAAATCTCCAAATGTCCGGACCGATGCTTCAAAGTCAAGCTCTAGCCGTTGCTAAATCCCTAGGGAATAACGATTTCAAGGCATCTTCAGGTTGGTTGTGGACAGTTTTAAAAGATGACACAATGTAGTGTGTAATGAAATTTGACGGGAATCAAAGGATGTGGATGAAAGTTTAGTTAGTGAGCGGTTATCGAAATTGCATACTTTAATTCCAGGATACGCGCATAAGAGACATTTTTTAACGCTGATGAAACGGATTTTTTTTTCGCGTTACCGTCGAAGTCGTTAGTACATACTATACTTCACTTTTCAACGGCAGCGGAACGACAATTAATCCAAGGTACGTAAAAAGACATGTACGGTAACCTATAATCTAAGATTATTAATATATTTTACTTTTTTATAATGCGGATTTTCGTCTAATTTGGAAAAAAATTAGTCCCATGCGATTCCGCTTTGAGCAAGTTCTACTGTATTTCAAGGTAAAAGCTAAAAAAAAAATTAAAGCGAACTTTTAATTATGTAATATTTATACTTATTTACCTATAGGCCTATGCCTAATTTTGAAGGTAAATAAACCCAAGACTAATATTTTTATTTTACAGTTTCAACTTGTAAATGATAGTCTTTTCCACGGTGAATCTAATCGCACCTCAAACTCTATTCCGATAAAAAAATGAATTAACTAGTTCTTTCCCTGTATCTTTTAATTGAAGGTTCTAGGATACGAAGTAAATATGAATAAAATTTAATATATGATAACACTCAGAGATATATGGTCCCATTTAAGAAATAATGAGAAGCATTTTGAAGAATTGGCTCAAATCAATTATCTGGGAACAATATTTACGAACAAGAATGAGGATCACAAAGAAATTTAACATAAACTGAAAACAGGAAAGTCAAGCGATTTTACATTTCTCTCAAAACGTTAAAACAAAAATATATAAAAGAGTTAATTTATATGCATGCGAAACATGATCTCTTACTTTAAGGAAAAATAAAAGATTACGATTTGTTCATAGGAAAGTATTTGGACAACAGGGAGACGGACAATATATAAAAGCGACGTAGATGATCATTATGGGAAACCAGATATAATATGCGGCGGATCGTCGTTATCGGCTTTCGGACAGTAATATATATTGCGGTCCGAGTGAGCGTTACAGCGATGAAGTCCACCAGTCCCTTCTAGCGTCGCGTCGGCTGGATACATTGATATCTAGGCGCACTACAAGCCTATCTATTCTAATATCAGCGACGGGACTCCGGTTAGGTCAGGGGCAGAAGAATGGATTTCAGGGTTCGCGTTGAATATCTAACTACTGTAACTCGTCGAATTGAAGTCATTAATATTTTACACAGTTTATTAAATTAGAGCGGCACTGATCGCATACACTTATACTACACAAACGACGTTGGCGGATCAATATTAAGATTAAATGTTTACCTATTTAACTTGTGTAATAATTGTAAGTTTAACATATAACACATTCATAAGCGAGAAGTGTTCGAACTAAACAAACATTTCTAAGTCATTTTTACTCGACGGCTATAAGAATTGTAAGTATCCAAATTAATACTGATACACTTTCTTGATCGCTGGATACTTTGGGTCATTCCAGGACGACATAAACTGTAAAATTCGTGTACTCAAATGCTGGTTGCGAGTAATCCAAGGTGAACAAACAATGTTTAGAGCAATTTGTTACGACCACCAAATTAAAAACATAGATGTTAAATTTTGAGCAGACGAGGTTAGGAGAGAACTCCAAAAGATTGGGATGGGCTGGATATGGCAAAAAGGGACTGAAAATCTCAAGAACGTGTGGAGAAAAATAAGGAGGAAGTACTTAGATATAAACCAACAAGATACTTTCGCCGAATGTACAGGAAAACGCTCACTGTGTTTACAAAGAGACCTAAAACACGTTTGGGAAAAAGAATATTATATAATCAACCTAGGATTTAAAGAGAGATCAGGGCTTGCTTGGTTTAGGCTAGGGGCATGGAAATTTCTAAAAATTAGCGACGATATGCGAATATGTCCAATGTGCGGGAACGTTGAAGACGAGATACATATATTAGGAAAATGTAATGATTTAGAGTATTGAAGACGTCAGTTATTACCGGAAAGATTTCTAAATTCAAATCGGGAAAGATTGGCATGCTACGAGTTATTGGTAAATCCAGAAAATTGGATAAACTTGGGTAAATTTCTGGACAAAACGCGAAAATAAGAACAACACTCATTCATGAATAAATATATATTATCAAAATGCAGTACCATTAATTGTTAATAATTATATATAAATTAATTAGTGTATAATGATATTGTGTTATTATTTAATTGTAATATTATTGTGTTTTCTTTATGTATTTCTTTTTTTAGTGTATAATGCTATTGTGTTATTATTTAACTGTAATATTATTGTGTTTTCTTTATGTAATTGTAATGTTATTGTTTTTTGTTTAATTTTCTTTAGTACCAATTATTACTTTATTGTAACGGACTGTCAACAGCACGCACGGCTTACTGCCCGTGCGACCCATATTTGTAAATAATATTGTAAATATCTTACTTTTTGTCTAATAAAGTCCTACTACTAAAATCGGAGTTAGGACGAGAATCGAAGTCAGAGCTAGAGTAATTAACAATCCAAGTTAGAGCGGGAGAATAATTTACAATCCAGAATAGAGCGAGATTAATAATTTCAGCTTTCATCACTACTGAGGAAAACTCGGTCTATCCCTTCCATTTTAATTTAGTTCCACCATCGCTTTAACAATTGGTTAATAGTATTTATTATAATTAATATTATTGGTTAACTATCATTAAAGACACTCCCAATTTGCTAGTCCATCCTCTTTGGGATTTCAAATGATCTGTCTGTTCATGGTAGTAATGTCTTTGTCCTGGGTTCGTCTTTTTTCTCTCTCCGTATCTAATTAATTTTTAACTGTTTCTTGGAATTTAGTTATTCATGACACGTTATTAGTCTTTTGTATTTGATCTTTATCAGTCTACCTGGGGATAATGGTTACAATGGGCTCCTATTATTCTTATTTCTCAGGTGTATTCAAACATATAAAAGTCTCATTCATTTGTTACAATTAGTTGATAGTTACAAAGGTGTTCCTATTATTTTCATTTTAATATTTTGTTTAATTCAATTAGGGATTATTTGTATATTGATTTAATTATTCAATAATTCCGCTATAAATAAGAATAGTTAAGTTTTGTCGACTGCGGTGTAAAGGGCATATCGCTCATTTGCTGCATCAACGTCATAACTCAAAAAGATAGTTTTTCAGAAGAAGCATATAAAGATTTGAAATCCATAAACTTTGCCTATATTTGTCATAAATAGCAAATTACTATACCAACTCATTGTATACAATATCTTATGTCGTTCTTCCTAGATATAGAACTGAGTTCTGTCTTTCATGTAGTACCAATAACTCAAAATCGACAATTTTTTAGTTATGACATTGTTGCAGCAAATGAGCAATATGGAACGAATGGGTAATAAAAGAGCGTCATGGAAGTTCGTGTAGGATAATCAGAAGGACAGCGCCCAGTTGATGGGCTAAGAATGAAGTGGCAGAATAACTCTTAGACAAGATTTGTATGAAATGAATTATACAGAGTATGATTGGAGAAAAATTGCTGAGGATACAGATGCAAGGAGAGCTTATGTCCGCGTAGTCATGAAACTGCTGGTTCGATAGTGCCAATGAGTCGGTTATGTAAAAGTAAAGTGATCCCACTACAGGCCTCAGGAGACCCTTGGGGTAGTAGGAGGTTAAGACTCCCACTTTTATCGACAATCGGCACTTGATGTCAGCCGGGTTGTCAGCCCTGCGTAACGACCGCCTTTACCCCCAGAACAAGCGTCTGGTACTCATTTTCGTTAGACGGTGAGTCGACCTCAGGGTTATAGTGCCGCCAGAAGGTTTGGGTCAGTTTAAAAATCCTGACACCGCCGGGACTCGAACCCTCGACCTTCCGTCTTGTAGCGCAGTGCCTTAACCACTACGCTACTTGAAAACTACCTTAAATCAAAGACGCACGTGACAAATATGCCTTTATTTGTTAAGTAAACTCATAATGTGCTAAACTTACTTTTGAAATACCAAATAAAGTGTGCAGTTTGTTTATAGTAGGTATAGATTTGTTAATTAAAGTGACAACAATCCACCATATGCTCCTGGGATATAATCACCCTCTCGGGTGCAGCGAACCCGGTTTCAATGTTAGTCGGAAGAAGTTTCCCGTGTAAGGTTCTTTGCAGGTTTTCTTTTATCCCTTGTAAAATAAACTTCAGAAAACATAAAAGTTAAAACTATCCATGAATATCACCCGGCAATAGTATTCATATTTACTATAAATGCATGAATAAATATTGTGTTTTATCTTATGTGATAGTGTTATTTCGGAGTTGGTCCCGGTATTTCATTTATTACTCATCAGGAGAGAAATTGTATGACCTTATGTGATAAAAAAGTATCTACGTGATCCAAAGTTAAAATCATTCCCGACGGTCATCTTCCTGAAAGAGCTTGGAGATGTGAGGTATATAAAGATAATTTCAACAGTGTATGTTAGAATAATACAAGAAAGAAAATCTATATATATTATACCATATAATACATAACACTAAGGTATCTTCAAAATAAAAAAATGTAGATTGGAATGTATGAAATATTTCATTTTAGGACCGATGTCACCCCTCATACCAGCCCAATTTCATCTCGAAACAATAGACTATAGATTGACTATAAACAATACACAGTGATATAGGCTTATATCATTAAACTGCAGTATTTACTTAGTAATATTCATTACACTGGTCAACGTGATTTTTGTCTCATGAGTACCAATAGATATACCTAATGCAGTTTTTTATCGTCTTTTGAAATATGTATTCGGAACTTTTCCATCACCCACAGATTTTTTATTTCAATTTCAATTAATGGATTTAAATTATTATTTTTTTAATAAACGTTTTTCGTCCATTTGTTCATTGTAAAATAAAACCAAATGAGCTAACTCAAATGGATTTAGCTATGGAAAAGAGATATCAAGGCAAATGGAAACCTAATATTCTGGCCGATTATTGTTAGACCATCAAAATGGATTCTCCACAGGCGAAATATAGCACAAAATCGTCATTTCTTACTTTCTAGGTGAGTCAGAATGTTCCAATATTATGTATTTACGAATGTAGAAAATATTAAAGTGTTTGGAATTATAAATGCCTGTCTCTCGGAAACCTTGCGTGATGGAGAAAAACTGATATCATATTTGAATTCAGGAGAAACAATACTATCCGAATCACATATTTTTCTTTCTCAGATACAAAAAGAAGTTTATTTTTTGTTGCTCAGTGTTATTTTCATTAGTGTCGCGACGGTACTTTTAGTTTTATCTTAACCTCCCTTATAACATTCTCCCGATTACACCATTGCAACGCATAGAGTTCATTTCAAAACCGCATGCTAATGCTGGACATAATTGTATTGTTCCAAGTCGCTGTATATTGATTAGTATAGTAGGTCTACCTTATTCCTTTTCTTAATAATAATGCAATTTTAATCTTGAGTTAAGGAATAAAAAAGAAATTGCATGTGAACTCATAATTTATATTATGAAGTGAAAAATCTTTTTCATTATACACCAGCAACAAATGAAGAAATTTGTATATGATTGAATATGCAAGTGCGTGAACGCGTGTTTTGTAACAATTTTTATTCTCTAAACCATTTTTCATTTTTTACTAAGAAAAAAGTTGGAAGGTAATATATCGACTTTTTAACACAAAATGTGAAGTAGAAATATTTTTTTACTCCAATATATGACTAAAATTTTAACCATATGTTATAATATTTTGCACTATGTAACTAATTTATATACTTACTGTTATCATTGATGTTCGTCGTAATTTGACATCCCTGCATATATTCTTGGTTGCTATGAAAACAAAAGAAATCTCAATACTTTAAAAATGACCAAAAGCACTAGTGCAATAATGAAATACATTTTTACAGGCTTTATATTAGCTTCACCTGTATCTATCTATGTAACTGAATCTTTTAACACGATTTTCACCCACTTAAAATCATTTGATCGACTTGAAACTTTGCATACTTGTAAAAGACCCATGACAATATAATAATTTCATATTTGTTTTCTAAAATGCTGGCCAGAATCATCAGAAAATAAACAAAAGTGTCTTTGTATCTGTGTAACGGAATTTTTGAACACGATTTTCACCCACTTATGAACATAGGATCGACTTGAAACGTTGTGTACTTATAAAGGAGCCATGACAATACATTAATTTCATATTTTGTTTCTAGAATCCTGGCCAGAATCATCAAAAAATCAAAAAAATGAAAACTGGCATAATAGGTTGCGGACTTGTCAACTTCTTAGTCAAACGTTGTAAGAGATCAGTTGGTAGAGGGGTACACTCTAGTGGTATATAATTTCTGTAATCCATAGGTCGCTGGTTCAAATCCGGCTGGGAGTTTTTTTTAGAAGAGTATTACTTTCAGCTCATACTACAATAGAATCGAATTTAAAGATATTTACATTTTTATCTTATTCTGTAGAATATTAAAACTAAAACATAAAAAATAAATAATACTTTTAAAAAACTAAAACTATACGCTTTATTAGAAAACCGAACTAAAAAAATGAAAAATAATTTTAATTTCCAACATGCTTGGGATAAATAATTTTACCATCAAAAGCGTGCGGTGCCTTTTATGATTTTTACATTTCCTTCTTAGAGACTTTACTTTTACCAATATCTGTTTATTATCAAATATATTAATTGATAAAGAGCACCCCTCGATTTTGTTGGTAATATTATTTATCCCAAGCATGTTGTAAATTAAAATTATTTTTCATTTTTTTAGTTCGGTTTTCTAATAAAGCGTATTGTTTTAGTTTTTTAAAACTATTATTTATTTTTAAATATTGATAGTGATACTGTAATTTGTATTAATTTCGGTATTAATTCACGTCCAGCTTTCGACGCCTCTTCTATTTCATCATCACTGCACACATGGTCTAAAATATTTCTCCATAATCAGAAATAAATTCCAAATCAAATTGGTTTTATAGTTTTAACAAATATTAGATGGCGACATGACCAAAAATGCTTATTATTTCTCCATAGCAACGCATATAGTCGATTCACCTTCTGAAATCTAACATGTATCGTCAATGTATTATATTCATTAATATTTTAGCTAACATCGTAATTACTAAAATAAATACACATAGGGCAAAATATAGTATGCAATACTCATGTGGTAAATACATAACGGAATGTGGGAAAAATAAAAAAAAACTCGGTGCAAGCGCCTCGTTTTTTTTTAAACTTTTCCTCGATCCGTATCAAGTGTGTACCAATATCGTATCGCAATGTACTATTGCAACAATAGTTACTGACAGTTGGACTTCGATCCAAATTGAGATCATTTAGTAGTTTTGTTTCCATGCAGGATACGCATCAAATTGCAACATTTTAGAATAAAGGAACTAATTGATCGGTTCCCTAACATCCTAATCATCATTATCATATTGCCATTTTAGAATGAATATGTGAGTCAATGGTGTGCTTTGTCCAAATGGATTGAGCTGATAACTCATTCCAAAGGCCTCCATTTTCTTGTCTGGTCCAAAAGGTATGAGTTTGATCCGAGATTTAAAGTCCTTCTCACAAGAGGTCACTGTAAAGCTAGGGCAGCGTGTGTTATGTAAATATACCAATATTATATGAGGTTAAAACATAACAGAAAATAAAAGGAATTATTGATAGTGGAAATAATTTGAATATAGTAGTAGTAGGACTTTATTAGACAAAAAGTAAGATATTTACAATATTATTTACAAATATGGGTCGCACGGGCAGTAAGCCGTACGTGCTGTTGACAGTCCGTTACAATAAAGTAATAATTGGTACTACTGTAAAGAAAAATAAACAAAAACAGCAATAACATTACAATTACATAAAGAAAACACAATAAAAATATTACCATTAAATAATAACACAATAGCATTATACACTAAAAACATTAACCTTACAATTACATAAAGAAAACACAATAATATTACAATTAAGTAATAACACAATAGCATTATACACTAAAAACATTAGCATTACTATTACATAAAGAAAACACAATAATATTACAATTAAGTAATAACACAATAGCAATAAAATTACAATTACATAAAGAAAACACAATAATAATATTACAATTAAATAATAACACAATAGCATTATACACTAAAAACATTAACCTTACAATTACATAAAGAAAACACAATAATATTACAATTAAGTAATAACACAATAGCATTATACACTAAAAAAACATTAACATCACAATTACATAAAGAAAACACATTAATATTACAATTAAATAATAACACAACAGCATTATACACTAATTAATTTATATATAATTGCTAATAATTAATGGTATTGCATTTTGATAACATATATTTATTCATGAATGAGTGTTGTCCTTATTTTTCGCGTTTTGTCCAGAAATTTACCGAGGTTTATCCAATATTTGAATATATATATATATATATATATATATATATATATATATATATATATATATATATATATAATAACGGTATAAAATTAATGAGAATATTATTAATTAATTTTGGAGTTAATATTTCATCTAACACTAGATTTGTTTCATATTTAATTGTAATTCATAAGTCATTTGTTGAAGGTTGGATTGAATATTTTGGAGGAAATTCTCCTTGTATTTAATTTTATATTATAACATTCTTAAGAGATCCTTTGTACCGGTACTATAAATCTTGGTCTTAATTCCGAAAACTCCTTTCTGTATTTCTCATAATTTTCAAGAGAGACAAAGAACACTTTAGTCCCCATTTCAACAGGACGGTATCTAATATTTGATTGAGGTTCTGCAACATATCTTACTATTGAATACCTCCATCGAATAAGGGTGTAAACAACAATTCCATGTTAACACTATGTTACAGCCAAGCCCAGTTGTCTGGTAAATGATGCCACGTACTTAGCAGTACGAAACCTATGTACTCGTATTAAGTTGAAGATTACATAAATAACATTTAATAATAAATTCATTTTAATACCTTAAAGTTGCCTTTCTATAAATTGAAAGTTGCCACTATTTGGAGATACATTTTAAATTTCATCAATAGGTGATATAAAAATCTCCAAATTGCGTAGATATGAGGTTTCCAAATTGAGGTGGCAAAATATATTGTACACAAAACAATTACTTCTAATTTGTATTACGGTAGTTAGGTCGAAACCACGATTAAAGCGAAATAGCTTTCCTTTGAAATAACATCTATATGATTAATGATAGCGCGTTTGACTGGTGTCCCACGAGTATCGGCTCCGATACCAAACTATAACTTATCTTTGAATGATATGGTGTCCACTAATGTATCTCTCGAGATGAAATACAAGTAGCAACTTATTTAGAGAAGTTGCGGAATTCAGGTTAATAAAACTGAAACTAATGTTCAGGGTGCACAATTTTCTGACCTCGTGACTCTCAGTAAAGTGGGTAATTAACCTACGAAAGAAATCACTTTAGACTTCTTGGCTCTTCGGAGCTATCCTACAATGATTTAATTATTCTTTTTCTTTTGTAATATGCTTAATGTGTTCTTAAAAGCAAATACAGTAAAACTTGTTTAATATGGAACGTGAATAACGCGGAAATCTGTCCAATGTGAACAATATTATTGGTCCCGGAGAAATAATATGAAACGGAATCTATGCAACGAGGAATCGGAAGGATATTTCTACACAATTCATGAAAAAATATTTTATAAAGCGGAAAGACAGAGAAATAAATTCGTTTCCAGTTCATTGAATTCCCCTTATGCCAAAAAAAAATATTTTTGCCGCTGGGTGAAGTAGAGATTCTACTTATATCTGAAATTTTATTTCGGCCTCACTGCACACCTGTAATGCGAACTACGGATACCTTTCTCACAAATAACCATTGCACTATATGCCCTTAAATTTGTTTAAATTTTGAGACTGATCTTTCACAGGTAGCGTTCTGAATTTACAGAATAAAGATGACTAAAACGTATGTATCATTGTCATTAAACGAAAAACTGAAAGTGATTGAAGATAAATCTTCAAGTTTCCAGACCGATGCTCCAAAGTCAAGCTGTAGCTGTTGCTAAATCCCTAGGTAATGACGATTTCAAGGCATCTTCAGGTTGGCTGGACAGTTTTAAAAGACGACATAACGTAGTGTGAAATGAAATTAGCGGGCAATCAAAGGATGTGGACGAAACTCTAGTTAGTGAGCGGAAACCGAAACTGCATACCTTAATTTCAGGATACGCGCCTAAGAGACATTTTTAACGCTGTCGAAACGCGTTTTTTCGCGCGTTACCGTCGAGGTCGTTCATACATTCTATACTTCACTTTTCAAAGGCAGCGAAGCTACAATTAATCCAAGGTACGTAAAAAGGCATATATAGTAGTCTATAATCTAAGATTAAGTTATTAATAAATTTTAGTTTTTTTATAATGCCGAATGTTGTCTAATGTGAACAAATATGGTCCCATGCGATTCCGCTTTGAGCAAGTTTTACTGTATATACAAAATCTCAGAAATAATTAAAATCGGTCAAATTTTCTATTGACTAATTAATAATCACTTTTTATAAACTCAGGATTGAGTAAATGTGTGTGTGTGGAGAGTGGAGAAATGAGCATATGAGTGTGTAAGAAACTTTCTTTCTTTCTTCGTTTATTTTTGTATCTTACCTCAACGTCTCCTTTTGTGAGTACATATTTATTCCTCACGCCACATGGGCCTTATAGGGATATGATATGTTGGGAGAGACGTTTAAGCTCCGTATCACATATATAATTCTGACACCTCCGAGACAACACAAATATTGAAGATAGGACTCACCTTTCACCCATGCATTCGTATGCAACAAGGCGAATATGGCATTTGTGAAGGCTAAGGATTCAGGGCCTATTTAAGTTTGAGTTCCTGACAATTGGTTTACTCTTCTTCTTCTTAATAATAATAATTTGTAGGATTTTCATGCTGTTTATGTCCAAAATCACTCCTCGGAGGAAGACGTATTGGATGTGCATTCACTGTCTATCCATCTATTGGATGGTCTTCCTCTTGTTCTTCTCCCGTCCATTGGACTATCTTCTTCCTCTTTTTGCAAGTCGGTTGTCTTCCATTCTTTCTATATGACCCTTCAAATATGTTCGTCTATCTATAATAAATTTGGTTAGGCCTATGTCTTGAATATGGCATTTGTCCCTAATTTTTGTGTTATGCATTTTATCAAATTATGTTTTCCAAAAAGAGTGAGGGGGAGGAGTAACACCTCGTAAAAAAACTTGGTTCAGCTTGTCCAGCTGATAGTACCTTGTGAGGACACCTTCCCAGGGTTACAATGAAGACCTCAACGGCAGTTACAGTGCAGAAGGAGTCCGTTGGTTGGGTGTACCTGACGGAAGAGGCAACTCTACATCTACTGCCTTGTAGATTGACAAACGGGCGGATGAGGTTCGTTAGTCCTGCAAAACAACCCATCTAGGAGAGACAACTCCGAAATAAAGCGGGACAGGCTAAGCTCTGAAGTTGGGTGAAGGCAATCGGCCAAAGGAATAAAATCTCGAATAATAAACCCGTCATGAAAACTGGCTAGCAACCCACTTGAAGGTGTATCTTATACATTGCTCGCAGTCCCAAGGATCAAGCCTCGGATCAATTGTTTTACGAGTGAGGAAAAAAAAACGAAAAAACCTCACATAAAAACTTGTTAGATAAAACAACTACTTGAAAACATTATTATACGCTGATGACCAGGTAATAATAGCAAATACAGAAGACGAACTTCAAAGGAATATTTTTAAACTACATAATATATGTGAACAATATAATCTCAAAATATCCATAGAAAAAACTAAGGTAATGGCATTCCAAGGGAAAAATCAAATCAGATCGAAAATAATAATAGGAAACAAAATCATAGAACAGGTGAACCATCTCAATTATCTAGGATGTGACATTTCATTTAATTATGATAATGATATAAATAATAAAATAGCAAAATTCCAGGGAATATGTGGTACGATAAAACGATCACTAAATAACAAAACAACAAGAGAGACCCAATTGAAATTTTATAAAATGTTGGCAGTACCAGTACTGCTCTATGGATCAGAAGCCTGGATACATAAAAAACAAGATCTAAGTAGGATAACGGCGGCAGAAATGAAATTTACGAGATCGGTTAAAGGGTGCACTAAGGAAGACAGAATCAAGAACACAGAAATAAAACAGGAAGTTGAAATATTTGCAATAGCTGATAAAATAGATACATATAGACAAAAATGGAAGCAACACACAGACAGAATGAATGAAGATAGATATCCAAAACAAATAACAAAATACAAACCTAAAGGCACCCGAGATGTGGGCAGACCTAGAAAGAGATGGGCTGAAGTCGGAACGGGTCAACAGACCTAATCCATGAATGCAGATGATGATGATAAAAACTTGTCCCTACTGTGCACCGAACGCGGGCCCGCTGCGTCTGAGGTAACGTTGTTACCACTGTGGTGGACGTGAAAGAATTGAATGACTTTTTTGTATTATAGAAGTTTCGAAAATTGGTAATTTTAGAATGCATTAGTGACAAGACTTTTCTCTCTAATTATATTATTGTTGGATACTTTTGAATTGTATTTACTATTATTAATTGAAGACGGTGTCTAGGTAGAATACTTGTTTGTGTGACTATACTAAGTTAGTTGTCACGTGATGTCGCATGTTCCACTTCAATCTCACATAACTACATCTCCCCCTGCCTTCTCTGTCAATCATACAAACAAAGCCACTCGCTCTCTTCCACTTTCTTTCCAATTTCATTTATGAACCATATATTTTATATGGCTTCCAGTTATGTGTCTCCAGATAATACTCCCGAGATAATTCTCAGAAACATATCTTGATTCAAAAACGTACGTATTTACTCTCCTTATCAAATTTGTCTTTTTTCATACACAAATATAAGGTGTTAAAAGTGAGATTATAAAACAAAAGTTTACGACTAACATAAAAATAACTGGGCTACCAACGTTGATAAAGCAGAATGTACAGAGTAATATTTCTTAAGATAGTACAGAATGTCACGAAAGTTCGCCTACAACAAGGAGAAGATAAAGATTTATATCTGACGTCACTTTTAGGGGAGTAATGGTTACCATGCTTGCTTTTAGTCCCGAGGTTCGCGGTCGAAATCTGGCAGGTCAATGCTTTTTTAAGGGCTTGAAAAGTCCGGAACACGGTTTGTTTCGAGAGAGAAATAATGAAGTGCCCCTCATTTGTAGATGAGACTACAGCATCTGTAATTAAGCTAATGCATTTACAATATATAATAAAAACAGTTTTTAAATTTTTAAAAATACGAATATATACTAAAATGTTATGCATTAATTATTTTAGACTTACAGGGATACATAATGTCCTATTTTAACGTAGCTTGTTACAACTACATGACTAATATACATTATACAGGATTTTCAGAATAAATATTAAAGAATTCTAGGGGTAGTAGAGGGAACATAGTAGATACAGTTTTGATAAGGGACCTATGTGCGGAAACGTACCATTTCGATGTAAAATAAGTTTGAATATCGAAACACAATGGCTGATATCGGTGTCTTGTATTTCAGAATAAGTATTACAGACATTTAGGGATAGTACCACACCTTTCGAGTCGGAGTAAGATCTTCTTGCATGAATTCTGGCGGCAGCAGAGATTATTGAGCACACACCAGGTCTTGGGGGGGGGGTGAGGTGTGTATGAAAATGTACGTCGAGGGTACATTTTGTGCAACGAACAGCAGCGTCGCCACGTGGAACCACACTTGTACAACATCTAGAAGTCTGTAGTACTTATTCTGAAACACAATACACACGACATCAGCCATTGTGTTTCGATCTTCAAACCTATTTTACATCGAAATTGTAAGTTTCCGGACATGGGTTCCTTAACAAAACTTTCTCTACTAATTCCCCTCTACAACCCCTAGGAGTCTGTGATACTTATTGTGAAACATTCTGTGTATTACAGTTCGTGTTATAATATCATTGCCCTATGTATCTTATAATAATGATAATAATATTAATGATAATAATATTAATGATAATAATATTAATGATAATAATAATAATGATAATAATATTAATGATAATAATAATAATAATAATAATAGTAATGATAGTAATAATAACAATAACAACAATGTTAATAATGACTTAGTAAGAAAATAATAATTTAGCTATCTATTTATTTAATATAGAGGCGTTTGACGACATTAACCTTTCAAAGACTACATAATGCAAGCACGTGAAATTTAATAATATGTACAGGGATATGACAAAGAAAACATATAAACGATCCAAGTTAGATAATGTACCAATTTATATATTTTCTCTAGCCTTGCAGTAAAAAAGTGTTAGAGGACAAACATGTGCGTAGACATAAATATATCTACAATAGCGAAACAACCCAATATTGCGTCTTAGCCTATTGTTTGTTAGAAGTTACCAGATAAAGTTAATTTAGTTACGCTCATTTCCCTAAATATGCCATGAATGGTAAGCGGCCAACATGCCGATATCTAATAGGCAATTAAGGTATTAGACCTACCAGGAAGGACAAGGTCGGTAAATGTTTCTTTGAAGTCTCTTTATTCAGACTTAAGACTGTTTTACGAGCCTCAAAAATCTTCAGAATCGTGACCTACGTCTTAGAGTCCCTGCCGGATGACTAGCTCCTTAGATTTTTCCATTCTAAAAAATCCATCGACCCCATCCGGAATTGAACCCGCAATCCTTGGACCAGAGGTAAGGAATATAATCATTAGTCCAACGCGGCAGTCTACGCGTAGACATGAATATAACAAAGAATAACTTTTAAATGGTCCAAATTAACATATATAATGTGATTGGTTTGTATCTAATGTCGTTCACTCGAAATAATTCGACTCTGAAATAATTCGTTCTCTTGCACTCCAATATTTAGCAGGAAGGCTGGTCTCTTCTACGTTCTCTTGCACTCCAATATTTAGCAGGAAGGCTGGTCTCTTCTACGTTCTCTTGCACTCCAATATTTAGCAGGAAGGCTGGTCTCTTCTACGTTCTCTTGCACTCCAATATTTAGCAGGAAGGCTGGTCTCTTCTACGTTCTCTTGCACTCCAATATTTAGCAGGAAGGCTGGTCTCTTCTACGTTCTCTTGCACTCCAATATTTAGCAGGAAGGCTGGTCTCTTCTACGTTCTCTTGCACTCCAATATTTAGCAGGAAGGCTGGTCTCTTCTACGTTCTCTTGCACTCCAATATTTAGCAGGAAGGCTGGTCTCTTCTACGTTCTCTTGCACTCCAATATTTAGCAGGAAGGCTGGTCTCTTCTACGTTCTCATGCACTCCAATATTTAGCAGGAAGGCTGGTCTCTTCTACACAAGTTTTATAACGGAGGAAACGGTTTCATGCAATATTTTTGTTTAAATTTCAGAAAGAACATTTAGATGAAATTGCTATGCCAAAATCTATATAGGTGTTCATTTAGAGAGTCGTGTCCAATTCGTAGTCTTAATGTTGCCACTGCGGATTTTCTTTTTAAAATAGTAATGTTGTAACTATGTAAATTGTCCCATTCCTTTCCAGATGTTTTTATGGTGTATTCTTCTTTAAGTGTATTGATATATTTATTTGATATGGTTCTTTTGACAGAGTGAAAGGAAACTGAAGTAGAAGTGTGGTTGAAGACAATTTTGCTTACCCTTCTTGGCTAGTAAATCAGCTGCTTCATTGCCTGCCACTCCACAATGGGCCGGAATCCATTGATGTACAACTTTTTTTATGTAAGTACATAGGATAACTGTTATATTATTTTATGAAATTCGATAATTTTGAGGCTTTTGGGTGTTGAATCCCAATGTTATAGCAAGGATGGCCGCCTTGGAGTCACCTTTGTAAATTATTGGATGTAATGTAATATAAAAGATTTTGTAAACATAAGAAATTTGCTGGAATTCCGCCATTAATCTTAGTTGAATTTGCATTTAATTTACAACTTAGGGAGAAAAGTAGGCATACTGCGGCGGAGCCACCTTAACTTAGTAGGCTTTAATTATCATAAGTAATGCCACGAGTGATTTCCAAATTATCGATAAATTCACGACTCACGAAGTAAGGAGTGAATTTATCTAGACTATTTAACTCATGCCCCAAATGGGAGTCAATGACCAATCACGTTTCAATGATTTCTGTATTACAACCAATCAGAGACGTGTTTCACGAAATAATTATCAACGTTAGGATTATCATATATTAAGCAAAGCTCCTCCTTTTTAATATTCTGAACAGGTCTGACCGTTATTTTGCAGTGACTGAGCCTATAACAAATACGGCTACCAGATTGTATATAATAGTGCTTACATGTCAACATTTGTAGCAATTGATTATACCACCAAAAAAAGAAACCACTGTTTGCACTTTCTTAAATGTATACGACATCAAAAATGAATTAATATACAGATTGATGTGTTTCATTTTTTCTCCACTAGAGAGCCATTCTTACAATATTGCGTTCCTTTGGCAATAAATAGTATGATCTGGTTGCAGTGATAAACAAAAGAAGCAGTAGAAGCGTAGGCTACCTATCGTTTCTCATTAGTTTTCAAACATCACCGTTTACTTTAAATATAAAAATATTTTTAAATAACTGTAGTTAAATAATGATTTGTGAGTAAACAGCTTTATTTTATTCGTTAAATAGTCCTAACAAATGCCACTCTTGATTTCCAAATTCTCTAGATAAATTCACTCCTCACTTCGTGAGTCGTGAATTTATCGATAATTTGGAAATCACTCGTGGCATTACTTATGATAATTTAGAAATCAAGAGTGGCATTTGTTAGGACTATTTAACGAATAAAATTAATCTGTAGACTCACAAATCATTATTTAACTATAGTTATTTTAAAATATTTATATATTTTATGTAAACGGCGATGTTTGAAAACAAATCAGAAATGTGAGGTTATGTTCATTCACTGCTGCTTGATCATATTATTTATTGCCAAATAAGATCGCAATATTGTAAGAGTGCACCCAAGTGGAGAAATAATGAAACACATCAAACTATATATCATAATCAACATTACGGGTTATTCATTTATTTTTTTAGTAAACAACTCAGTAAAATCAAGGAATCTTTTTATTATTTGCTATATTTAATGTATTTGTTGGATAAAAATAATGCTTTGACCTGTTCAGAACATTAAAAAAGGAGGAGCTTTCTTTATAACAATAGCAGGAGCTGATAAAGAGAGATCGACAAAGAGCGAGGTGAAACACGACTGTCATTGGTTGGAAAACAACATTGAAACGTGATTGGTCATTGACTAGCATTTGTTGCATGAGTTAAATAGTCTGTAAAAATGTGCAGCCATTCTGAAATTTATTATTTCCAGTGGATATATGGAGACATTTTAGATTTATTGATGTTTTCTGTTGAATGAAGATTAATATTCAATTTCCAAATATTCTAAAGAGTTATTTCTTATCTGTATATTTTCTTTTGAATGTGGAAGTTGTAGTTTCTGTTTGATTTCTTGTACTATGGTTAAGAAGCTTTGCTCATATTTTAAATATACTCCTGGTTTACTTTGAATCCACTTATTACAGGATAACCTTAAAACATGTTCATAATGTGTAATTGTTTTCTTAATTTCAAATTTTATGTTCGGGTTATGGTATTTGTTAAGATTTGCATAACAGCAATTGGCGTTGTTTTCACTTTCTGTCCGGCGCAATATTCTGACCTTCGAATTCGGGCGCAATGTGCCTGATCAGCACACGTTAAAAAATACTTAACGCACTGTATGCCAATCTAAAACAACGGGGAGTTGAAGAAATGTTATTGTTAGGGATGTCCGATGGATAAAATATTCAACATTTGCTGCTAGAAAACCTTTTTTGGACATAACATTGATTAAACGAGTTTTAAGAAAATTTGTGAGAAGCCTCCAAACAACATCATACAAAAGTAAGAACAAGTTAGGTTCAGTTCAAATATACTTGTAAATAGTTCACATTATCAACATTTAGCCCATGTGTTTACCTCGTAGCAAAATAATTCAAGAATGTAACATTTTAAAATCTAAATAAGTTAAATAAATAATTTTCTTTTTGGGAATGTTTTTAAAATACACATCTTCAATAATGTTAACGACTTCGGGCGCGATGAGCTTCTCTGAACAAAATATTTACAACCCGCCGTGGTAACAATCGAGAGCAAACTGAATGGGGTGGTTGTTTAGAGCAGGTAAAAAGAAACAGCTACAGCTCAAGACCAAGCTCTGTGTGTTTGCGGGGAGAAGTGTGGGAAATGGGAGGAGGTACACTTATATGCTTCTCATAGTACTAACAGCTGAGACAGCAAATTCCTTTCAGGCACACGGAGCTGGGTCCCGAGCAGTACTCGAATTCCCAGTCGTCAACGCCGTCTGAAGGCAGTAGAATGAGACAAAATTGACAACCTGTGCCTCTGAGATCAGATGCGCCCGACGGAAGGTTAACAGCTTCTGTTATCAGGCGGAGGATTTTATTTTATAATTTATTAAGTTTTTCCATATTCGTAGTTATTAAGATTTCTTTACAATGATGAAGAATAGGTTTTATGTACACTTGGTAGAAGGTGTTTAGAATTTGTGTGCTGCAACCCTACTTTTTCACTGCTAATCTTAGTAATAATGGTAACCATGTTTCTCTCTATAACGAATGAAAGGATGCCCGTTGTGCCTTGTTGAAACAATAAAGAAATTATATGAAGACACAAATATAATTATAGATACCGACCGGATTCAAAAGAATAGATACAATCAAAACAAATACTTGATTACGACAAGGATGTAGTTTATCACCCACTTTGTTTAAATTTTTAATAAATGGAAAGTTTTAGTGAATCCAGGAATAAGAATGGATAATAAAGTGTGCATAAATAATATTCTATTTGCTGACGATGCAATCATAATACAGAAAAATGAAGACGACTTACAGAAATCTAAGCATGCATTAAATGAAATATGTAAATTATATGATCTGAAGATTTCTGTAAGGAAAACGAAGACCATGGCTTTTAGAGGAAGAGATCCAGTGAGATCCAAAATTATTTTAGAAAATCAAAGTATAGAACAGGTGTCTAGTTTCAAATATTTGGGCTGTATTGTTGGCTACACTGTGGAAAGAGATATTGACTCCAAAATACATAAAATGCAGACGGTGTGTGGAACAATACAGAGAACATTCAAAAATAAAATTAGAAAAGAAACCAAGATAAAAATGTATAATGTTATGGCGGTTCCCACAATATTGTATGGATGTGGAACTTGGGCTCCAATGAAAAAACAGAAGGATAGAATACAGACGGCGGAGATGCGGTTCCTAAGACAAGTACACGGTGATTACAAATGATTGGAGCGATTTCATGATTTTATTGTAGCGATCTTATTTGACATATCTTCACAGAACTTTAAAGTTATGTATAAAAACTCATAAGGTTTTTTTTTGTTTTCTCTCGCAGCCGTGTTTCAGCTTTAAACCGAGAGAGCGCAGCAGTTATCAAAGATGGCGACAGGCGAGGAGAAAGCATATGCTGTGCTTGAATTTCATTCAACTCAATCTGTGATAACTGTGCAACGACACTTCAGAACGAAGTTCGAGAAAGATGCACCGAGTGCCAACTCCATTCGGCGATGGTATGCGCAATTTAAAGCTACAGGATGCCTCTGTAAAAGGAAATCAACGGGTCGTCCTTCAGTGAGTGAAGAAAAGGTTGAGAGTGTGCGGATGAGTTTCACACGTAGCCCACAGAAATCAACACGAAAAGCGAGCAGAGAGCTGAACATTCCACAACCGACCGTTTGGAAGATCTTGCGGAAAAGATTGAAGCATAAACCTTACCACTTGCAATTTCTACAAGCCCTTACGCCCATTGACAAAGTGAGTCGGTTTGAATTTTGTACACAAATGTAGCAGTTTATGGATGAGGATGGTTTTTGTGAGAAACTTGTCTTCAGTGACGAAGCAACATTCTTTGTGAATGGCAAAGTGAACAAACACAATGTGCGAATCTGGGGCACAGAAAATCCCCGCGTTATTGTGCAGCACATTCGCGACTCCCCAAAAGTTAGTGTGTTCTGTGCGGTTTCTCAGTTCAAAGTTTATGGCCCTTTTTTCTTCTGCGAGCAGAACGTTACAGGACACGTGTACCTGGACATGCTGGAAAATTGGCTCATGCCGCAGCTGACGACCGACAGTGAGACCTTCATCTACCAGCAGGATGGTGCTCCACCACACTTCGATCACGATGTTCGTGAATTTTTAAACATGAGATTGCCAAACCGATGGATCGGTCGCAGTGGAGAGAATGATCAGAAATTGTTGTCATGGCCTCCACGCTCCCCCGATTTGACGCCGTGCGATTTTTTTGTTTGGGGGTATGTGAAAGATTCAGTGTTTGTGCCTCCTTTACCAGTAGACTTACCAGAACTGCGAGCTCGCATAATCAATGCCTTTGAACAAATTAATAGGGACATGTTACGTCGAGTATGGGACGAACTTGATTACAGACTTGATATCTGCAGAATCACCAAGGGGGAGCATATGGAGCACCTGTAACATCTCAAAAAAAACCTGGGAAGTTGCTCTATGTATCTGTAAAAGTTCGTGAAAATATGTCGAATACTACAGCTACCATAAAATCATGAAATCGCTCCAATCATTTGTAATCAACCTGTATAAGGAATTACAAGACTTGATAGAATAAGAAATGAGGATATAAGAGCAGAATTGAAAGTACAGTCTTTATTGGATAAGGTCACGAATTACAGACAGAAATGGATTGATCATATGGATGGAATGAGTAAGGAGAGATATCCATTGTTAGCAAGAAATTATCAAGCAAGAGGAAGACGTGATGTTGGAAGACCTAGAAGACGTTGGGCTGATGCATTATGAAGTCGGAATGGGCAATTGCCTAATCCCTGGAGTGATGATGATGATGTTTCCCTCTTTGTACACAATATAAAATATATCTTCTCTATTCTCCCAGTACCTGTCCACAATACTGCTAGCAGACAGACATGTGCACAGTCACGAATAGAACACAGAAAAAGTTTAAATGATTCAAGTTATATGACATAAAATTGTATTAATTTTTTCTCTCCTCTGAGTATCTGCTCACAAAACCGCTGTAGAACAGACATTTGCGTAGACATGAATATAACGAAGAAAAACTTTTAAATGTTCCAATTTAGATAATAAATTGTTTCATTTATTTTCTCTAGTCTACCAATATCTGTCAATAAAAGAGCTAGCAGATAATAATGAACAAAGTTTAATCTGATCAGTATCCATGACTTCCCAAGAATTTGCAGGAGGTACTGTGTCCATACAAAAAAAAAAAAATACATGTGAAGAATGTATCCGATTGCTTCAAGAAATAAGAATAAATATTTAAAGAGTGTTCACCACTGTGGTCTCGAGGTAGCGTGCTGCCTTGTCACGCAGCGGGCCCGGGTTCGATTCCTGTTTGGGACAAGCTTCCTGGGTAAGAATTTTTCCTGGGTTCTTCCTCGCATATAAGACAACTGTCAGGTAGGTTTGAGGCCCAAAAGTCCCCGAACATCATCTGGCCATTATCATCATTATCATCCCTTGGCATACAAAGCAACGGGAAGCTACTACACATAATAATTCCTAATAATACTGCAAAGCATAGCATTAAAATACTATGATTGCAGTGAAAGGCCTGCCCTTGGGCAGAACACTGTAAATTAATAAGCAAATAGATTTAGATTTTAGATTAGATTTATTTAGCCTGGTGGAGTTAAGGCCACGTGGCCTTCTCTTCCACTCACCAGGACAAACATATATTACATCAGAATATAACAATCTTAATTAACTCTAATATTAAACACTAAGTAAAAATTTGATCAAAAGATAATATCTAATATACGTATTACGATCTATAATACCAGTTAATATTAGTTAAAATTAAGACTAAAACTAATAATAAAATGTATATTAGCAAGGCATATTAAATTGTCCCTGTCTAGTATATATAAAAAACAGGAAAATAATGAGATATAGAAAACTAGAGGGTTACTTAAGTTTTGCAAAATAAACTGAAAACAAAAATAAATTATTTTTAATTATTTAATGTATTCTATGAAACTCCTTTAGTTTTTATTTATTTTTCACAGTATTTTGTTCGAATATTTTAGGTTATACTAAATTACAACAAAATTACATGAGAAATTGGACATATCACTTATAAAAATCCTAAATGCATGGTAATGAAATTAGGAAAAGTTGGAAAAAAATACATTTAAAAGATGGATTTGTGTGAAAATAAGTGTGTTTGATGGTCACTTGGTAGTGTAGTTCTGTCACTTTCACTGATACAGATTGCAGACGAGAGTGAGGGCTTCCAGTATGTGACAAGTGCCACTTAGCTCTCCTATCTGTTGTCCACTTGACAACTATCCTACTCTCCATACGCCATGAGATTTATAATGAAATTTCACATTTGTGGCATGAATACGAATTGTAAATTATTTCATATAGAACACGTAATCTCAACTTACAGGCTTTAATAACTCAATAAAACTCGTGAATATTGTAACCAGAAAGTATAAAATTCATTAAAAATATAACACAGTTTTACACTTAATGTTATATATTATTGATTGTAAAAATTATACACCCGTATTTTTTAAAATCGTAATAAAGTAAATTTCTACACAAAAGGCCAATTATGTTTAAGGTTACTTCTAAACTTTGTATAATAACAATAATAATAATAATAATAATAATAATAATAATTATAATGACGATAATAATGATGATAATAATGATAATAATAATAATAATAATAATAATAATAATAATAATAATATATGAAGATTGAAGACACTATTTTAGATTATATTAAAACTCACCAATTAAGATGGTACTATCGTAATCATGTCCAGCGAATGGAAAAGGATCGACTAACAAAATCTCTTTTGGAATGGAAACCTGAGGACGAAGCAGAGGAAGATCTAAAACCTCCTGGAGTCAGGGAATATGTTTATATATGAAGGAGAAACATCTACAACCAGGAGATTGGATGGACCGACAAAATTGGCTATTAGGAATCGGACGATGTCAAATACATTAATCAACCGATGATCTATCTAATAATAATGATAATAATAATAATAATAATAATAATAATAATTTTTAATTATATATAGATTTTCAATGTTTACACATATTTCTGTGTCTAAAGTTTTATTTTCCCTCTCCACCCATCTCTGTCCATCCACGTGATGACCTCCAATCCTCTTGTTCTCATTCCAGTTCTTATTTCTTGCATCCACGAGTTTTGATGTCTTCCTTTCTTTCTTCTTCGAAGTGGACACCATTCCAATGGTTTTTGTTAATTGCTTGTATCTTACTCAGTTGTTAGAGGACAATAGTATTTTATACCTTTACCGCAAGAGTTTAGACGAAAATTAAATTGAAAATAATAATATTCCATCAACATACTTTAATATCTCACTTTTATATGTCGTACGCCACCTGTGCTTTACAGTGGCACGACCCAGGGGTTTGCATTATTTTTTTAGCTCAGTATGCGAGAATTTTATTTATAAGTATATTATTTTGTATAATTTTTCTTGGGTACGATGTATCTTGTTTATTATTTTATTTCAAATTAAGATTTATTTCAATTCAGGAAAGGGATTTTAAATTAAGGACCATCACATACTTTTTTACCACAAACGTACATGGATACATCCCAGAATAATTGATCAGCTCAATATGAGGACCTCGACCAAGACAACACATCGTGAAGACGAAACACACCATTCACACATGCATTCACACTGAACTATATTCACAATAGATACATACAGATTAATCACTACAGCTGAAGGTAAAAAGACGCGAACTTCATTATAAGGGATCTATGAAAAAATGAAATAAGAAAAGAAAATTATTTAAAATATTTTTAAAAATCCATTTTATAAAAGTGTATAAAGTGAATTTGTAAGTGTGATAGGTATAATGCAAATTGATCGAACTAAAGGTCTCAGAAGCCCATGGATTAATAAGGTATTGAAGCTCCCACTTTTTCTATACAATCCGTAATTAAATTGTGGCTATTGTTCTGGGATTCGGTCACTTAACCCTAGCCTATTTGGCGGCGAAGGTGTTCTGTCTGATAAGGTCGTAAATTAGAGAGACATTAGAATGTGAACCCCTGATGCAGCGCATCGTAAACCACACTCCCGACGAGTGAATGGATCATGTTGCTCTAGGCGAGGATACTTCACACGTCTCTTTAATTTAGACAGATAATTATGGGTGTAATCCAATATATACGTTCTGATGGACAGCACGCCGCTATGGAAGATTTCCCATATTGCATACCATATGCCCGAATGATGCGTGAAGAAATGAAATGTTTAAGCGACCGGGTCTTAGAAGAGAGTTACAATATTCTCATGTAATGTGGGGCCGCAAATATACGAGTAATTTTGAGGCACTTATTTTGTGTTATCAAGAGTTTTTTTATGACATGAAGTGAGCATATTCCAGGACTAACAGCCGTAGAACAACATGCTTCGGATCACAGTTTAATAGAGGGTAATTTGATCCTACAAGACAATGTTAGCATAATAATAATAATAATAATAATAATAATAATAATAATAATAATAATAATAATAATAATAATAGTAATAATAATAATAGCTTTATTTTACCTGGCAGAGTTAAGTACTTAAGATCTTGTCTGCCACTCAACCAGGTTTTAAAAAGTACAAAAAAAGGTTTTACATCTAAATTACAATTACATAAACGATTACATGTTATAAATACAATACAACTAATAATTATAATGTATTTTGATTTACTCTAGATTTAACGAATTAAATATATATGTACAAGATATATAAAAGAACGAGAGAAAAATTATTAATAACATAACATAAATTTAAATAAATAGAAAAAATTAATTATGAGACAACAGGTAACTGTATAAGCGTGACTTAAAAGTGCCAAGTGTGCGGCAACCCCTGATATCTTGAGAAAGGAAATTGTAGGACCGGGCAGATGCTACTGTGAAGGAAGTTAGAATAAGAGAAAGTGCTATGAAGAGGAATTGTTAGTAGACTGTTATCTTGTGACCTAGTGCCAATATTGTGGCCAGAGGATAACTTCTCAAATCTGGACGCCAGGTAAGTAGCAGTGTAAGAATTCAGAAGCTTGAAAAGTAGTGAAAGAGAGTGCAATTTACGTCTTTATGTAAGACATATTCGACTTAAAATTGGTATAAAAGTGTTTTTGCAGCATTTCTTTTCTTATAGATACCAAATGTGAATTTTGAACGTAAACTTGGAATTCAGATGGAGTTCCGAGATACTGGAGTGTATTTGTTATGGTTTATGGTAGCATACGCCATTTATGCATCCAAAAAGCAACTTTCTTCAAGTTTTTCACTACAAAGGGTGATTTTTAAGGGTGAAACGTTTGAGTATTACAACTCCCTTATACCCTATGTTCATCCCGGGAATCTCTTGAATATTTTGCAAAAGCCCCATCACAATAGGATGAACAGTATGGCAGCACATAACATACAAACAAACATGTTTATATATACACTAGCTAATACCCTGCTAGCGTTGCTACGCCTAAATAAATGAAATATTAAAGGTTAATTCAATTATATGGTATACGTTGAGACGAACCAAACATGGCGGTTGTTAGTTTTTAATTTCGGATTTCAGGTAAACCTCCACATCTAATTGTCGGTTGTGGCTTAATTTTGGATAATACCTACCTCGGTTTATATTAATGCGATAGGCCTATACTGAGTTTCGTTGCAAAACATAAAATATTATGTTCGCTAGACCTAATTTTAAATTTTCACTTCTGGTGAACTCCTACACCTAATGGTTTTAGAGAATGCATAAAAATAGCATACAGAACCAATAACAAATTAAACAACATAATAAACAATAACATTGGAGAAAATAACATTTTCAACAGCAAAGGAGTTTATAAACTGACATGTAAGACTGCAACAAATTTTATATAGGAAGGACAAACAGGAGTTTTAACATCAGATTCAAAGAACATTTTCGAGACTTCATTCACGCAGAAGGGAAATCAAGCTATGCAAAACGCGTTATCCATGAAGGACATCGCATGTTAAATATTGAAAACACCCTAACAGTAATGTACAGAGAAAATATTCCAGCGAAGATAAACGTACTCGAAGAGATGGAAATCGTGAAAGCAGCTCACAACAACGACAGCCTGATAAACGAAAACGAACCCAATACATGTAACCCCCTCTACCAGATCTTCAGTGAAACACCAGTTTTGAATCCTGCCGATGATGGGACAAGTCCCGAAAGCGCTACAGTTAAATGATTAATTAAGTTGAGGAGACGGACTTTTCAGGTGAATATTCCATAATTTTATATTAATTTTGAATAATACCTCAACGGAACACATCATGAATCTTATAAAAGTTCATTTTGTATTATTTTATTTATTTCTTCCTGGATATTATTGTGTTTATTTAGTCCCATTAAACTTGAGTCCATAAATTAATCGGTTATGAAGTAATATCAATTTTACTGTTTGGCACTCGCTGATAGGATGTGCAAATTCTAACTAAACCATCACAGTCTTACTCAATTCCCTTTCCTCTCCATGAAGCAGCAGGCGATAGGCTTAACCTTAAATTGGTTAAACAGTAATTTTTCCTGCCTGTTATTTAAATATCCCGGACCGCAAAGAAAAGAAGATCATGTAAAACGCTAAGTTATTATTGTACACTAAGTAATACCGGCGTGCGCTGCTATGCCTAAAAATTGTTTTTTTTTCGTTTAGTTGAATAAGTGAAAGGAAAAATAATTGTACCTTTATATCGTTATTACTCGTACTTTAGATACCCCGTGCTGATTACCCGGCGTTGTCCAAGAATCTACTTAACCCGATCTTCTTGCCATAAATTAGCTGAAAGATGAAAATTGTGTTTTTAGATTCATTTGAAGGCAGCACGCCGTAGCGTAGTGGTTAAGGCACTGCGCTACAAGTCGGAAGGTCGAGGGTTCAAGTCCCGGTGGGTCAGGATTTTTAAACAGACCCAAACCTTCTGGCTGCACTATGGTCCTGGGGTCGACTCAGCCTCTAACGGAAGTGAGTACCAAGGGCCTCCTGAGACCTGTAGTGGGATCACTACACTTCAGTAGATTCATTTGAATAAGTAAAAGGAGAAATAAATATAAATTTGCTCTCTTTGTTATTGTAGCTAAAACGACCAATAAACTAATTAATTCTATTTCCAAACTCCCTTTCATACAACAAACTGGAAAGAACACTTGGCAAGGATGACTGAGAATAGAATACCAAAAGCAGCATACAACTATTCACCACGAGGAAGAAGAATTTTGGGAAGACCAAGGAAAAGATGGAAAGAGCAGCAATTTGGAGCCGGAACAGGCTAGTAAATAAGCCTAAATCGTGAAGAAGACCTTTCATACAATCCAAATAGTAAATAGAATTTCATTTCGCAAAATTAGATGTTCAAGCTTTCACTATAAGTGAAGTTATACCGTAATTATTTTTAGATATCCCGTGCTGTTTACCCGGCGTTGCCTGGGTATCTACGTATCCCGATGTACTTGACAGAAATATGCCGAAAGACAAAATTCGTTTTTTGAGTTATCCATAAACTAACACCCGCTGTGCGCTGTTATGCTTGCCCAGGAATCTACTTATCCCGATCTTAGTGGTATCAATGAAAGACAAAAATGGTTATTGTGAGTTATCCGTAAAAGATAAACATATGCTGTCGGTGGACTTATTTGTAGAGTTGGTTTGAGATATTCAATTCTGTGAACACTAATTTTGTGTATTTGTTATGGTTTAGGCAGCGAAAGCCATTTAAGCGTCAAAAAAGGGACTTTTTTTCACGTTTTCACTACAAAGAGTGATGTTTAGGGGTGTAGGAGTTGAGAATCACAACTGTTCATCCCGAAACAACTCCTGAATATTTTACAATAAGCCCCATCACAATCGGATGAATTGTATGGCAGCGCATAAAATACGAACAAACAAACACTTATTTTTATATATTAGATGTGTATGTGCGTGCGTGTAGTATTAACGTAATCTAATAATGTAATTTTTAAAATAACTATAAAGCAATTTTCGTTAAATAACGGTATGTACTTGAATTTTAATAATGTTTTGTGATATATTTTCAACGAAATTCATTGTTTTATAGAATAATTAACTTTGTACTAAAAAAAAGACTAATCAATTTTCATTAACGTAGAATTATTAATAAAATTTCGTAATAAATGTTGAAGGAATTTACTGCTTTATGGCAACAAACTATGTGCTGATATTTATATTAGCGAGCGAGTGGTTATAACCTAGCTGATAATATGTCGGGGCATTTTTACATGAGTTGAGCTAAGCGTAATATATGTAAAAACAATATTTTATCCTAGATTCTCTCCAAAGTAGTGTGCTTACTTTAACCGTAGACATACATCGTCGTTCCTTTTTCAACTTAGAACTATCCATCCATCCATAGTAATTCTGCCCGAAGGCAGGTCCTTTATGCTATGCTCGCAGCTTTACTAGGGAATTGTAGGTGTGGTTGCTTCCCGTTGCTTTCCACACCGGTGAAGGATGCTAATGATAAAGATGATGATGATGGTCATATGATTTCGAGAACAGTTTAGGCCTTAAAGTTTTCCTGATATTTGTCACCCAGAAAATCTGCCCCGACCGGGGATCGTACCCGGGCCCGCTGCACGCTACCTCGTGATACAGCGGTGGACCTTAGAAGTATAATGAGAGTACTTAGTTCATGGAATTTGATATTACGATTGTATCACGCGCATTATATGACCCATGTACATCATTATATAGGGTGTAAATGAATTATACCGCACACATTTAACTGCTTACAGAGGGATATTATACAAGTTATATGAGATAGGGAACCATTGGTCTACGAGGGGAAATGGGCGAGTTATAGGGAATCAAAGTAATCGACATTTGATACAAATAAATCAACAGAAGAGGAAAGTAGGAGACAACATTATACTAGAATAACTTCAGATCTTCGTATTGATTCCGAGATATCCTGATTGCTAATAATTCATCAAAAACGTTTATGAAATATTAGGTTATCAAATCCCTTAAAATCTCGAACTTAGAACATGATTCTACTCCACTGCACTGGTTACAGTAGAATCGGTACAATGAGAGCCTTAGCTCAGATTGAAACACGCAGAATCTGAGTAGTTAACGCGTGACTTAATAGTTAAAGCGATGGATTTGAGATTCGAACACTGATACTTTTTTTTCTGATTTACTCAAGTGTATAATTCCTTATTTTCCAATAACATTATGTATGCCATGTTTACATACACTGTACCCCTTCGTGTTATTACTCTTGTGACCACTGCACTATCATGTATCTAAGTACATAAGTACTGTACAGTACAATTGCACATTGTATTTGCGAAACCTACTGTGCTCCACATTATGTGCATTATTATTACAATCATTTAAAAATTCAAAACAATACTTCTGTAACTCATGTACTGCGCCGACATTCCAATATTGTATTCTGTAAAATAATGAATAAACAATTAAACCAGAAGTATATACGTAAAACTGATTTTCATTATGTATATATTAAAGGGGAAAAAAAGGTACACATATTGTACCCAATTTCGAACTTGATGCATCAATCTTACATTAGCGTTGGTAGTAAAACTGCTATAACCACTGAGGTAAAGGGGTATGCCTATTGCCAGTTGCAGTACATGTATCATATTGTTTCCATTTGAATTTGAAATAATCAGTGGCGTGCTAATCAATTTAAAAATTGAATCATAACTTTTACATTTTTATTCGTAGTCCATTAGTTCATTATTTCAAATTGCTTACATAATAACCTCTGTATACAGTTAAATTTGTGCAGTATAATTCATTTACACCCTGTTGTGAGAGCAAATATATTAATTGAAATATGGTCCCTTTAGTGGTGTCGTGGTAAGAACTTATTTTAAATGTAGGCAATAAATTGTTGCTTTAAATCTAAGGCTTTCACATTGATCTGTAATTTGGCCTCAATTACAGTGTATAATACTGTTAAGTACTATCAGATTAGTCGATATTTCTGAACTCGTGTTCTTTTAGGCAGACATAATATTATTACATTCCTAGATTTTCAGAAATTCTTTTATCTGTTCACCGTTGGAAGATATACAGCAATAAATACTTCAATCCATTTAAACTAAGATTGTTAATCTTTAAGAGCAAGTTACATACAACTTTCTTTCTTTATTTACCTTAGTTTAACCCCTCTAGTTGTAGAAAGTTGTAATATATGTCTTACGTCACCCGCGTTTTAGAGAAACTACCTGTTGGTAGAGGATTTTAAACTCTAGGTAACACATAGTCATTTTGTACCACTGGATGAGTGATCAGCTCAATTACAGAGCCACCTCCGAGACAACACTAAATTTTTAAGACAATACAAACCATTCATTCATATATCCTTATGAATCAAGACATACATGATGTATAAGATTGTGGTAATCAAATTGTGTTCAATGACGGTTTGTGCCCTAAATGTTGTAGATATTTACCGTATAGGTTTCCGAACGTTTAGAAGAATATAGTGAATGTTTTGTTTCTCCATTTAAAAAATGAATAGAAAAACTGTAATATAGTAATTATTCGATTAGCGTCACCAGAACGTAAATTGGAAAAAAATCTCTTGTAGAAGTATTAAAACCAGAAACAATTAATTGATACTTGTTCTAACCGGGGGATCGAATCCGGGCCTGGTGTATTTGATAATAACATTACTACTGGACTACTACTGTTACTTAATAGCAATAATAATAGCAATAACAATAATAATAGCAATAACAATAATAATAATAATAATAATATTTTTAATTAGGAATGTTCCAGAATACAGTGTTCCTCCTTCAACCCAAAGTGATTTGTCGCCAGAGGTTCCTGTCTAAATCATCTTTTGCCCTCAAATCTCTAGCTCCCATACTGCTCCTTACTCCATCTATCCAATGTTCTTTAAGGTCTGCCTCTTCCACTTCGTCCATTAGCTTTCCAATTAAGGATCATCTTCGGTATTCTATCTTCGTTCATTCTTATGAGGTGTCCAAACCATTTCAAACGTTTTTGTTCTATTTTTTCTAATACCTTTTTTCAACTTAATAATAATAATAATAATAAATAATAATATAATTAATAATAATAATAATAATAATAATAATAATAATAACAATAATAATAATAATAATAATAATAATAACAATAATAATAATAATAATAATAATAATAATAATAATCACAATAATCACAATAATCATAATAATCATAATAATCATAATCATAATGATAATAATAATCATAATCATAATAATAATAATAATAATCATAATCATCAGCATCATAATCATCATCATGTATTGTTATGGTGATATTAATAAATTATTAGTTTAAGCCATTTTGACATAAAAAACGACGATTAATAAACAACGTCATATATTTTTCAAACAAGTTAAGCTGACAGAGTATTTTAAAATGCTCTCCCCCACATTTTTTACTTTCACTGGCTAGTTACGTAGATAAACCATTGTTCTTTATTTCATTTTCTTGCTAATGTCTAGATGATCTTGTTGTGATTGCGAACATATTTTTTCTTTAAAAACCTGACAGCGTCTCTTATAATGATGTGACACGTGTTATATTTTGTATATTCATTGTAAAATGTAAATTCTACATTCAGTAATTCAAAATTATGTTTATACTTATTAATAAGTGAAGATCTCCTGGAGTTTGAAGCGTGTATTTTGAACTGTGATTTCCCTATTTCAAAATGTGCTATTATCTGTAATGATTTAACATACATTAAGAAGAATGGAACACCCAGTATTAATTATTTGATGAAAGGAAACATTTATATGAAAATGTGTATATGTTTCAAAAGCAATACATATCTTAAAACATGTTGGGATATTATTGAAGCATCCTCCGAGTTTGTATTAGAGATAATGATTTAGCTGCATTGTTATTAGATCAAAGAAAATGCTGAGTTATAATACAATATGGCCAAAGGCAAAACAAAATATTACATGCTGGTTTACTGTACGGATTTTGAAGCAACCCTATAAATTGGACGAATGCAGGATGTAGCTAATCATCGTTGTAGATGTAATGTGTTAGCTAATCATGGCCCCCTCATCACCTTCCTCATAGTTTTATTCTGAACACAAACTACATGTCAACATGTATCACTATAATTATACATGTATACATTTCTTACTAAATCCTAGTGATGAGAAGAATTTATTAAATCATAAAATCAGACAGCGAATTTCATGTCAGTACGTTGTTTACTCTAACATTGTAGTTAAGATGATTTTTGCACGATAGTGCGTTCTGTCTTACTTACAGCAATGGTGATCATGATTGAAAGTTCAATTTCCTTTATTTTGGTGTTGCCAACCTATAAATAAGATAAAAATTAAAATGTACTTGTTGGTAGATGTAGTCGTCCTCAACTTTTATTAAAATATATTAACTGGAGGCCTTTCGGAAGTTAACTCCAAGTTAATATATTTTACATACATTATTTTAACAAAGTGGAGGACGACGGCATCTGCCGACAGGTACATTTTAATTTTTATGTTATGACTATTCACCTTAACGGAATTTGATATGAATGTTATTAGTACTGGATCTACTTTCCGATTGAGGGTCTTTCCACTTTTCAGCGGTTGCCCTTTTACCAGCCGGCTGCTGGCCCTTCACATCCACATGTGTCAATCACAGAGGTACATGATCAACAGCCAGTGTAGGGGTGACATGTGGTTAGCATGTCGAGTCCCCCAGCCGTTATAGCTGGTTCCTCAACCTGGAGCCGCTACTTATTGTAGCTACCCAATTTCCTCACGATGCTGGGTGGGCACCGGTCCCATACTGGCCGAAATACCATGAAAAAATTTCTTCCCCCATGGAGACTCGAACCAGCGCAAGTCCCGTAGCTCAGCGCCAAGGCTTCCTACCTTAACCGCTCGGCTACGGCGCGGGACACTGAATCTATAAATAACTAAATAACTACACTTTAATATTACATATTACCTATATCGTACGGGAAGTAAAACCACTGCATTTTATGTATATATAAAAATATATCTGAAAGGTAGTGTTAATATACATTATATGAAACAAATCACTGCATTTTAAATAAACTGAACTTTATTTGAAACAATCTAAACAATAAATTCGTACTTGCCACCATTTTATGACTGATTAGTGTCACGGCATGCTGCAGTCTCAAGTAAGTTATTTTCGGCATCTACCGTATAAACGTTGGTTACATGTTAACGTTAGTCGGTTGTTTATAGTGAACGCAAATATTTCCAACAAAGATGTCATATATAATGTTATTTATTAATATATTTTAGTAGTTTCTCTCACTCAATTATTGAAACCGAAAATCGAGACAATCCTAAGATTTGCTTACGTTTGCTAAGACAATCCTCCATCATCGTGTTTGTAATATTATTATCTTCATTTTTATATATAACTAGCTAATACCCGGCGTGCGCTGCTACTCCTAAATAATTTGTTAATGTGTTTTTACCACCAGCTATGAGCTGCTATGCTTGCCCGGGAATCTCCTTATCCCGATCTTCTTGGCTTCAATGAAAGACAATAAGGTTATTGTGAGTTATCCGTAGAAGATAAACATATGATGTCGCGGACTTTTTTTTTTTGTAGAGTTTCTTGAGATATTCAATTCTGTGTACATTAATTTGGTGTATTTACTATGGTTTAGGCAGCGTAAGCCATTTAAGCTTCAAAAGAGCTAATTGTTTCATGTTTTCCACTACAAAGGGCGATTTTTAAGGGTATAGGAGTTGAGTATCACAAGTCTCTTATAGCCCATGTTCATCCCGGGAACTCCTGAATACTTTGCAAAAGAGCCCCATCACAATCGGATTAACGGTATGGCCGCGCATAAAGTACGAACAAACAGACAAACAAACAAACATTCATTTTTATACATTAGATATACGCACTGCCCTATGCAGACGGATTTTTACCTAATCCGCGAAGGCAAGATAAAGAAACAGAAGATGAATATAGTACTGAGATACTAAAAGTAGATGATTTTTCCCAGTCCAAGAAATTTATGGCTTCTTCAATATTATACATAATTCAGTGTTTATTGCTTTAAGAATTTATCGGGAAAAAATCAAATATGTCCTATCGTTACCAGGCCTTGCAAGAAGGAACAGTTGTAAATACATGAGTCAAGTAGAGAGACTTGCATTATCATCGTAAGTAATGCTACGAGTGATTTACAATGTATCTAGAAGTTTTGGAAATCAAGAGTGGCATTTGTTAGGACTATTTAACGAATAAAATTAAGCTGTTGACTCACAAATCATTATTTAAATATAGTTATTTTAAAATATTTATATATTTAATATAAACGGCGATGTTTGAAAACAAATTAGAAATGTTTGGTTAAGTTTCATTTATTCATCCATAGCAAATGGATCATATTATGTGTTGCCAAATAGGATCGCAATGTTGTATAAATGCATCCTAGTGGAGAAAAATGAAACACATAAAAATGTATATTATAACCAATGTTATAGGTAATATATTAATGTTTTAGGAAACAACTCGGTAAAATCATTATTTAAAAACACAATATTGAACACACAATTATCAAATGTGTGGTTCGGTGGAATCTGTTCATTATTTGCTATATGTAACATATTTGTTGGAGAATAAGTCACTGCAAAATAATAATCTGACCTGTTCAGAATATTAAAAAAGGAGGAGTTTTCTTTATTTTGGTAAAAAGGATTCGATAAATATCGAGGTGAAACACGACTGTCATTTCTTAGGATTTATTTATTTTACCTGATGGAATTAAGACCGTAAGGTCTTCTCTTTCACTTCACCAGGATTAAATTATACATAAATAAAAATTATGATTGATACATAATATATATAGACTACACAATAAAAAGTTGAGCAGGGAAAGAAAGAAAAAAAATAATAATAACAACAAAAATAATAACCTATAATTAGATTAAGTAAATGGCTTGGTAAAGAAAGTTTAAAATATAAATAAACTATAAAAGTATACATGGAACAGGGTTATATATTATATTGTCTAAGGAAATATAAAGTGAGTTCCTTTTTTAACTCTTTTTGAGTCGGGCAGTCTTTGATATACGAGGGGAGGAAATTCCAGAGGCGGGTGGCTCAAACAAGGAAGGATGAGGAATAGTGAGATGTTCGATGTAGAGGAACAGCTAGACTTAAATGTTCTCTCGATCATGTGTTTAAGTTATTGTGGCAGGATAGCGAATGAAAGCGAGTAGATATATAAAGGGGTGATGAGGTAGACAAAGTGTTGTATAAGAAGCAGAGGCAATGTATCTTTTACCTGTCTTCCAATCAGAGGCAAGACAACATTTCTAATACTGTCATTGGTTGTAAAACAAAATTACTTGAAACGTGATTAGTGATTGACTCCTATTGGGGCATGAGTTAAATAGTCAAAAGGAATACTAGAATAATGTAAAGTAGCGATGGGATATTTAATATCAAATGAAAACGAAGTATAGGTACGAAAAATAACATTTTTGTGAAATATTGGATATATCGAGAAAAAAAATTGTGTTAACCCTTAAATTCATAATGTATCCTTTTGGATACATAAGTTGGTTCAGTTAATTTAATATTTTAAATAAATCAGAAGAAAACGACAAAATGAAACTACTTAAATGTGTATATAATTATGCAATATACCTAACAATAACAGTTATACAAGTTACCGTTTTCACTGCGGTCCGCCACATTCAAATAACTAAGAGAATAAATTTGTGTTTTGCTAATTTAAGGGTTAAAGATATTCTGTCAGAAGGCTATCGCAATGGAACATGCGTCAATCAGTGAGTGTTCGTATGGTAGGAGAAATTCTTTAAAAAATAGTATGTTCTTTAATTTATTAAATTCTATGACGTGCACAAGATATTGTTTCCGCTGTATATATGCTTATTGGCGAATGCAGGGGCTGAATATCTATTTTAAACAGACATGGAGGTTGGGAGAACGCCTCGGTTGCTGAGAAATACAGTAGGTGGAAGATTCTATCCAGGTTAAAATAAAGTATATATAATCATCCAATGGAATCAAATTTAGTTGGAATTCTACAGTAGCAAGAGGATGGCTTCTAAAATTGAAAGAATAAATATATAATCTATTTGTTATTATCAATTTAACTATATCAAATAATCCCAGAAAACAACTTAGATAAATACTCAATATATAGATCTAATTATCTAACTCACTCGCACTACCAAACCCGTAGGTTCATGGCCGCACGGATGAGCTCTCCATAAATCCCTATCCTGAGCTAATGTTTTCCAATTATTTCCTGTGTAATCTACTTCCCTCAGGTTAATGTTATTCTCTCACTTCATTTTTGGTCTAGCAACTGACAGTTTTTCCTCTGGTTTTCCTACAAGAAGCTTCCATGTACGTCTTTCATACCCCATTCGTGCCACATGTCCTGCTCATCGCAGCCTACGAGACTTAACTCTTCTTATTAAATCTGGCTACCTATAAAGACCATGTAGTTCACTGTTATGAAGTCTTCTCCATTCATCTGTCTGTTCATCTCTCTTTGGTCCAAACATTTTCCTAAGAAATTTATTCTCAAATACTCGTAATCTCCTTCCTTCCCTTAAAGCAAAAGTACATGTTTCGCACCCATATAATATAACTGGTAGTGTAAGAATTTTATATATTTTCGGTTTAAAGTTTTTTGTAAGGAGTTGGGTCGTTAAGAGTCCCTGTAATGCATAATAACACGCATTTCCAGAATTGAGCCTATGTTTAATCTATTTGTGCATCTCGTTCCTATTTGTGTTTATTGTTCTCAGGTATTTCAATTCAGCCACTTCCTTAAATTTCCCTCATTTGTCAATTAATTTTACTATAAGTATACATATGGCATAGGCCCAAAATTATTTTTATTTCTTTGTTATTGTGCAGCACCCTCTGGCGGCACTATGGCCCTGGGGTCGACTCAGCCTCTAACGTAAATGAGTACCAGACACTTGTTCTGGGGGTAAAGGCGGCCGTCACGCAGGGCTGGCAACCCGGCTGACATAAAGTGCCGATTGTCTAGAAAAAGTGGGAGCCTTAACCTCCTACTACCCCAAGGGCCTCCGGGCCTGTTGTGGGATCACTTTACTTTACTTTGTTATTGTGCAGTGTTGTATGCTAACGAACTAAGTCATTGCCATTTTATAACCCGGAGGTTAATGGCCCGCAGTTATAATCCCTAACCTGATCTAATGTTTTTGAATCATTTTCTTTATAATTAAACCTCTTCTAATAATGTTTAATATTATTCTTCTACCACATTTTTAAATAATCCAGCGAAAAACTCCGGCGCGACGGTACCATTGCTGCGAGTAAGTACCCAATCTACGAGATATACTTTGGTCGAAATAATCGCGACATTTCACCGTAAAAATGCATCCGTCAAGAAACACAGCATGGGATACTGAGATACAATTTTCTAGATATAAAATTGTTCCCCCATTCGGATATACGGTTGGGGACTACTTGAGGGGATCAATGGAAAAATATTTAATTTAGGGACATGTTCCTAGAACATGGAATATTAGAAAATTCTAAAGTAGGCCCTAATATAATAACAATTAAAAAATAAATTCTTTTTAGTTATAATCGATTTTTTAATAATTCTATTCATTGAGAAATTCAAGGTCAACCATTGAAAATTAGCACCATTTGTACCAACTTACACTAATTTGCAAGTAATTAATTATTATCTACATAATTTCCATTGCCTATTTTAACTTAGCCGTATCCGAGTGGTTAAGACAGGAAGCATTGGCGCAGAGCTACGGGACTTGCGCTGGTTTGATTCTCCATGGGGAAATATATTTTTTCATGGTATTTCGGCCAGTATGGGATCGCACAGTGGGACAGAATCCCAAAAAGCTGGCTAAAACCTCAAAAACCAAGGTTTCATTTGAGGTTTCTTTTGTTGAAGAATGTGAAGTAGGGGTACCGAGGGTCCCCAAACAACCGTTCTTTAAGCGCAAGTATATCTTTTGTCCCTGCAGGATCAGTTTGAATCGGACCGTTATACGAATCTCATCGAACTACGGAATTTGGCGTGCTCAATACTCTACAGAAAAACCTCAATATAATCGTGAAAAATAGTGCAATTGGAAAAGTGAAAAATTAATTATCTTCGTGAATGTATGTAGAATGGAATACAATTTTCATAATTGCAAAATTGTTGTTATGTAAAAAGTTATTCGGTTTTGAATTGAGGGTATCTTTTTGAGAAAACGCAAACGAAAAGTAAACTTTCAGGCAGACATAACTTTATCGGTCTCCTCGCTCGTTCTTGTTCTTTGGAATAATTTGTATTAAATTGCTTATATCCTAACAAAAAAAAAGCGTGGCGACGAACTTGCGCATTTTTGCGCGAACGGAGATGTGATTTTTTGTCTGAAGCAGTGCAGCTCTCATTCTTGAAGCGCACGTCTCGTGTCAATTGGGCCATGTTTTCTTTATGACCCAAGAAGTGAAAAAAAATCTCTTATATATTCATCAAACTGCATGATATGTGGAAAAAGGCCTCCTGAAGGAAGAGAGGTTATTCGAGAAGAATGCGCAATGAATAAACATTCAATTCATATTATCTGAGGACGGATCTTCTCAAAGTACTTCGGTGGTCGACCTTTTACAAGTTTTTCGGGTAGTAGAGGCAGATCGAAACGCCGAAAAACGGAAAAACTCCGCGAAGAATACACTTCAGAGGAATTCGCCTTTGCTATGCAGATGAGCCTCCATGCAAGCGGCAAGGTTCACACTGCGCAGGTACTGAAGAACGTTACAAAGCATCGTTTTACCTGTCTTCTTCGAACACCATTAGATAAAGAACAATGATTTAGAGATTATGCTTGGGAAACTGCGAAATTATTTGTTGGATTGTACTCATGGTTCTGCATGTCACTTTCGATCCATAAACTGCTTATCCATGGTCCGCAAATCATTGCTTCGGCTTTACTGCCAATCGGTCAGATGTCTGAGGAAGCACAGGAAACGTGCCACAAAAATATTTTAAAAAAATCGCCAGGATTTTTTTGCGCAAAAGCAGCCGTTCTTTGACAATGCGAGATGTATTTTGCCGTCAGTTAATTAGCTCCGATCCATATATTTCAAGTGTACGAAAACTACCAATGATGAAGAAAAAATGTCGCTTCAAGCTCTATATTTAACTGTACCCGATGACACGGACACTGAAGACGACACCACGTGTCAACTATACATACCGATAGTGTATGTAATAATAATAAATGTGACTACATAATCCAATGTAAGTGTAGTGTACAAATTAAAAAAAATATATATTTTCTTATCTAATTTTCATGTTCAATTCTTGTGTACCGAGTTCCCCGACGGAATCTTTCTGATTCTTGTACAATACCGATGCAATTACGATTAAAGTATTTTGTTTATTCAAAAACGAACATCTTATTCGTAATTAGCGCAATGTAAACCTCCAGATACAAAATTTCTCCGAAAAAATAAAACTTTTATAACATACTCGGTCGCAATATTGGATCCGCCATTTTCTTTTTACCAAAACTGATATTGGATTCGTTATCAGCGACCCCGAAAACCCCCGCGTAGAAAATTTAAAAGCTGTTAAGACAACGCTTTGAGGTTTTGACCAGTTTTTTGGAATTCTGTCCCACTGTTAACCGGTTCCCACCCAGCATCGTGAGGCATTTGGGTAGCTACAATAAGTAGCGGCTCCAGGTTGAGGAAACCAGCTATAACGGCTGGGTAACTCGACATGCTGACCACATGTCACCCCCTACACTGGCTTGATGATCGTCTACCTCTGTAATGGACACATGTGGTTGTGAGCAGGCAGGTATGCTAAGGGCCGTCTAGGCCTGTCGCGGCTATACTATGATATTCTACAGTTAATTAAGAAAAGAATGTGTTTACAATTCTTTATTCCTACAATTTCTAAATTACAATTTAAGCTTGCTTTCGTTTATTCATATTGGTAAAAGGGTCCGCTTTTCTGAATATTAGAGCATTTGGTAGGCCTACTATAATTTTTCTCTTCGGGCTATTTTGCAAAATCGAAAAGTCTTGAAAAGAGACAGAGCATTAAATAAAATAATTTTCTCTCTAAGTACAAGGGATATTTAGAACATGAAAATAGGTCAGATAGTGTACTGGTTAATTCTAGGTCACTCTTATACATTAAAGGAGAAATATTTCTGTAAGTGGACTAGTACATAAGCGTTTTTCATCTCTTGAAATTGTTTTTCGACCTCTAAACCTGTGGTTCAACTGATTTCACATTTTTGTTGTCAGTGCTTGGCAAAATATTGCACAATTATAACTTGATTCAAAGATGAAATAGTCCCACAATTTTTATATCACTATTGTTAACAGTTGCTTACTTGCAGCTGTTTCCTACCCCCATCTTTCCGTACAGGGAACAAACATGGTTTTCATCATCATCATCTGCCTTTCAAGTATTAGGCCCAGTGGCCCATTACGGTCTCCCGCCATCTCCGAAAAGGTCGACCCACAGATCTTCTGCCTCGAGGAATGTGATAAAGAATTTGTTTTGGTATTCTTTATTTAATGGACGTTCCAATTACTAGATTTATCCAATAGTAAACATTGTCTCATTCCGTTTATATTATATATTTTTTATAAGTTAGAAATGTGGATAAACATTTGATAACAATGATATAGGCCTACAACCTTTTTGCTACAGATAAACTGTTTATATTTTCCATATACACACTGGTTGTAGTTACAAAGCTAATGCAAAATTTAGTTTCATCACGTACAATTTTTAAACTACTTTTTTTCGGAATTCATGAAAAGTGTAAATACTATCCTTAGATATATCCTTAGATTATGTTATTATTGTCTTAATGTTAGTAATTCAGTCATATTGTAACCATTAAATTGTAATGAAACAACATAAATTAAAAATTATATCACTAAATTTATTTTTTTGCTTAATATTGCTACGAAACTTGAAACAAATTCACCTCATTTCTGCATTTATTCGTACGCCATTACTTGAAACGGGCATGGACATGTCATTGTGTTTAATTTGTGAAAAGTGAGTCTCTTAAGTGGTGGAATAAAATAATTTACTGTTGAACTGCACTACTGCCAAAGAGCACATCTCCAAATGCAGGTAATGAATCCGGGGTTCACCCGCAGAGATGTAACGATACCTGTGTAATGCATGCTCCTTTCATACACATTTTACTCTATCTTCTTGTTTTTTCGTCAGTTACTGTAATTAATTTTTCATTTCTAAATTAGTGTTAAAGCTTCTTTGAAAACAGAATCAAAGTAATTTGTGAACAAGAATTCTGTTTTCTACAATGTTACGTTGCGAGTTTGTTACCCATCCTGATTCATATTGTTACTAATTAACTCACAGGCACTATCGAACCCAAAGGTTTATGGCCCGACGGACATAATCTCTCCATATATCTCTATCCTGAGCTAATGTTTTCCAAGCATTGCCTGTATAATCTACTTCCCTCAAATCATAGTTAGTTATTCTCCCACCTCATTCATAGTCTACCAACTGGGAGTTTTCTCTCTAGTTTTCCTACAAGAAGCTTCCATTCACGTCTTTCATTCCCCATTCGTGCCACATTTCTGCCCATCGCAATGTACGGGACTTAACTGTTCCTATTCTATATGGCTTGCTATGAAGACCCTATAGTTCGCTGTTCAATAGTCTTCTCCATTCACCTCTCTATTCATCTCTCTTTGCTCCTGAAACTTTCCGAAGAACTCTGTTCTCAAATACTCGTAATCTCCTTTCCTCCCTTGAAGTAAGAGTCCATGTTTCGCATCCATATAATATAACTGGTAGAATAACAGTTTTATATATTTTCAGTTTAACGTTTGTTTAAAGGAGTTGTGACGTCAAGAATCTCTCTAATGTATAATAGCACGAATTTCCAGAATTGAGGCCTATGTTCAATTTATTTATGCATCTCATTCCTATTTGTGATTGTTGTTCCTAGGTACTTGAATTCAGCCACTTTCTCAAAATTTCCTTCATTTCTCATTTGATGTCCATTTCCATTATATAATGTATTTCTATATATGACCATACATTTAGTTTTACACTTGTGGTAATTGTGTATTTACAAACCAAAAGAAAAATATATATATACCGATGAATAAAAATAAAGCTATTTAGCAAACGTTTGGTGTTATACTTGGTGAACAAAGTAAATCGTGCTATACACTTTGTGAGTGTATGTCTTGTTTTGTGAATATGAATCAGTGGATTCAACTGTAAGTGGAAAAGTTCAAGTATTAGTGCTCTCATGGAGTGGCGTAATTCTCAAAATCACGTAACAGATTCTTATTTTTGTGAAAGGCATAAATAGTAAAAACAAACATTGCGTGGTGTATTCCAGCTTGAAATCTGCCATCCACCCAGTTACTCATAATGATCATTTGCCAATTCCACATCTTCTTGAAAGATTAAAGAAACAATCTGACTTCCATTTAGAAGTACAATTGGAAATTGGATTAGCCTAAATATTCCAATCGCCACAACACTTCACACAAAATAAACTCAATGACTTTGCCTGAGAATTAAATTTGGCAAATTTGCTGAAAAGGAGTTAGGATAGAGACTAAAAGAAAAATACATTTACTGTTCCCTGGAACTACATTTTTGTATATAGACGCAGAGAGACAAGCATTTTTTCCCTAAAACATGATGCAATAATGTATTTAATGATGGAATCGAAAGCATTAAAATCGCAATATCGTATCAAATATTGAGAAAATACGGTTATTTTAAAATATTTATTATAATTCAGAGGGATCATAGATAAGGCCTATAATATTTTTAATATATAGAAGTATACATTCTCATTATCTCATAATATAATTAAGCTCTTTTTTTAAAGCTCTAGGTCAGTATTTTATTACTATAACGAGGATATCCCATTGCTGACAATTTTTACGCGATGCCTAGTATAGTTAGCGTAACTCAGGCATCTGAAAATATAAATAAAGAAGCTGTATAATACATGTGCCGCATAACGATTGAATTGACTTTTGCGGTTAACTTTTTCACTAACTTCAGAAGTGGCTAGATATAATTTATTAGGTATGCTAGCGAAAGTACTCCCACAATTATATTAGCAACAATGCTCCCGATATAATTCTGGGTTCAATCTATGAAAATCCTAATTTCATATTCACCAAAAGATTGAGATATGCAAACCATAAACCAAATGATGGAAACATTAACAATCAACTTGAAAAGCCTCACAAAAGAAGAAATTAAAAATACGAAAGAAGAAACAAAACAATATAAATATACTCGCACAAAACCAAAGACCGGTCAGAACACAGGAAGCGAAATACAACTCCCATCGACAAGTGAGATAGTGCAAGAAGAGGAATAAGAACAAGAACCACATGCAAATGAGAAACCATGGAGACAAGTAACCCGCAGAAGAGGAAGACGACTTGTAAGACAACAATCAGCCATGACTGCGGACCGAGTGATGATGACTTACGAACAGTAGACAAGATAGCCTGGCTCTTCGTGGGTAGACTGAAACCTCAACAACCACTGGTACTATTAAAAACTCCTAGCAAAGAAAGGAATTAAATAAAATGTGACATGTGAAGAATTGCCAACTAATGGGAGTACGAAAGGTTGATCAAATAAAATGGCGGCCGTGCTAGACGAACGCATAGAAAGTGCTCTGCAAATATTGAAAAACCTAGAGATAGAATTAAGATATAATCAAAGGAAGACATTCTGAATGCGGTGAGTACGTTGGAAAAATGCTTCACTGAAATGAAAAAGAATATAAACGTAGATAAGACAAAACCAGAGATTCCACGAGCCCGGCAGAGACTTCGTGTGTGCAAGATGTGGCGAACAGTGCGAGAGAAATCATGTGTTAAACTGTAGGATGAGATCACAATCGTTGGTGAAACCCGGCAGTGACTACAAACAATCTTTTTGCACGTTGTGCGTATTTCATATTTTATTAATAAGGTATTGGCGAAATTGTATTATTTTAGCTTTTAGATACACATTATTTTCCTGCTTATTTTTTTATGAAGTTTCTAAACTCTCTACGTTCTATTTTGTGAAATGTTATATTTATACATAAAAACATAATACGTTCGGTACTTCTTCAAACAACTCAGATGAAGTGATACATTTTAATGAATTTGTATTTCTTTGTTTAACGACGCAACTAGTGATTTGTTTGTTTAGTACTGCAGTGTTAATTCAACAATTTTCGTTTCCCATTTTTTTATAATCTCTGATTTGTGGAAAAATAATTCACATATATTTTCTCCATTCAATATTAAATTATCTCCACTAAATTTTTCCAATAACTTATTTAATTTACCTTCACTAAGTATAGAGACATGGTTGATCTTGTGTATATATAGGCTAGTATAATCATGGAGCTAACAGAAAAGCGTACACTTATCTGTGCGGTACTAAAATAGTGTGTATCACAGCGCACCGTGTTTAGCTCTGAATCTAAAGAAATTCTAGAGCAACCGGAACCTTTATGAATATTATAATAATTATATGCGTATCCTAGGAACATTTTAATTGCAGAGATGTCATGCAAATTAGTTGCATTGCAGTTACCTTCGATTTTTTCTTCAGCGGATATGTCATCGCTCTACTTATTACAGAATAGCATCTGCGCAATATATTATCTAATACCTTACAATAAAATACACGAGTCTTTAGATAGAAGAAATCTGTCGTTGTCTAATGTGCTGCATCTAACACTGAAGTCATTAGCAGTCTTGCTCTCCAATACTTTGAGGTCTTAGAATCTTCATATTTAACAGCGATACAGTTGTTCAGATTACCTTCGTTCATTTCTTCATCGGTATGATTGCATAAAATGCATTTCGGTGAAGGCAGAACATTGAATATAGTGGCATAAGTTTGGATGTTCATGTGACAAAGATATATGCTTAAGTTTTCAATCAAATAGTTGCAAAGTGTTTTTAAAGGATAAGGTGCTGCTTTTTATATCACATAAACAATGTGATTATCATAGCAATCAGATTTTATGACTGATGTTTCCTAAATAATGCATCTAATTAAGGGTCTCTTGAGGTAAAATAATTCCATATAGGTACTTTTACATGCCCCATATCACCCGGGTCTTGCAATGACACAACCTGTTCGTGAGAGGTATTTTAACTATGGGTCACATACATACTTTCTAATAGCACAAGAACATGGGGGGCCTTCCCATATCAGTAATCAGCTCAATGTTTGGGTCTCCTCCAAGACAACAAGATATTAGATTAAACTCATAATTCACACACGCATTCATACTAAACACGGCGAATATGATAATGATTATTATGATGGGCAGATGATGTTCAAGGACCGTTTGGGCCTTATAGTTTACTGACATTTGTCTTACATGTGAGGAAAAACCCCGAAAGAAAACATGACCCAGGAAACATGTCGCGACCGGGGATCGAACCTAGTCCGCTGAATATGAGGCAGCGACGCCACTCCGAGACCATAGTAGTGGACGAGGTAAAATAATAAATAACGAATATGTTGGTGCATAATATATGTCTTTTCATAATCACATCTATTAAGAATTTGCAACATGCTATTGAAACATATTATAGGTAGATTAATATTCAAAAGTCTTGATTAAATCAACTCTTTAATTTATATGTGTATGAACTTTTTATACGTGACGTATATAACACAGAGCAATTTTTTTTCTTTGTCTCAGAAAGAAAACTATGTGATTCTGATAGTATTTTATTATATCGGTTTTTTTCCATAAAGCAAGGTTTCCGCGAGACAGGCATTTATAATTTCAAACGGTTTAATATTTTCTAGATTCGTAACTACACAATATTGGAATATTCGGACTCACCTACAAAGTAAGAAATGACAATTTCCTGCTATATTTCGGCTGTGGAGCATCCCTCTTGATGGTCCAACAATGATCGGCCAGCATATTAGGATTCCATTTACCTTGATATATTTTTTCCATAGCTGAAATCATTTGAGTTAGCTTATTTGGTTTTAATATACAATGGACAAATGGACGAAACAACATTTATTAAAAAAATAATTATTTAAATCCATTAATTGAAATTGAAATACAAAACTGTAGGTGATGGAGAAATTCCGAATACATATTTGAAAACACGATAAAAAAAACTGCATTAAGTACAACTATTGGTACTCATGAGACAAAAATCATGTTGACCAGTGTAATCACATGAAACTTTAGTAATTGTAGTAGTAGTCCTGGTTACTCCACTGGGAAGCTTAGGACCTTGGTATAAGCTCGCCAACGCACTCTGTTGTTTGCCAATGCGTTAATTTCTTCCCTGACTGATGAGCTTCATTCCTATTGATATTACTTCATGTTGCTATAATTCTTCCTCTTCGCCTTATCAATCTTCATGGGTTCCAATCAAATGCCATTTTTGTAATGTTATAATTTTCTCTCCTTAACTCATGACCAACCCATTTCCATTTTCTAAATTTGATTTCTTTACTAATTTCATTTTGATTCGTTCTTGTCCAAAGTTCTTAATTTTTTATAATCTCTGGCCACCATATACTAACTAACTAAGTAACTAACTAACTAACTCACTAGCACTATCGAACCCGTAGGTTTATGACCGCGGGGACATAAGCTCTCCATACATCCCTATTCTGAGTTCATGTTTTCTTATCATTCCCTGTATATTCTACTTCCCTCAAATCATAGTCAATATTATTCTCCCATCTCATTCTTGGTCTACCAAATGGGCGTTTTCCCTTTGGTTTTCCTACAACGAGCTTCCATGCACGTCTTTAATTCCCCATACGTGCCACTGCCCTGCCCATCGCAGTCTACGAGATTTAACTGTTCGTATTGTGTCTGGCACAATATATTTCTCAGGCAACGATTTACAAAGATTTACAATTTCTTTCCAATTTATTTTGTAGTCTTCCAAGTTTCACAGCCGTACACAAAAGTGTGAACCACTATAAATTATTAATTTATATATGTTTTTTATTACAAAAATAGTCACTTACTGTATTAATCTAAAGATACATTCAAGATGTTGGATTTTTCACTTTAATTGGAATGTAAGAGAGTGCATGAATCTCTTCCAGACTTTTTGTAATAAAGCAGAGTACATGTAACAAATGTGGAAATGAAAATGTTGGTAGTTTTATTATTTTATTCTGTGTACAGTACACATACATTCACAACATGCATAATGTACTGTGTTCCTTAGCCAAACATTTTTCAGTAAAAACAGGTCACCAGTCGCAATTTAACTGTCTCGTTTCATATGCTACAGCGTAAAATAAGGTTCTTCTAGCGGCATTACTTGTCTTGGTAGTAAAATATCTGGTCAGTACAAATTCACAGGATTAATTTTACAAACACCTAATGACTCACATATTAACCTAAAGATTTATAATTCTTCTATAAAGTAACATACTGTAATTCGCATTTAGTGATACCTATGCCATACATTTAATTTTGTTATTTGTAGGTTGAAATTAAGAGGGAAAACGCCCAGTTGGTAGACCAAGAATGAGATGGGGAGAATAATATTAACTATGAATTGAGGGAAGTAGATTATACAGGGGACGATTGGAAAATTTTGGCTCAGGATAGGTATGTATGGAGAGCGTATGTCCGCACGGCCATGAAACCTACGGGTTCGATAGTGCCAGTGAATTAGTTAGTTATGTTCAAATTAAAGAAAACAAGAGGAAGTGTGTAATTAAAGAAGGTATGAGGAATTAAAGTCGGCCGCAGTGGACAAATGGTTATCTCCTTGCCTCTGGTCCCGAGAATCGCGGGTTCAAACCCAGGTCAGGGTCGATGGATTTTTTAGGACGGAAAAATCCAATGAGCAAGTCCTCTGGGAGGGACTTTAAGCCGAGGTTCCGAGCATGAAGATTTTCAGGCTCGTAAAAGATCCTTAAGCCTGAATAAAGAGGGCTCTATGTAAAATCTACCGACCTCAGCGTCCTATTAAATACCTTAGTTGCCTGCTAGATGTCTCATTGTGTAGTGTGTTGACCGCATGTCATTCTTGATACCTATGGTCAAATACTTACTTACTTACTTACTTACTTAATTAATTAATTACTTACTTACTGGCACTATCGAACCCGTAGGTTGAAGTCCGCGCGGACATAAGCTGTCCATACATCCCTATCCTGAGCTAATGCTTTCCAAACTTTACCTGTATAATCTACTTCCCTCAAATCACAGTAAATGTTTTTCTCCCACCTCATTCTTGGTCTACCAACTGGGCGTTTTCCCTCTGGCTTTCCTACAAGAAGCTTCCATGCAAGTCTTTCATTCCCCATACGTGCAACATGTCCTGCCCATCATAGTCTACGAGACTTAACTGTTCTTATTATATCTGGCTTCCTATAACGACCATGTAATTAATTGTTATGTAGTCTTCTCCATTCACCTGTTTGTTCATCTCTCTTTGGTCCAAAAAAATTCCTAAGTACTTTATTCTCAAATACTTGTAATCTCATTTCCTCCCTTAAAGCAAGAGTCCATGTTTCGCATCCATATAATATAACTGGTAGAATAATAGTTTTATATATTTTCAGTTTAACGTTTTTTGAAAGGAGTTGGGACACCAATAGTCTCTGCAATTCATAATAACATGCATTTCCAGAATTGAGCCTATGTTTAATTTCTTTGTGCATCTCATTTCTGTTTGTGATTATTGTTCATAGGTATTTGAATTCAGCCACTTCCTCAAAATTTTCCTCATTTATCATTAACTGACCATTTCCATTATATAATGTATTTCTATGTGTGACCAACCTATGGTCAAATAAGGTAACTAAATTAACTTGGTCTAGTGACTCCTAACGAAGGAGGGGCTATGGCTCAACATTAGGCTGTTATGCCATTCTAGATAGATAAATGAGGAATTAAAACCAGTTTATATAATGTCTTGGTGTTGAATGTACCCTACATAATGAATGATATCTGTGGTTCGCAATTATAATATTTTAAAACATTATATGTATGCTTTGACCCCAATTTCACAAGTACATAGGAGATGTGAAATGAAACAAATTTTAATTTTGGTGTAGGCCTATCTCGATGAAATAAGTATTTGGGTCTAGTAATTAAATCCATGTTTATAAATTACCCTTGTGTAATATTAATAAATGAATTAATTTTATATATTTCAATTGTGCACCGCTGTGGTCTCGAGGTAGCGTGCTGCCTTGTCACGCAGCGGGCCCGGGTTCGATTCCCGGTCGGGACAGGCTCCTGGGTGATGTTTCTTTCGGGGTTTTTCCTCACCTGTAAGACAAATGTCAGGAAGCTTAGGGCCCAACGGTCCCCGGTAATCATCCGGCCATCATCATCATCATCATCCTTCATCGGTGTGGAAAGCAACGGGAAGATACCACACCTATAATTCCCTTGTAAAGCTGCAAAGCATAGCATACAAATGCTATGATTGCAGTGAAAGACCTGCCCTTGGGCAGAATCACTATGGAATATTTAAGTTTGTTTTTAATCAGTCCATCTTTGTGGTTTCGGGATAGTGTCTCTCCCTCGTACGCAGCGGGCTTGGGTTCGAAATTTTAACGCCCAAATGGTCCCGACATCGTCTGGCCATTATAATCAACATTACCATATTCGCCATGAATATGTGAGTAAATGGTGTGTTTCGTTTTAAATGTTCTTGTTGTCAAGGTGGAGACCCTGAATTGAGCTGATTAATTCGGGGAGTCCCTCGATGCCTTTGTGCATACAAAAATATGTGTGATCATTTTTTTTAAATTTCTCTGTCGATATGTCTTCCCATTGTAAAGCTCGGGCGGGCGTGAGGGATATAAATGTATCTATAAGGAGAGAGGGAAACATTTGACAGAAAAAAAAAAGTTTTAATGATTATTTAACTCATGCCCCAAATGGGAAATCAACCACGTTTCAGTAAATTTTGTTTTACAACCAATCACAGTCGTATTTCACCTCAATATTTATCGAATAATGTTTATCAAAATAAAGAAAGCTCCTCCTTTTAAATAATCTGAACAGGTCAGAGCATTATTTTGCAGTGACTGACTCTCCAACAAATATGTTGAATGTAGCAAATAATGAACAGATTCCTTCGACCTATACATTTAATTATTGTGTTCAATAATTGTGTATTAAATTATGATTTTACTGAGTTGTTTCCGAAAAAATGAATTAATAACCTATAATGTTGGATATAAATATACAGTTCGATGTTTCATTTCTTCTCCACTAGGATGCATTCTTACAATATTTCGATCATTTTTTGGCAATAAATAATATCAAGTTGCAGTGATGAACAAATCAAATATAACCAATCATTTCTCATTTGTTTTCATACATCGCCGTTTACATTATATATATATTTTAATAACTAAATTTAAACAATGATTTGTGAGTAAACAGCTTAATTTTATTCAGTGAATAGTCCTAACAAATGCCACTCTTTATTTCCAAATTCACTAAATAAATTGGAAATCACTCGTGGCATTACTTATGAAGAATACATCCATCCGACTCCTGAAAGCAATAAACGTTTTATGTACAAATTAAAAGTAAGCATTGTATTTTCTAATGGAGAACTGTCAGAACCAATTAACACCAATTTGGAAGTCAGAGAGTGATGTTGATTTCAAACAGTTATATTTAATATTTACATCAATAAATTGTCAAAAATGAAAAAAATATATATAATTCAAATGAAAACTACAAACTTTGGCCACGTAATGACTTCTAAACCTGATAATCACTCTAAAAACACTACAAGAATACATTAGCATTAAGATCCATATGTAACTCGAATGCTTAGAAATAATGACACTAAATCGAAACTAAAATTTAGCTTTGAAATATAAATCTACAGGCAAAAGAAACTTGGGCTGATAAGAGGAAATATGGCATAGATAAAACACCTACTAATGCCAAAACGAAACATGCCTTAGAATATATTAAATCTAGATCGTAATGACGATTCATTTTTTGTTTAAACTGAATAATAAATTGAAAAATACCACAAAAAAGGATTGTTTTATTTCATGACTCTTATGTTTTAATGTGAAAATCAAGTCACCTCTCAACATCTAGTTAAAGTGTGCTATCTGTTCTATTATTCCATTATTGATTACTATTTTTGCTCTGACTGGCACTTTGCCCTGAAAAGCCATAATTTTAGTTTTCGAAGTTGAGACTTTGAAATTATAATAGAGTCCTAATTGATTAAAGATTTAAGTGTATATATATATATATATATATATATATATATATATATCGTTCGGAGTATGCGAATAATTACAGGACGAAATATATATGTTGATTTTTTCTAAAAATAAAAAAAAGGTGAGAAATGCCTTAATATTATAAAGTAATAGACTATATAAATAAACTTTTGAATGACGCGTCTTGCAAAAAAAAAAAAAAAAAAAATCCAACCCACCAAACCCGCATTCTTATCCATAAAATCACTGACAGAATATACCACATTTCACTTTCTTCAATAGAACCAAACAACAAAAAAGTGTAAAATCTTAGAAATAAAAATGTTTCTCATAAAATGGAAGCTCATTTAAATTCCGTTTGTAAAGTAATGTGTAAATATTTACTTTTGTTTGTGATTGTTTTACTAATATTTAACTTTAATTGTAAAGTAATGTGTAAATATTTACTTTTGTTTGTGATTGTTTAACTAATATTTAACTTTAATTGCATTTTGCTCGAACAGCTATTTTTAAGCTTAGTTCGTTTTTGGAAAATGCGATCCAATTAATACTTACAATCTATAAAATACTTGGATTTTGATAACCATACGAAATACTATTGGGCGATAGCGAGGAGATACTAAAGACCAACACGCACACACTACAGAGTAACACTAAGAAATTGGGACTGGGAGTAAATATCAATAAAACTAAATATGTGGTCACACATAGAAATACATTATATAATGGAAATGGATATCTAATGACAAATGAGGGAAATTTTGAGGAAGTGGCTGAATTCAATTACGTAGGAACAATAATCACAAATAAGAATGAGATGCAGAGAGAAATTATATATAGGCTCAATTCTGGAAATGCGTGTTATTATGCATTACAGAGACGTTTGACTTCCCAACTCCTTTCAAAAAAATGTTAAACTGAAAATATATAAAACAATTATTCTACCAGTTATATTATATGGATGCGAAACATGGACTCTCACTTTAAGGGAGGAAAGGAGATTACGAATATTTGAGAATAAAGTTCATAGGAAAATTTTTGGACCGAAGAGAGATGAGCAGGCAGGTGAATTGAGAAGACTTGTAGCGGGCTTTAGGAGGCACGAAGGTCTCTTCAGGGCGTGTTTTAGATTAAGCTTATATCTGGGTTCTACCGGTGTAAAGGATAAGGAATTCGATGATCAGTAATGAGTTGTGTAATTAATAAAAAAGGGTTTATTTTGTTAACCTCTTATGAATAACACAATCTTCACAACAAATTAGCAATAGCTTATAGAGTACTCACCTAGTATATTTACGTACGATAGATTGATTCACACTTTTAGGTAGTTAATAATATCTTGAAGACTACTTGAGCAAATCTAGACTTCCCTAGTATATTTTACGTACAATAGATCGATTCACACTTTTAGGTAATAATCTGGGATCAACAGGCTCCTCTGAATACTCGTAATATGATAAACTAGCCCACTCTGTTTTAGTAAGGGAGCTACTGGCTTGTCTCTGTATGCATTCGTATGGGAGTTACTGGCCACACTCTGTATGTACTCGTATGGGAACTACTGGCCACACTCTGTATGTACTCGTATGGGAGCTACTGGCCACACTCTGTATGTACTCGTATGGGAGCTACTGGCCACACTCTGTATGTACTCATATGGGAGCTACTGGCCACAATCTGTATGTACTCGTATGTATTCGTATGGGAGCTACTGGCCAAACTATATAATAATACATTTTCTTGGCCTTTTATATTCATTTCTCAAGGATGTTTTAAAATTGTCTCAAGTATTCCTTTTAACAAAATATATTGTTTTGCAAAATTGAAACTATTCAAAATCGTCAATCAAATTTACACTTTTAAAGACACTATACACGCCTAGTTTAACGACTGCCGCTAGGTACATATACCTGCCAACCCGTGAGTTACGTTAAACACGGTTATAACAATAGCTTATTGTGTGGTCACAAATAATAACCAAATTAATTTTAATTCTAGGAATACCCCAGCCTCAGACTGCATAACAGTGAATTGCATGATCTTTATAGGAAGCCAGATATAATGAGAATAGTTAAGTCTCGTAGACTGCGATGGGCAGGACATGTGGCACGAATGGGGAATAAAAGACGTGCATGAAATCTTCTTGTAGGAAAAAGAAGGAAAACGCTCAGTTGCTAGACCAAGACTGAGGTGGGAGAATAACATAAACTATGATTTGAGGGAAGTAGATTATACAGGGGATGATTGGAAAACATTGACTCAGGATAGGGATGTATGGAGAGCTTAAGTCCGCGCTGTCATGAACCTACGGGTTCGATAGTGTCAGTGAGTTAGTGAGTTTATACGAAATCGTACTAACATCAGTGCGTTTACATTAATTTAATTATTTATATAAGTTACTTTTTATATTATGTCATTACATTATTATTATTATTATTATTATTAATTATTATTATTATTATTATTATTATTATTATTATTATTATTATTATTATTATACATTGTCTAATAAGTTAAATGCTCATTATATTTACATTCTGACAATTTACGTTGGTTATATAATTCAATTGCGTTCCATCCATAGTAATTCGGCCCGAAGGCAGGTCCTTCAGTCCATTTTCATGCTATGTTTGCAGCTTTACTAGGGAATTGTAGGTGTGGTAGCTTCCCGTTGCTTTCCACACCGGTGAAGGATGATGATGAGGATGATGATAAAGGATGATGATGATGGCCATATGATTTCGGGGACCGTTTGGGCCTTAAACGTTTCTTGACATTTGTCTTACAGGTGAGGAAAAACCCCCGATAAAAACCTCACCCAGGAAAACTGCTCCGACCAGGGATGGAACCCAGGCCCGCTGCGTGACAAGCCAGCACACTATCTCGAGACCACAGCGGTGGATCAAGTATGTTATTGAATTCTAATGAAAACCTAACATTATCGCCCTAGATTGTGTAAAATAAGTTTCGTAATGTGACAACATGTTTTTAAGTTTGAATAAGTACAGAGTAATCTTATTTTTATTTTCTAATTGTACTGTGCTGTAATTATATGTAAAATGAATAATAGTTTTAAAAAACTAAACAACACGCTTCATTAAAAAACCGAACTAAAAAATGAAAAATAATTTTAATTTCCAACACGCTTGGGCCATCAGAAGCGTGGGGAGCTTTTTATGGCTTATATGTTTTTTTCTTAGAGACTTTACTTTCACCAATATATATTTATTATTAACTATATTAATTGATATAGAGCACCACACTCTTTTGATGGTATTTTTTTGTAGATAACTCTAGTTTTATTCTAGGTGTGTTGGAGGTGATTTTTTGTTGACCACTTTAATTTTATCCCAAGCGTGTTGGAAATAAAAATTATTTTTGATTTCTTTAGTTTGGTTTTGTAAAAAAGCGTGTTGTTTTAGTTTTTTAAACTATTATTTATTTTTTAATTTTTAGTTTTAATATATTACAGAATAAGATAAAAATGTAAATATCTTTAAATTCGATACTATTGTAGTATGAGCTAAAAGTAATACTGTACTAAAAAATCCTCCGGGCCGGATTTGAACCAGCGACCTATGGATTACTGAAATTATATACCACTACAGTCCACCGCTCTGCCAACTGAGCTTTTGCAACGATTAAGAAGTTGATAGGTCCGCTACCTATTATACCGATTTCTATTATTTTGCTTTTCTGCTGATTCTGGCCAGGATTTTAGAAACATTTATGAAATTATTGTATTGTCATTGGTCCTTTACAAGTATGCAAAGTTTCAAGTCGATCCAATGATTTTAAGTGAGTGAAAATCGTGTTGAAAGATTCCGTTACATAATTACGCAGACACTTTTTTGTATTTTCTGACGATTCTGGCCAGGAGTTTGGAAACATGAACGAAATTATTCTATTGTCATTGGTCCTTTACAAATATACAAAGTTTCAAGTCGATCCAATGATTTTAAGTGTGTGACAATCGTGTTGAAAGATTCTGTTACATAATTACGCGGACACTTTTTTTTATTTTCTAATTATTCTGACAGGATTTTAAAACAATTATGAAATTATTGTATTGTCATTGGTCCTGTACAAGTATACAAAGTTTTGAAGTCGCTACAATGATTGTAAGTGGGTGAAAATTCGTTAATAGATAGATACATGTCAAGCTAATATAAAGCGTGTAAAAAATTGGAAATGTGGGTTTTCAAGCCAATATTTGGCATTACGGATAGATCAAGTCTCTCACCTGGCAGTATTTAGTTCACTATAATCATCGAGTGTTGTGGGAGTGTTTGATTTCGGTATTGGACGAAAGAGAGCCATTTTCTATAGTCTGATATATAAGTCCGGGTCATTATATAGGCCTTAAAAATGTGAGCTACTCTCGGAAGAATAATACGTATTATATATTAAGTGTTGTATAATGTATCTGCATTATTGTTAATATTTATTTTTTGTACGATTATCTGTTACTGATTTTACCGCCCAAAGACATTTAACAGTAAATATGTGGTATTTATAACTATACATCCGGCTTAGAAATCGCCCGGAAGTAAGATCGGAATACGTAACCTTACATTTGGTAAATATTAAACATTATAATTATTTGTAGCTTCTGGTGATGTATTATTCGCTAAATAGTCACTGCAAATCCAACGTGAGGCTGTTTTTCATTAGACAAAATAACAGCCTCTTCTTAAATTACTGTTGATAATTTTATTCCTTGACAGCTATTTACTATTGTTAGCTGTATGTGTTTCAACTGTTTGCCCATGCCTGTACAGCGGTGTTCATCGGAAAATTAAAATGCAGTCATACAGTATGGTATGACGAAGGTTCAGCCACTCACTGTAATGCAGCATCGGAAATCGTGTTTCTGATGAAACTGGCTCCAATCAGAGTTAATTTTATAAAAGATTATTGTATAATTAATGGAATAATACTCGTAGAAGTCTCCACAATCAACTTCATAAAAATCATGGTTGGATGGAATTCTCAATAAAACCAAAAACTGCATGTAATTTAATTTGTGTGAAGGTAACCCATGTGCAAGTCATGCTCTGGTTTTGAACTGTGAGCTTATGATACATTTATCAGTTCTGTTGTTTGAAGACTTGATGGATGATATATGATTTATTTGCACCTGGCTGTTGCCACAACCATGAAATACAAAACTCCATATACCCGAAGGCTCTTACTGTTAATTATACAATTGAACCAATCATGACTCCGACAACAAATCAGTTGAAAACACCTGTCAGAATTTCTCTCAAGTCGTGTATATACATTCAACTCGTGTAAAAATTCCATAGAAGTTCTTATATCAAATCAAACTACATAAAAAACGTGAAAATTAAAATATAAAGGAATTGGGTAAGCGCTACCGTACATCCATTTATTTAAATGCATACTATAAACACAAAACTGAAAGAGACATATATATGTAAGTAAAGTAAAGTGATCCCACGACAGGCCTCGAGAGGCCCTTGGGGTAGTGGGAGAAGGCTCCCACTTTTTCTGGACAATCAGCACTTGATGTCAGCCGGGTTGTCAGCCCTGCATGACGGCCGCCTTTACCCCAGAACAAGCGTCTGGTACTCATTTCCATTAGAGGCTGAGTCGACCCCAGGGCCACGGTGCTGCCAGAGGGTGTGGGTCAGTTTAAAAATCCTGACCCACCGGGACTCGAACCCTCGACCTTCCGGCTTATAGCGCAGTGCCTTAACCACTACGCTATGGCGTGCCCCTGACATTTATATGCAACTGTCGAAGTTTCAAATGATATGCGGAACTATACATAAAACGTTAAAGAATAAAACAAGAAGAGATACTAGATTGAAGTTTTATAAAACATTGGCAGTTCCTGCATTACTTTATGGGAGCGAAACTTCGGTAAAGAACAAAAAATTACATAGTAGAATACAGTGCGCAGAAATGAACTTCCTTAGAAGAAAAGGCTGCACAAGATTGGATCGGATAAAATATGAAGATATAAGAACAGAGTTAAATATATATCCATTGAATGAGAAAATCAGAGACTATACAGAGAAATGGTTTACATATGTGGAAAGAATGAATGTATCAAGATTACCAAGAGCAGCATTCAACTACAAGCCAAGAGGTTCAAGGAATGTAGGAAGGCCAATGAAAAGACTGGCAGAACAACTGTGAGGCGGAACAGGCAATTTTTGCCTAGCCCTTGAAGTGAAGAAGAAGAGGAAGAAGATAAAATAATAGGATCCGGTTTTCTTCTTAATATAAATTGAAAAACATGATATATAGGCCTCTATGAGATACCCTAAATGCACCTCGCAAAATTTATATATAAAATATCTGACGCCGCGAAAGCCTCATGGACTTAAATCTGTCAAACAAACAAACTTTGTAGACGTTAAATCGACAAACTACTAGCGTATTCGTAGTAGAATGACCAACTATTTACACGCTTGACCTATATCTATCTATCTATCTATCTATCTATCTATCTATCTATCTATCTATCTATCTATCTATCTATCTATGTAACGGAATCTTTCAACGAGATTTTCACCCACTTAAAATCATGGGATCGACATGAAACTTAGTATACTTGTAAAGGACCCGTGACAATACAATAATTTTTTTTCTAAAATCCTGGCCAGAATCATCAGAAAATCAAAAAAATGAAAACTGGTATAATAGGTTGCGGACTTGTCAACTCTTTAGTCGATCGTTGTAAGAGCTCAGTTGGTAGAGCGGTGAACTCTAGTATTATATAATTTCAGTAATCCATAGGTCGCTGGTTCAAATCCGGCTGGGAGAATTTTTTTAGAACAGTATTACTTTTAGCTCATACTACAATAGTATCGAATTTAAAGACGTTTACATTTTTGTCTTATTCTGCAAAATATTAAAACGAAAAAATAAAAAATTAACAATAGTTTTAAAAAACTAAGACAACACGCTTTATTAGAAAACCGAACTAAAAAATGAAAAATTATTTTAATTTACAACACGCCTGGGTTAAAATTAAAGTGGTAAACAAAAAAAATCATCTCCAACACATATCAAATAAAACTAGAGTTATCTACAAAAATAAAATTATTTTACCATCAAAAGCGTGGGGTGCTTTTTATGATTTTTACATTTTCTTCTTAGAGACTTTACTTTTACCAATATCTGTTTATTATCAAATGTATTAATTGATATAGAGCACCCCACGCTTTTGATGGTAAAATCATTTTCCTTTTGTTGATAACTCCAGTTTCATTCTATATGTGTTGCAGATGATTTTGTTGTTTACCACTTTAATTTTATCCCAAGCGTGTTGGAAATTAAAATTATTTTTCATTCTTTAGTTCGGTTTTCTAATAAAGCGTGTTGTTTTAGTTTTCTAAAACTATTATTTATTTTTAAATAAAAAATTATTTCATGGTACAGTGAGGGATACTGTTAGTCGAAAATTTTAACTAAGGAGTGAGGGACAATGATACATTTTTCTATTTTTAAGAATGATAGATATGTACCCCTTTGTTTATATTTTCCGACTAGCTTGACCCTCACTATACGACACCTTCAGTAGTCAATAATGACTGAGGCGTTTGTTATCAATAATTTAAATAATTGAGAAGGAATTAAAATGGTTAAGACATATTTTAAGAATGGAAGATGAGCGATACCCGAAACAAGTATATCAATGGCAACCGACCAGAAAGAAGAAGAAAAGATTTAAACCAAAGTTAACATGGAAGGAAAACGTGAAGATAGTAATGCAAGTAAGGGGGTTAAGAATTGAAGATGCACAAGATCGTAGGTTTTGTAAGTTTGGCAAGGAAAGAAGGCAGCAGCTGTAAAAAACCCGAAGAGAGATACATGAATAAAATCCTATGAATATGCAATTTTCATCGAAAAAATATACCACCTGGCAGATTTCTAAAAATTACTAATAACTAACTAACTAACTCACTGGCAGTATCTAACTCGTAGGTTCATAGCTGCGCGGACATAAGCTCTCCATACATCCCCATCCTGAGCCAATGTTTGCCAATCATCCCCTGTATAATCTACTTCCATCAAATTATTGTTAATGTTATTCTCCCACCTCATTCTTCGTCTACCAACTGGGCGTTTTCCTTCTGATTTTCCTACAAGAAGCTTCATGACTTTTTCATTCCGCATTCGTGCCACATGTCCTGCCAATCGCAGTCTACGAGACTTAACTGTCCTCATTATATCTGGCTTTCTATAAAGAGCATATAATTCACTGTTAAGCAGTCTTCTCCATTCACCTGTCTGTTCATCTCTCTTTGCTCTAAAAAATTTTCCTATGAACTTTATTCTCAAATACTCGTAGTCTCCTTTCCTCCCTTAAAGTAAGAGTCCATGTTTCGCATCCATATAATATAACTGGTAGAATAATAGTTTTATATATTTTCAGTTTAACGTTTTTTGAAAGGAATTAGGAAGTCATGACTCTCTATAATGCATAATAGCACGCATTTCCATATTTGAGCCTATGTTTAATTTCCTTGTGCATCTCATTCCTGTTTGTGATTATTGTTCCTAGGTATTTGAATTCAGCCTCTTCCTCAAAATTTCCCTCATTTTTCATTAGCTGTCCATTTCCATTATATGATATATTTCTATGTGTGAACATATATTTAGTTTTATTGATATTTATTTCCAGTCCCAATTTAAAAATTCGCTCATTAATATATAATTTGCGTTTTTAACCTCAAATTATTTTCATAGTTATAGTGTACATATTTCACTCGTTAAAACACCCGTTTTGGGTTTTTAACATATAATTGGGTTTTTAAAAATACAATTTACAAAATATCTTCCAGTTCAGCGTCTTCGGAATTTCATCAGAGTATTCAATTATACATGTTCTTTGTAAAAGTTTATTTAGAATCTTTATAACCAATTTTACAGTTTTAAAGGCTATTTTAGATAGCCACAACTACATATTTTAAAGCCTAAAAATCCAAACTTTATTCATGGTATAACAAGGACTCTCGTGTTAAATATATAATCAATCACATTTCTTAACATTATTTCTCTACTTATCAATTAAATTATCTACTTAATTATTCTTATGAGGCTGAGTGGACTCTGCAAATGATCCGAAACAAAAATAAATAATAGTTTAAAAAAATAAAACAACATGCTTTATTAGAAAACCGAACTAAAAATTGAAAAATAATATTAATTTCCAACACGCTTGGGATAAAATTAAAGTGGTCAACAAAAAAATCATCTCCAACACATCTAGAAAAAAACTAGAGTTATCTACAAAAAAAATAAAAAATTACCATAAAAAGCGTGAGGTGCTTTTTTTTCTTCTTAGAGACTTTACTTTTACCAATATCTGTTTCTTATCAAATATATTAATTGATATAGAGCACCCCATGCTTTTGATGGTAATTTTTTTGTAGATAACTCTAGTTTTATTCTAGATGTGTTGGAGATGATTTTTTGTTGACCACTTTTAATTTTATCCCAAGCGTGTTGGAAATTAAAATTATTTTTCAATTTTTAGTTCGGTTTTCTAATAAAGCGTGTTGTTTTAGTTTTTTTAACTATTATTTATTTTTTATGTTTTAGTTTTAATATTTTACAGAATAAGATAAAAATGTAAATATCTTTAAATTCTATACTATTGTAGTATGAGCTAAAAGTAATACTCTACTAAAAAACCCTCCGGGCCGGACTTGAACCAACGATCTATGGATTACTGAAATTATATACCACTACAGTCCACCGCTCTTACAACCATTGAGTAAGAAGTTGGTAAGTCCGCAACATATTATACCGGTTTTTATTATTTTTATTTTATGCTAATTCTGGTCAGGATTTTAGAAACATTAGGCCTATATGAAATCATTGTATTGTCGTTGGTCCTTTACAAGTATACAAAGTTTTAAGTCGATCCAATGATTTTAAGTGGGTGAAAGTCGTGTTGAAAAATTCCGTTACATAAATACACAAACACTTTTTTTGATTCTCTGATGATTCAGGCCAGGATTTTGGAAACAGTTATGAAATTATTGTATTGTCATTGGTCCTTTACAAGTATACAAAGTTTCAAGTCGATCAAGTGATTTTACGTGGGTGAAAATCGTGTTGAAAGATTCCGTTACATAATTGCACAGACACGTTTTTTGATTTTCTGATGATTCTGGCTATGATTTTAGAAAAAATAATGAAATTATTGTATTGTCTTTGGTCCTTTACATGTACACAAATTTTCAAGTCGATCCAATGATATTAAGTGGGTGAAAATCGCGTAGAGAGATTCCTTTACATATAGGCCCCTATAGATACAGGACAAGCTAATATAAAGCGTGTAATAAATCGATGATATAGCCGAGAGTGATAGTCATAAAAACCATAGTCATAAACTATGAACCACGTGTAATAGTCATTAACATAGTGCAAGTAGAATTTTAAGATTGAATTATTGACCCGTAGGTTTATGTTCGCGCGTACATTAACTCTCCATAGATCCTATCCTATCCAGAGATTATTTTCCAGTCTTCCCCTGTATAATCTATCCATCCATCCAATAGGTGATTGACTCAAGTTCGAGCTTTGGCCTCCCTTCACGTCTACCTCCAATCATTTCTATTTTGCGCAGCAAGCCTCCAGTTGCGACGCGTAAGTAGGCTTGTAGCATCTTCCTTAATACCATCCTGCGATCTTCTTTCGGTCTTCCAACCCGTCTATTCCCCATAAAACTTGCTGTAAGCACCTTTTTTGATGCTCGGTCTGTTGAGAGCCTTTGTACATGACCAGCCCATTCTAATTTCTTTAACTTAATAAAATTGACAAGGTCAGGTTCATTATATTCCAGTATAATCTACTTCGCTCAAATTATGGTCAATGTTATTCTCCCATCTTATTCTTAACCAACCTACTTGACACTTTCTATCTGGTTTTCCTACCAGGAGTTTCCATGCCCTGTTTTATTCTCTATTAATGTCACATGTCCTGTCCATCACATTCTATGAGACTTAAGTGTTATTATATATGGTTTTCCATAAAAATCATGTAGCATATTCTTATGCAGTCTTCTACAAATTCGCCTGACTTTGGTCCAAAGTGTTCCTTCTTCTTCTTCTTCTTCTTCGGTTTTCCCCCACTTACAGGTTTGCCGTCTTCAGTTTCCATTTATCTCTATCATTCCTATCTCCCTCTTCCAAATTCCTATTATCCATTATAGTTCTGACGTAGGTTTTCCATTTCCATCTTGGTCTGCCACGTTTATTTCTTCCAGGGGGTGGTCACTGGTATATATTTTTTGGCCATCTTTCATTTTCCATTCTTTGTACATGGCCATACAATTTAAGTATTTGATTTTCAATCCTCTTAACATCAGATGTGGTGACATTCATTTCTCTCCAAAGGAATTCATTTCTTATTTTATCCTGTCTTGTTTTTTGGGGGCTTCTTCTAAAATAATCATATTCAACTGTTCTAATTTTATTCTTTTGTATTTCCGTCAAAGACCAAGTTTCACTTCCATATGACAAATTATTCTGTATTATGCTCCTATAATAGTAGAGAAGTGTTCCTAAGAACTTTATTCTAAAGTATTATTCCCCAATACTAAATTACGTTTCACTATTGCCTGTTCAACTACCCCATTAATCATTTTTGAATACATAAAAACATAATCTTTCTCCTCCCTTAAAAGTTCATGTTTCGGTCCATATAACTGAGAGAATAACAATTTTATATATTTTTATTTTCAAAGACAAATTATATAATACTTATTATGAGTTAGCCGCGTCCATCATACCGCCGCATTGGAAATGCACCTGCTCATCGTTTACTTAAATGCGTTTGTGCATAATCTATTACAATGCCCGAGAACCGCTGTGCACCTTTACCTGTCAGAGATAAAAAAAAATCTATTATTACAGGAACGTCAAACGTTTTCAATACAAACAAGATTCCATTACAAAGTGTATTCCAAATATCCAAAGAACAGCCAATTTTGGCATTATTTATTTTATAAACAATGCACTCAGATAAGTCAAGGACACCGGAATTCTGTTTTGGGCCAAACTTTCCAACACGTGACAAAACTTTTTGAACATCCCTACGAACTCCTGTCAAAATGTACTCCTAGGTTTCTTTTTTCAAGTTACGTACTACCATTTACAATGATTTTTACATGTTTTCTAACGATTATTTGAATATATTAAATATTATAATATTAAACTACGTAGGTATCGTGAAGACGTGAAAGCCATATTGATTTTAACGAATATTGTATGCAGGCAACAAAAACTATGTACGTGTTCCAGTGCAGCCAACATAGAGTGTGCACTAATTAACTTTACATATATACTTCACAATTTCAGAATTTACTATTTACACTACCTGTTTCTGAGCGTTACATTCTTTCACAGTTTAGAGTACTTAAATCGTGTCAGGTTAGCTTTTAGGTTATTCTTTCACAGTTGAGAGTACTTAAATCGTATTAGAGTTTTTTACGTTGGTTGGCAACGCGAGTTTAAATATCGTATTGGCTGCATCCTGTGATTCCATAGTGTAAATCGCTTCTCGTCTGTTGGCGCATGTATATGGTTGGAACTTAGAACTTTTTTCTTGTGACATTTTGGAAAATATTTCACATTTATTATGATCTTACTTACATGGTTAGAATACAATATAATCTAAAAACAATACGACAGCAGAATATTGTTTTTTATTCAATGTCCCAGGTTTGTTCTTTGGACATTTCTGGAGTTCTCTTCAGGCTTTGGCTCAATTTGTAACCCAAATCTGAGGTTGAGGCACCTGGAAGGCGGGGTTACGTCTGCCCCGATGATACGATGTGATGATGATGATGATAGTGGTGCACCAGGAGAGTCCTTAATCCTAAGCTTGATCTAAGACAAAATTGAATGATTGTTCATGATTGTGTTGGCCAGAAGATGTGCGGGTACCGTTTGGGCCTCAGTTTTCTGATATTTTTCTTACAAGTAAAAAAAAAAAAAAAAAAACGAGAAAATGCCTCACCCAGGAAACTTGTCCCGATCGGAGATCGAAATGACACGCTACATGGCAAGGCAGCACGCTACCTCGATACCACAGCGGTGCGGTGGATGCAGAATATAACATAGGTCACGGATGTAGAAGTATTAGAATTGAGTTTACGTTCTGCGAAGAGTAGAGTTAAGAGCAGAGATTCTTGAAATGAGTCGGCAGTTCAAGTTTATTCTGTTGCGGGGGCTGAGTAGAAGTGGAAATAGATTTTCAGTATGAACTGCTATTTATATCTGTGAGAGCATCAAGAAGGGTAGCAGTGAATGAATAGCTTGTTTACTTACTACACTACTGAAGGCAAGTGGACCATTGATGAGAGTTAGTTCTGTGTGGGATGGCAAGTCGCTTCCAACAGATGCCATTGTGTTTAACTTCACCAACTCTTTCCTAAGTGATTGAACGTTTTATTGCAGACAGTGATGGATTTCATACGCAGTCAGAAGTTCATCCAATCAACTAATATTTACAAATGTGATGAGATATGTGCTTAATGAAGTTTAGTGCATGAAACAGCAAACTGAGTAACACAGGATTAATAAATTAAGATAAGTAAGTACTATGGCAACGTCAATTTATTATTTTGAAATTTTTAGCGCAGATATTGTTACTCTATTTTTAATCCCCAAAAAGTAGTATAATAACTGCTACATAAGGTCAATTAGCTACTTGAATATATATATATATATATATATATATCTCCTGGAACCTGATGGTGGGGTCTTGGTGACCCCACAGATATTTCTATTCATCTTGTGAGAACTTAGTTCTAACCTTGTTCTTTAAGTGGTGAGAGTTTTGCGAGTTTTCATAAAATAGTTCACAAGGGGAGAGGGAAAATATTTGTTGTGGTAGTAGTTGGGGTCATACAAACCCCACCGTCAGGTAATAATGTGTGTTTCCCTCCAAACTGAATTTCGTGATTAGGCCTATAGGCTGTCAAGTCTTTCAATTATATAGTAATTAACTATGTTAGGGAAACAGTAATTTCTTACTTTTTATGTGATTTTATTTTTATAATGGCATTTTCAAATAAATAGCTCACAAGTGATGAAATAAGTGAACTCGTAAACATAAGTGATAGTAAAGGTAAGTAAAGTAAAGTGATTCCACTACAGGCCTCAAGACGCCCTTGGGGTAGTAGGAGGTTAAGGCTCCCACTTTTTCTGGACAATCAGCTCTTGATGTTAGCCGGGTTGTCAGCCCTGCATGACAGCCGCCTTTACTCCCAAAAGAAGCGTCTGGTACTCATTTACGTTAGAGACGAGTCGATTCCTGGGCCATAGTGCCACCAGAAAGTTTGGGTCAGTTTAAAAATCCTGGGGTCCAACAGAAACAGGTGCACACAACAACATGACAGAAGCCGACGCTTTCAGTGGAAGAAAAATATGCAATTTCTTCTCTAGAAAAAAGATAAGAAGTTAGTTATGGAATGGAATTTGTGGATTGCAATAATCCCATGTGGAATGCTCACCTTTGTGCTTAACGTAGTGAACTGTCTAAATAACATTTCATTGATCTGGCGTGTGATTACAATGTGAGATAGTTATATAGTTAATTAGTTATGTAGTTCCTGACCCTCAATGGTCTGCTTAATGGTATTAAATATGCAAGTTTAATTTACTAGAATGCATAATGTGATAAAATAGAAAATCTTATACAAAACGTATTAAAATAAACACGTTTTAAAACTATAATTATGTGAGGGGTCACTGTGACCCCACAATCATGAATATTGATGCAAAGTTTAACCATCAGGTTCCAGGGTTAAATATGTGTGTGTGTGTGTAAGTACTTTATGTACGAATAAAGTACGAGATTAGATGAATAACTAAATATTAGTACTGAAGATAGAAATAAACTAAAAGACGCGATATTATTATTGGGGAATCTATCGCTTGTTACACTGGCTCAATATTCTTTAAAAAATGTAAACCAATGAAATATAACTTCTCCATGAATATATTATTTTCAAAATTTGTGGATTGTATGCAGGTATGAGTCTAGAACTATTCAAATAAACTTTTTTTCTAACAAGGATTAAACCTTATTGGTTCGTTCCGGGTCCAAGTATCATAAAATAAATAAAATACAATAAATAAATAAAGTATAAACAATAAAAAATAAAAAGTATTATTGCAGTATTTGAATAATTATAATTGCCTCAACAATATGCCTCGTGGGCTAGTAGTCAGCGTTTCTGACTACTGTTCATGAGTTCCGGGTTCGATTCCCGGTCAAACCATAGGGCTTTTTCCTTAAAGGAAATCATTATTGTGGTCTGGAATTTAGGTTAAGTTTAGGTTAAGAACTCTCCTGACGTTTAATTATCATATATCACCCACCATATCATCGGGATACGTTACTCCGCCTTATAGGCGCTTCAACTTCAGAAGTGGGTTACAATTAAGCCTATGCCAGGAGAGAACACCAGAAATGTCTTAATGACAACTTGGGGCATTGAATAAAAAAGTTTATGTATTTTTTTCATTACATATTCAGAAAATAGCTAAACATTGAAGGCAAAGTTGGCTTAAAAATGACTTAAGATACACCAAATTGTTTTTGGAACGTATCTATCATATTCGATAAAACAGAATAGCCAATATTGTATGAAATACATGCTAACGAAGATGATCGCCGAGCATCCAAGTAATCTAATCTACCTACCAGTTTAATATAACCTATCTAATATAATCTAATATATTTAATCTAGGCTAATTTAAATAGCATAACCTACATAACTTAACCTGAATAAACATATTTATAATTGACTATAGCAGAAACGTAAATTAACATATTTGCAACCTTGTTGCGAGCACGAATGTTTATCCTATAAGTATTCGATAAGTGTATTGATGTTGACGTTCAGGGCCGGAGTTGCTGTAATGATCTTGAAGAAGATTTTCGGGCTGTAGACCGTGGTCGTGAGGCTTGTAGTTCCCCGACGTTTCACCAGAGAATGCGTCTGGCATCCTCAAGGGTTGTCTCAAGACAACTACAAGCCTCACGACCACGGTCTACAGCCTGAAAATCTTCTTCAAGATCATCATATTCGATAACTGTTGACGTAATTAGTAACTAACCTACCTAATATAACATCATCATCATCCTAAGGCACGAAAACTTCAAAAGTGAAAGTTTTGGCCTTCTCAACAATCCTCATCTGTCTCTTGCCATATTCACATTAGTTACTTGCATTTTCTTTAGATCGTTCATTGTGCCATTCTCCCATCTCATCTTCGATCTTCCAACTGCTCTGCTTCCTATAGGTTTCCATTTATAGAACTCCTTGACTAGACTCTGATCATCCATTCTTATCAAATTTCCAAGCCAACTAATTCTGAGAGATCTTATATATTATGGTTTAATATATTCTGATTTTTGATTAATTTGTTTAGTTCGTTATTTGTTTTGATTTTACAACAGTTATCAGTTCCTTTATCTGGTACAAGTATTCTTCTTAAAATTTTCCTTTAAAAAAATAAATAATTTGTTTTATTGTTTCTTTTAGGACACAAGTTTTACTAGCATATGTTACTACTTGTCAAATGAGTATTTTGTACAATATTATTTTTGCTCTTTTTGATAATCTAATATCCATCCATCCACCCATAGTAACTCTGCCCGAAGGCAGGTCTTTCACTACACTCATAGCATTTTCATACTATGCTTGCATCTTTACTAGGGAATTGTAGGTGTGGTAGCTTCCCGTTGCTTTGCACGCCGGTGAAGGATGGTGATGATGATGATGACGATGATGGTCTAATGATTTCGGGGACCGTTTGGGCCTTAACATTTTCCTGGAATTTGTCTTACAGGTGAGGAAGACCCCCGATAAAAACTTCACCCAGAAAACCTGCCCCGACCGGGATCGAACCCGGGCCCGCTGCGTGATAAGGCAGCACGCTACCTCGAGACCACAGCGGTGGACAATCTAATACACTGCTCGAAACAATTAGAGGAACACTATGAAATATGCAAATATTTTTTCATTGGATAAAGATAGAAACATTAAATTAATAAAGTACATTATTTGTGGTTATTTATTTATTTATTTATTGCTCATGTCGGTAAAAACAAATGAATAACTCTGACAATTAACTTTTCCAATAATTCCGCTATGTAAGCAATTGAATCTGGGGGGCACGCCGTAGCGTAGTGGTTAAGGCACTGAGCTACAAGCCGGAGGGTCGAGGGTTCAAGTCCCGTTGGGGTCAGGATTTTTAAACTGACCCAAACCCTCTGGCGGCACTATGGCCCTGGGGTCGACTCAGCCTCTAACGGAAATGAGTACCAGACGCTTGTTCTGGGGTAAAGGCGGCCGTCACGCAGGGCTGACAACCCGGCTGACACCAAGTGCCGATTGTCTAGAAAAAGTGGGAGCCTTAACCTCCTACTACCCCAAAGGCCTCCTGAGGCCTGTTGTGGGATCACAAAAAAAAAAAAAGCAATTGATTCTTGTGCTTATTTTTCAAAGTTAAACACTCGTTATATAGAGTTAGTATCGTGTATGGCCTCCACGACATTCGATGACACTTTGGCACCTTCGTGGCATGCTCCCAATAAGATTCTGGATTCCCTCTTGCGGGATATTCTCCCATTCCTCCTTCAGAGCATCTCCAAGTTGCTGCAGAGTTTGTGGAACTTCATGTCGGTTCCTGACCTTCCTGTCTAGAAGATCCCACAAGTGTTCAATAGAGTTGAGGTCTGGGCTGACCGCTGGCCACTCCATTACCTCAATTTCATTCCTCCTCAGGAAATCCCTGGTGACAGCCACAGAATGTGCCCTGGCATTATCCTGCATAAACATAAATCCAGGGCCTACTCCAATGGCAGAAGGTACTACATGCTCTTCCAGAACGTGCTCGATATACCGGGTAGCATTTAGTCGCTGGGGAACAAGTACAAGGTCCATACAATTGTTGTACATAACTCCGGCCCACACCTTTATGGAACCTCCTCCGAATCTATCAATTTCCTGTACAGCCTCTGCAGAAAATCTTTCTCCTGGCCGTCCCCACACCCTCAATCGACCATCCCAACGTGTAAGACGATACCCGGATTCGTCCGAGAAGAGCACAGACTCCCACTGGTTCAGGTTCGAATCACCATGGTTTTCAGCATACGTACGTCTTGCTGCCTTATGCCCATTTGTTAAGCGTGTTTTTTTTTAACGGGCCTTTTTGGACGAATATTCTCTTTCCTTAATCTGTTCCTTATGGTTTGGTCTGAAAACCGGATTCCGGAAGCCATATGAAGGTCATTCTGCAGGTCTTTTGCAGTTTTTGTACGCTGTCGAAGAGCAGAAAGAACAACGTATCTGTCATCCTGGGGGCTTGTTTTAAATTTACGGCCCTGGCCACGTCTTCTACAATACTGACCTGTCTCTCTGTGCCTGTTGCGTGACCTGGACACCATGGAAGGAAAAACCCCAAGATCTCAAGCCACTTGTCGCAGAGATTGACCTTGTCGTAAAAGATGTAGAGCATGATACACTTCAAACTCATTTAAATGCCTCATTTTGTCAGAGACTTCAATAAACAAGGCAATAATCAACATTCGTCACTATAGCAACATCAGGAAGCTTACCAATTAGAAGTGGCCAGTGCCTTCCAAAATAAATAATTTCTCTATATTTGTTATTTGAGGTAATTTCTCTGTATTTAGGCCATGGATCTTTAAAATTTGTATCCAATGATAAAATTAATAATTCAATTTACATATTGTCCAACTTTCAGCATCACAGCTTTAAAAAACAATTACTTATTCAATTTATTACAAGTGTTCCTCTAATTGTTTTGAGCAGTGTATAACATACCTAATATAATTTAATATGAATAAACATGTTTGAAATTATCTATAGCAGGAACGTGGATGAATATCGTGGTAACCATTTTGCAAGCACGAACGTTAGCCTATAAGTATTCGATAAGTATCGATATAGTTAGTAACTAACCTATCTAACCTGAATAATCATGTTGACAATTATTGACTGTAGCATATACTTAATTGAACAGGTTGGCAACCATGTCGCGAGCACTAATGTTATCTTATATGGATTCGATAACTACTTATCAATATATTTAGTAACTAGTGGTCCGTTGAAACATTCACAGACGGATAACTGGCAAACAATAGCCCAAAATTTCTCAAATTTATTAGAACTAGATTTCGCACATATCAATTAAATTTAAAAATTAACTGAATTATCCCACCTAACTTTGATTTTTTTATTCAATGCCACCACGTTGTCATTTGGACATTCTGGTATTCTCTTCTGGCATGGCGTTCGTTTAATGAAATAGAGAACATTGGGGTAGATACATAGCAGAAATGGAACGCAATTTACAAGGAAGACAAGACAAAGTATATAAATTTATAAGAACCCTTAATTCTGAAGTAAAAGACAAAACAAATCTGCTAACTATACAATATATAGAATTAAAAAAATATTATAAAGAACTGCGGACGGACAAACACAATAAAGAAGAAATAACACTCGTAGAAACAAACGAATAATATGCAGAAGTAGATGAATTAGAGGTGCAAGAAGTGATAGAAATATTAAAGAAATGTAAAAACAATAAAGCATGCGGGATAGACAATATAAACATAGAATTGATAAAAAATACCCCAAAGAATTTTCAAGAAAGATTATTAAAATTCTATAACAAGTGCTGGAAACAAAATACAATACAAGAAGGATAGAAAATTGGAAAAATAATCTCAATATTTAAAAAAGGCGATAAAACAAAGCCAGAAAAGTATAAAGGCATAATCTTACTACGTGCAGCATAGTTTGGGAAGACCAAAGAAAATATGGAAAGATCTGCAATTTGGAGCTGGAACAGGCTAGTAAATAAGCCTAAACCGTGAAGAAGAAGAAGAAATTACTCAACTCACATTAGGTTGCCAGTACGATATAAAATAGATGATAACTAACTCATTGGCATCATCGAACATGTAGGTTCATGACCAAGCGGACAAAAACTCTCCATACATCTCTATCCTGACCTAATGTTTTTCAATCATCCTCTCTATTTTATCTCCCTTAAATCATTAATAATTTTATTTTCCCACCTCATTCTTGGCCTACTACTAGACGCTTTCCCTCTGGTTTTCCTACAAGGAGTTTCCATGCTCCTCTTTCCGTTCTCATTTTTGCTACATGTCCTGCCCATCGCAGACTACGAGACTTAACTGTTCTTATTAGATCATGATTCCAATGAAGATCATGTAGCACTCTGTTACATAGTCTTTTCCACACACTTGTCTTTTCGACCAATTTTTTGTTAAGATTTTTATTCTCAAATACTCGTTGTCTACACTGAACGCAAGAGTCCGTATAGCTGGGGAATACAACAAAATATATATTTTAAGTTTAATGTTTTTTGAGAGAACTTGGGATGACAGAAGTCCCGGTAATGCGTATTATTACACCACTTCTTAAAAAAGTCTTCATTTGTCATTCATTAACTGTCAGAAATCCATTATATAACTGAAATTAAGTGCGAACATAATTTAGTTATATTGATGTTTACTTATAACTGAGTACAATCGGAATATGACGGAACTAGCATCGATGATCAATTATGAGGCCATGGGTGGATTTCTCTACCGAAGTCTAAACCACGACCACGGTTTTCCAATTTTTTTTATTGTTTCCATAACAACCATAAAAATGACAGAAAATTCACAGAAATTGTTATGAAACCATAGACAAGATTCATACATTTGTTTTTGTAATTAACAGCCGTAGATTTTCAGTTTTTATGGTTGTTATGGAAACAATAAAAATTGGAAACCGCGGTCGAGGTTTAGACTTCGGTTGAGAAATCCACCCCATATGTCTTCACGCGGACCACTATTTTTTCAAACATATCGAATGTTTATGCTATAGCAAAATGTTTAGTGGGGTTATCCGTGATAAAGTCCAGCGATAACCCACCAAATGTCACTGAAGTTTCCAGAAGAGACAATAACTTAAAAATCCTTATGATTAGGTGATTTGTGCGAATTAGATTGCGATTTGGTTGGTTTAGCTAACGTATAGTTAATATTAGAAATGTATCTGGATGAATGATCCGATAATAAGGACAAATCTGCTGTGTAGACTCATTTATTACTTATTTACTCACTGACACTATCGAACCCGTAGGTTCATGGCCGCGCGGACATAAGCTCTCCATACATCCCTATCCCGAGCTAATGCTTTCCAATCATTCCCTGTATAATCTACTTCCCTCAAATCATAGTTAATGCTATTCTCCCATCTCTAGTGCCCCGCTATTGTATAAAGTCCTAACATTCCATGTTCCTAAGAACATGTCCTTGTGTTTGAGCATGGGTTCCCTGAAGTGGTCCCCTCCCGGGGAACCGAATGGGGGACTATTTGACATCCGGAAAATTTTACCCGAGTTGAACCCATGCCTGCATTTCTTGACGGTTGTATTTTTACGGTGAAAGATCGTCACTCTTTCGACCAAGGTACTTTTTTCGTCTGGCTTATCACCTTCGACCAGTCCGGCATGGGTAACCCCATCGGCAGCAATGCTACCGCCGACATAGCTCTCAGGATCATTTAAGGAGGCAAGCCACTCCACCACGACAAGGTAAAGATACCATGGAGGGGTAGACTCATTTATAGCTATCTTATTTTTTTTGTAATAATAATAGGAGAAAAATCGCACGAGCGTGCGAGGATTATACATTGTTTTAGCCATATATCGATGCTGTGTTATCGCTGGATGCAATCACGTTGCTACGCTAATATGATCATTTCTAGGTTATGTTTACACAAACTTCTCATTAAATTTTGACGCATTTCGAGGAATTTCCTTTCTCTTTCTTTTTCTTGTTCAGAAAAATAACTTTAAATATATGACATGAAAATAAATATAAGCGCCTGAACCGGGATTTGAACCCTGGACCTCTAACATGATATGTTAGTTGCTACCAGTTATTCTATCCAGGCATCCTAGCACAAACATTTATTTTTTCCTTTATATATTATAAGTCCACCGCCGTGGTCTCGAGGTAGCGTGCTGCCTTGTCACGCAACGGGCCCGGGTTCGATCCCCGGTCGGGGCAGTTTTTCTGGGTGAGGTTTCTATCGGGGTTTTTCCTCACCTGTAAGACAAATGTCAGGAAAACTTTAAGGCCCAAACGGTCCCCGAAATCATATGACCATCGTCATCATCATCATCCTTCACCGGTGTGGAAAGCAACGGGAAGCTACCACACCTACATTTCCCTAGTAAAGCTGCAAGCACGGCATGAAAATGCAGTGAAGGACCTGCCCTCCGGCAGAATTATTATGGATGGATATATTATATTCTCTTTCATGAGAGATAGCGGGAACTCGCTCTCACTGCCCTCTCGTGGCTACTATAACAAGTAAGCATGTTAAAGAGAATGTTTTACTTTATAGCAGTGATGCTTTTTTATTTCGATGTTATAATTAAATTAAATTTCCGATTTCCCGCTACCTCTCACGATAAATATCTGCCGTGGCTAACTTTGACACCAAGATAGTCTCCATACTTACTTATGGTCTAAATCTAACATGAGACAAACTCCGCACGAAAGACCTTCATACTCTAGAGAACTTCAAGGCTCGCTCCCTGAAGGCCAAGCTAGGAGTATCTTAACCCACTCATTCCAGGTTGGTGTACGTGCTCGCCCAAGAGAGCTTCTTGGTAGAAGACCTTATAACGAGGTTTGATTAACCCTCCAGATGTAATGTATAAAACCATCTTACCAAAATTTGAAGGGCATGCTATATTTTTAAGATGTGAACATTACATTATTATCTACTTTCTAATAAGTCATCGGAGAGCGATTCCTTATAAAAATGCATTCGACCAATATTTCTGAACAACCTCTGAACATTTGTTGATAGAATACTGTTACACCTTGTACAATAGCTTGGTAAAGATAAAGTTATCGCACTAAAGACCTTATGAAGCAAATGAGTTAGTGGAAAATCAAGGCCCCCACTTCTCTAGACAGTCGACCAATCGTCAGCCGAGTTGAGAGACCTGCGTGACGGCTGCATTTCCCTCCAGAATTAGCTTCTGACACTCATTTCCGTTAGAGGCCGAATCGACCCCAGGTTAATGATGCCTCCAGAAGTTAAGGCCAGTTTAAATATCTTGGCCCTCCACCGGGGTTTGAACCCCCGACCTTCCGGCTTGTAGTGTATTGCCTGAACCAATTGCGCTATGGAGTGCCCTCATAGGTAAGGTAGTTAATTTGCTACAGTAGCGAAAAACGATTTTTGATTGAAAAAATAGATTCTCAACTCTTGTCCAACTCATGGTCGGGTCAGGGTTGAGATGAGATGACCCCCTTGTATACAGAGGTCGGTGAATTAAAAGGGGGCCGGCTGACCATGCCTGACTCACCATCACAAAGACAGACGAATGGAATGAAATTAAATGGATGAGTATGGAGAAACTGTGGAATGAAATTGTGGTAGGGGAAAACTGGAGAAACTCCGAGAAAAACCTGCCGAAGCTCCGTTTCGTCCACCAAGAAGTAAAATGGGTTGATCGAGACTCGATCTCGGGACCCAGTGGTATTTTTAATTGAACAATACTCTTAAATTTCCAATAATCATGCTACCTGCTTCAAAAAGGTACATGTCCAATACATATTTATCTCTAATATGTAGGGCTGAAAAAAGATGGGTTTTAGGCTAGGCTGCATCTTACTTAGTTCGCTTTATTTACAAACTGCACATTGACACGCTCTATTCGGGGCAGATCTTTAGTACAGTCCGCTTTGTGTAAGAATGAGCTCATGATCGAATTTACACTTACAGAATTATTTTTGTTTGAATTTAACTAACTCGGAAGAAATTTTACATATCTAGAAAATTATTAACTGAATATTTACTTCCATAGTTCACTTCAGCGAAGTGTTACAATATAAAATGCATTAGTTTTAGTAGAAGATGAAAAATATTTTTTGAGGATTTGTGCGAGTCGTATATTGCGACCAATATTCCTCCATACAAAGTACAAAATGAAAATCTCAGAGATTTTCTAGAATAGCATACGGGGAGAACAATTGCAATAGCATTCTGATACAACATCAGGTCACGTAAACAGGTCTATTACTGAGGAGAGTCGAACATATACATTTTCCGCTCCGTGCAGGCAGTGAAGACGCTCGACAAAGACACGCATTTTGTAAACAATGTGTGTGGACATTAGTTACTACCCTGATACCAATACTTTTTTTCAGCCCTACTAATAAGTCACCGGAAATCAATGCTTATTTATATAAAACACTCGGTTATGGATCCCTAAACAACCTGGTGTAGATTGTCGGCACAGACCTCATTCACTCTGCATAATAAATAGTAACGCCACGCCTGACTTGTTACAACAGCTAAAAACAGTTCTTAGCTGAACAGGCTCTTAAACCCCTCAAGGACATGTTACTTGCTTTAATAAGCTGCGTCAATCATACAGTTTCGTTTTTCCTCTCGTAAATTTCCATAATTTAATTCGTAGCGTGTCGTTAATGGTAACAACTAGATGGGGACAATGAAACTTGACAGCTATTAAGACAACTCTTACTAAGTGAAACTGTTTTTGTGGGACATTGAATTATGTAGTTTTATTCCTTCCTTAGTTCATTCCCCCTACTTTGTAGGCTTTACAACTCAGTATGATTACGAACCTACTCCATGGCCGGTGAATTTATTTGTATTTACTTACTAGCAAATACCCGGCGTGCGCTGCTACAACTAAATAAATGAAGATGTGTTTTCGCATTTAGTTGAACAAGTAAAAGAAAAATAAATATAAATTTATATCGTTATTATTTTTAGATACCCCGTGCTGATTACCCGGCGATGCCCGGGGATCTACGCATCGCGATGTACTTGGCATAAATGAGCTCAAAGACAAAATTCGTTATTTTGAGTTATCAATAAAAGAATACCCGCCGTACTCTACTATGCTTGCCCGGAAATCTATGCATCCCGATCTTCTTGGCATCAATGAAAGACAAAAATGGTTATTGTGTGTATCTGTAAAAGATAAACGTATGTTGTCGTGGACTTTTCTGTAGCGTTTTTTTTTTTTTTTTGGAAATTCAATTCTGTGTACACTAATTTTGTATATATGTTATGGATTAGGCAGCGAAAGCCATTTAAGAATATAAAACGGACTTTTTCACGTTTTCCACTACAAAGGGTGATTTTAAGGGTGTAGGAGTTGAGTATCTCGACTCTCGTATAGCCTATGTTCATCCCAGGAATCACCTGAACATTTTGCAAAAAAAAAAAACCCATCACAATCGGATCAACGGTATGGCCGCGCATGAAGTACGAACGAACAAACAAACGAACCAACAAACAAACAAACATTCATTTTATATATTAGATTTATTTATTATATTATTTGATAAAATACACAACACAGAAATTAAGGACAAATATCATATTCAAGACATAAGCAAATTTTTAATAGATAGACGAAAATGTTGCAAGGGTCATATACAGTATGTAACAGTCTTGTTTGTACAGCAGAGTTTTAATCTTGTTTAAACAATACAAAATGTCACTGCTGTATAAGTCCACATTTAAAAAATAAAATACTATGGGGTTTCGTTGTCATGTTTATCACTTGACTATAATAGCATAAAAATAAAACAATTTATTTCATACAACTTATTAATTTACATGTAATTATTCACTTGAACAAAAATATTAACTTTTCTTGAAACAGTCTTGTTTGTACACTTACTAAATACAATAAAATTAATATACAAAAAAATAATAGCAAGTTGCAAAAGAAAAAACTTTAATATTTGGTTGAATAACCCTTTGCCTTGATAACTTATTTACATCGTCTCTGTATTGACGTCACAAGATTATTGCATGTTGAGGGATCAATTTTGTTCCCTTCTTCAGCAATTATTAGTTTCTCTTGCTGTTTTGACTGAACATTTCTAGAATGGACACTGTTTTTCTATGAAGCCCACAAATGTTCAATGGGACTTGAGTCCGGCGATTGGACAGGTGTTTTCAGCTGTTTTAAAATATTCCAGATGCACCAGAGTTTGCAGACATCAGCTGTGTGTTTTGGATCATTGTTCTACTGAAACATATAACCGGACATAAACACCACCTTTTGTGCACTTTATGTAACATAATGCTTCAGAATATTAAAGTACGCTCACTTGTTTATAATACCATCAATAAAGTGAAGAGTTCAAACTCCCCTCGATGACTTACACCCCCAAAGTAAAACGGACCCATCTCCGTGTTTTACAGTTGTTAGTTTGTTTATGTGCTCATTGGACATATTCGGCTTTCTCCACGCCCGTTGATTGCCTTCTCATCCGAAAACGTTTATTTTTGTTTCGTCAGATCAAATTACGTTATTCCAAAACTCTTGGTCTTTGTTTACAAGCTCTTTAGCAAATTTCAACCTGACAATTCTGTTTTTCTTATTTAAGAATGGCTTCTTGCGTGCTATCGTGGCACGATAGCCATATTTTCACAATACTCTTCGTATACTCATCATATTCTTTGCTACCTTTTCTGCCAGTATACGGAGTTTTTGTGCACTTAATTCAATATTATTCTTAACTTGTCTCACAACATATCGTTGTTGTCGTTCATTAAGCTTCTTATCTTTAGCTCTTTTTGGCAAATTATTGATAGAACAATTGTATCGATTTTTTAAATATGTAATTAACCGTAGAATGTGGTTTATTCTCTGTAAGCTCTATTTGTCTAAGAGATTAGACTCTTAATGCAAGATTAAATATTATATTCTTCAATTCACTACTCATTTCTCTTCTTTTCTACATCGTGGACAGGAAGCTCTACTTGGTAAGAGTAAACAAACATCTAATGCATTCCTTAGTAGTCACAAATAGATACCAAGTGCTTCAGTGCGCGCCACAATTGTTTAGTGGGAGTAGATACAGTACGGTTCTAGAGCATTTCCTGATGTGTACAAACAAGACGGTTGGATGGAATTAAGACATATTATAACAAAATCCGCCCACCTGTTTTTGTAATTATAGTAACAAAACGTTTTATGGCTATTATAATTAAATATGTTTATAAAATATATGTTATTAGTTTAATAGATTTTATTTCACATTTTGAGGAGATAATTAATGTTTACTGCGTAAAAAATACTGTACAAACAAGATTGTTACACACTGTAAAAAGAATGGAAGACAACCGACTTGCAAAAAGTGCAAAAGAAGATAGATCAATGGACGGGAGAAGAACAAGAGGAAGAGCAGGCAAGAGATGATAGACAATGAATGAACATCCAATACGTCTTCCTCCGAGGAATGATTATGGAAAAAAAACAGGATTAAAATCCTACAAATTATGATTAAGAAATAGAAGAAGATATATTTTACCTGATGGAATTAAGACTGTAAGGTCATCACTTCCACTTCACCAGGGTTATATTATACATTCAATAAGAATTATGATCTTAATATACGATACATATTAGATATAGACTACACGATATAAAGATGATAAGGGAAAGAAAGAAAAAAATAAAATAATAATATTAATAACAATAATAATAACCCATAATTAGATTAAGTAAATTGCTTGGTAAAGTAAGTTTAAAATATAAAGTAATAATAAAAGTATACACAGAAGACGGAATTATGAAGTGAGTTTCTTTTTAAGCTGTTTTTGAATCGGGCAGTCCTTGATATACGAGGGGAGGGGATTCCACAAGGCAGGTAATAGCATTTTCGAACCATAAATTAGATTATTAAAATGTAATGGTTGAATGGAACTTTCTTCTTATAATCAACTAACTAACTCACTGCACTATCGAACCCGTAGGTTCATTGTCGCGCGGACATAAGCTCTCCACACATCCCTATCCTCAGCTGATGTTTTCCGATCATCCTGTATAATCTACTTCCTAAAATCATGGTTAATGTTATTTTCCCATCTCATGTTTGGCCTACCTACTGGGAGGACTCTATTTGGTTTTCCTAGTACAAGTTTCCATGCCCCTCTTCCATTCCCCATTCACGTCATATGTCCTGCCCAACGCAGTCTATGAGCCTTAACTGTTCTTATTATATCTAGTTTCCTATAAAGATCATGTAGCTCACTGTTATGTTGGCTTCTCCATTCTGCTGTTATCTCTCTTCGTCCAAAAATATTCCTAAGAACTTTATTCTCAAGTTCGAAATATTTTCTTCTCAATTAATGTAAGAGTCAATTTTCACATCCACATAGTATTACTGGGATAATAACAATTCTGTATATTTTCAGATTACCGGTAACTGTTTTTTGAGAGAAGTGGGGACGATTAATTCTCTTATAATATTATAAATATAAATAATAAGTAGATACTCAATTGCGGACGTCCGTGATTAGTACGATTCCAGGATAATCTCCGAAGGCATCAAGGAGAATTGTAAATGAATGTGCAGAGATATGGCGGATCTTCTTAAATATTCAGCTATTGATTTGTGGAAGTATTATACATTATCGCAATATTTAATGCGATAACTTTATTTTATGGATACAATTTGAATTAGAATATATTATATTTTAAGTTAAGGACATCTGATTCCATCAATTGTAATTCTGCCCTCGGGCAGGTCTTTCACTATAATCATAGCATTTTCATGCTATGCTTTGCAGCTTTACTAGGGAATCACAGGTGTGGTAGCTTCACGTTGCTTTTCACACCGGTCAAGGATGATGATGAGATTGACAAGGATGATGGCCGGATGATTTTCGGGGATCGTTGGGCCCTAAGCTTCCTGATATTTATCTTACAGGTGAGGAAAAACCCCGAAAAAACCTCACCCAGTCCCGATCGAGAATCGAACTCGGGCCCGCTAAGCGACAAGGCAGCACATTACCTCGAGACGACAGAGGTGGACAATATAAATAATAAGTAGACAGGTACTCAGTGGCGGACGTCCGTGATTAGTAGGATTCCAGGACAATCTCCGAAGGCATCAAAGAGAATTATGAATGAAGGTGCAGAGTAATGGCGGATCTTCATAAATATTCAGCTATTGATTTGTGGGAGTATTATAAATTTTTGAAATAATTCATTAACGCATTAAATTTTCCATAAAACTTTATTTTATGGATAAAACTTGAATTAGAATATATTATAATTTAAGAACATGTGATTAAGGAATTGAAATGTCAGGTAGGAAATCATCTATCCTGCGCAAAAACGGTGACAGTATTTGGAATGAAAGTTGCAGAAGGAATCTATCGACATCCTCAAAGGGAATTATTCCCGTGGTTTCCCATGGTCTGGAATTTAGGTTAAGAACTCTCCTGGCGCTTCATTATCATTTATCACCCATAATACCATCGGGGTAACGTAAATCCGCCTTCAAGGTGCCCCAACCTAAGAAATGGATTACAACTCTGCCAATACCAGGGGAGAAAGCCAGAAATGTCATAAAAGACAACCTGGTGGCATTATATAAAAATTAATATTTAAAATAATAAACATTTAATCAAGTTGTAATCTGTTGTATGATTATAGATATAAAATAAATATCCTCAACCTGTGTCCAACTGAGGGTCGGGTCGAGGAATGAGATGTGATGAAGTCCCTACATTTATAGACGTCTGTGAACGAAAAGGGTACCTGCCGACTGCTCCTGACGCACCGTCACAGGGGCGGATGAATTAAATGAAACGAAATGGATGAGATGAGTATGGAGAAATGGTGGAATGAAATTTGTGGCAGGGGGATACAGAAGAAACCCCGAGAGAAACCTGCCCAAGCTCCGTTTCGTCCACCACGGAACCCTCAAGGAGTGACCGAGACTCGATCTCGGGACCCCACAGCGGTGAGAGGCGAGCATCTAACCGCTTGCGCCACGGAGCTACCTCTGTTGTATGATTATTATAAGTTAATTTTTAAAAAATGATCAGTTATATCTCTGTTCTTGGATTTTATGCTCTGAAATCTATTTCCTTTTCCTACCACGTAAATATTGATCGTTTCTCTTTTATTCCTTCTGATTAAATAGCTGCGAAAATAATTATATTATTGATACAAATAAACGTAGGGAAATTATATTCTGTGGGATTAATAAAAAACTAGTGATCAATTTTCTGAAAATTATAATATATATAATTATAATTCCGCATATGTACAGCCTTTGAAATGATTGATGGCGCAGAGACAATTTTCAAGTCTCAGAATGAAGCCAGTGCGCATGATCAGAGTTCAGCTATTTGGGTCACAAGTATACAATTATTTTAGAAACTAAATACGCCCTATTGCACTGTATGTCATGCAATGGGAAACAATTTAATGTAAATTAGTGCAGTAAATACTGAAAATAAAACAAAACAAAAGAAATCAAACAAAAGAAAGAAAATTAGTTGAAATAAGAACGAGAGAGAGAGAGAGAGAGAGAAAAAAAAACATGACAGCAGGATTGAACATACGACCTCGTGCACGGGAAACAGAAGCTCCCTCCACTAGACCACAACTATTTCTCTTAGAAATTGTCTGTATGAAGCGATGCAGTACTTCAGGACTTACTTGTATAATGAAATTAGATATTATCTTAATTTAAATTAATCAGACACATTTTGTATTAGTAATGGAAAAAAATAATTTTATTATGTCTTGTGTTTTGTAAACAAAATTATGAGACTTTACAATCATTCATTTTCATTTTCTCTCTCTCTCTCTCTCTCTCTATCTATCTCTCTCTGTCTCTCTCTCTCTCTCTCTGTCCCTCTCTCTGTCTCTCTCTCTCTCTCTGTCCCTCTCTCTCTGTCTCTCTCTCTCTGTCTCTCTCTCTGTCTCTCTCTCTGTCACTCTCTCTCTGTCTCTCTCTCTCTCTCCTGTCTCTCTCTCTCTCTCTTGGCTCTCTCTCTCTGTCTCTCTCTCTGGCTCTCTCTGTCCTCTCTCTGTCTCTCTCTGTCTTCTCTCTCTGTGTCTCTCTCGTCCTCTCTCTGTCTCTTCTGTCTCTCTTTGGCTCTCTTCTGTTCTCTCTCTCTGTCTCTCTCTGTCTTGTCGTCTCTTCTGTCTCTCTCTCGTCTGTCTCTCTGTCT